>CM074719.1:327588169-328188169 GCA_037306005.1 Rhinophrynus dorsalis | reverse complement strand
AACCTTGAGAGAACTCAGGCTGAGTCCCTTCTCAACCCCATCCTGTAAAAAGGCTAGGACTGTGGGAAGATGGAAATCTAGAGACAGATCCTTAGCAGTACACCATGCTACAAAGGTGGACCATATGCGATGATAGATCTTGGAAGACACAGGTTTGCGAGCTCTAAGCATCGTAGACACCACTGAAGAGGAAAACCCTTTCTTCTTTAGAATTGAGGATTCAACCTCCAAGCCATCAAATGGAGATGCTGAACATCCTCCTTCCACAGATATCCCTGAAGAAGTAGATCTGGACGTGCAGGAAGCGGGACAGGATCCGTCACAGACATGGCTAGCAGTTCCGGATACCAGGACTGACGAGGCCAATTTGTAGTGATCAGGATGACAGGACAACGCTCCACCTTCAGCTTCTGGATGACCCGGATCAACAGAGGAAGAGGAGGGAAGATGTAAGCCAGAGGAAACGTCCAAGGGATTGACAAGGCATCCACTGCCAGAGCAAGAGGGTCCCTCCACTGGGAGCAAAACACTGGCACCTTCCTGTTGTGTCTGGTTGCCATCAGATCCACTACAGGCACCCCCCACATCTGGGTGAGAAGGTGAAACACGTCTGGATGAAGTGCCCATTCTCCGCTGTCGACTGTATTACGACTGAGAAAGTCTGCCATGACGTTGTCTACGCCTGGAATGTGAACCGCTGAGATGACGGGCACATGAGCTTCTGCCCAAGACAAAATGGCCTTGACCTCTAACCAGGCGGTGAGGCTTTTCGTGCCGCCTTGTCTGTTGATGTAGGCCACTGCTGTGGCATTGTCGGACTCCACTCTGACTGGACAACCTTCCAGCTGAGATTCCCAGAGCCTCAGGGCAAGAAAGATGGCACGAAGTTCAAGAACATTGATGGAGAGAAGAGATTCTTCCAGACCCCATTTCCCCTGAGCACTGAAACGACCCAACACTGCCCCCCAACCCCGGAGGCTGGCATCCGTCGTGACTGTGGTCCAATAGGGAACCCGAAAGGATCTCCCTTTCAGGAGATGAGACAGGTCCAACCACCACTCCAGGCTCAGCTCTACATGAGGGGGCAACGATAGAGAGAGATGCTGGTGATCTGGATGAGATCTGCAAGTCTGAATCACAAACCTCTGAAGTTCCCTGGTGTGTGCCAAGGCAAAAGGCACCGCCTCTATCGTGGAAATGAATTTCCCCACCAGAGAAGACAACTTTGGTACTGGAACCCTGTCCATTTCCAGGATCCTGGCCGCAGATGAGGCTTTCAGGAGCAGATCGTCCATGTAAGGAGTCACCCTGACTCCATCTCGATGAAGCACAGCAATCAAAGCTCCAAATACCCTCTGAAAGACCTGAGGAGCTGAAGTCAGACCAAAGGGAAGAGCTGAAAACTGAAAGTGGCCTTTGTGACAGGCAAATCTGAGATACCGTCTGCTCTCTGGATGAATAGGGATGTGAAGATATGCATCCTGAAGGTCCAGGGAGGCAAGGAACTCCCCTGGAGACATTGCTGCTATCACTGAACTCAGAGATTCCTGACGAAAGTGGGAACTCACAACAAAGGAATTGAGATCCTTGAGATCCAATATAGGACGAGCACCTCCGTCCTTTTTGGCCACAACGAACAGGTTGGAATAGAATCCTGAACCTGTGTCTTCTGGTGGAACCAATTCCAGGACCTCTTTGACCAAAAGATCCTGAATAGCGTCGTCGAACAGACGTCGTTTTGTAGGCTCCTGAGAAGGACGAGTAAAATGGAACCAAAAAGGAGGAAGGGAAGAGAAAGGGATCCTGTATCCCTCTGATACCACCTGAACAACCCAAGGGTCCGCCACAGACTCCTCCCAAACCCGGCGAAAGATGTGGAGACGTCCACCTACAGCCGGATGCGGACCCGGGTTCGGCAAGTCATGCCGAAGCAGTCTTGGAGGTCTTGGCCTTAGGGGCAACTTTGGGCTTCCAGGACTGTTTGGGCTTGGAGGAGGAGCGCGTGGAAGACGGACCTGTCTGGGGCGTGGAGCGTGTCTCAGTTTGGAAAGAACGAAAGGACCGATTGCGTTTGGCTGGAAACTTCTTCTTGAACACCGATGGCAGAAGAGTACTTTTGCCACCAGTGGCCTCACTAATCATCTCCTTAAGATCCGATCCAAACAGTAAGGACCCCTGAAAGGGCAAAGAAAGCAAGGCTTTCTTAGATGCAGTGTCAGCAGACCAAATCTTCAACCAAAGAGCACGTCTAGCTACTATGGAGGAGGTAGAGGCCCTCGCCATCATGCGCACAGCATCAAAAGCAACATCAGCAACATAATTTTGAGCTTCTAACATATTAGCAAGAAGCTGCAACTGCTCAGACACTGGAGCATCCTGGCGAACCGCCTCAGCCAATTGCTCAGTCCAGGCCGCAATGGCCCTATTAACCCACGCCACTGCAAAAGTTGGACGCATGGCAGTGCCAACAGAGGCAAAAATGGATTTAAGGCAAATCTCTAACTTTTTGTCCGTCCAATCTTGCAGGGCCGAAGCATCAGACACAGCTAAGGCAGTAGATTTGGATAACCTAGAAATAGGAGCATCCACTTTAGGAGGATGAACCCATTTTGCCAGTTCAGTCTCAGGAAAAGGATAAAGTTTAGCAAACTTCTTGGACACGGAAGAGGATTTTTCAGGGTTCTTCCATGCGTCTGAGACTAAACGGGCAAGGGTAGGGTTAGTAGGAAAGCAAACCACGGCCTTTGATGGTTTTTGGAAAACATCAGTTGGATCATGAGTAGATTCCTGAGTCAAAGGAAGGTTGAGCGTAGTAAGTACAGCTCTGATCAAACCCTCAGCCGAAACTTCAGGGTCACATTCATAAGGGTCACCAACGGACCTATTAGATTCAATAACAGTGCCTTCCTCAGCATCAGAATCTTGCAAAAGTTCTTCTTCAGAAGAATCAGACACATCAGGAGCCCCCTGTGGCTTAGGCAGGGAGGTCCTGATTGAGGAGGGGGTCTGCCAGATCTGCAGAGCCCCCTGAACCTGAGAGGGAAAGAGTTGAAGAGTGGATCTGAGATCCCTAGTGGCAGCTTTAAACTCTTTCACCCAAGTTGGCTCAATAGCATGGCTGGGAAGCCCAGGGTTGCTATCCTGACTTTCTGCACATTTTGGGCATAAATGACCTGAAAATTCTCTAGGCAGCCCAGAGTGACAAGAGGAGCAAAACGCAATGGGGGAAATGGTCACCCCAGCCTCTTTGGTCTTGGGTCTAGCCCCTGACTCCAGTGGAGTAGACATGCTCACAGCGTCAGATATACACCACCTAATAAAACCACCCAGTAAAAGTGTTGAAGATTAAAGTTTCACCCCAGAAATGCCTAAAATCGGACTTATCTGGCCAGCGAAGGGTTAATCTGCTGAGAGGAGAGAAGGCTCGGTCCCTGCGTAGTATACTCGCTGAGAAAAACACCACAAAATGGCTGCCGCGACGGGAGCCAATCAGAAAACGAGTGCGAAACGGGCGCTCATGGGAAACTTAGTTTTCCTCAGAAGTACCCCTAAACAGTGCCCGAAGCCCCCCCAAACCCCCAACACACTGAATCTAGCCAGCGGATGATAGAGCAGGGGAAGACCAACAAAATGAGCCCTCTCTGAAGTTGCTGTGACAAGCGGTTCCAGAGAAATGTCCCACACTGTGAAATCCCATAGAGAGTAAAGGAGCAATGGCGTCTATGTGGGAAAAAGCGTGCTTAAAGGCACGGAACACTAAATATTAATAAAGTATACTAAAAGTAAAAAGTACACCAAACACACTTTTGACAATGGAAAACATGAGAGAATAAGGACCCAATGCTCCAAAACCCAGGGAATACCACAAACATTGCATAATTACAAGCAATATGAATAAAAACACCCTATGAGTGCTGGAGTGCAGAAAGCAAACTCCCAAATACAAGCCCAGAGAAGGGACACTGTGGGGACAAGTGGACCTTCAGCACTCAAAGGGTGGCTCACCTTTCTGCAGGACTTCTGTCTTCAGGTAACCATGTTAAAAGGGAATTAACCAGAGGAAAATTCCCCAGCAGGGAAGCTGCTTGACTCAAGCTGTTCCCTCTTCAGGGCATAAGGTCCACCAGAAAATCCCTGGAAGCTTATCACGGTGCCCGTGATTGCTGCAGTTCCTTGTCTGTCACCAGTAGGGGGCTGCTATTGGCTGTCTGCAGATAGCCCGCCATTCATTGCCTATTTAAACCTGGATTGGGCACCCTTTGGTTGCCCTTTCGTGTTGTTTCTGACCTTCTTGCTATCACTATGCCAGTGATAGCTGGGCCTCTGTTCCAGTGTTCCTGAGTTCCTGATCTCATGTGTTCCTGATCTCTACTGTTCCAGTGTTTCCTGCATGCTGAAGTACTTCCAGTCCTGGTTCCGGCCTAGTCTCTGGTGTTGCAGTTCCTGCTGAACTTCTTCTCTGCTGTTTCCTGACCTGTCTGATCGTTGCTGGTTCCTGTCATCGCATCGCCTGTCTCCTGTATCCTGGCGACCTCCTGCCTGGTCGCGTCGGCGACACTGCTTGTTACTCCAGTGTGCGGTCACTGGTTTGCTCCACAGCCTATCAGCTGTACTATCCTGTGTTGGTCCCAGCGTGCGGACGCTGGTTTGCTCCAAAGCCTTGCGGCTATACAAACTCGCTTGTTACACCAGTGTGCGGTCACTGGTTTGCTCCAAAGCCTATCGGCTATACAATCCTGTGTTGGTCCCAGCGTGCGGACGCTGGTTTGCTCCAAAGCCTTGCGGCTAGACAAACTCGCTTGTTACACCAGTGTGCGGTCACTGGTTTGCTCCAAAGCCTATCGGCTATACAATCCTGTGTTAGTCCCAGCGTGCGGACGTTGGTTTGCTCCAAAGCCTTGCGGCTAGACAAACTCGCTTATTACACCAGTGTGCGGTCACTGGTTTGCTCCAAAGCCTATCAGCTATACAATTCTGTGTTGGTCCCAGCGTGCGGACGCTGGTTTGCTCCAAAGCCTTGCGGCTATACAAACTCGCTTGTTACACCAGTGTGCGGTCACTGGTTTGCTCCAAAGCCTATCAGCTATACAATTCTGTGTTGGTCCCAGCGTGCGGACGCTGGTTTGCTCCTAAGCCTTACGGCTATACTAACTCGCTTGTTACACCAGTGTGCGGTCACTGGTTTGCTCCTAAGCCTATCGGCTATACAATTCAGTGTTGGTCCCAGCGTGCGGACGCTGGTTTGCTCCAAAGCCTTGCGGCTTTACGATTCCCCTGTTAGTCTCAGTGTGTGTACACTGGGTCGCTTACGATCCTGTCAATTTGCCATTACCATCTGACTGCTGCTACTATCTCTGGGCTGCCCTGCCCGGTATTGGTAAGGCCGGTAGAACCTTTTGCCACATTCCATCTGAGGTTGCCTTACCCGGTATTGGCAGGGCCGGTAGAGCCTACATTATGAATCTATTGAGGCTGCCTTGCCCGGTAATTTGGTAAGGCCGGTAGAACCGTTATGCGATTCCATCTGCAGGTTGCCTTACCCGGTATTGGCAAGGCCGGTAGAGCCTAACATTCTATTACTTCAGACTGTCCTGTCCGGTATATTGACAGGACCGGTAGAGTCTGCCTTCTGTCTTGTTATATTCTATATATATCTGTATGTATGTGATTGCCATCCTACGTTATCAATTTATTATTTCAATAAAATTGATTTTTACCTAAAACTTGTGTCTGAGAGTCATAATAAACCGTGACAAAGCTGCACTAGCCACTTTGGAGAGGGCAATTCACAGCCACGGTCACCCGCCTAATGGTGGTATTCCATATTTGAAAGAAAACAATAAAAAACTAAAGTTGAATGAGAGATGTTCTCCACCTGGTGTGCACAGCACACAGGAACAAATCAATCTGGCTTGGCTCTGGCCCGAAGGCAGCTTAAGTAGGAGGGGAGGCTCCACCCCTGCATACATTTGAATGAATGTTCCTGCCTATTAAAGGGGCGGATCACCTCCCAGTGTACCAGTGACCTGTATTGGACGACAGTGAAATTACAACAAAGATTTTTGGCCAGAGGCTACAGTAAGAAAATTCTTAAAAGGGCCTACAAGAGAGTCTTAGAATCTAACAGAGATGACCTTCTCAACCCTAGCGAACAGAAAATCCCACAAACATTAATAAGACTAGCTGACAATTATGATCTTCAACATATGGAAATAAAAAGTGTATTGGGTAAACACTAGCACCTCTTACAAGCTGATAATTAGTTGGCACCAATCATCTCGAAATATCCAACAGTTACATACCGTAGGGGTTGCAATTTAAATGACATACTGGTACATAGCCATTTTAAAAAACCAAAACAAACAACATGGTTAACCAACACCCTAAAAGGTACTTTTAACTGTGGGAAATGCCAGGCTTGTGAATACATCAACAAATAAAAAACTTTTACCAATCAGGGAGGTGATAAGACCTATGACATTCGACAATTCAGCAATTGTAACTTTATAGGAGTGATTCACCTCATGGAGTGTCAATGTGGCCAAAAATATATTGGGAAATCAAAACGCAAATTGAAACAACATATTCTTAAGCACGTTGGTGATATCCGCAACAAGCGTGATAAACAGAAGCCAGGCACGTTGTGATGCCCCATGCAGGGGACACATCAGTTGTCAGCTTCAAAGCCATACAACTTATATCTCCTACTATAAGAAAAAGTGATCTTGGCATGAAACTGATTAGAACTGAATCTCAGTGGATCTACAGACTGGGTACAAGGAATCCATATGGCCTTATTGAATGAATGCTTTACATTTAATGCATTTATAAAAGACTAACTTGAATCCACTTACACTTGTAAAACTCTTTCTATCATAAGGTATGATCGTACCAGTCCACAAGCTCAGTTTTAAATTATCCAGATGATCACTTCTTTTATGGTTTCTCCTCTATTAGAGAGTATGAAAGCCAAGCTCACATGCTTTGAACAAGACACAAATATTGTGTGGGAGATCTGCA
The DNA here is from genome assembly GCA_037306005.1 of Rhinophrynus dorsalis. Classification (NCBI taxonomy): domain Eukaryota; kingdom Metazoa; phylum Chordata; class Amphibia; order Anura; family Rhinophrynidae; genus Rhinophrynus; species Rhinophrynus dorsalis. Next base: position 328,181,149 of record CM074719.1, on the reverse strand, counting down.
TTTGTTTTATGGTACTCTGTATCATAATACTGTATAACATATTAATGTTTGTCTTTGATCCCTATCATTTTGCTATCTGGGGTCAAGCCTTATAGAGACGAAAATAGATAAATTAGTAAACTGATGCTATTTGATCCCCTATACAGGAATGTGATGCCATTTGATTTAAATTATTGTTTCTAGTATCCGTTCAATGTAACACCTCCGAGAATGCTGACTGGTCATGCTGACGTCATACTGACAAATTGTAAAATCAGCCTCGTTATGGCAGTATCACTATAAAAAGAGCCATGGATATAATTTTTTTTTCCTATAAGTCCATGAAAAAGCCATCTTGAATTGAAAAACTTGTTTGGGCCTAATCATCCTGGGTGTATGAAAACTTAAGTACAACTATGGTTACAGTTCGGTGAAATGGTTGTTAATTAAATGTGAGGTTTAGAATGTGGAATGCTCCTTGCAGACAGCCATGAGGGATAGCTTTAGCGAGCAACCATCTTGCTGTCTCAAACACTTTAACGAATGTGAAGCACTGCGCTGTCCTCTTCCATCATGAGCAATTATTCTGCATTACAGCTGCTATAGTAAGCAATTGCTACAGCTGTGGAAATATCCACTTGATGGGATACTCTCTAGCTCCCTACATCTTTTGATTCAAATACTTAAAGGGATAGTAATGTTTCATAATAAAAGCAGCTCTAATTAATCATCATATTATTTGGACCTTGGAGAGTGTTATTTCAATTCTGTCAGAGTTGTAGTTCCAGAGTAATTCAATGACAAAGTATCCCCCTCCTCCCCTTTTACTGATGTAACACTGTTCAGTCAGATCAGAAGGGAGGTGCCCAGGTAGACTGCAGAGAGGGACAATCTTCAATTAAGATAAGGGAAAAACCTGAAACACTTGTCAAGGGGGGCAGGGTTTTCATTGTTTTCATACAAAGAAGATTGTCCCCTGCTGTTATCTGTCTGGTCTATGGACTGCATTCCACATCTGAGAAGAGATGGCTTACACTAGGTAAAAAGGGTGGGAGGGGAATATCTCTCAAACCATAAAGATTTGAGAGATAAGACTTATATCGTTCTTCATGTTTTTTAATGCCTACAAAATAAAATAAAGATAAAACAAAGTATTACTATCCCTTTAATTAAACTAATCTACACCAGACTGATATGGCTATCTGGTGATAAACTACCAAGTGTTATATAAAACATTCCTTACACTGTACCTCTTATCTGATTTGAACATGAAACAGTCACAAATTGATACATGATATCTGTCTTTAATACAGGGTAGAAATGTAACCCCTTTGTAAATAAGGGAAATGTTGCAGAGAAATACATTTGATCACTATAACCAATTATAAAAGGTCTAGGTAGCCGTGGACTGGCTGACTTTATACAGTGGTCACCCAGTGTCCATCAAGTGATTAAAATTACAACGTTACATAAGACATTTATACAGTAATAAATAGTTAATATAAAATGATTTAAATGGATAGTAATGATTCAAAATAAAAGCAGCTCCTATTAATCTTCATAGTATTTGGGCCATGGAGAGTGTTATTTCAGTACTGTCAGAGTTGTAGTTCAAGAGTTATTGAATGATAAAATATCCCTCTCCCACCCGTTTTACTGATAGAGTTGCCACCCAGCCGGTATTTTACCGGCAGGCCGGTAAAAAATTGGCTTCTTTCCAATGTTAAGTCTATGGAGGGAATGCCTTGGCCGGTATCTTTTTGAACAAAAGGTGGCAACCCTATTTACTGATGTAACACTGCTCACCTCAGAACAGAAAGGTGGTGTCCAGATAGCTTGCAGAGAGGGATGATCTTCAATTAGCATAAGGGAAAAACCTGAAAAACCTCTCAAGTAGGGCAGGGTTTTCATTGTTCTCACAGTAAGAAGATTGTCCCTTGCTGTACGCTGTCTGGTCTTAAGACCAGATTCCACATCTGAGGGGAGGTGGCTTACACTAGGTAAAAGGGTCAGGAGGGGGAAACTTTATCATTCAATTACTCTTGAACTACAACTCTGACATAGCCCAAATACTATGAAGATTAATTGAATCTGCTTTTATTTTGAAACATTACAATCCCTTTAAAAGGTTGGGGCATCTTGACTCCGTGGGTATACTGACTGAGGTATATGATTACATTTTTTGCCAATCAATAATTACTGTAACCAACACAACAGCAATAATAATGATGTTAGTTTTATTTTAAAGTTGGTTTGGAGTCAGTTTCTGACTCTCCAACAAGATTTTTCTTTGTTTTTATGACTATCCGATTAATAAAGGGTGCACTTTTACATCTCAGCAGTGGTAGTACCTTTGTTTTATTCAGCGGAATAAACACTACAATATATTTTTTTTTTTACATATGAAGTATTACTATCCCTTTAATGATTTTGCTAATAAAAGAGAAGTATTAAAGATTCTCTAAAGATCTAGGGTATACTCATAACTGAAATTTGAACTGGTCTCCTATATGCCAATTACCGTTTTTCTTTTTGTATTTTGTGTATATTTGAGACCTGCGAGGTTCGCCGTATATCATTTCTACACAGGTAGGTCCCCTTCTTATTATATTGAATCAACATTTGATGTAAGTGACTTATGCTTTACGATTTATATACTCATCATTAGACATGCATTTATGACATATTACCACCCTGGAGATGCTCTCCCTTTTCTGTGTAACTGTTTTTTTCTATATCGGACTTTCCATTCTGATGGTCTGAGGATTGAACTATAGAGCGATTATACATCTTTGTGGTGGCAGTGAGCTATCCTCAACAATCACTTTTGCTATTTAGGTGGTATATATATATATATATATATATTTTGTGAGTACCAATCTATTTAGCTTACATTGATTGAGTTAATATCTGGATCATACAGTGTAGTTTGCAATGACAACAAACAAATGGTGATTATCCAGCAATTTGAAATTGGCATCCTTCCAAGATCCGGACAGGACCCTTAAGGTGAACTATGAAGAGCATGTCATCTGTTTCAATTTGAGCCCACTCTGACCCCCAAAGATGAACGGCGCAGGGATATATCCCTTAGCAGAATCATGTGTGAAATAAAGATGGCTGCCATGGAGGCACCTGTTCTTAAAGGGGCTGTACCAATATATAAATCCCATATGGAGAGATATAAAATAAAAGTGAAAAAATTATAAATGGTAAGCATTTAGCAGAAAAGCTTAAGAAAGAAGCCAGTTAAAGGGAGCTCCCCTAATGGGAGATTATACTGCACTATATTACAGAAAAATAAAAAAGAAGTCTAACTTAGAGAACACCTCGAACACCCTTTCTAGAGGCAGGTCACTTGAAACTGGAAGTAGGCGGGGTAAAGTGGAGGCAAGTCTCCTCCTCAGAGGCATCTCCTTTTTTAAGTGCCCTACCCTCTGGAGGAGGGAACTTTAACAGACTGGCTTCATTGTTCCACATTGGACGAAAGAGAAAAAGTTTTTCATACTGATCTTTCAGCTAATCCTGTATAATAATTCACTAATGTATGTTTGTCAGAAGCTGTCATGCGCAGTACAGACGGCTGGGCGTGCTGCAGTCATGCGCAGTACAGACTGCCCGAGCCGCTGCTGGTAACGGAGCAGGGAGCTCCGAATTCAGACCGTAGGCCTCTCTGCGCACAGAAGGTCTGCTGCCTGGCACTGTGGCCCGTGTACAAGGGCTGTTCAACTAGTAGTATATAATTTATTAGAGTCTAATATACAGGATCCCTTGCACAACACTTACTGATTAGGATTTGAGCCAAACCTCAAAAGCAATTCCACCATTTTCAAATGACCAAGTAGTGCAGCAACAAATAATGGTGTCTGTCCCAAGGAATTTACTGAGTCAACAATGATACCTAAAGAGAAACACAAAACATAAATATTTGTATTATTGAAAATGTTTAATATTTTTAAAATGTTAAGGGATGAAACACAGCAGAAAATGTGGAAAAATAATAGCTGTAAGAATATGCCTGAAAGATTTAACACAGGACCACTGTCAACTAGTCAGGTAGTGAGTGTGCATAAAGTGTCATCTAACACCATTTGTGTTACATTAGACATTATTCAAGACATACTAGTGGCCCTTGTAGACAGCTTCCGGCTGTTATTACACAATACAATAACTTTTCTTCTTTGATCCATAAGATTATTTCCAAACATTGGAATATCCTTTTAGAAGACCCACTATTAGATGGACTTATCAGTAAATCCAGTAGAGTTATTTACAGAAAGGCCAAAACTATCAGAGGCCATATTGCTCCCAGTCGCCCCAAAAAATTTAAACAGACCAAGGAAATTTCCCATAAGGGTATTTTTGGTTCTGTGACACCTATGGGGAACTTTAGATGTATGAAAACTAGATGTATGAACTGTAAATATTTGACGAATAAGATCACTACAGTACAGAGTCATACTAATCATCTAAAGTTTCCCATTAAACATTTGATTACTCGTGATACCAAATTTGTTATATATGTAGTCCAATGTGGCTGTGGTATACAGTACTTTGGACGGACTATTAGACATCTTAGAGACCGAGCAGGTGAACACAGACGCCTCATCCAAAGAAAGTCTGTTGATGTGCTTTTGGGAATTTATCTAATTTCCAAATTTTTGGAATAGAACAGGTAGCAGTCTTGGTCCCTAATAGATATAGCAGATTGTGCAAAAGAGAGGCATAATGGATTTATAGGTTGTGTACATTGGCTCCCCATGGATTAAATGAGGAGCTGGAAGTTAGTAACTTCTTATGATTGATCATAAGTGGTGTGAGCAGTCTATATTTTTATATAGACTATGTGGATGTTGTTCCTTTCTGTCTTGTTTCTCACTTCAGTTTTAGCCCTATATATACATGTGTATTGACTTATTCCTTTTAGGATGCCTTTTTGGATTTTTGAGTCTCATATATATAATATTCTGACTTATGGTAGAGATTTACTTAAGTGATTAGAGGTGTATTTATGTATACATCGTTACATGTGTTACCATTACAATTGAATTATAGTCAGATTTTTGGGCTTTATAATACACCTTATTTTTCATTTATTTTATTTATGCTCTTTTTATAAACCTTGGATATTATTATTATAGTTTGTGAAATGAAGGACTATTATTTGTATTGACATCCTGTAATAATATTTGTTGGTATATTGTTCCTCATTCAGCTTAGGTCATATCAATATGTAGAGTTTTTCTTTTCTTTTATTCCTTATGTATTTATACATTTTTATTTCATTTGTATGCAGTTTATTGTGAATGCGGTAGTCTCCGTGTGCAGCCCCAGCGCTTCCTGCATTGACCATGCTAAGGCGTCACGTGGTTGCTTAGCAACCGTCAGAGTGAGGCTAGACATGCAGCACGTGACGAGGAGACGGATGCTGCGGCGGGCAGAAGGAGAGGCTACCGCATCGGTCGCATGGGAGATAATGATGTGCAATTATGTAAGTCTCAATTTTATATATATACATGCTGTTTATTATTGGTTTTTATCCCCTGATGAAGTGAGCGGAGGACTCACGAAACATGTTGGGTTATTAATAAATGTCTGATATTCATTCAACATTTTAAGAGTGACTTGGGAATCTGTTTGGCATAATCCACATGCTATTTTCTCGGACACATCTGGTGAGTGCATCCATTTATCCTTTAGGGGTATATATTTTCTGAGATACAGTTTTACCCTTAGAGGATTTTGTCCTTCTGTCCTGTTGATTTAGAGCCTGTAGTGGATTTATGCTGTTTTATGAAATACATGTGGATACTACCATACCACACATACTGAAGATTACCTCCAAGTATAATCTATATGAGCCTATTTGTCGTCTGGTTCCTGTGAGTAAATCTGTATGCGTTTGAGCGTACTGACTACAGAGATGCTACTCTCAGATGTGTTTTTTGCTCTTCCCCTTCTTTTTTAGTTTGAAAGTTTCATTTTGGGTTTGGCCTTGAAAGGTGACTACTGGACACCCTGGGAGAAAGCTGCATAAACACTGAAGAACATTATCTAGGACTTGCTTATTATCTGAAGAAAAGTTAGATCTTCTTGATTGTTCTGATTGATTTATTGTTTTTTTGCCACCTCTAGACCTTGATCTTTTGCTCTGTGTATCTGCTTTTTTCCAATACCTGATACACTGGAAGAGTTATGGACCAGAGGAATGCTCCTGGGTGACTAGGACCGATGTCCATGCTCCTGCTCTGCTACGCAGGTTCCATTCACAATTTCCAGAGAAACCTGGCCCCCTTCTGCAAGGAAGAGGTCATTGAAGGTGGGGTACTATCACAGTGTCCGTGATTCGGGCCTTGGCTACCTGATTACTCCTGTAGTGGCTGGTGGCTTTTTCTGGTCGCGGACTTCATTGTTGCTCAAGCGTCATTATGCGATCGATATTTTTATAGGCCACGCTCACCTTAGCGTTGTAACTCCTCCTTCCTTGGAGGACTTATAAGTCACACTCAGCCATAGCCTGATTGCCCTTTCGTGGTGTTTCCGAGCATTATTGTTCTCTGTTGTGATCCGTTTCTGGCTGCCTTTCCAATTTGTGCATGACCCATGGCTTTGTCTGACTACACGATTAGCGTCTGAACCTCTGGCCTTGCCTGACTACCCAGTCCGTTCTCAATACGGCTTGTCTGACTACCCGCTCCGTGTATGACTCTTGGCCTGGCTGACTACCCGCTACATGCTACCCTGGCTCGGTCTGACTACCCGTTTTATGTATGACCTCGGCCTGCATATCTGACCTCTATATTGGGCATCCGGGTGTAAGTGTTGGTGGGTTATCGGCTCTGGCCGTTCGTATTGCCTGAAGGTCCTAGCATTCTAGGACATCCGTAGTATACTAACGTTCTAGGTTACTTGAGCCTTTCTTTGCTCCCTGCTTGTGTGCCTTACCACTTGCTTTTCGCTACTGTGCTTACATCCTTGTTTGCATTATCCAGAGACGGTCTGGCTACGTTTAGTGCTGTTCCTGTAGTGGACCTTGCACTGTCCCCACACCTGATCCGGGAAGGTTGGGGAGTGTGGTTATTATTTACTGCCTGTATTTCAATAAAATCTTTATTTTATTCTACCTGTACCTATCAGAGTATTTATTTGTCAGCAGTCCCCGTGACATGGAGTCCCTGTACACTTTCTCTGCAATTGCCTAAATCGAACTGCAGCTCACAGAGTAAACAGTTTCCTGTCCTCTCTCTCTGAAACTAACTTTCTATTCACCTTTCAGCATGTTTTGTTCTTCTTGATTCCCTGAATTCTGTTTATGAACGGTCTCTAACAGCTGTCACAATCTCAATACACACCAACTACCAAAACTATGTTCTGCCTGAACTATGGTCCAGGTGAGAGTTTGTAAAAATAAAAAAAAAATAAAGAACGGTTTCATCCACTCTTCTACTTCTCCTGTGGACATGTGAATCTTCATTGTCTAACAAATCAACCAAATTCTATACTTAAATGTGAATAATTGTGAACTCAATAAAATCATATATAAATTGGGAGTCAGAGATGCTCGACTAGGAACAAGCCTTCAATAAAAATTTGCAGGCACTCTAGGAATGGTGTCCTACCCAGGGTGCAGTCTCATTTTGCCCACTAGTACTTTTCACAGAAAGGAAATATCCTAAATCTTACTGGTCCTTCCAAAACAGCAGTCCAGCCACGAAATGCCAGGCAAGTCCTCTCTGAACAAGAGAAGCAGCTAACCCCAGACATACATTTCAGCCTTGTCAGTGAGGTGCAATTGATCTCTCTAGACACTGTGAGCAAGGGGCTGTAACCTTTTGCGCTTACTTCCATGGGGAGCTGGCTGCCCTGGTGTTCAGTAGTGCTGCCGGTCCCCTCTATGTGTGCTTCATGGCTTTGCCGCATACCGTGTTAAGGGTGAACTGGACTGCAAAGTCTTGTTAGGCACCGGTCTCTCCATGCTGTGCTGGTGGATCCTGTCGCATCTGCTTGTCTCCCCCTGCTGGCCACAATCAGGCATGTGTCACTGGGATTCCCTCTAGTAACATCGCATCCGGCTCTTAAAGGGACAGGGCATTTTGTGTTCCAACTCTTAGGGGTGGAGAAATCAATATTTAAACTGCCTGGACACCACACCAGTTGCCCTTTCGTGGTGTTCCAGTGCAGTTGTTCCAGTTTGTGACAGTGTATGATCCTTGGCTGTATTCCTGTCCCTCTGGCGTCCAGTGTTGTGGCTTGGCTGACTACCCACTCTGGTACTGACCCCTCACTTGTCTGACTATCTGCTTGGTTTTGACCATCGGCTCTGGCTGACTAACCACTCTGGTATTGACCCGTGGCTAATTTATACCGCTTATACTGACTGCAGGCCTGAGTCAGTTTGAGTCTCCCATGTTGCATCCTGTTCTGTGGGAATTCTCACTGTCGATACTGACTGCAGGCATAGTCAGTTGGAGTCTCCCTTGTTGCATTCAATCCTTTGGGAGATCTCTGGGGTTTTTTGCACCTGTTGGTCACATTACTCAGCTGCCTTGCATATCTGTACTACCATCTGACACTGACTGTAGGTCTTAGTCAGTTTGATCCTCTCTATTTGTGACCTGTCCCGGTATACTAGTTCTGGGTCCCAGCCCCAGCCTGGTGCTATTACTCTCTTACTACAGAGACTACCAGAAGCTGTGTGCCCAGTCTCTAGTAGAGTGGTCTACTCTGAAGCAGCCTCCTATTGCTGGTAGGAACCGCTGGCTTCTTGAGTTATACTCTGCCCTCTTCTGTTATTATTGATTACATTTTATATTATACTAGTGTAAAAGCCCGTGTACACAGGGCCAAGGTCCAGGGCCAGAGGGCACTCAAAGGGTTAAGAGGCTGGTCCTGCTCTGCGTCCTGCCGGCGACACAGTCATGCACTGTAGAGACTGCCCGAAAGCACAGAATGCTCCCAGCACAGAACTTCCAGCATTCCGTGCTCCCAGCATTCTGTTGGTTCCGGCAGTCTCTACTGTGCATAACGGCTTCTGAAAAATATTCTATTATGAGAATAATAACAGCAATGCAATATAAATATATACACGCAGTGGGTGAATTAATAGGCGAGTACTGTATCAGGAATAGCAGTCTCCCAATATCACCACAACACTGTCTGAGACTAGGCCTCAGCCTGCTGGAGTCTCGCGGTACGGTAACACCCAACAGTGATACTGACTCAGCCTGCAGTCAGTAGCTGTGAGTCTGCTAGAGCCCCAGGTCTATACTAGGAAGGATGACTGAATAACGGAACTAACAAAGGAGCGAACAGACAGAGCCTTCTAGTAAGCACCAGATAGGATAGTCAGATGAGCCAAAGTCATACACAGAGCTGCACCAGATAGGATATCCACTGAAGCGATGGAATGCTGGATGTGCAGTGGACAGAGCCATAGGTCAACACCAGAGTGGGTAGTCAAACAAGCCTAGATCATACACAGAGTGGGTAGTCAGTCAGAGCCACAGGTTTACACCAGGTAGGATATCCACTGAAGCGATGGTATGCACAGTGGACAGAGCCCCAGGTCAACACCAGAGTGGATAGTCAGACAAGCCTAGGTCATACACAGAGCGGGTAGTAAGCCAGAGCCACAGGTTTGGACCAGGAAGTATATCTGAGACAAATCAGAATGCACAAGGAGAATAGTCAGACAGAGACACAGGTCAACACCAGAATGGATGGACAGACAAGCCGGATCATACATAGGAATCAGGAATACAAATAATGAACTGCACAGAACACCTATGTAAGGGTAACCGAGTCAGGAATCAGTCTGCCCTTTAAACCCCTCCTCAGAAAGTAGATAGGAGGAGCAGCTCAGAGGGAGGAAGTAGGTAGGAGGAGACTACAGGCCTCAAACATTGATGCGTCCAACCGCTTGTGAAAATGACGCTGGAGAGTCATAGTAAGCATCACCAAAAGTGGCGGAGCTGCAAGGTACTGTGACAGAGGCACATCAGGAGGATGTGGCACAGGTCTTGCAACTCTTATGAGAGAATAAATTATTTTGTAAACTGGAAAAGTGCGAGCTCCACAAGTCTCAGGTCATGTTTCTGGGGTACGTGATCTCCTCTGCCGGACTAGCCATGGATCCGCTTAAGTTATCTGCAGTCCTGGAATGGCTGCGTTTAGTAGGTCTTAAAGCCATTCAGAGGTTTCTAGGTTTTAATATTATTACAGGAGATTCATTAAGAATTTTTCTTCAGTGGTCAAGCCACTGACTGATATGACACATAAGGGGGCAGACACGTCCAACTGGTCCCCTGAGGATATCCAAGCTTTTGAAGGACTAAAGGTTGCTTTCGCTAAGGCTCCTATCCTGTCTTACCCCAATCCCACCCTGCCCTTTACACTGGTGGTTGATGTGTCCGAGTCAGGAGTAGGCTCCCTCCTGTCTCAGGGCGTTGCTCCGGCTGAGGTCCTATGGCCATGTGGCTATTTCTCCAAAAAATTATCCAGGGCTCAAAGTTTATATGAGATTGGGGATTGAGAATTGCTGGCTATCATTCTCGAACTTAAGGAATGGCGTTACCTTCTGGAGGGGACAAGTTCTCCGATACTCATTCTCACTGACCACAAGAACCTGACGTATCTTTCAGAGGCCAAGAGATTGTCCCCCAGACAGGCCAGATGGGCATTGTTCCTTTCCAGTTCAATTATGTGGTATCATACCTTCCTGGTACCAAGAATGTCAGGGTGGATGCTCTTTCAAGACAATTTGGCTCAGATTCCAAGGTAGAGAGCACTCCGGTGCCTATTATTCCTACCGATCACATTCTAGCTACTATTTGTACCAGTATTACGCCCTCCTAGGGGAGGAGGTCTTGGCCTCACGAGCTGCTGCTCCCGCAGACAAACCCAGTGGTAGATGTTTTGTTCCGGAGCATCTCAGAACTCGCTTGATGAGGACCTACCACGTCTCATCTGGTCCGTATCTCGGCTCTTCTGGTGGCCCAGTCTGAGAACGGACTGCTCCGCCTTTGTAGCTGCTTGTGCCACATGTGCTCATATCAAGACTCCTAGTTACCTGCCGGTTGGATTACTACAGCCAGTCCCCAATGGGGAATGCCCTTGGTCCCACCTTTCCATCGATTTTATGGTCGAGCTGCTGGCATCCAATGGGCACACGGTCATTCTAATGATTGTTGACAGCTTCTCCAAGATGGTTAATTTTGTACACCTGAAAGGTCTTCCATCCTCCAAGGAGCTGGCCGAGATATTTTCCAGGGAGGTGGTCAGGCTCCGCTGAGTGCCCAGGGTGCTGGTTTCACGGTTCCCAGGAATAAACCAGGAGTCAGTACGGTAAAGTAAAACAATCTTTTATTAGAAAAATCACAGTAATGCACGTAAACAGATTACACACAGAGGGTGATCAAAGAGGCAAACACTGTATAAATAGCAGTCCGCCAATAGATCCACCACACTGTCTGAGGCAAGGCCTCAGCCCACAGGAGCCTTGACTAATTCAGAACATCCAAAGGATTAGCACTGACTCAGCCTGCCGTCAGTAAGCTAGGAGGCTAAGAGAGCCCAATGTCTGCACTAGGATGGGTGTCTGTGGAGCAGGGACCAGCACACGGAGGAAACAGACAGAGCCCCCTAGTCAGCACCAGAAAGGATAGTCAGACAAGCCGGGTCATACACGGAGTGGGTAGTCAGCCAGAGCCACAGGTTTGCACCAGATAGGATACCCACTGAAGCGTTGATATGCTGGATGCGCAGTGGACAGAGCACCAGGTCAACACCAGAGTGGGTAGTCAGACAAGCCAGGTCAAACACGGAACGGGTAGTCAGCCAGAGCCACAGGTTTGCACCAGAAAGGATGTCTAAGCCAAACAGGAACGCACAAGGAGAATGGTCAGACAGAGCCACAGGTTAACACCAGAATGGATGGACAGACAGGCCGGGTCATACACAGTACAGGTAGTCAGCCAGAGCCACAGGCCTGCACCAGATTGGGTGTCCACTACACAATGGGAGCAGGCAAAAGAGTAGTCAGACAGAGTCGCAGGTTAACACCAGAATGGATGGCCAAACTAGCCAGGTCATACACAGAGCCCAAAGGAAACAGAACTGTATTGTACAACGTAAGGGCATCTGAGTCAGGACTCAGTCTGCCCTTTAAACCCCTCCTCAGGAAGTAGGTAGGAGGAGCAGCTCAGAGGGAGGAAGTAGGTAAGAGGAGTCTACAGGAATTAAACACATAAAACAGAGGCCTGCTGCGTGCTTGAAGCCTCGTGCCTGCAGATGACGCATTTAGCTTTGATGCGTCCAACCATGCGTCATTCCGGCAACATCCGTTAGGCATAGACTGCCGCTGATGCCGAAGCGGCATTTCGAGCGTTGCCTAAAGTGGTGGAGCTGGAACCATGGTAATCTGTAACAGCTGGTCTTGGACCGGGGAAGCCAATTTGTGTCCAGACAAATGGGTAGACAAATGGGTATTCGGTTATCATTTTCCTCGGCCTACCACCCCCAGTCAAATGGCGATGTACTTAAGCTGTTTTGTTTCGGACCATCACAATGACTGGGCAAACTTGTTACTGTGGGCGGAGTTTACCAGGAATTGTGCCATAAACTCTTCTTCTCGGAATTCTCCATTCCTGATCAATTATGGCTTTCAGCCTGCATTGCTACCTGAGGCTTTTGAGACACAAGAAATTCCGGCTCTAGATGAGCATTTCAGGCAGCTCCGCTCCACTTGGGTTCGAGTTCAAAGATCCCTTCAAAGGTCCACTCAGCGCTTCAAGAGACATGCGGATCATCGGTGCGGTCCGACTCCGGTGTTCCAAGTGGGGGAGAGGGTGTGACTGTCCTCTCGGAATCTTAACCTCCAGGTACCATGTAAAAACTTGGCTCCCCGGTTCGTAGGCCCCTACTGGATGCTACATAGGATTAACTCTGTCTCTTACGCCCTGGACCTTCCAGCTGGCATGCACATTCATGTCTTCCATGTGTCTCTGCTTTGGTTGGTCTGTAACCGCTACACCTCTGTACCTGTTCTACCTGGACCGGTTCAAGTCAATGGCCAGGAGGAATATGAAGTACAGTCCATCCTGGACTTTCGCAGAGTTAGGGGGCCCTTGCAGTATTTTGTACTTTGGAAGGGCTATGGACCTGAGAAGCATTCCTGGGTTTTGTCTACAGATATGCATGCTCCCGCTCTCATTTGAAAATTTCATGCTCGTTTTCCCTCTATGCCTCGAACGCTCCCGTGGGGGAGAGGTTATTGAGGGGGAGGTACTGTAAGCATTCGCACTTACCTCCGTGGGGAGCTGGCCACCCCGGTCCCCTCTGTGTGTGCTTCACGGCTTTGTCACATCCCGTGTTAGGGGAGAACCAGGCACCAAGGTCGAGCCGCGCCGACTTGTCTCCCCCTGCTGGCCACAGTCGGGTGCGCGTCACTGGGATTCTCTCTAGTGACGTCGTGTCCGGCTCTTAATGGGACAGGGGCATTTTGTGCTCCACCTCTTAGGGGTGGAGAAATCACTATTTATACTGCCTGGACACCACACCAGCTGCCCTTTTGTGGTGTTCCAGTGCAGTTGTTTCAGTTTGTGTCCGTGTATGATCCTTGGCTGTATTCCTGTCCCTCTGGAGTCCAGTGTTGTGGCTTGGCTAACTACCCGCTCTGGTATTGACCCCTGGCATGCCTGACTATCTGCTTGGTTTTGACCATCGGCTCTGGCTGACTACCCGCTCTGGTATTGACCCCTAGCTTGTCTGACTATCCGCTTGGTTTTGACCATCGGCTCTGGCTGACTACCCACTCTGGTATTCACCTCTGGCTTGTCTGACTATCCCCTTGGTTCTGACCATCTGCTCTGGCTTACTACCCACTCTGGTATTGACCCCTGGCTAGTTTATACCGGTTATACTGACTGCAAGCCTGAGTCAGTTTGAGTCTCCCTTGTTGCATCCTGTTTTGTGGGAATTCTCACCGCCAATACTGACTGCAGGCGTGAGTCAGTTGGAGTCTCCCTTGTTGCGTTCGATCCTTTGGGAGATCTGCAGAACTTAAGAAAGTAACGCTAGACTGTTACGAAATGTGTAGCTTTGTAGGAATTGTTATCGATTTTATAATAAATATATTTTATCGGAGATTGTTGGTGGAGCGGCTTTCTTCCGTTGAAAGAGTTTCTTTCATTTGAAGGATTCACCTGGGGGTCTGGAGATCGAGGAGTGAAAACTAAAGATCCTCTCGAGGGATATGTGAGCATATTACCGAGCAGGGACGGTATAATATACCCTGAAAGTGTACATTGCTGTATCTATATATATATATGAGTACAGCCACTTGTCCATGTGAGTGTATATACATTGTTTTACTGTTGCTTATTTAGTGAGTCAATGATAAGGCACTATTGGCGCCCTCTGTGTTTTTTGATTCTATGTTTTAACCCTTCACGAGGAGGAGTGTTTCAGAAGGGCAGCAGATAGTTAAGAAAGCATTATAAGGGACGGCTACCAGATCCCTGAGCTACAATAGTTAGACTACACATATGTGGGAGTCTGACAACGTTTTTTGTGAGTATGTTTACATTGCTGGAGGTGTGGTGATACACAGCACTTGCAATATTACACGAGGAAGTGCCTCTTTTTTTCTTCTTTTTTCTTTGCATGTCTGGGGTCTTTAGCACCTGTTGGTCGCATTACTCAACTGCCTTGCATATCTGTACTATCATCCCACACTGACTGTAGGTCTTAGTCAGTTTGATCCTCTCTATTTGTGACCTGTTCCGGTATACTACTTCTGGGTCCCAGCCCCAGCCTGGTGCTATTACTCTCTTACTACAGAAACTACCAGAAGCGGTGTGCCCAGTCTCTAGTAGAGTGGTCTACTCTGAAGCAGCCTCCTATTGCTGGTAGGAACCGCTGGTTTCTTGAGTTACACTCTGCTCTCTTCTGTTATTATTGATTACGTTTTATATTATATTGCTCAATAAAGGTGGTGTTTCATTATCTGTACTGTCTCTTGTCCGTTCCTTGATAACTGTGACAGGGGTCATGCTGGATTCCCCTATTACCCTTGGGATGAGTAATCCCAAGGATAATTTGCATATGTAAATTGGGAGTCAGGGATGCTCAACCAGGAACGAACCTGCAATAAAAATTTGCAGGCTCTCTAGGAATGGTGTCCAACCCAGGGTGCAGTCTCTTTAGCCCACTAATTCCTTTTACAGAGAGGAAATATCTTAAAGCATATTATACTGGCCCTGCCAAAAGAGCAGTTATCACGGTGCCCGTGATTCTTGTGCGACATTCTGACTTCCGGGTTTCTGCTTTGCTGTCTCTTATTGGTGCTAGCTGGCTAGCCCCTCCCTGGGCTAGCCTTTATATACGCCCTCCTGTCACTAGGCCGTTGCCCTTTTGTGGTGTTCCTGACCTTATGTTATTCAGTTCTCCTGTTCTGTGTTGATCCGGTTTCCATCTGACCTTGCTCCTGTTCTGCTTCTGTGTACCGACCCAGGCTTTGGCTGACTATCGCTCTCTGTGTACCGACCCAGGCTTTGGATGACTACCGCTCTCTGTGTATCGACCCAGGCTTTGGCTGACTACCGCTCTCTGTGTACCGATCCAGGCTTTGGCTAACAACCGCTCTCTGTGTACCAATCCAGGCTTTGGCTGACTTCCGCTCTCCGTGTACTGATCCAGGCATTGACTGACTTATGCTGTCTTGTTGCCCTCACTATTATTGTCAGTTCTCTCTGATTTGTTGCCTCCGGCTGCACTACTCTCTGCCTGAGTATCAGTGTGGCCTCCGTTAAGTACACCCAGTCAGTGCTATCCGGTCACTAAGTGGTTACTGTTGCCTTCCCACTATACGCTCAGCCTGTGTATATCTGTGGCCTCCGTTAAGCACACCCAGTCAGTGCTATCCTGTCACTAAGCGGTTACTGTTGCCTTCCCACTATATGCTCAGACTGTGTATATCTGTGGCCTCCGTTAAGCACACCCAGTCAGTGCTATCCGGTCACTAAGAGGTTACTGTTGTCTTCCCACTATACGCTCAGCCTGTGACTATCTGTGGCCTCCGTTAAGCACACCCAGTCAGTGCTATCCGGTCACTAAGCGGTTACCGTTGCCTTCCCACTAAACGCTCAGCCTGTGACCCGGTAGTACCTCCTCAGTTCCTTGTTGCACCAGACATCAGGCTGCCTTACCCGGTATTCGGTAAGGCCGGTAGAGCCTCCTCAGTTCCTTGTGGCATTAAGATATAAGGCTGCCTTACCCGGTATTCGGTAAGGCCGGTAGAGCCTCCTCAGTTTCTTGTTACATTAGAAATTAGGCTGCCTTACCCAGTATTCGGTAAGGCCGGTACAGCCTCACTGTTGTATTGCTATTTTGTATGCCCTGTCCTGTGTCAAACTTTATTAATGCTGTTTGTAGGGTTTGGACCAGTGAGGGGCCTAGTGCGCTTTATTTTGCCTAATAAAGCTTTTCTATTTTATCCTACCCAATTGTCTGAGTGTTCAATAAAACCGTGACAGCAGTACAGCCATGAAAAGCCAGGCAAGTCCTCTCTGAACAAGAGATGCAGCCAACCCCAGATGTAAATGAAGGATGAGAAGAAACTTATTTCAATCCCTTAAAGCACTTCAGTTCAGTCTTTGAAAGTCAGGAGATGTGGCTGAAATGGTTGTTGGTCATTAGGAGGAGATCCACAGGACAATCATAAATGCAGTGTGGAGGGAAATGATCTGCCTTCTGCTCCACAATTACCAACACCAGACAAGACTTCTACTTCAACTTAGTGATCTGAAGTAAACAGTTTTGGATGGAGAAAATTAAAGAAAAAGAAATCTGTATTTTGACTCAGTCAATTCTGAGTTGCTGTTATCAAGCTATATGCAGGGGTTATCAGGGATGTGCAGTGCAGTGTTCCTCTTTCTTGCACTATTTGACCAACTGAGGTCTGCTACTATATTTAATAAACTGGATCAAAAGCCATATAAAATGGTGATAATAAAGGAGATAGATGAATGTATGACAGCATTCCAATACTACTGTGACCAGTCTGAATATTTTGTGATGCCTTCTGCCTCTTCAACACCCTTGCAATTTTCCAGAATTGTGTTAAAAATATCTTCAGATAATTGATTCATCCAGATATTTTCCTTGTCCTTGGAGGAACAGCGATGTAACATAGTAAATTAGGCTGAATAAAGACACAAGTCCATCAAGTTCAATCTTCTCCTCATACCCAAGTAATGTTATAGCTTTCCTGCTACCAAATAAGTTAGTCTTTATCATACCTTCCTGATCTGCCTACTAATAAACAGTATAACTGTATGTTCCCTTTGGAAAGAAATGTATCTAATCTTCTCTTGAATGTATCCATTGTATCTGCAAAGCAGTACAACATTTCCTGGGTTTTATTAACTTTTACAGAAGATTCATTAGAAACTTCTATATGCTTCCCTCCTCTTAACCTCCTCACCATTCCTTAGTCTTGTGTGTCTTGAATGAATCTGCTCAAGCAGCCTTTAAGAAACAGAAGAAATGCTTTTCTGAAGCCCCAATCCCAAAACACTCAGATGTATCCTTGCCATACATCCTTTCAGTAGACACCTCAAAATCTGTTGTGGGAGTTGTTAGAAGTGGTACAAATAATTTGCTCTATCAGGTAGCCTTCTTGTCATGCAAGCTCGCACCTGAGGAGAAAAGTAATAATGTCACTGATAGAAAGTACCTTTCTATCAAGCTTGCCCCTTTAAGTGTAGTACCTAGTCATTTTCATGTCCATCCAGTGCTCCATGTTTCCTTCTGATGCCCGTTACTCCTAACCTCATTCCTGTCAAATTCCCTGTCCCTCCATCTCCTGTGGTCATTGACTGTCAATAGGAGTTTGAAGTTGAAACCTGGATTTCTGTCTCCAATACCTGATCTTTAGCAAGGCCTACAGTGCAGAGGAGTGCTAATGGAAACGTGCCTCTTTTCTCCACCTCCCTGATTAGATACAGATGTTTCATCCAGAGATGGATTAAGGCTCCATAGGGCCCTAGGCGAGGTACTTATTTGGGGCCCCACATCTTTTGATCCAGTGCTTCTGAAACAAAATGCTGCTGCCAGTTACTAGCACTGTAGCTGTATTGAAAGTTGGAGAAACTGGATGATTCTGGTCTCTTTCAATAAAAAGGGTGTCTGACACAAGATGTTAGCAGCAGCAACTGCAGAGACTCTGACTTTAACCCATCACTTGCAGTGAGGGCCCATTATATTGCCATGGGCTCTAGGCAGTAGCCTAGATTGCCATAATGGATGATCCAGCTCTGGTTTCATCACTGTTATGAAGATCATACCGATCCTACCACTCAGTGTGTGTAACTGGGGGGTAGGGCAAGTCATGTCCTAGGTGGTTTTCACAGTTTTTCGTTTTTGTACACATATGCAGTTGTGATTCTGTATTTTACAATATGGTCCGAACATGCAGAAAAGTCAACTCATATACAAGGCGGTTTGCAACCACGTACGTGCAATTCAGTTTGTTTCAAGGAACTCTTACATGCATGTATGAGTACGCAAGTACTGTTATGTGTGGAATCACATTCGTATTGCCATTTTTGGGTATACACCTATTTAAGCATACTCTGCCTATTATAACTTGCTTAGATGTTAGGCCTTTGTGATATATACTTGGTGATTGCATTCCTGGCCTGATCCCATGAATTTCTGCTTTGATCTTAAGAGTGCTTGAACTCCAAATGCTCAGACCCTTGGCTCTTCCATAAATTCTGCTCAAACTCAACCTGCCCTAACCTGTAGCCCATCTCCAACTCTGCTTGAGCTCAGCCTGTCTCGACTGTCAGCCTGTTTTAGATTGCGATCCTGTCTTTATTCCCTCTGTACTCTGCTACAGTTTTGTTTGTAGCCAACTGACATCCTCTCAACCCTTGGGGCTCAACCCCTGGGTGCAAGTGGGGGGTATTTATGTGATTTGGGCTCTTCAACTCTGCTACCTGCTAACAGACCCCAGTCTTCATTAACACAGCTACTAGTCTTCATCCAATCCTGCCAATGGTGTTCAGCCTGCCTACAAGTCTTTATGCTAGATGGGCCAATTGGTTATTATCTGCCATCAATATCTATGTTTCTAAGGAAATGTGGTCCACTGTGTGAAGAACAGAACAAAGGGAGGCAAAATAAATGGCATATGAAAAAAGGTACTCACACACCAACTGAATGGAAGTAGGCAAACATTTTATATAAAAACTGTTCAACTAAAAGTTTAAAGAAATTTCCCATAATTTTAAATAAACAGTGTTTTGGGGTCAGACACCTTTTTTCCATGACCCAAAATAAGTGCCTTTGTCAGATCTTATGGTGCTGAGCTTAACAAGTGGTTAACAGAAAATGCAGCAGGAGAAGCAGTGTCTTAGGACATGAGCCATGTAAAAAAGAAAGGATGTGAAACATGTGTGGCTGAGAATGCCAGGAGATGTATCCAAATATAGTTGAAGTGCCACTGGTGACCCATTTCAGCAGTAAAATCTAAATATTTGAAATAATTTTAGATTAACCCTTTGAGCGCCAATGAGCTATCCAATGAAAACAGTAAATAAGTCTTGAAATGCATTGAGTTTTTTGCAAACGGACTTGAGTTTGTAAGTGAGATCGAGAAAAAGGATAAAGAAAGATGGAAAATGTATTACAATTCCAACATTAGTTGTGTTTTCAGGAGTCAATTATCTGAAATGTGAGAAGATTGGTACTGTATACAGATGTAGGATCAGCAAAAATCAAAGCTATGGATACAAGGAAGAAATGGATGGTTGAGATATTAGAGGTCTTGTGCTGATGGAAGATAAAATGCAGCGTAGTCGGTAAGTATAACATTGGGGTGGGAATTTTAGTGTAATATTAATTGTGCATAAGAAAGAGAGGGTAGGTAGTATAGAGTAAGATGAAAGAACAGGGGGAAGCCAATTGAATTAAGACATCAGAGGACTGAAAAACATATTGTTACCTTTTTTAAGCATTTTTTTAACTTTCACATAGTTTCCGTGTTTCACATAGTCATGGAGTTGTTTTTCATCTGAGTCATATTTAATTGAACCAATTTGGACAGGGCATGGTAGTAGAAGATTGATGGAGTGAGACATGCTATTCAAAAAAAAACACACACAATGAAAAATAATTTTAGGGAAACACTCTACATCAGAAGAAAAGCACATCTGTTAGTTTTCAAATATTAACTCCCACAGGTCTATATTCTATTAGCTATGAAAAAGCTATCACTGTATTTAATCTAAAAAAATTGGATTTTTATTCTTACAAATAAATATTTTTGCTTGGTCCATGTAGGGATGCAAGGACCATGGGGTATAGAGGAGTCTCCTTTAAGAAGGACAGGGCACTCTACAAGAAAAAACTCCTCCCACTGCCCACACTTTATACAACTGCACCAACTGGAGATCATTCAGTTTTCAGTTAGCAAAGCCAGGAGGCAGACACCATGAAGTTTCCACAGACAACTCTATCAGGTGATGAAACCCAGCCCTTATTGGCCAGAACTCCATGATGAGAAGAGTGTGAACCCCTTCCCTCCTTATCTTGACAAGAACTCTGAGTATCATGGCCAGAGGAGGAAATATGTACCAGATTGTACAGCCACAGGATTATCAATGCATCCACTGCTACTGCTCATGGATCCCAGACTCTGGTGCAGAACACTGGAAGTTTCTTACTGAGACAAGAGGACATCTTGACTACGACCAGTTTTCCCTAAAGATCCTCTAATTGTTTAAAATGTTCCTGTTTCTGTTCCGATTTGCCCGGATCAATGGTCTGTCTGCTAAGATAATCTGCCTCCCAGTTTTCTATTCCCAAAATGTAACCGGGAGACAGGGAAGGTACATGAGCCTCTGCCCATAGTAGTATTATGTGTACTTCTTCCCAGGTGGGTCTGCTCATTGTGTCGCTCTGATGGTTGATATACTCCACTGCTGTATCATTTCGTGATATCTGCACACAGCTCCCCATCTAACAGACTGGTCTTGGTTGTTACCAATGTTGTGTCTGGGAGGAGCAATGATCAACCTTGTGACAGTGACTGACTTGTCAAAGATGTTCCAGATTCTGAGTCCTGTGTTGAAGCATATTGAGTTGAAGCTTTCTCAAGAGAAACTGTACAAAAGGGAACCACTTAAATTGTGGACACTAGGTTCTCCACTATGCAGTCCTTGATCAAGAGTCTCGATAGTGTGAGAAAGAAACAAATTTATGTCTCCAAGTCTGAAAGTTTGCTATGAGGAAGAGCAGTGTTGAAGACAAGGACCAGGAACAGCAGCCACTGTGTCGGGAGCAAATGGTCATAATGAGACTCAGATGCTCCTGCAGTGGAGATAGAGAATGCTCCTTCTGCAGAAGGTCGTTCTGATATCAGGTCACATTGATTAGGGTCTGCTGACTGGCTGTCACAGGATGCACTATTTTTGTGAACAGCCGTGGAGCTGTAGTCAGGCTGGAATGCAAGCCAGAGATATCGGTGGTGACCGAGCCAAATGGGTACATGAAGAAATGCATCCTTGATGATGAGTGCTGTTATGATGTTGTGTGGAGCCATGGCTGCTATAACAGATCTACAGTATCTTTTAGCTCATTAGTGCCTTTCCCAGAGAGGAAATATCCTAAAGTACATATAATACTGATCCTGCCAAAACAGCAGTGCCCACAAAGAGCCAAGAAATACCTCTCTGAACAAGAGAAGTAGCCAACCTCAGACTTACTTTTTCACCTTATTTGGCCTCGTCAGTGAGGTTTAGTTGATCTCTCAAAGCAATGTGTGCAAGGGGTCCATGTCTGGATTCCCATTACCCTTAGGGGACCAAACCCAAGAGTAGTTTGCATACGCAAAACTACTGGTCAGAGATGCTCAACTAGAAACGAACCTGCTATAGAATTTGGCAGACTCTATAGAAGTGGTGTCCTACCCAGGATGCCTTATCTTTTAGCTCATTAGTGCCTTTCACAGAGAGGAAATATCCTAAAGCACATCATTCTGATTCTGCCAAAACAGCAGTGCCCACAAAGAGCCACACAATTCCTCTCTGAACAAAAGACGCAGTCAACCCCAGACATACTTTCTGGCCTTGTTGTGCATCAACAGTGAGGTGTAGCCATTCTATCTAGGCACAATCCATGTCTGGATTGTCCTGTTACGCTTAGGGTGACCAAAACCAAGTGTAATTTGAATACGCAAAACTACTGGTTAGAGACACTCAACTAGGAATGAACCTACTATAGAATTTAGCAGGCTCTAGCTCACAGTGCCTAGAGCGATCAGCTACCTCACTGATGAGACCCCACTAAGCCAAAACCTATGTCTGTGGTTGAACAATTCTCTACTTCAGAGAGGAATTGCCTGGTACTTTGTGGCTGGACTGCTCTTTGGCAGAATCAGTATAATGTGCTTTAGATTATTTCCTTTCTGTGTAAGGCACTAGTGAGAAAAAAAAAAGAGATTGCACCCTGGGCAGAACACCATTCATTAAGTTTGCATTTTTCATGTTTTGACCCCTTGGGTGACCCTTGTCTCAGACATGACTGAGGAGTATTACAATTTTAATTATGTAATGTTTCCCTCAAAGCTCATTCCCTCAGAGACAATTATCACTTGTGTGCCTGCAAAACTCTCTTATTGAATGGAGAATTGCTATCGTAATGTTTGGATCTTGCACTCCGTTAATGGATCATATTACTAAGTCAAAGTTCAAAACATAGAACCAGTAATCAACGGGTTCACAAATAAATGCTGTCCTCAATAAAAATAAGCTGGGATAGCTCTGTACTGGAGCTATATGTGTCCCTTGTCTGTCCACTTATGTAGAAGAATACTTGCACCATACTCCGGACGTGTCAGCTGTTACCACGGGCCCCTGCTCCATAAACCCTACAGGAAAATGGAGCAATGGGATGGGACATAATAGGCCCAGGAACTCTCCTCACTAAGTGAGGATTCCTATAAATGTAAAATAAAGAAAAAGGTTTCCCCCAAAAGGAAAAACTGCCCTGACTCCAGGTTTCTCAGAAAACTGAGTGATCTTCGATTAGTTCAGGGGTACAGAGGGCAGGCAGTGGGAGGTATTTTTCTTGTAGACTGCCCTGCCTCCTTAAAGGAGACTCTTCTATATCCCATGGGCCCTGCATCCCTTATGAAAGTAGAGAAATCCTATTCAAGTGGATCAAAACGGTGATCAACTTAGCATGGGCAATGAAATCCAGCTTGAGGAATATGAAAAGGTGAAATTTACTCACCAATATTTTGTTTTCTTCTGTGCCTCTCTCCACAGCTTAAAACTGGGTAAAAATTTCCATCTCCCCAGCTGGTAGGACCAATCAAATCTTGACCCAGGATACAAAGCACCTTGCTCCCAGCATGCCACTAGTTCACTGTTGTCAAAGTTATAACGATAAAGAGTAGAAGATACATACATACATTCACGTTTTCAGATAGTGGTTAGGGAGGGCCAGGCATAGAGAGAAGAAAACAAAATATTGGTGAGTAAATTTCACATTTTCTTCTGTGTTCCCTCCATGGCTTAAAATTGGGACTTCCCCAAGGAGTACAAGGGAGGAGAGAACAATAATTCAATATGACAAAAAGAATGCATATAGAATAATCAAGAACAATCCTGTCAAGGAGGAACCACAGCTTGCAGGACCTTTCTTCCAAAGTGTGCATCTGAGAATGCTTGGACATCTAGACTGCAGTGTCTAATAAAGGTGGATAATGATGTGGCTGCTTTTGCACATTTCTAAAGGAGTTGCTATATCCTTATGAGCCAGGAGGTAGCCATAGATCTTGTAGAGTGGGCCTTCAGTTTAAGTGGAGGGTTTTTGTTGGCAGAAGTATATGCTAGTATTATACATGTTTGGATCCATTGTGCAATGGAAGGTGATGATGCTGAAGTTCCTTTGAATTTTCCAAAAAAGTGGACAAATAAGGATTTCAATTTTCTATGAGATTAAGAACATCTCAGGTAAATAGTAAGACATCTTATTAGATCCAGAGTAGTAAACAAAAAGAAGACAATCTCTTAGCTAAGGTGAAACTCTGAAGTAACCTTAGATCTAAAAGTGGGTTTTGTCCAAAAAACTATTTTATCCTGGTGAAGAGAAAAATATGGCTCACAGGAAAGAGCCTGGCGTTCGCAAACTCATCTGGCAGAGGTGATGGCTGTTAGAAAGACTTTTTTTATTCTTAGATTTTTAAATTATATGGACTCAAGAGGCTCAAATGCTGGGTTAGAGGCTAGTTGATTTAGGACAAGATTAAGGTCCCGTGGAGGGACTACCGTAAAATCTCTGGTATAATACGCACCTGTGTATAATACGCAGCTGTACATTATACTCAAGATTTTAGGGGAAAATGAGAAAATAATACGCACCCTTGTTTTCCTGTCAACCTAAAAAAAAGAGGATTTTACTCTTACCTGTTAAATCCTTTTCTCATAGTCCATACAGGTTACTAGTAACTTTGAGTAGGCGATCCACCCCTTTAAGTAGGCAGGAACAATTCTAGAATTGATTGAAGGGGGTGGAGCCTACCTTCCTTCCTTGGCTGCAGCTAGCCAACCAGCTCCAGAAAGATTTGAGACACTAACTATTGACTAGATAGTGGAAGGGAAAGAAGACTCCTGTGAGCATGACCCCGAAGGACCCCCACAATCTGCCACAGGAGAGCCAAGCATAGTCCCTTGACAGGGTGGGAGACCAGTAACCTGTACGGACTAAGAGAAAAGGATTTAATAGGTAAGACTAAAATCTTCTTTTCTCTGTCGTCCAATACAGGTTACTGGTAACTCTGGGATGCCCAACCACTGAGTTTCCCAGAGGCGGGAAGTAAGGCAAACCAGGCGCAAGGCCCCCAAAGTCACCAGAACAGATATGAACCATCAGATCAGAGATAGCCCAACAAACAATGAAGTGTCAACGGACACTGAACAGGGGTAAAAACACCACAACGGTTACACAGAACACTGCACTGGAGCCAACGGGGCTCAAAAGTGAAGGAAGCACCAAGAACCGAAGAAAATCCTAGACAGGCAAAACTGCCTCCAGGATTTTCCTCCCAAAGCTGGCATCAGCCAATGCCAGTACATCAACACTGTAATGCTTCGAAAAGGTGTGCACAGATGACCAGGTGGGAGTCTTGCACAACTGATCAGCAGAAGCCTGATTCTTGTAAGCTGAAGAGGCACCAATAGATCGAGTAGAATGAGCCGTGACCCTGAAGGGGACAGGCTTCTTCCTCAGCTCATAAGCCTTATGAATAGTGGACTTGATCCAAGAAGCAACAGTCACCTTGGATGCAGGTCTTCCTGCCCTAGGACCCTCAGGAATGATGAACAATGCGTCAGATTGCCTGATAGACTCAGTGTGATGTACATAAAACTTGAGACAATGCACCACGTCTAACAAGTGGAGATCCCTCTCTTTGTCAGAGGTGGGGTCAGGGGAGAAAGAGGGCACCACAATCTCCTGATTGATGTGGAACTCCGAAACCACCTTCGTGAGAAACTCCTGAAAGGTGCGAAGCACCGCCTTGTCCTTGTGAAACACCAAATAGGATGGTTTACAGGACAGAGCATGTAACTCCGCTACAAGGCGGACAGACACAATCGGCAGGAGAAAGGCCATTTTGCACATCAATAGGAGTAGAGGAACAGTAGCCAAAGACTCAAATGGAGGGCGCTGAAGAACGCCCAAAACCAAGTTAGGAACCCACGGAGGAGCAGGAATCTTGAAGGCAGGACGAGTATGAGCAATGCCCTGGAAGAAAACCTTGACATCAGGAAGAATGAACCTCTGAAAGAAAACAGAGAGAGCAGATGTCTGAACTTTAAGGGAACTTAAACTGAGGCCCTTATCCACATCATCCTGCAAAAAGGCCTGAGACAGGTCCTTATCGGCACACCAATATAGGAAGGTCGACCAGACACTATGGTAGATCTTGGAAGGTTTGCGGGCACTGAGCATAGTAGTCACGACACCAGAAGAAAACCCTTTCTTCCTCAAAATTGAGGATTCAATTTCCAAGCCGTCAAGGTTAGACAATGAACATCCTCCTTCCACAGGAAACCCTGTAGAAGAAGATCCGGACGGCAAGAGAGGCGGAATGGCTCCAACATTGACAGATCCAGAAGCTCCGGAAACCAAGCTTGGAGAGGCCAGTACGGAGCAATCAGAATGACTGGACAATGCTCCAGTCATAATTTCCGTAACACCCTGTGCAACATGGGGAGGGGAGGAAAGATGTAGGCCAGAGGGAATAACCAAGGAATGGACATTGCATCCACAGCCAGAGCTAGAGGGTCCCTCCATCGAGAGCAAATCCTCGGAACCTTCCTGTTGTGTCTTGTCGCCATCAGGTCGATGTAAGGAAGATCCCGTTTCTGAACAATGAGGGAGAACACCTCTGGGTGAAGCTCCCACTCTCCGCTGTCCACTGTGTGTCGACTGAGGAAGTCCGCCATGACGTCTACGCCAGGAATGTGGACTGCTGATATGGAAGGAACGTGTTCTTCTACCCAGGACAAAATAGCCTTGACCTCTAACCAAGTGGTAAGACTTCTTGTTCCGCCCTGCTTGTTGATGAAGCCACTGCCATGGTGTTGTCGGACTCTACCCGGACTGGACAGTCTTCCAGCTGAGATGTCCAATGACGAAGGGCATGAAATATCGCCCGAAGCTCCAACACGTTGATGGGAAGGACAGATTCTTCCGGAGACCACCGACTCTGTGCACTCAGGCGACCCAGGACCGCTCCCCATCCAGAGAGGCTGGCATCCATCGTCATAGTGGTCCAGAAGGAAACTAGGAAGGACTTGCCCTTCAGCAGATTGGAGAGGTCAAGCCACAAGGACAAACTCAGTTTCGAAATGAAGAGGAAGTGACACTGATGTGTTCAGAAGGTCCGGCCGACCCCTGCACACCTGGATCACAAACCGCTGGTGTTCACTGATGTGTGCCATGACAAACGGTACCTTCTCTATGGTGGAAATTAATTTCCCCACGAGAGATGACAGCTTCTTGGCTGGAACTGGATGTTGAGCCAGTATAGCAGAAACCCTGTGGGCGATCTGGTGAGCCACCTTGTCCGTGAGAAACACCATGTTCTTCTGGGTATCAAAGAGGAGGCCCAGGAAGACCAGACACTGGGATGGGATAAGATCTGATTTGTCCAAGTTGATGATCCACCAGTGACGGGTGAGAGCATGAATGCATTGCTGAACCTGCTGATGAAGAAGTTCCGCAGAAGAGGCTTTCAGAAGCAGGTCTTCCATGTATAGAGTAACTCTGATGCCCTCTCGGTGGAGGATGGACACTAAGGCTCCCAGGACATGGTTGAAGACCTGAGGAGCTGTCGTCAGACCAAATGGAACAGCTGAGAACTGAAAATGTCCCCGGTCGCAGGCAAACTGGAGGTACTGCCGGGTCTCTGGATGAATGGCAATGTGCAAATACGCATCTTGAAGATCCAGAGATGCAAGGAATTCCCCCGGGGACATGGCAGCAATCACCGTCCATAGAGACTCCTGGTGATAATGAGTCTTGGTCACAAAGGAATTGAGATCCTTCACATCCAAAATGGGACAACAACCGCCGTCCTTCTTGGAGACCACAAAAAGGTTTGAGTAAAAACCCATATCTCTATCCTGAACTGGAACTGGCTCCAAAACGTCCTTATCCAGAAAAGCCTGAACAGCGTATGAGAAGGAAGAAAGCAAAAGGGAGGAAGAGAGACGAAAGGGATCCTGTACCCTTCCCTCACTACCTGCAAAACCCATGGGTCCGTCACTGAATCCTCCCAAATGCTGTGATAGTGACGCAGATGACCACCCACAGCAGAGTGTGGACACAGGTTCAGTGAGTCATGCCGAAGAAGGCTTGAAAGCCTTGGGCTTGGAAGAGACCTTGGGCTTTCATTGCTGTTTGGGCGTGGAGGAGGTACGCGGAGCTGAGGGAACTGTCTGGTTCACCGGACATGTCTCATTCTGAAAGGAATGAAAATACTGGTTATGCTTAAGAGGTGTTTTCTTCCTTGGAACTAAGGGTAGAAGTGTACTCTTACCCCCTGTAGCCTCACTGATCAGATCCTTGAGATCTGGCCCAAACAAGGAAGTGCCTTGAAAAGGCAATGAGAGCAATGCTTTCTTAGAAGCAGTATCAGCAGACCAGATCTTGAGCCAAAGAGCCAGTCTGGCAACCACAGACATGGTGGAAACCCTAGCCACCAAACGGATGGCATCAAATAGGGCAGCAGAAACATAGTGCCGTGCCTCAGAAATGTTGGCAAGGAGGTGCAACTTATCCGAAGTAGGAGCATCCTGACAGCAAGAGTGAGATGTTCAGTTCAGACCGCAATGGCCCCGTTCACCCATGCTGCTGCAAATGCTGGACGCATGGCAGAACCAGCAGTGGCAAAGATGGACTTGAGGGAGACCTCAAGTTTCTTGTCAGTCCAGTCCTTTAGAGCAGACGCATCAGACAATGCCATGCAGTAGACTTGGATAGCCTGGAGATAGGAGCATCCACTTTAGGAGGATGAACCCACTGAGCAAGCGCTGCCTCAGAAAAGGGATAAAGCTTAGCAAATTTCTTGGAGACAGAAGGTTTCCTGCCCGGAGACTTCCACTCTTCAGACACAAAGCAGTCAAGAGTGGGGTTAGGTGGAAAGCAAGTAAGGGGCTTTTTAGGCTCCTGAAATACATCAGAAGGGTCAGAAAAAACCTCCTGCACTAAGGGAATGTTTAGGGTATTTAAAACAGCCCTGATCAGGCCCTCAGCCGAGGGCTCAGGATCAGCCTCAAAAGGGTCCCCAAAAAACTGAGAGGAGCCCACCACAGAACATTCCTCGACATCTGAATCCACCAACAGTTCCTCCTCAGAGGAATCTGACACGTCAGGTACACCCTGAGGCTTTGGCAGGGAAAACTTGACGAAGGAGGGGGTCTGCCAAGAATGAAAGACCCCCTGTAACTGGGATGGAAAGAGTTGCAAAGTGGGCCTAAGGTCCCTAGTAGCAGCCTTGAACTCTTGCACCCAAACTGGCTCTAATGCATGGCTGGAGGTCCCTGAGAGACTCTCAGGGACATCAGAACATGCTGGGCATAAATTACCTGAGAATTCTCTAGGTAACTCTGAATGTCAGGAAGAGCAATGTGCAATAGGGGATACAGAGACCCCAGCATCCTTAGTCTTAGGTCTGACCCCAGGCTCCAATGGTATAGACATTCTCACACTGTCAATAACCAAATTGTATAAGAAATCACACCATTACAGTGTGTATGATTAAAGTTTCACCCCAGAAATCGCTAAAATAGACTTATCTGGCAGGAGAAGGGTTAATCAGCAGAGGGGAGAAGGAGAGTCCAAGCCCTGCGTAGAATACTCATTCTGGAAAGATCACAAAATGGCTGCCATGGCGGGAGCCAATCAGAAACGAGTGACCAAAGCCCCCTGAGCCCCCCAACACACTAGAGACATGAACCGGATGATAGAGCAAGGGCAGACAAGTAAAATGAGCCATCTCTGAAGTCGCTAGGTTAAACTGTTGCAGAGATATGTCCCAAACTGTACAGTCCCATAGGAGTGAACGGAGAAATGGCACCTATGCGGTAAAGTGCGCCTGGAACTCAATTTTTATAAAATTGAAGGTGTAATATTAAAAGACATGAAACATCATTAAAACATGTTAGGATACCCAAAAAACACTGAACCAGTAGAAAAAGTGTCAGAAACCCCCCCAAATGAATGCCAAAACAGCAGCTAAAGGGTTAAATACCACACAAACCTGCTCCAAACACCCAACAGACATACATTTAGACCCAATGAGTGCAGGAGTGTGCAATAAGAACTCCAAATGAAAAACCCCTGTGCGGAGTGGCACTGTGGGACATGTGGACCTGCAGCACTCAAAGGGATACTCACCTTTCCTGCAGATCTTCTGTCTTCAGGTTACCATGTTTAAAGAAGAATCCTCGGTGGGCAACTCCTGAGGAAAGAACCCAAGATTTTCCCCCCAGGGCTTAAGGTCCACAAAAAGCACCTGATCACTGAGCTAGCCACATCTGAGGGCATTGTCGGTTATGGTAATCCGCCTAATGGTGGTATTCCATTTCTAACAGAAAAATAAAATACTTCTAAAGCTATAGCAGAACTGTTCTCTTGCCTGTGTCATCTTCACCAAGGAACACATCTTTCTGGGGCTGGTTGGCTAGCTGCAGCCAAGGAGGGAAGGTAGGCTCCACCACCTGCATACAATTCTAGAATTGTTCCTGCCTACTTAAAGGGGTGGATCACCTACCCAAAGTTACCAGTAACCTGTATTGGACGACAGAGAAATTGTTTTATCGTGCCACACTGCTTCTCTCCCTCCCCGCTTACCCTGATCCTACTCTTCCCCTCTGTAGTCCAATCCAGCAGCCTGACAGGGTACCAGCGGGAGGCATGCTTGTATCTGCCGCCCGCTTCCAAAATTGCCCTGTCAGGACCTATTCTTTCAAGCCAATGGTAATTTCTTGCGAGGACAGCAAGGTCCTCGCAGGGCAATACTATAGACCTAATGCCCATAACTATGCGCATTGAATCTATGGTATTGCTCTGCGAGGACCATTGACTTGAAAGAAGAGGTCCTGACAGGGCAATGCTGGAAGCAGGCAACAAATGCAAGCATGCCGTCCACTG
Organism: Rhinophrynus dorsalis; assembly: GCA_037306005.1. Taxonomy (NCBI): domain Eukaryota; kingdom Metazoa; phylum Chordata; class Amphibia; order Anura; family Rhinophrynidae; genus Rhinophrynus; species Rhinophrynus dorsalis. Next base: position 328,150,438 of record CM074719.1, on the reverse strand, counting down.
GGACCCTATCAGGATGCCGGATTGGTCTACAGAGGGGGAGAGGAGGATCAGGGTAAGTGGGGAGGGAGAGAATCAGTGCGGCAGTATCAAAATTTTTTTTTACATTTTTTTCCATCATGTATAATAAGCACCCCCCAACTTCACATAAAGGTAAATAGAAGCAAAATTGTGCATATTATAAGCAAGATTTTTACGTTACTTCAGGAATCGTAGGCTTGATTCTTGAGATTGCTTGAACAAATCTGCGTACCAAAAAATCGTTTGCCAAAGGCTTGGATAATACAGCTGACAAAGCAGAGATCTGAACTTTTATGGAAGAAGGCCTTAGAGCTTTCTTGAACCCTGCTTGGAAGAAATTCAAACTGTTTCCTATAGAAATCTTATCTCTGGACAGATTATTTTTTGTGAGCCATTTAGAAAAAATTAACGAGACTCTATGGTAAATTTTGGAAAACGATGCTTTTCGACCAACAATAATAGTGTCAGCTACTTCAGAAGATACTCTCAAGGTGAGTAGGGAGTTCCTCTCAGCCTCCAGGCCGCTAGTTTAAAAAAAATGCTGGATTTGGATGGAAAACTAGTCCCTGAGAGAGATGATCTGAATCCTGAGGAAGCAAAATTGGTGGGAAGAGAGACATTTTTACTAAGTCTGAGAACCAGATCTTCTTGGGCCAGTGAGGCCGATCAAGATGATATCTTGATCTCTCCGGAGTTTCCTGACTATGTCTAAGATGAGTGAAGGAGAGGAAACAGATATATAAGCTCTGAATCCCAAGGTATTTTCAGAGCATCCTGGCCTACTGCCTTTTTTGTCCTTCCGACGTGATGCACTTGACATTGAGTTCTGTGACCATGACATCCATTGTTGGATTTTTCCCATTCTTGAACTATGAGGTTGAATACTCTTTGGTTCAGTGGCCACTCTTCTGTGTCCAGAGTTTGTCTGCTCAGATAATCCTCCTGTCGGTTTAGGGAACCTGAAATGTGGAATGCAGGCATGTCCAACTGAGTAATCTATAGATTGTTTGTTCCATTTAGCACTTAGTCTGCAAGTGAGATTTCTTAGTTAGAAGGTAGAAATATTGCTGCTGTCTTGTGGGGGTTTCACCCACATCACTCTATGTAAAGATAAGCAGAAAAAAGGACAGGGAGGACAGTGCAACACAACCTTCTAAACGTAGTTATATGTTTATTGTTTAGAACCCAATATATTTCCCCTTCTTAGTTCAACTCACATTTATTAGATATTTTTTAATAAAAAACTTTATTGTGAGTGAGGGATCAGCCCTTACACATTATATAAATGTGCAGGGTTAAAAAACACCTTTATTAAGAAAACAATTTAAAAATGCTTTTTTTAAAAAAACAGTTTGTAATAACGATTATCAAGATTATGCTATTGTTTAGGGCACTAAAAACGTTAGACAGATTCAGCACTTTATGAGTGTGGTTTTGGTGAGTGTATTACTCCACTCTTAACTTGCACCTCACATTTAGCGCATTAACATAAAAATTACACATAAATAAACTTCAAAGGGAACTAAAATCAATAATATAATTGGAACCTGATATGCCTGTTGTGGGCTCAACGCGTTTCATGACGGCATAAATTCAGTGTCACTTCGTCAGGAGAATCTATAGATTATGCTCACCCAAACCATACTTATAAAGTGCTGAATCTGTCGAGCATAATCTTGATTATGGTTATTATAAACTGTTTTTTTTTTAAAAGCATTTTTAAATTATTTTCTTAATAAAGTCTTTTTTTAACCCTGCACATTTATATAATATGTAAGGGCTGATGCCTCACTCACAATACAGTTTTTTATTATTGTGTTGACACCAATAAAAGGTTCCATACACTCCGTGTAGGAGTGTTAGCTTGCATATATTTTGTATATATGTGGTCTAGCACTACAAGAACAACAAATATACACTTCAAAAGAGTGTGAAGATTATCCGAAGGTGTCAGCAGCTTGGTGTGATAGACATATCCAGTGTTAGTGAACATATTGAGAGGCAGGAGAAGTCTCTAATAAATGTCTGTTGAACTAAGAAGGGGAAACTTATATATTGGGTTTTAAACAATAAACATATTACTACACTGAGAGGGTGATGTTGCGCTGTCCTCCCCTCCCTTCTTCATTTGAGTAATCTGTCCACATGCATATTGAGGAGTTTGCTTCTTGTGCCTCCGTGGCTCTGTATATACATCACTGTTGATCTGTTATCTGACCGTATCTGTACTGCCTTGTTTATTAGGTTTTGCTTTAGTTGTTTTAAGACATTTTCCACCACTTTCAATTCTAGCACATTGATGTGCAGCATTGTCTCTTGCTGGGACCATGTCTCTTGGACTGTCTGGGATTTCTATACCCCCCCAGCCTGATAGGCTGGCATTCGTCCAGACTATCTCCCATTCTGGTTCCTCCATATTCCTGCCTTTCCCCATATGTTTGAGATTGAGCCACCATGTGAGTTTTTTCTTTGTGGATTCCAGTAATGGGATTTTTTTCCCATAACTGGAGGAATCCCTCTTCCAAAATCTTAGAAAATTGTTCTGTCTTTCACAGATGGAATTTTTCCCAAGGTCTGAATAATGGAGGAAAGTGTTCCAAGGATTGCTGAAAATTCTCTTGCGGACTGAGTTTTTTATAGACAAAATCTTCGTATTCTAGAACATAAGTTTGTTTCTCATTCTTTGGATAGATATACTATTCCTTCCAAGGTGTTGAACTGCATGCCAAGGAACAGATTATTTTGTGTGGGGGTAACTGGCTCTTTGAGGATTGATTATTCATTCCATACTTTGGAGTACTGATGAACAGAGGTCTGTTTTGGCAATTTATTTTTGCCTTTGAAGCTTCCACTATTAGAATGTCATCTAAATATGGTATTACTGTCACACCTTGCTGTCCCAAGATTCCCAGAGATGTGGAAAGTAATACCTGAGGAGCTGATGCTATAATGAATGGAAGTACTCCAAAGTGGAGGTGGTTGTTGTCTATGTGGAATATGAGAAACCGGCAATGACTGGGTCTTAACAGGATATGGTGATATGCATCTTCTAGATCTATACTCATCAGAAATGCACCCTTGTAGACTGTTTTTATCACTCATGAAACAGATTCAATCCGGAATGTTTTTTTCTGAATATGTTGGTTTAACTAATTTAGATCCAGAATTAATCTTATTTTCCCTGACAGTTTTGGTACAGGGAAAAATGTTGAGTAAATTCCTGTGTTCCAATCTTCCTGTGGAACTGGCTCTAGTACTTTGTTCTGTAACATCAATTTTATTTCCCTTCTTAACTGTTTTCTTTTTCAGTCTGGAAAACTTGACTCCAGTCTTTGAGTCTGCATTGGAACAGTAGTAAATTCTAGGGTATGCCCTTTGTCCACTGTTTGAAGGACCCAACACTGCAAGCTCAGTATAATGATAAATGGAGCTTGCTGCAGAGATAGACGTGAGGCACACAACTATGAAGGGAAGCGTGAACGTGCTCCCTGGGACAGCTGGGAGGGAGGTGGGAGGAGAATTACAGCACTGGGAAGTCCTGAAGAGCTATGCCAAAGATTCAGTGTCCCGCAGAATGCGGAAGTGCCAATAATGAAGTGTGGCTATCTTAGGAAGTAGGTAAGTAACATAAAAAATACACACCAATCCTAATACTATTTAATAACTGAAGCACATGGCTAAAAGTCTTTAAGATGTGAACGTTCCACTTCAAGCAGCACTTCCAGAGGCTATATGGCCTACACAGGCAATGGGCAATGCATGAGTCAGATCTGGCAAGGACCAACGCCAAAGAAAATGTAAGTTTTAAAAAACTTCCCCACATGCGACCTGATTGTGTAGGATATGAAGGGGCTGGTGATAAATATATTTTTTATACTCCCTCTCCTGGTGGTGTGGCGTATCTTACAAATAAACAAATAATGCTGAAAGTGGAGCTTTCACCCCCTATCGTCGCCCTCCAATAATGAGGCATATGGGGACTAGCTTCATAATAGTGCTATTATCTCTCATAAGTACAAGCTTCTGAAGTAATTCTTATTCTTCGGAGACCGGAAGCCAGGCTTGCACGCAGACATCTTGGCTTAGAGATGTCTGCGTGCCTGCCCTGTCCGTCCCGGTCTCCTCTAGGAGGCATTGCATGGTGCCTTAAGGCACCCAAAGGGACAGAAGGCGCAGGCACGCAGACGGCTCTAAAGCAAGAAGCCTGGCCATCAGTTAGGATTACTTCAGAAGTGGGTACTTATGGGAGATAATAGCACTATTATGATGCTAGTCGCCATACGCCTCATTATTGGAGGGCAACTTTATAGAGGGTGAAAGTTCCGCTTGAACAATTACTTGAAAGGTAGGTGTTTCACACCTCCGTACCCCAGCTAAACAGGACCAAATAAAACTAGTGGAATGCTGGGAGGAAGGCGCTTTGTACTCTGGGTCAAGATTTGATTGGTCCTACAAGCTGGGGGATGGAAATATTTACCCAAATTTAAGCCATGGAGCGGACACAGAAGAAATAACATATGAAGCCTGGCAGATTCGGTGTTCTTTGCTAGAATGCATTTTAGGCTATAACACCATCTTCTGGAGGACTCAGGGCAATTTAGCCTCAGAGCAGAAATTAAATTTACCCCACTGAAACTGGAATTTTGTGTACTTTTCAAAATATATTCCATTGTAGAATTACAGTATATGTTTTATTTCTGCATACTGTTTGTGCTGCAGGATGGTGCAGACTGTAAAATATTACAGTTTGATTTCTATTTTCTTATTGCAATTTTTTTATAGAAAAGACCCATAAATTGAGTTATGGAAATTAAACTTGGTACCAGCTGTAGAACTATATTATGTTTAGTTTTTCTTGCCTTCTGGTACGTTTTCTCTACCACATAGGAATGTATCAACCAACCAAAGGAATCTTGTGAAACTGTAGGGCCTGCTGTAAAAAAACAAACAAAACACCTTCACCACACCACAAAGGATGAAGAACATAAATTTCACCCCGAAAGGGAAAGTAATATGCTAAAAGATGTATGTAGAAATCAGTCTTTAATTACAAATAAAATTATTAATACAAACAGTGCCAAATAGAAGATTTATGTACACATGGGTAACAACTATTCACTATGCATTAGGCAAGGCCTTGCCTCTTTCTCAGGATACCCAACCTGAGGGGGGGGCAAGGACTTGCTTTTAATGATGCCAAAGAGATTGGCTTATATCTATGTGTGTCTATTAAAGGGATAGTAATGTCAGAAAAAAAGTATTAACTATATGGTAGATACAATTAAAAGAGAGTACTTGCACTTATTCGTATCTCTCAAACCATTATGGTTTGAGCGATATAGGAAAATAAAGTTCTCTGGTCCCTCCCCTTTCTGCTTGACGAGCTGTAAAGCTATCAGAAGCTGATTCTGGTCGTTTGACCAGATGTGGCTCTTCAGCAGTACCGATACAACGATATCTAAAGATAAATACTTAATTTGGAACGGTCTACAAAGTGTGCCTGGCTTGCAAGAACACTTTGTAAACCGTTCCAATTAAGTATTTATTTCTAAATAGAGTGATTTTAGCTCTGCTGAAGAGCCTCTGTCTGGTCAAATGACTGGAATCTGCAGCTGTCAGCTAGATGGCAGACTTGAGTAAAACAGCCAGGAAAAGGTAACTTTAGCAAGTTATATCTCTCAAATCATAAAGATTTGAGAGATAAGACTTACATTGATGTTAATCTTTTTTTAATGTCTACAATACTAAATCAACTTAAAATTAATCATTACTATCCCTCTAAATATGAAAGCTATTTTGGAATATTTTTATTGTTTGCTACATTCTTCCAGAATCAGAAGATGGTGCTATAGAAAAAAAGATTACTTTGACGATTTCTTACAGTCTTCAAAAAAGATAACATTTCATGGTAGATTAATACACTATTACATTTTCTACATAAACTTTTATTTATCAACATAGTTTAACGTCTTGATTCATAACAGTTTTAGTTAAATACATTATTTACTGTTGTATTCTTAGAATGGAGATCTCCATTTTGTTCTTTCTAACATTTTATTTACCAGCAATAATGGGTAGAGTGATTAATCACAAAGCAGAAAGAACTGCACCATATATGAACAAAAAAAATCTAAGAAGATTCGCCCTATTTAAAACTGGGCTTTTAACACCTGAATTTCTAGGCAATTATACAACATATTGCTTTGCAAAGCATGGAAGACCACTCTAACTTTATAAGGTATAAGCTCTATTTTAATCAATAGGAATGTTTACCACCTACTCCCTGTAGTGTTGTTCGTTTACTCTAGAACTGCTGCCCTTTTGTTTAAAAAACATGGCTCCAACTAGTCTGTAATTTTGGTCAATGGAGAAGAGGATGTTGTTGAAACATCATTAATGCATGTATATGTAGAGCTAGAACTTGATGCAGGGTATGCAGAGGGAACTTGCAGCAACTGGAATAATTTAATTAAGAGTTCAATTAGTGATGAGTTAGCATTTAATTCATAATAACAAATTATATTGTATGTGGTGCCATAGTTACATACAGAGGAGTATCCTATTTTGAGGCTAGTATCTTTTTTTTTTTAAATTATAAGAATATCATTATAGCCTTGAGTAAACCGAGTATATTGATGAGATGGTGTTCGGTGTGTGAGGCATATGTCACTATTCCTGTTATTCTGTAACACATTCATGAACTTTAATTTCTGATGTGGGAATACAGTAGAGCAGTAAAGAAGAGACAGGCTTGACACATTCTGTGTATTGCACTACAAGCTGAGATCATTGTGAAGTACTTGAGTTGGAAGCGAGCAGACAAAGGCACTTGCAAATCTAGCAAACGAAGCCAGACATTGTGGCAGGAGGACTAAGATGGAGGAGGGCACTTTGGGGTTGAAGTGAACAGCAGAATTCCAACTTTCATCACATTATCTATCTTGGAGCCCTGTGTGAACATGAGTGTGGGTCATTCCCACTGTAAGTAAATATTTGCTGCTATACTCATTAACTGCTACTGAATTATACACTTTAAAGGGATAGTAATACTTCGTTTTATCTTTATTTTATTTTGTAGGCATTAAAAAAACATGAAGAACAATGTAAGTCTTATCACTCAAACCTTTATGGTTTGAGAGATAGTCACAAGCAAAGTTCCCCTCCCGCCCCTTTTACCTAGTGTAAGCCATCTCTTCTCAGATGTGGAATCCAGTCCATTGACCAGACAGCTCACATCAAGGGACAGTCTTCTTCCTATGAGAACAATGAAAGCCCTGCCCCCCTTGACAAGTTTTTCAGGTTTTTACCTTATCTTAATTGAAGAGTGTCCCTCTCTGCAGTCTACCTGGGCATCTCCCTTCTGATCTAGCTGAACAGTGTTACATCAGTAAAAGGGGCGGGAGGGGGATGCTTTGTCATTGAATTACTCTTGAATTACAACTCTGACAGAATTGAAATAACACTTTCCAAAGTCCAAATACTATGATGATTTATTAGAGCTGCTTTTATTATGAAACATTACTATCCCTTTAATTACCTATATATTGAATGTTTTGGAGCTTAGAGAGACTGATAGTTGCTGCTACACTTTCTTATTAACTGCTGTTTTTGAACGATACACTTTCATTACTAACAAATCATGTCATGTCAGATTCATATCCCGCAGGGTATCCCTTTATTATCTTTTTAATATGGATTGAGTCTAAAGTATTTTAAGATTGCATTTAGTTAGAAAGTGTTTAACCAGGGAGAATACATTGAGATTTATCTTGTTTTGATGTATGGCCTTAATGATATGTCCACTAAAGAAATCCTCCAGTATTCTTAAAAAAAAGGAAGAAAAAAGACAGCAAACCTGAAATACGATGGGGCGCTGTTAATGTAATAATGATAAGAGAGTAATAGTGCAAATCATGTTACTCACCTGCCAATATATTTGGTTTCTATGTCAAATAAACTGGATAATCCCCTCAGGGGAATGTAAACCACCCCTGAACGGGAACACAAACGTTCCAAAATTATCCTGATAACAGAAGTGGATCTGGTACAAAAAAAATCTTTATATTAAAATACACCTGTGTTTCTGAGAGGCTAAAGCTCTTTCATCAAGATCCAGGGAGGTTTACATTCCCAGTAGGAGATTAACCTGTTTGTTTGACATACACACCGGAGAAACTAGCACGAGTAAATTAATTTGCACTATTATTGTCTCTTATCTTATACCCCTGCATAGTTTGCGTTCAATACAGGAGACACCATCATACTTGGTTTCCTGTGGTAAATTTTACCTCTGCTCTTAGTTATAGTCCTAGCTTCATAATGTAGCATATGTATGCCTAGTTTTTTTCCAGTTTAATAATCTCCACTTAGTCTACTGTATATTGAACTCCTACAGATATACATACACCTATGAATTATAGCCTTTTCATACTGCACTGATAGACATAGAACCATGTATTTACCAGTTTCCGCTTTGTTCCACTGCAGTGGTATAGCCAGAATCACAGTAATAAGTGTAATCCGCAGGTGGGAACCAGCAATGTTCCTTAAGTAAATGCACTGGCTTTAATAAAAAGGAAGACATTTTAGGTAGTTTGTAGACTAGGGAAACTAGGTGGGGAAATGTAGCAAACTGTCTGCATGCACACTCCATTTGATTTCTGGCCTTAAACTATAACACAGGAATATACAACCAGAGGGCCTCCAGCTGTAGAGAATAACTACCATCATCCCTGGCTGCGGGCCATGGGAAATATACATATATTTTACACCTAAAAACACAGAAACACCAATGATTGTATGAACTTCAGCAAGTGTGTAACGCACGTCCCATAATACACACCCATTAAGTAACATTCTGCTTTTTACAAATATATAGTTCTTTCTCGGGTTCAGCCCCCATGCAGTGTACACCAACAGACCCACACCTTGTTATATAGGATTTCCTAGCGTGTACTTCAGTACTTTCAGGATATGATCTGGAGAAAACCCTATTTAAACTCTTCTCTCACCACAGCCGCCCTACTCCCAGGTAATTCCACGTGCATTTCAATGATTTTTGGGCGGGTCAAAACTCGACGTGTCGTCACTGGGGGTTGGCTTTACTTAGGTTTACTAACTTTCTCTCCGCTATTTGGACTATGGTTTCCAAAGAAATAACGGGCGCAGAAACTTTGTTCAGTGAAGTGCAATTACGTTTCACATTAGAAAAGTGTATTGCTTTCCAGATAGAGTGTTACAGAACGGATGTACTGTAGTGCTTTGCATTTTAAGCCGTTGAGCGCCGGACGGATGTGAATACATGCCTCTGTCACTCAAAGGATTAATTGAACCTATGTATTTCGCCTATACGTTTTACATCTCAATTTTCCGAAACTGAAAGCTGGTTTAATTCGTTTCGAGAGATGTAATAGTTTAACGGCCATATTTAGTGAGGGCAAGAGACTCTAACTATGCAGTAATTCTAATTGGCGGTTAGTTACATTTGTGCACATTGCTTTAGGCAATAAATGGGCGTGTTTTCCGGTAGTTCTGTAGCACAAATGTGAGCGCCTAGCAGCATGCAGAGGGAAATTGGAAGTTTCCCTTTGGCTCCGGTCGTAAGGGTTAAATTGATATCTGTGGGCTTCCGTACAGTAGATGACTTTCTACATATCAAAGCCAGCGATCTAAACAGAGGTAACAGGAAAACAGCAGGGTAGCCAACGTGATGCAAGTGATCGGTGCAATAGGGGGGTTGGCTCTCAAGCTGTTGTACTTTTAGCTAAAGGTGTTGATTGTTACATATCAAGATGTCATATTATAGCTTGCTGAAAAACTCAGTGCAACTATTTAGATGACCCGAGATGGATGTGGTGGATGGATAACATTAATACTTTTCTTGTGTAGCTGCAGAGGTCTTTTTGTCATGTGGACATCTTCTCCCCCTTGCCCCTTGAAGCATTTCTTTATAGTTGATAGCAGCGTCGTCACTCTTTAACCCTTTGAGTGCCATAGGGATGTGTATTGCACACCCCTGTGACACTCAGCTAGAAAAGTACACCAACTAGTATACAATCATCCCCTCAGCTCCGTGTCATTTTATTATATCTCTCAAACCTTGCAGACAGCAAGATTTCTGGCTCCCAGGTGTCTCTTATACAGGTAACAAGCTGAGATTAGAAGCACTCCCTTTCAGAGAGTACTCCTAATCTCATTTTTTTACCTGTATAAAAGACACCTTCCACAGTAGCAATCAATCGATCAGATTCCAAACTCTCCACCATGGACAAGAACAAGGCTTTGTCCAAGCATGTCAGGGGCACGATTGTAGACCTACACAAAGCTGGAATGGACTGCAAGACCATTGCGAAGCAGCTTGGTGAGAAGGTGACAACAGTTTGTGTGATTATTCGCAAATGGAAGAAACACAAAATAACTGTAAGTCTCCCTTGGTCTGGTGATCCATGCAAGATCTCACCTCATGTAGTTTCAATGATCATGAGAACGGTGAAGAATCAGCCCAGAACTACACAGGAGGGTCTTGTCAATGATCTCAAGGTAGCTGGGACCATAGTCACCAAGAAAACAATTGGTAACACACTACGCTTTAAAGCACTGAAATCCTGCAGCACCCACAAGGTCCCCCTGCTCAAGTAAGCACATGTACAGGCCTGTCTGAAGTTTGCCAATGAACATCTGAATGATTCAGAGGAGAACTGGGTGAAAGTGTTGTGGTGAGATGAGACCAAAATCGAGCTCTTTGGCATCAACTCAACTCGCCGTGTTTGGAGGAAGAGGAATGCTGCCTATGACCCCAAGAACACCATCCCCACCGTCAAACATGGAGGTGGAAACATTATGCTTTGAGGGTGTTTTTCTGCTAAGGGGACAGGACAACTTCACCGCATCAAAAGCCTGATGGATGGGGCCATGTACCGTCAAATCTTGGGTAAGAACCTCCTTCCCTCAGCCAGGGCATTGAAAATGGGTCGTGGATGGGTATTACAGCATGACAATGACCCAAAACACATGGCCAAGGCAACAAAGGAGTGGCTCAAGAAGAATCACATTATGGTCCTGGAGTGGCCTAGCCAGTCTCCAGACCTTAATCCCATAGAAAATTTGTGGAGGGAGCTGAAGGTCTGAGCTGCCAAACGTCAGCATCGAAACCTTAATGACTTGGAGAGGATCTGCAAAGAGGAGTGGGACCAAATCCCTTCTGAGATGTGTGCAAACCTGGTGGCCAACTACAAGAAACATCTGACCTCTGTGACTGCCAACAACGGTTTTGCCATCAAGTACTTAGTCATGTTTTGCAAAGGGATCAAATAGTTATTTCACTCAGTAAAATGCAAATCAATTTATAACTTTTTTGAAATGTGTTTTTCTGGATTTTTTTGTTGTTGTTCTGTCTGTGTTCAGATAAACCTACCATTAAAATTATAGACTGATCATTTCTTTGTCAGTGGGCAAACGTACAAAATCAGCTGGGGATCAAATAATTTTTCCCTCACTGTATCATCATTTCAGCTACACTTTTTTTTCTGGACTTTACTATCTCTTTAAGCTAATGACTGGTAGATATGTCCTATCTACAATTTAATTATAAGTTATGCATCCATTGAGATTTGTGGCTGCTAGCTCCTTGCCCACTGGCAGCCATTGATCCCCATATACACTGCCTGGCCCCTAGATTTGTTACAGTGCCCACTGGTAGCCACAAATCCCTATGTACACTGCCTGTGCAAATGAACAATGCTGGGGAGGGGGTCATTCATTGTGTTTGGGGCTAATTCACAATGGTAATGTCCGACAATGTTAATAGTATCAAAGAATGTATTGAAGGATACCACAGACTGCCTCCAAATAAAAAAAACAAAAACCTCATAAATATATCTCTTCCGGAGTACCAGGTTAACAACAAGTTCTCCTCTACACTATATGGACTCTTTCTCCCAGTGTCTCACATAAATGTTAGGGTAACTTGGTGCAAACCTGGTGCCCGTGGTCTAACCTTGTAATTGAAGCTGAAACCAATAATAATTGTTACATAAAATAAACTCTAATTGTGCATTATCCAATGGGTCTTTCCTTTGGAGGACATATTTAGAAGCTTTATAGCCCTTATCATGATCTATTATTGTATGTAAGGAAGTTGCAGTCCCTGTGTATCCACGAGTATATCTTCCTCTTGCCATATACATTCTTTCAATATATTAATGATGTGCTGTGTTCTTTAAACATGTTGTTTTTAACAGGAATCTTTACGAACGAAGTCAATATATCTACTTAAGTTAAAGTTGAGAGATCCGATTCCCGAAACATTCGGTTCCCCTGGAGGATTTTCTTAACTTTTATGAATTTTTGGCAAGAAATAGAAGTCTGGCATTCTAGGATATTATTTTATTAAGATGTAATTATATTCTGTTTTTACAATGAAGTCCCTTTCCAAACCATCTTTAAGAATACCTTCCACCTCCTTATTGTATACACTTCATTATCGGATAACAATCTAAGTGCTTCTTCTTTTTACCGTTCTGTTGACATAAAAACTATTCCTCCTCCTTTGTTAGCTGGCCTTATATAAATTCTTTCACCAATTGTTTAACTGTATTTAATTTTCTCTTATTTAGGTTATTCTTATTATTAAAATGTTTCATATTAACCTGCCTAATGTCCTTATCTACTCCATTTTGAAAACTAATCATTGGATCACTCATTTCTGTTTCAGGAAAAAAAGAATAATCTAGTTTTTAGATTTGTATGTTTCAATTTATTTTCAACAATATTCCTCAAAAAAACTATTGAAAATATTAATGTTCTCATGAATTTCATAATACCAATGCATGCCTTGAATTTATTAAACAGTTTGGCTGCTGCCTGTTTCAACCCCTTTGTTATTATTTGTATCTCATTTTACCCAAAGAAATTGCACTGTTATTAAATATACCTGTAGTGTCTAAGGTTTGGGATTTTGTTATTTATTTATTTTTTTTTTTAACTCTCTGATCTGCCCCTCTACACATCCTCTTAAATTGTGTTTTATTGTGTATTGGTTTTTGTACTTTCTGGACAGTCCCCAGTTATGGGGTCTGTTCTGATACCATTGATGTCTCGTGGAATAATTTGCTTTCCATGGGTGTTGTCAGCCTATTTGTTTATTGTACATTTGTCTCATCAATTAATGTTCTGCCAATAATCCTGTTGTCTCTAAAACATATTACAGTAATTGTTCTGATGGCAATATTATTGTCTTAGAAGTAAATTTTGTTGGTTGCCCATTTTTCTTCTGTCACTGTATTGTTTCTGATGTCCTAAAAAAAGATATCTCAGAAACCCGATTGCCATCATTCTTTGTTTAGTCTTCTGTGTCTTCAGCGATTTTCTTGCTCACAGATTCTAAATGATTAGTGGATGTACATGGTTCTTCATGGTACTGTAGAACCTGAAACAAATTCAAAATTTGTATACCTGCTTCTAAATTATCTATATCATCCTCATTTTCCAAACTATTATACTTCCTCTTACATGATCTTTTTCTAGGTTGTATAGTTTGCCAGTCTATCTCCAGCCACCTTTAGTATTGTGCTTATCTCCCCTTTGGCTGAATTGTTTAAATCCCAATGAAATTTTTTGTTTTCTCTGGATAATTTTAGACTTCATATTTTTAATTGTCTAATACAGCGCTTTCCAAACTGTGTGTCGCGACACGTTAGTGTGTCGGCTGCAGTGTGTAGATGTGTCGCAGGCAAAGGTGCCGTTTACACACTGCGAGACTGTAATTCAACCCAAGCATGAGCTACACTGGGACCTGAGATAAAATGCTACTACATAATGGTCGCATTTAAATAGCTCGAGATTGCCTCTGTGTGCTGCATGCAGCTGGAGCACCACAAAAGATCTGTAACAGCTGGAGTTCCTCTGTGTGCTGCATACATAATATGTATGCAGCACACTGAGGCACTCCAGCTGTTACAAATCTTTTGGTGCTTCAGCTGTTAAAATCTTTTGAGATGCCACCTCCTCTATACCTCTGCCCTCTCTCTGGGTTGCCAGGCTGGAGTGTCCTGTCACATGGCTGCTAATTCTGCTTGTGGTGCCGATGAGACAGGAAAGACGGACAGTAATTATAAAATCAGTTATGCTCTATCTGTTTAATAATGCGACATGAGAATCTTGCACTTATATGTAGCGCAACATTCTCATGTCGCCCTTTTAAAAACCACATGACATGCTTAATGCCTCCCGCAGTATGAATGAAAGGTTTTCATGAGATATGTTGTGTCCCCATACATCTCGTTATTACAATTTATGTCTGCCTCCGTATCTCTTATAAGGGATTATTAGTTTAACCTCTGGTTTGCTAGCAAAACTGAATTACTGTCTCACGAAATGATGCATGTCTAAAAATGAACATTTTGGAAAGCTCTGGTCTAATATATTCTATTAAAAGAGATGTATGTTGCTCCGTATTTTTATATGAATCTATATTTGACATTATTCTATCTACCTGTTCTTCTGATTTAATAATCTCCTGTTTTCTCACTTCAATAATTAACTTTAAGAGATCAATGGAACAATTATGTAATATATTGTTCCATTTATCCAAAAAGTCGTAATTAGACAAATCTTATCCTGGTAATGTATTAATATATAACTGTTTAGGCTTAGTATCATTATCTACATTTTAATAAAATTGTATGATCCCAAAATTGTTTTTTTTTTTTTTTACACTTATCAGTGCTTTCTCAATCCTTTTTATAAAGGTCTCCTCAACCCGGTCAACATTCTTATGTGTAATGTCCCCATGTTGATTCCAAAAATTTGTATCTTCTAGGGCTGCAACAACTTATCGATTAAATTGATAATGAGAATCGTTGCCAACGATTCTCATTATCAATTCGTTGTGCAGGGGGGAGCTGGTTGTAGGGTTGCCACCCGGCCGGTATTTTACTGGCACAGCCGGTAATTAGCACACTGGAGCCAGTGCTCTTATAACTACTAAACTGGCAACTGAAAAGCCGGTATCTGTGTGCATCCAGGGAGGGGAGTGAGCAGAGCACCTAAGCTGCAGAACGGAGTCCACCAAAAACATAGCCACACTTCTTTAACATTTTATATATCCCACAGAGAATTAGGGGAATTATAGTCCTGGACAGTTACAAAGACTCATGTTGCCACCATTGAAACGGGTAACTACCTATCTCCCTGAATATACAACATATATATTGCTTTCCAAGCCTGTGCCTGTACATTCGTGCACAAGAAGTCCATTACCTGTTATATACACTGTACTTTCTCCAACTCAGTCACACACTCCTCGACCTATAGTAAAACTGTATCCGGACCCGAAAAAACACTGAACCCTGACCAATCAGCATGAACCTTCCTGCGAGTAGCCAATCAGCAGGAGAAGACGGAAGCTGGTGACGTCAGTTCAGTCAGTCACCCAGAAGTGGATGGGATTCGTGGTTGGATAGAGCTGAGCTGCCAGATTCGCGCCAGCCCCAAGTCCCATGGTGCGCTAGGAGAGTGAAATATGGATCTCTGCTCATTCTATGAACTGAGGAACTGACCGTGTCCCAACATGGAGGAGTATGATTATGGGGTGGAGGACGATTTCAAGAGCCAGTTCTCCTCAGAGTTGTTGGTGTTGGCTGAACTGGAGGGTGAGCATCGGGCGGCCTGACAGGTGTTTACAATATGTGGCTCTCCAGCTGTTCTTGGACTACAGCATACTTTTCAAAATTTCAGTAGATAAGAGCACACTGGCAGTTGCTGCTAACACACATATAATCAGTCTTTTGGCATATTATTGTACAGAGAAGTGTTATATTATTCTTTATTTATATAGCGCCAAGTAATTCTGCAGCGCTGTACAATTGGGAATAGACATACAGAGGTAGCAAATAGTACTATCAGATGTGGAGAACAGAAGGATCAGAGGGCCCTTCTCGTGAGAGCTTACAGTTATATAAAGTACAACACATCTATGCAAACTAATATATCAATGGGCAGAGGGAAAACACATCCATACTTTCTCATAGATATATATACACGTACAGAGAGTGATCATAGACATACATAATGATATCTTCTTTATTTTCCTCTCCTGCTAAAAAAAACAAACAAAAAAAAAAACAACAAATCACTGTGTATGTTATCACTCCTGCGCCACAGTGTCTTTTATCTGTAGACTGAACCATGTAGAGTACTTTCTCCTGTGCTGTTTTAAAAAATATAATGTACCTTCTAAAGAGACATTTTGGGGGTATGGTTCACAGTATGCCCAGCCTGACAGGACACTTTTATTTTCTTAAAAACATTGGATGTTATAGGTTCAAACTGTCATTTTAATTGTTCATACACTTATTATTTCATATATATTTTTCATATTTTGGCACTGTAGTTTGAAAACGTAATTGTATGAATGGTGTTATATATATATATATATATATATGTTGTGTATGAATGGTATAATGTTTTAAATGTAATTCCCCAAATGCCCACTGATTAAGTGTTTTTAATCTTTTTAGTGACCGTGAACTCTAGAGAGGCTAGCAGTGCTTTGGTGACATCCCTAGCGTGTAAGGCATTGAAAGCCCCATTTAAGTCAGAATGATATTTTTTCCCCTGCAGTTGTGCTTCAGAATTGCAACACTTGTTTTAGTAAATCAGCCTCACTTCTTTATTTTGTGTAACAGATTGCATGATGGAGGTCCATTTGCTGTTTCATAGTTTGGTGACTTTTTATTTGGCAATTTTATTTATGCATAGTTGATTTCATTGTGTGATTACTGTGACTAGAATTTTTTTCTGGGTGGGAAAAAAAAACCCGCTGCATCGTAGGTGTTAAATACAAATTCCCAAAATAATTATGTTTAAATGGGACCTTTCAATGCCAGAGAGGTCTCAAACAACTGCATCCTTGCAATCCCACTGGTTCTATAGGGTTAGAGAAGTCAGAAAGTTTTTCCTTCTCAGGCCACATAAAGCCAGTAAATACACTACAGGAATGAATCAGCACCACTGTAGTGTATTTAGTATCTTTATGGATTGGAAGAGAGATCTGTGGAATTAGCACACCAGGTTCACCATTTGACTGAATTTTTTTTTTTTTTTTTTTTTCTCCAGAGGATGTTATATACATACATATAAAGTCACCATGGATGCTTGAATTAAAACTTCTTTCTGTATCAGTCACAATGTTGGGAGATTGAAGTAAGAGCTGCTTAAGCCTTTTTTGTTTTGTGACACATAAATCCAGTAGGCATTCAAACTCGAATGTGGAGCTTCCTTTACTATATTCTTAAACAGACAGCTCAGTATTAACCTATGGAGCATTTTAGCAGTAGTTGGGGGACACATGTCCAGTATTTTGTTAGTGTAGGTTTCAGGTTACTGTTCCTTTGAGTGCTACAGAGGTATGCCATGCATAACCCTCTGGTACTCAAAAGCCAATGATAAAAAGCCAATGATAAACCAATGATAATTTGTATCCCACAAATCACCTATGTGCAGCAGATTTGCTCCAGCATTATTCATTATGTGCTTTCTGCTCACAACTATGGGTGTTTTGCAGAAATGTGTGACTGGAAATGGTGGACTTTTTTGCCTCCTGTGATGCACAGCTCATAGACACACTCTGGCTTACAGCTACACATGCACATACAGACACTCACACACACATACACAGACACTCACACACATACACAGACACTCGGGCTCATTGGGCAGGGACAAACCTGGTGAGTTTGCTTAGTGGGGGAAACTCACCAGGTTTGCCCCTGCACAATGTATAGATAAACTGGTGAGATAAAATGTTCATCTAACCTCATCTCACCTTTTAGTTAATATACCCCATAGTAAAATAAGAACAATGACACATGTTAATGTAAATTTTAAGTTTTTATTCTGCTGTTTGTTCATTAAATAACGAAAAATTAGCATATTGTTTATTGTTTCGATTAATCGGATAAAAAAAAAAATCTGCCAACTAATCGATTATCAAAATAAGTTAGTTGCAGCCCTAGTATCATCCTTACTTTTCCTCTGGTCCATAAAATTCGGCATACTGTAATTGGATATATTTCCAATATACAGCCACCCAAACAAAAAACACCTTTCTCCCTAGATATTAAGAAGATAAAGATCAAAAAAGGGGTTCTGGTGATATTACCATGGAGAGAGACAATATAATTTATATAAGGCCAGCTGACAAAGGAGGAGGAATAGGTATGTCAACAGAACAGTATGAAGAAAAAGCACTTAGATTTTTATCAAATAATGAAGTGTATAGGAATCTGGATAGGAATCCAGTACAGGAATACAATAAGGAGATGGAAGGTATTCATAAAGATGGCTTGGAAAGGGGGCTTCATTGTAGAATCAGAATATAATAACATCTTAACAAACTATCAGAATACCAGTCTTCTATTTATTTCCTAAAATTCATAAAAATTTAGAAAAACCTCCAGAGAGACCTCTTCACAGACTTCTGTGAAAAATTGTAAAGGTTATTTAAAGAACACAACACACACCATTTATATATTGAAATAATTTAAAATGCAAGAGGGAGATATACTTTTCACAGTGGATGTATCTTTCTTTTATATAATAATAAGAGATGTAAGGCTTTTAAATACTCTCTCCAAAGGGAAGACTCCATGGATAATGCACAAATAGAGTTTATTATTATTATTCGTAGGGATTTTATTTAATGTCCTAATTATATTTGGTTCCAGGGCTACTTTCATCCTTTATGTGGGACTCTGGAAGGAAGAGTCCATATGGTGTGGAGGTGAGCTTGGTGTGAACCTGGTGGTCTTGAAGAAATATATTGATTACATCTTTTTTTCATTTAGAAGGGGTCTGTGGAATCCTTAAAGGGGAACTATCACCTATTTGCTTATTGCTCCCAAATGAAAATGGAAGCAAAATCAACACTAGCAATTTCATGCAATTTTTTTTTTCCAAATTGGCCTTGCTTTGTGAAAGTGTACTTAAAGTCCAATGTGACGTTACTCTTTAGCTTTCCTGCGGCACAAGCGGTGCCACAGATATGTAGTTGTACTGCCGGCAGTCCACCTGTTTTATGTCCCCGCCCACCACCTTCTCCTTTTCATCCAGTAGTGTGTCTAAACTGCTGCCTGCAGTCAGTAGTGGCATGTGACAAATTTGTTGCCTGACTTGCTCTATTTCAGCATACAGTAAGTTAAATAGAAATTAAAATGGTCTATTTTGGATTAATTAATATATTTGTAATTGATTCGGGGGGGAGGTTGTGGTTAGTGACAGTTCCACTTTAAATACATTCTTGGATACTTAACGTTAATATAATCTTAAATTTACATCTGCGCAGAGTATGGTAGAGGTAGACTTCCTGGACTTAAATGTATATGTTAAAGAAGGAAGGATTAAAACAAAACGGCGACATCCATGCTGCATGGACGGCCGCTGATGCCAAAGCGTCATTTCGAGCATCGCCTGAAGCGGTGGCGCTGGAACCAAGGTAATCTGTAACAGTACCCCCCCTCAAAGGCCCCCCCTCCGGAGCCGGCTGGGGTTTGTCAGGGAATCGAGCATGAAACCTGTGTACCAATACAGGAGCGTGGACATCACTGACAGGTATCCAGGAGTGCTCCTCTGGACCGATCACGGTTCCCGTGATCTACTCTGTCACTCTTTGCTGTGGTGCGCTCCCATTGGCTGAGCTTGTTTGGCCCGCCCAGTATGGCCTTCATATACCGGGCCTCTGGCACCTGTCAGGTGCTCTTTCGTGGTGTTCCTGTACCAGTGCTACTCCGACTTGGCCCGTCTGACTACTCTCATTGGTTCCTGCTCCGTGATTTGACCCGGCCTGGCTGACGTTCCTGCTCCGTGATCTGACCCAGCTTGTCTGACGTTCCTGCTCCGTGATTGACCCGGCCTGGATGACGTTCATGCTCCGTGACCTGACCCGGCTATCCTGACAATCCTGAGAGAGTACCAGCTGTGATCCTGATCCTGTGTCGCTAGGAGACATTCTGAACTTTCGTGGTAGCAGTTATAGTGCAGACTGAACACTCCGTTTACTCTTGCAGAGCACAGTTGCCTCCGTATACTGGGCCTTCCGTTAACACATGCAGAGCACTGTTGCCTCCATTATTCTGAGCCTTTCCGTTAACACTTGCAGAGCACTGTTGCCTTCGATACGTTGAGCCTTCCATTTACACTTGCAGAGCATTGCAGCCTCCGTTACACCAAGCCTCCTGGTTACACTTGCAGAGCATTGTGGCCTCCGTTAACACTGCGCTTCCGCTTAAACCTTACTATACGCAGTGGTTCAGTTACTGCGCCGGTTGGTGCTTTTGGGCGATTCCATCAGCTCTCGCAGTGTACAGAGTTCTGTTACTGCACCGGAAGGGTGCTATTGGCTCTGGTTCCATTCAGCTCTTGCAGTGTACAGTAGTACCGTTACTGCACCGGATGGGTGCGATTGGCTCTAATACCTCAGCTCTTGCAGTGTCTGTGACTCCGTTACTGCACCGGAAGGGTGCTACTGGCTCTGGTCCCTCAGCTCTTGCAGTGTACATTGTCTCTGTTACTGTACCGGACGTGTGCTCACGGCTCAAAGTAGTGCTAGCTCTTGCAGAGTGTTGTGGCCTCCTCTCCTTGCTCTGTCTAGAGAGTGTTTCAGTTCTGCCTTACTGCTAAGGTGCTTCCACATCTTGTTACCACAGTCTCTTGCTACTTTTACCATCTACTGGGCGTTGTCAAACACACCACAACAGAGACTGATTACCTTTCTTGTACTTTAACCCATGTGTTGCTGATATTACTTTATTATGCCTGTCCTGTGACCGTATTTGTTCTTGTTCTATATACTGGGCCTGAGAGGGCATATGTACCTGAATATAATTTACCTGTCATTCCAAACTAGCCTGTAGTGGGCAGTGTTCCTTGTCTTTTAATAAAACTGTGTTTTATTCGAACCTCCTGGACTGAGTGTCTTACAAAACAGTTACAGGACCATAGCCCTTCCAATTAATAAAATATTGTAAATGCCCTCTATAAGCAGCTCTTCGGTCGAGTCTTGTAAAATGCTTAGATCCTTTGACACGGTCTAAGAGTTTGGGAATTGGGTATGCATTTTTAACCAGTATTTTGTTAAGCCTGCGAAAATCAGTACATGTATGTAGCTCTCAGTCGCACAATCATATGGCCTGTGTGGTGGTAGGGCCCCGGCCTGACTTTCACTGAACACCTCCTTAAATGGTAAATACTCCTCAGGTAATGCTGGAGAGGTAGTATTAGTCAGTCTCACAGGACAGGAGAGACATGATTTATAACACTGTGGAGACCAGGTCAAAATGTAGCACGTGTGCCAATCCATCCTAGGGTTGTGTTTCTGCAACCACGGAAACCCCAGTACAATAGTGTAACGTGGGGAGTTAATTACCTGAAACTTCAGTTTTTCGGTGTGAAGGGCTTCCACTTCAGGGTTAACAAAGCGGTCTCATGAGTAATATGAGATGGTCAATCGCCTCCATGGCCAGTGGAGCAGAACGGGACTGTAACGGAACCTCCTTACTGGCCGCAAATTCTGCATCAATAAAGCAGCCCGCAGCACCTGTGTCAAGTAGTGCTGGGACAGAGACCAACCTGTCCTCCCAAGAGATGCACACCCACAGCATGGGCTTATCAGAAAAATTTTCTGGGGACTGCAAAATGCCACCCAAGATCTGTCCTTGGTAAGATCTTAGGTGTGGGCGTCCCGGACTACTGGGCAGGACCTCAACATATGTCCTGGTTTGCCACAGTACAGACACAGTCCTTCCCTCCTCCTGAAGGCCCTCTCCTCCGGTTCGCTCCTCCCCCCATACACCATCTCAGGAGGCATGGGAGGTGAAGGAGGATAGGGTGGGCCAGTATTATGAGGAGCTAGTCTACCTGGAGCCCTCCGCAGGTGCTCCTTAAACGAGGGTCTCTCTCTGAACCTGGTATCTATCAGGATACAGAATTAAATTAAGTCATCCAGTACGTTAGGTAAATCACGGGCCACAATTTCATCCTTCATGGTATCGCTAAGCCCTTGAAAGAAGGCGGCTACCAGGGCCTCATAATTCCAACCTATCTTGGCTTCCTGAGTGAGAAACTCAGTGGCGTACTCCACCACAGTATGAGCCCCGTGGTGACTGGTCAAAAGGTTAATTGAAGCCTTTGATGCATCCAACCATGTGACATCCGTGCAGCATGGACGGCCGCTGACGCCGAAGCATCATTTCGAGCATCCCCTGAAACAGCGGCGCTGGAACCAATGTAATTTTTTCCACTATGGAACATAGATACCATGGGGTTGAGTCCCTCCACTAGAGGGCAGGACACATCTTAAGAGTCTTTATCACAGTCTCCCTTAGAGGCTAAGTGTTTCTATGCTTCCTACTTCTGTATGGCCATCGGCCAGCATGACCTCCGGCCACTTCCTCATTGCTGACATCAGGTAACAGGCACTAGCACGGACGCCTGTTTATGGGCCTATTCTGGGTGGCCTAATTGGGTCCCGCCTCCTTCTGATCCTTTATAAACCTCCTTGGGCCTGGGAGTCATTGCCCTGATCTGGCTGACTCACTTGCTCTGTGTAGTCCCAGGTTTGTCAGTCCTCTGGCTGTCACCTCTTGTTCCGGTCTGTGGGCTTCCTCCTCTGCGCTCGTGGCTGCCTCCACTCGCTTCCGGGTTTCCTCTGACTTCACGTGCACCGTGATGTCATCCGGTAGCGTCTATTTCATGACGCTCCAGACAGACGGGTGCACTCTGATAGTGTTCCCTAGCGTATTGCCTCGTGTCCTTGTCTCCCAAGTCTGTTCCTGATCCAGTCTGTTCCTGCCCTCTCAGTCTCTCCCAACTGGCTTCCTCCTGTTTCAGTGGGTTTGTATGCAGCCTGTTCCTTACTGCTCATTCTTGTTCCTGCTGTCCAGCTTGTGTGTCTACCTGTCTGTTCCAAGTCCATCCTCAGCCTGTTGTTTTTGACCTGTTGCTCCTGCCGCAGTCTGGACGGTCTGGCCTGTTGGTGACTGTCTCCCAGGGACCCTCCTGGATGACTTCAGTTCCAGCTCTTCACATTCTACTCATCAGTGCTGTTTCTACTGGGCAGGACTGTTCTCTCCAGCCTAGGAGAGTACTTTTCTATTCTTTTTCTTCTAGGAGAGTTCCGGCCACTGCTCTCAATCCTCGCTCTCTACTCTGCGCTCCCCAGCATTCACTCTCCCCCACAGGAGAGCAGGTGCTGCCTGTGGGATTACCATCCAGGGCTCACCTCCAGCTCCTCTGGGGTTTGTCATCCGGTCTTGCAGCCGGCAACGTACCTGGCTTAGGCCGCAGCACGGTACTCCCACAGACAGCCAATGTACGGCGACCATCGCAAACAAGCGTCGCACCCGAGCATTCCCTCACCTGTGGGCTCCGTCACGTCTGGTCCACCCAGTGTGACACTGGCTCCTATCTCGCTCCGTGTATCCCCGGCTTGTCTGACCTGCGGCTCTGGCTGACTACTCGCTCAGTACTCTCCTAGGCTGCCTGACCGTTAGCCTCTGTGTCCTGCCGCTCTGTCCGACTCTCGCTCCCTGTTGCTTTTAGTCTCTGGTACCTCACAGTAGTGCAATGCATAGCACAGTGTGCAGCTCCGGGTAGGAGCTTGGACCCTATCATCCGGTGGTCTGGGGTTGTGTGGGAGATTATCATCGCTATATCTCATATATGATTATCACTGTATATTCTATTACTGTGCCTGTCCTTCTTTGCCTGATTACCGTGACAGTCTTGTAGGTGGAGATCCCCTGCCACTCTTCCAGCTCAACCTTTGCCCCTCCCTTATACTAGCCAGTTTTTGAATGTGTCCTCTGAAGTAAGCAGATGGAGCAGTGACCTTTCTTATTTTTTAGCTTTTTATTGTTTTTCCTTTAGACATGGGGCTGTAAAAATTCCCCTGTTTTGGTCGTGGATCGTCTATGTTTTCATATATGTAAAAGCACTTAGTAGCATCAAGTCTGCTTATAAGTTCTTTAGCTGAGAGACACTGTTACATTTAAAAGAGCGATACACATTCTCTTATGAAAGAAAATGTTAGAGAGTTTTCCTGCTAAGTAAAACAAGAGAATTACAAATTCTGGGTGATTATTTATTCAATCGCATTAACGTTCAAATGTGGTTTTTACTCAGACTTTTAGCAACAGCACCAACTGTTGTCTAGAAGGCATATCCTATATAATAATTCGCTAAAACATGTGTAACGACGCAGTCATGCACAGTAGAGACTGCTGTGCGTGCTGCAGTCATGCGCAGTAGTGACTGCCCGCGCCACGGCTGATACAGAGCTGTACGCTCCTTCTGAGCGTCCTGCTCTGTATCAGCTGAGGCGCGGGCAGTATTTACTGCGCATGACTGCCCCGCAACCGGCTGGCAGTGACACCGTGGCACGTATAACAGACTCTTTGACTAGTTTTTTATAATGCACTCTACGGGAGAGGTTTAGTCACTGACTAGTAAGTGATGGGAACAGCACCACCTGGTGACCCTAATAGAAAATTGCAACACAAGCACATATAATATACATTTTGTTAAAATATGTACTGGTTCTTTAACACCATTGGGAATTAATTATAATGAGCAAAAAGTATGGGGTAAATGTGCGATAAAATGGAAATGACTTCTCAAGTGTTCTAAACTCACCAAGTCTTATGTTATTCTATGTAGCCTATGCACTAAAATCTCTTTAACCTGAGCGATCTTAGTGCATAGATTCCATCGATTAACATAGGACAACACTGACGAAGTCATTATCTCTACTTTATCACCTCTTTATCATACCATAGTTCCTAACTCCCATGGAATTCTAAGGGGCGAAAATAAGGTTCCTTATACTGAAGTACATGTTGCTTAGATTTAAAGCAATCTGCATAGTGGTTCTCATATGACAAGATTTGAGGAGTGAAAAATACCTTCTCTTCTTCACCCCTGTAGTTGATCAGCACTAACTCAGGCCCTTTTTTCTTTTTTTTTTTTTTTTTTTTGTAATGTTGTTTTCTAGCTCCAGTTGACTTTGGGCATTACATGGACAGCAAATAGATATTTCACAGAAAACAACAATCTTACCATAAGTCTGAGTACAGACTATTGAGGGACTATCTGGCATTGTATAGTATGGAGGAAATCTGGTCTTAATTTCACATCATAATTCATCCGCTGATCCTGTCCATCTACTATTTATTACCTACTATTATAAATATATTGGGGAAGATGAAGTAAGACTGTTCCTGCATGTATTTCTGAACTATTTCTTAATTTAGTTTTATTCAAATGGGGCATCTATTAGTAAATCCTTACAGAATCATGTGAAGATGCTTGCCCTGACAGCAGTGCCACTCCATGTATTTATGTGAAGAAATTAAACAGTCATCCAAATCGAGCTGAAGTTCACCAAGATATGTCTTTATTGTAGGAAACTATAGGCATGAGATGCCTGAGGAAAACCGGAGTCTTGGCCCCTCCCAATGCACAAACCCAAACCTATCTGCTTTGCCCATGACCTAGACCCACACTTGTGCTCCTGGATCTCATTATCTACAACAGCCCCCCCCTCCCCAAATAGCTTCAGAGACAAGCAGATCAGTTGAGAATCTTGAACTGGGCAAGGAGATAACTATAACCTCACAGTCAGGAATTGCTGGCATTTTTCTTCCTTCAAGTAGTAAAGATACTGACAATGTTGTCCCAGCCCTAGCTGACCATATATATTTTTTTAAGCTGCCCAACCTTGGTCTTTATTGGTTCCTGGTATTTTCAGCATTATTTGCTTGCCTATTATTACCTAGTACATGGGTATTCGGGGCTGGTGCAAGGATTTTTGCCACTCTAGGAAAAACCTAATTTTGCCGCCCATTTGGCTCTGCCCCTTGTGCCCCACCCCTTTATACCCCGCCCACTTATACCCCACCTCATTTCATGATTCTCCTCTCTGCCCCTGGTCTGGAGATGCCTGTAAGAGATGCCCACACCAGCTCCATGTTGGCCCCACCAGCTTCACTATGCCCCCATCAGCTCTAACTTGCCCCCACCAGCTCCTCTTTGCCCCCACCAGCTCTTCTTTGGCCAACATCAGCCCCAACTTTGCCACCCATAAGTTCCAACTTGCCCCCCATCACATACCTGGAGCTCCGCGTAGTCTTCTTTTCAGTAATGCAGAGCGCGCCGGGAGATCATGACTCCCAGCGCGCTCTGCATTACTAAAGAGTTGAGGACGATGAGGGAGCGCAGTAGAGACACAGGTCTCACTGTTGTGTTCCCAGTGCGGTGCGGGCAGCGGGCGCAGCTCTTCTCCGCTGCATGCACGCTCCCCCAGTACATGTGCGCCCTAGGCCGGCGCCTACCTCGCCTATAGGTGGCGCTGGCCCTGTGGGTATTTGATTATATTTCACACATTATTTGCTTCATTCATTTTATTTATTCATAAGCTTCTGATACACATCAGACCACAGGTGAGTGCCAAATCAACCACGGTATTTCATTTTTACATTAAATGTATATCAAGGTTCCATATACCTTGTGGATTCTCGGTGATTTGCTTCGCATATGTTCTTTGACTTTTCAAAGATTAAATCATGAAGCTTTTATTAGCTCTATCTGCCATCTGTAATTACTCCTTTGCACCTTGGGCTTACTCAACTTGTATATTTTACCCAGAAACTCATTGGTTATGTTCTATCATTATATGGAATATGCATTGCTAAACAGTAGTTCCTCTAATATTCCAGGTTGTCAGGATATTACTAACTATGTTAATAACATTCAAATTTATGAGATGTCCCACAGTTGAATTATAACTTGAAAATGATTTGGGGCCCAATTTGTTTTTCTTCTGTGTGTGAGATTTGTTTCTTAATATTCAGACTTGTTTGTTTTGTTTATAATTATAGTCATGTAAATTCTGTGTGAAATTCTGTCCTTCATTTTGACATTTCAACTTATTACATTTCTTTTCAATAAAAAAATAGTTAGAAGGAAAAAATTAAGGTTTTGGAAATGTCTGCTTTGCCCTTCAGAAGCTGGGATCTCTAAGGAAGAGGCTTTGGATGTTCTGCACATTATAAGGGGAAAGGCACAAAGTGGGACAGCATCACAGGAAATCCAGAAGCTCACAGCATTTGAGTTGCTTGCACAGGAACAAGCCCAGGGATATATCATTACATTCTGTTCAGCTCTTGATGAAATCCTCGGGGGAGGAGTGCCATTGGCCAAGACTACAGAAATCTGTGGAGCACCTGGGGTGGGGAAGACACAGTTATGGTAAAAACATTATGTATATGATTTGAAGGGTGTAATGGGAATTGTGTTTACATTTTTTTGCTCTCAGATTATTAAAATGGCTGTCACTTCATAACAAATTATTTATTTTATGAAATAACCTATATATTAGCCATTGTTTGTTTCAAACAATCAGTGATATTTAAAATGTATTTTACTGTTTTTGCAGATGAGCTAGAACTGTCCAGCAGGGAGTGACAGTTGTAATAGATAATGTTAATATTTCGCAGGCATGCTGATCAGTGCTGTCTAATATGCATACACTGACCTAAAGCTTAAAGACCTAGTAATGTTTCATAATAAAAGCAGCTCCAATTAATCCGTATTTGGGCCATGGAGAGTGTTATTTCAATATTGTCAGAGTTGTAGTTCAAGAGTAATTGAATGATAAAGTGTCCCCCTCCCTCCCCTTTTACTGATGTAACACTGCTCACCTCAAAGCAGCAAGACTACCCAAATGGATCGTCGAAAGGGACAATCTTCAGTGAGCATAAGGAAAAACCTGTCAAGGGGAGCATAGTTTTCCTTATGCCCACAGTAAGTAAATTGTCCCTTGCTACGAGCAGTCTGGTCAAGAGACCAGATTCCACATCTGAAGGGAGGTGACTTACACTAGGTAAAGGGGACAGGAGGAGATACTTTATTATTCAATTACTCTTGAAATAACACTCTCCATGGGCCATATACTATGAAGATTAATTGGTGCTGCTTTTTTGTGAAACATTACTATCCCTTTAATATCTCAAACTACTGATTGAAATATATAGAATAGCTAATAAAGTTTAGGTTATTTTGAAAGCTTGATCTTAAAGGGGAACTTTCACCCTCAATATACTTTGTTATTGAAGAAAACGGTCTATAGGTTGTTTAAAGTATTTTTGTAAACATTCCAGTACTTTAAGATATATAGCACTTTAAAAATTACCTAGTGATGTCACCAGTTCCTGTTTCTGCGGTACAAGCTGTACCGCACAGCTCTGCAGGGCGTCTCCTCTAATGAAATTCTCCACCCACCTCTATACCCAGCTCTCCCTGGGAGTGAGCGCGCTCCCTTAATGAACCAATATAGGGACGTGTATGTATATGTCTATAACACTAGTTGAAATGGCCACGTGTATAGAAAATGAAAGACATTTAGATCTGCCCATTTATTTGGTTTTCCATGTTCCAATTCTTTGGTGGGAATAAATAAATTGGGTGGGGGAGTTGTAATGTGACAGTTCTACTTTCAGATATATGTTGGTGTCATTTTGCTTTCTACTATGTTGAAAAGTTTACTTTAAAGGGAAGCTAAGCCCCCAAAAATAAGTGACTTTGTTTAGTAGAAATGGATGGATGGAGTCCTTCATTCAGGAATCTGGTAGCAGAACTACTGGTGTGGCTTTTCTGTATGGAATTTCTCCTTCAGAGTTTTTATTGTGAGGAGATGTGAACTGGATGTATACTCTTGTTGAGAACAAGAAATACAGACAAAGCTTGAGATACAATCCACAAAAACACATTTATCCCTATAGGCAGAGCTGGAAATGTTGACTTATCTGTCTGTATAAAAAAAAAAGTAAAAAAAAAATACAAAGACAAGTAAGAAGTTATGCTGTTATTGATGTTTGTTTAACATTGGGTGGACTAGTAACTTTTTACCTCCTGACCAGTAACTGTTTCCTAGCGAACTTCAATTGTATTTTTCCAGCTGTGCCTATAAGTATAACATGCAGCATTTGAGTAAGATTTTCTTCTGCTTTTTAAGTCTCTTAAAATTTCTTAATTTGTATTTTCCTGGGGACATTACAGATCCTGCAGAGAAACAAACATTGTCCATTTAAAACACAATCCAAATACAGCAGGGCTCTTTAAAGGGAGTAGATTAAAGTGTAATTATTCCATTGAAATAATTGATTACATAAGTGTTTAACAGAAGGACTTGCTTATCAATTTATCCTTCAAACAGCAATTAGTTGTCTACATTTTTCATTTCAGCTCTGCTTTTGCCTTTAATTGAGCAGTGACATATTTCTAATTTAAGAAGAATGTCATGCCCCTTTAGAATCATGGGTGGGGACATTATATGCTAATCCCATTTAGACTGATAAAGTCAATTGTTTGTGTGGAGAGGAAAACCAAATACAGATCTAAAATGATGCTCAAGGAACACAGACAACTGTAGATACTATGCATATAAGATCTATAAATAGCTAAAGCTAATCTAAATGCTGTGTGAATGACTTCCACCTAGCCAAGTACTGGTACTTCTGTTGAAAAAAACGTATTCCTTTCTGCAACCCAGAAATTTCTCTGATGGGCATTTTTGTTGTCCTAAAACAATCCCGATTATAGAGAATCTGTGTGAACCGCATCCCACAGTACATGGGGAGGGGGGGGGCTCTTTTCAGACTCCCGTTGGCCTTTCAGTGTTCATAATGCAGTTCTGGGTTAATAAGCAGGTCTTCTTCCCTGAAAGCAGATATGCCAATGAGGAACTATTGTGTGACATTTCCCAACATACTTAATTTATTGCATCCCCATAGATATAGTGCCACACACAACACATGACACCTATCATTCTAGTCTGTTGTGGTGACATGGACTGGCCCAGGAATCTGAAATGCAAGACATAAGTTCCGTGGTGTGATCGGCCAGAGTTTCAGGGGCCACTTTTTCAAATCGTATTGACTAGCTTATCAGCAGAGGAGCATAGTTCAGCTCTGCCCAACTCTGATCCCACAAGAGCAAACCTGCAAAAGTGGAGCTAGCAGATTATGGTTCCCATTTATGATTCTTATGCTATTTATAAATGGCACAGACTGGAGTAGGCTGTTGCTGACAGCCCAGGTCACCTATCAGTACAGGCATCCATGCACTTTCACTCAAACCTTAAATGACTGATTCAGTGAGTCACACTAAGTTAGTGCATATGGTGAGCAGTCATCAGAGAACCAGGCTGTCAGACATAGCCTGTTTTTCTTCTTCCTAATGAGAACCAGATTTACCTGTTCAGTAGTATGTCAATTAAAGACCTCAGAGAGAACTCTGAGACTAGCAGTCATGTTGCTCACGACCTGTACACCTTACAAAAACAAATAGTAAAATCAGTAAAAAAATAAATAAAAATAAGGGGGTACTGAAAAACTCTTTTCTCTGTTATCCAATATGGAATACTTGTACCACGGGAGGAAGTCTGGAACATTTCAAAAGACAAGGTCTTGACGGTGGAGCCTTCCCCTTCCCTTACCAGGCTAGCCCTGGCCCCACCCTTCCAGTTTCGATTTGTTCCTGGTACAGTGAAGAGGCTTGGAACATTGCTGCTTAGTTTTTAGCTTATTTTTTATTTTATTCCAAGATATCGGGCTGTTACAATTCCCCCATTAGGTGAGTCACCATTTCTGGCTTCCCCTGGAAGACTGACCAGAGCACAGGTGCTGTTGTGGACCTTTGCAGGCCTGTGGAGAGAATCTTGCAGCCCAAGTTTCTCTCTCCTAACTCCTGAAGACAGAAGATGAAGATTGGTGAGTAACCCTTTGAGTGCCATGGTCCACTTTGCCCATTTGGTCCCCGTCCTACAGGGGTTGTATAGGAGTCCTGAGCTCCTGCCCCCCCCCCCCCCACACACACATCCCCTTGTGTCTTTGGGCGTTTTGGTAACTTTTGGGAAAATTTGAATTTTTGGTGCATGTCGCCTTTCAGGCACTCTTTTATCCGTGGCCGCACTTGCTCCATTCACTTCTATGAGACAGATTTCTCTGGGACATATTTCTGCAACTTTTTGTCATATGAGTTGAGAGAGGGCTTATTTGTCTTTTCTCCTGATGTCCTGGCATCCGGTTCGCATAAACAGGGTCATGGGGGCCTTGCAAGTGCAATTCTGGGCTTTGCTAGGACACAATAAAAATGACATTTCCCAGAATGCCAATCTCCTGGGCTTTTTTCTGATTGGCTGTTGGTTTTACAGATGCCATTTTACTTCTCATTTGCTTTTCCTACGCAGAGGTTGCTTCTCCTTGCTCTCCTGTTCAGATTAACCCTTCACCTGCCAGATAAGTACCTTTCTGGGCTTTTCTAAGGCAAATTATTCTGGGATACAGTATTTGGCATTTTATAATGTTTTTAGACACTACTCCTGTTAAAATGTCGGATCCAAAGGGACATGGGTCTAGACCTAAGGCTTAAGGACTCGGGGGCATCTTTGAACCCCATATTGTTCTTCATGCCAAGTGGGGCCCCCTATAGAATATTCAGGATCTCTGCTCCCCTCATGCACTGTGGCTCCTACTACACCTTCGAGGCCCTCCAGCCTTGAACAAGAGTCAGCTTGGGTGAAAGATTTAAAGTCTACTATGGCACAATTTCCCCTATGCTTCATCACCATTCATGGAAACCCCCTACCACCTACAGGTTTGTGGCCACTAAGGCCCCAGGTATACCTGCGCTCATGGATTCTTCTGAGGACTACTTTGAGGATGACAAGGAAGAAGGGGAATATGAAGACTGGGATTCCCCCTATAGTTTTGGAGACCCCTTTGAAGCTGACCTTACTCCCTCTGTGGAGGGACTCATTTAAGGCTGTCTTATAGACCCTTCAGGTCAATGACACCCCTGATGAGGGTTTGTCTTCACCTGATGTGTTTCAGAGACGTAAAGTCTTCTACAGTCTTTCCACCCAACGCCACTCTGGACCAAATGCCCGATAGATGGCTGTCTATCTCTAAGAGATTTTCTAAGCTGTACCCCTTTTCGGAGGCAGCTTTGGCACAATGGGCTTATCCTCTTGCTGTTGATCCCCCTATCTCCAGGTTCTCTAAGTCCACCGCTCTGCCCTGTGCAGATGCTATGGCTCTGAAGGATATGATGGATGGGAAGTTAGACTCTATCCTCAAGTCCAATTTTGTGGCCATTGGAGCTGCGTTGAGGTTAATTTTTGCCTTTGCCTGGGTCACTAGAGCAATGTCTATCTGGGGAGAACAACTTACCGACGCCATCAGAAATGGTGCCCCTAAGGAAGACCTGTTAGTTCTTCTAGCCAACATATCTGAAGCTCAGACATATGTCACTGATGCTCTTTTTAGATGCTGTCAAGTTGTCCGCTAAGGCTTCTGCCTTTTCTATTACTGCACAACCCGCCTTATGGCTCAAGATCTGGTCCACAGACCTCTCCTCTAAGAAGTCACTGGTTTCCCTCCCCTTTCAGGGCAAGTCTCCTTTTGGTCCTCCGCTAAAGCAGATCATCAGTGACACTACTGGGGGCAAGAGCACCCTGATAGCTCAGTTCACCAAACGCCCTAACATGGTGAGGAATGTGCTTCTTTTTCTTCACTGCCAAACAGATGCTCAAAGGCCACATGTGTCTCAGGCCTTCATCCCACACCCCAACACCAAGCTCAAGCAGCAGTGGCACTCTAAGCACACTGATGCCAAGCCCAAATCTGGCAAGCCTGCCTCTGCATGACTTGCAGAATCCTGGTCCACAGGTACCAGTTGGTGGACGTCTGCTCCATTTTCACAACGTATGCACAGAGTCTATTGTGGACCAGTGGGTTCTGCAGGTGGTTTGGGATGGTTATAGACTAGGGTTCAAGTCCCTTCCTCCCTTCAGGTTCTTCCAGTACGAGGTTCCCCAGGGCCAGGAACAGTTGCAACTCTTTAACAGAGTGGTTCAGTCTCTTCTGGACAAGGGAGAGAGGTTTTTATTCCAACCTGTTTGTGGTGCCCAAGAAGGATGACAGCAGCTGCCCTATTCTGGACATCAAGGACCTCAGTTCTTATGTAGCGAATTTTCACTTCAAGATGGAGTCCTTGCGCTCTGTCATCGCAGCTATGTGACCAAGAGAATTCCTCACATCTCCTTTTTGCATGAGACTCGGAGCAGTACCAGTTCACCACTCTGCCCTTTGGGCTTACCTCAGCTCTTTGGGTGTTTGCCAGAGTTCTGGGGGTCTTGATAGCCTTCAGCCACATGGGTATATTCTGAACATGTCAAAGTCTTCCCCAATTCCCTCCCAGGAATTATTTTTCCTTGGGCTCCAGTTTGACACCCATCTGGGGAGGGTCTTTATGAAGGAGGACTTCAGCAGATTATGTGACTGGTATCCCAAGCTCTGAAGTGGTCATCGGCCTCAATCAGGAAGTTCATAAACCTTGCGGGCTGCATGGTGTCCACCATGGAGGTGGTGCCTTATTCTATGGCCCACACCAGGGAACTCCAGAGACTCCTCATCCATTCTTGTCACGGGAATCCAGATCTCCTGGATCTGCAGGTATCCCTTACTCCAGAGGCCAGCCTAGATCTGCAGTGGTGGTTGCACAGGAGAAAGCTGGAGCAAGGGAAGCTATTTGTGATCCCGGAATGGACCTTTGTCACAATGGATGCCAGTCTGCGAGGCTGGGGTGCAGTTCTGAGTCACCTGGGGATCCAGGGCAGATGGACCTCAGAGGAGTCCCTCCAGTTCATCATTGTTCTGGAACTCAGGGCGATCTGGTTAACCCTTGAATACTGGTCCCTTCAACTGAGGGGTCATTCAGCACGCGTCCAGTCAGATAACGCCACAGCTGTGGCTTACATCAACTAGCAAGGAGGCACTCAAAGCACTTCCGCTTGAGCAGAAGTCAAGTATATCTTGGGTTGGGCAGAAGCTCATGTTCAGGTCATTTTGGCAGGACCTGTATGATATGCTTCAGAATATTTCTTCTCTGTGTATGGCAATTGTGAGCTAAAAGAGATTGCACCCTGGGTGCGAGGACACAGTCCCAGTGAGCTTTTGCATACCCTTGCAAGCTCATGAGTCTAGCTGAGCATCTTTGACTTCTTCTACTTCCTAAGTTGCCAGACGGTGGACCCAGGATAGAGGAAGCTCCATCCAGATATTTTCGACCTCCTTGTGCAACAGTGGGGGTCTTCCTCATATATAGCTGATGTTCACAAGGGACAATAGGAAGGTTCAGAAGTTTTGTTCCCATTGGAGGGATCCACTAGCCTCCCCCCGATATTGCCTCCACCATGATCCAGGCTAGAAAGCCTGACTCCTCTAAGAGTTTGGTCCATTTTTCATTCTTGGTGTGTAAACAGGGATCTGTCTTCACAGGAGTTTGAGCTTCCGGTGGTCCTGTCTTTTCTGCAGGATGGAGTTAACAAAGGACTCCATCTGAGTTCCTTAAAGGTTCAGAGTTCTGCTCTTTGTTTTCTCCAGAGACATATTGCTATATTGCCAGATTTCATGGTGTTCTTTCAGGGGTTTGCTCCTACTTTCCCTGCCTACAAAGCTCCCACACCCCAGTGGGACCTTAAATTTGTTTTGAGTGTTTTGCAGTGGCCTCCCTTTGAATCCCTTGCTACAGTTCCTTTGTCTATTGTGGAAAATGACTTTTCTTTTGGCTGTAGTCTCTGTGCGCAGTTTTGCTGAGTTGCAGACCTTGTCCTTCAGGCATCCTTTCCTTGTGTTTCACAAAGATAAGGCTGTTCTTCGAACCTCTCAGGAATTCCGTTCTAAATGACTTTCACATGAATCAGGAGATTGCTGTGCCTTCATTTTATCCTGACCCTACATCTGACAAGGAGAGGGACCTCCATTTGTTGGATGTGGTGCGCTGCTTTATCTGCACCGCACTGAGTCTTTGCGTAAGACTGATGCCATGTTTGTCATCCCTAAGAGAACTAGGCAGGTCAGGCTGCTTCCAAAGTCACCATTGCATCCTGAATTAAGGCTACCATTCACAAGGTATACAAACTCCAGAAGACATCTGTTCACTTTCATGTTACAGCACATTTCACCAGATCTGTTGGGGCATCCTGGGCCTACAAGAATCAGGCCTCTACTGACCAGCTGTGCAAGGATGGGACTTGGTCCTCCGTGCACACCTTTTCCAAACACTATCGTGTTGATCTGGTTTCAGCTGAAGCCACTGTTGGCAGGAAGGTCCTTCACGCAGTATTGCCTGTATAAGGGCCTACTCATTCCTGTGCCTTGCTGTTCTTTAACTGTTTTAGCCCTGTTGTGCGCTGTTATGGTTTGTCTTTTGATATTTAATTATGTTTGGGCTGTTCCTAGTCCTGGATAGTTCTAGGGAACTCCACTATCATGAGGACCGGCACTAGGTCCTTTCTATTACTTCCCACCCCTGGGACCCTACTGTTGGTATATCCCATGGTACCTGTATTCCATATTGAACGACACAGAAAAATAGGATTTTCGTCTTACCTTGTTAAATCCTTTTCTCTTAGTCCATATGGAATACAGGTCTCCCACTCAGAGAAAAAGGGGAGCTTGCCTGGAGGTGGGGGTCCTCCTTGGTTCTTTTACTCACAGGAGCTTACCTTTTTTCTTCTTTCACTGTCCTTTCTAGTGAGATTTTCTCATATAAAAACTGGAAAGGAGGGGGCCAGGGCTAATCTCGTAAGGAAAGGGGAAGGCTCCACCTTCATGAAATTGTCTTTTGAAGTGTTCCAGCCTTTCAAAGGAAGGATGTCTCCTTCTGTGATACCTGTATTCCATATGGGCTGAAAGAAAAGAATTTTTAACAAGGTAAGACTAAAATCCTATTATGAAGTATGACCATGTTACACTGACAAAGGGGTGTTTACTAAAAATCACTGTCTTCAAGATATGCAGCAGTACATCCATCCGTGGGGGTAAGATCCTAACCGTATGTCACTAGAAAGTACCTGGGGCTCCATTTAAGTAAGCTGGCATTTTGACAAACTGATACAAACCCATAGGTGTAGAGAAGGCTGCTTCTGTCCGAAGTATTTCTACAAAGGAATCTGCGAATAGCCTTTTGTCAAGTCCAGTAGACAAGTGTACCTTTCCTCACTCAAGGAATTGAGCAACTCATTGACCTTGGGCATTGGCTATGCATTAAACTTTGACATGCCATTGATCTTCCTAATATCCACACAGAACCATATATTTCCATCAGATTTGGGCACTAGAACTATGGGACTATATTAGTCACTACATGACTCTTCTATAACCCCAACATGATAAGAACATTTTATCTTGTTTTTGAAGATGATCATGATTTTTTGTTTTTCTGCAACTAGTGCAATTATCAGCTCTGCCTTTGGCTCAGCTTGGGCATCTAGACCCATGAGAAATACAAAATGGAGATGCAAACTATACTGTCCCAAAATATCAAATCATGCAATAATATAAAACGCACAGAAGTAGTCATGTGCAGGAGAGACTGCCTGAAAGGCGAAAACTGACAGAGCGAATGAGGTAACTAGGGACGCGCCGTCCAGAGGCTCTGAGCTCAAGGACAGAGATATGTCTGGGTGGGCTGAGGCTGGCACAAACCGGGCACAGAAGGATGCTCTTGAGCAAGCAGAGAGCTGACATAGCAGCATAGGGGAACCATCCAGGGAAACCAGTCAACCTTCAAGAGCAGCGGGCAGGCACAGGGAGCTCAGGGATTGTCTGCAATGGTTAGCAGGTGGCGACATCACGTAGCAAAAGAGCCAGTTAGGTAACTAGGGATGTGCGTGAGGAGAAAGTGTGAGGGGAAGAGACAGTAAGAATTGCAGAAAGACTGGTATGGGGACATTGTGAGAGACAACTGGAGAGACGCCACCAGTGAGACCGTGTGAGAGACAACTAGAGAGAGGGAGTAAAGGGAGAGAGAACTGGAGAGACATCAGGAAGGGCAGAGTGTGAGAGGGAACTGGAGAGAGAATAGACATGCAAGGGGAGAGTGTAAGAGAGAAGAGAAACACCAACAAGGGGAGAGATGGAGAAAGGAAATACACCAGTAAAGGCAGACTGCCCAAACGTCAGTCTCTACTGGTGCCCAACACTCGTCGTAGTTCATATTGGTAGGGTAATTGAATTCTGATGGTACAATTATGTGTGTACTGGCCGGAACTCACGTTGGACCTACCACTTGTTTTACAGGTTCTAATGGCACCAAGCCCTAGGACCGGTGTTGGCGATGCTCTTGAGCAAAAGTATTTATTTTCCCTGGGGAAAACAAATGCGTAAATCCCAGCCATAGATAAGATAACTGGTAGTAGGAAAGCTCAGAGAAAGGATCAGAAATATATGGGAGGCTGAGATGCTGTATGAGCTGGGCAGATAGCTGGCCGTGATACAAGTCAGATAAATATGAAGGAAGATAGTGGTGGGACCTACAGATAATTATACAACATCAGAATTTTCCCTGCAAAGGAAAATTGCATCCCCCAGCCTACAGAAAAAAGCATATGCAATATCCTTTATCTTTCCAAAGTGCAGACACTTTTTAATCATATGCAGCTTTAATTTGTTTCTAATACTAACTTATCTAGGTAGGTATTCTTCATATAACTATCGGGCAATGTTCTATTTATTTTTATCTGCAGTTTCCTGCCTTTAGTTAACATGTCCTTACAACTAATACTAGTCCTGAATTACTTTTATGGGTTACTACTATTTAAGACTGTAAACTGAAACCATTAGCAGAAGACAACTGAGATTAGATGAAAAATATAGTATTTAATAAAGTATGCAGTCATAACTGACTGGAGGATATTTGCCTCGATAAGTCCCTCTCATCTGTAGGGTGTTATTCCCTTATAAACTCTGACCTGTTAATGACAATGGAGGACAGATTTGGGAACTGATTTCCTACTGTATATAGCTATGAATTCATGCCACACTTGCTATAAGCAATATAAGCTAAAATCACTGCTTTCTCTATTGTCCATTGTAGAACACAGGAACCATCGGAAAAGTCATATTCCCTAGGAGTACAGGGTACTTTAAAAAGGTCTCTGAGGAAGAGACCTCCTTCTTCGTCCACTTTATCCTGCCTGCTAATTTCCGTATTAAGTGACCTTGTGATCAGGAGGTAGCATAGCTCTTAGCCTTCTTCCTCTTAGCATATGAGGCTGTATAATGCCCCATTATATGGGCTTCTATTTCTGGCTCCCTCATTAGTGGATTGTCTAGTTCAGTGGTTCTTAACTCTCGTTTTGGTTTGCTGTGAGGACTTTGACAAAAATGTTAAAGTTCAGTTTCTAACATTTTTATGGAAAGTATGCATAATGTGCTCTTTGTTGTCATTCAGACTTTGAGACCTAAGTATAATTATACATTTTATGTCTTTTCCCCTTCATTAAGTGCTTGAGAAATTACCTATAAAATGCTAGGGGTGCCCTGAAATTTTTGGATTGCTTCTTAAGGGATAGATTTTATGTTGAAAACAACTGGTCTAGTGTAAAGTTCATTTTCCGGGACCACAAACCTGTGGAGGTTGGCTTGTCTTCACAGCTTTTAACTATATCTTCTCAGACGCTCTTTTCATTCATTCTATTGGGACCCTGAAGGTTACGCATAAGTTAACCTAAGGAGTTCTTTGGTCATGTGTGTATGTCCCTTTTATCTGGCATCTGCTTCTTCATATGGATTTTTGCCTGGCTTATACTGTCTATTTTCACCATATACTGTAGTCTTTGACTGGTTTTTGGATACTCTGACAACGAATGTACCTTTGCAAGGCTGTTAACCCCTGCATTACCTTCCTCCATATTTGGGCATATTTACCTTAGGTAAGTCAGTGGGTCTGTTCACTTTTCCTCACTATTTCAGATCTTTTTAGATTTATTCTTTAATTTTAACAAATTTGTATTCAGCCCCTTTAAGACAAGGTGTCCACTTTCTGTGGCATTTTGGATTCATGCACAGAGCTTCTCTTTGACCTATTTCACCTAAGAGGTTTCAAGTGGTTTCATTGTGCTTCTTATGAGGTGCACTATCTAGCAACCTCCTTTGCAATCCCCATTACTGAGGGATGCTGTTTTTGACCACCTGGAGAGTCCTTGTGCCATTTTAAAGGAAAATGATTACTTTTCCCAGCCATTCTTCCTAGGTTTTTGATATGGGAAGATGTGGTTTTAGGATAATCCCCTTCCTTTTTGGATTATGCATTCTGCACAGGGGCTGGTCTATCCTTCCTGCTTGCCAATTTAACCCTTTGCAGTCACATACTTTTGCCTAGTATTGGATACCATTCTGCTATTTTTGTTTGTCTTTTACATTGGTTTGTGGGGTTTTAGGACTGTGTCAGAACCTAAAGGACTCGTTTGCAAGTCCAAGGCTAAGGATTCTGGGGTCCCCCTAACTCCTTTAACCTATTGCTCATCATGCTAGACTGGGTATCCTAGGGAAGTATTCGGGCACCTAATGTCCCTCTTGCATTGTAGCTTTACACCACCTCTGGGGCCTTCGTCTGCTGACCAGGAACCAGCTTGGGTTAAAGCTGTTTTCTCTGCTGTTCAATACAGGTTACTGTTAACTTTGGGTAGGCGAACCACCCCTTTAAGTAGGCAGGAACAATTCTAGAATTGATTGCAGGGGGTGGAGCCTGCCTTCCCTCCTTGGCTGCAGCTAGCCAACCAGCTCCAGAAAGATTTGTTCCTTGGTGAAGATAACACAGGCAAGAGAACAGTTCTGCTATAGTTTTAGAAAGTTTTTTTTATTTTTCTGTTAGAAATGGAATACCACCATTAGGCGGATTACCATAACTGACAATGCCCTTAGATGTAGCTAGCTCAGTATCCAGGTGCTTTTTTGGGGACCTTAAGCCCTGGGGGGAAAATCTTGGGTACAAGTTCTTTCCTCAGGAGTTGCCCACTGATACATGGTACATGGTAATCTGAAGACAGATCTGTAGGAAAGGTGAGCAACCCTTTGAGTGCTGCAGGTCCACATGTCCCACAGTGCTCCTCCGCACAGGGTTTTTTTCCTTGGGAGTTCTTATTGCACACTCCTGCTCTCATTGGGTCTATCTGTATGTCTGTTGGGTGTTTTGGAGCAGGTTTATGTGGTAACTTAACCCTTTAGCTGCTTGTTTGCATCTTTGGGGGGGGGGTTATTGTCACTTTCCCTACTGGGTTCAGTGTTTTTTTGGGTCTTCTAACTTGTTCTAGTGATGTCTCGTGTAATTTTATTTCACAGTTTTAACTTTGATAAAATTTGAATCGTGCTTTACCGCATAGACGCCATTGCTTCATTCACTCCTATGGGACTGTACAGTTTGGGACATATCTCTGCAACTGCTCAACATAGCAACATCAGAGAGGGCTCATTTTAATTGTCTGACCTTGCACCATCATCCGGTTACCATTGCAAGTGTGTTGGGGAGCTCAGGGAGCTTCGGCCACTGTTGGGATACTTATTCTGGGAAAACTACATTTCCCATGAGCTCTTGCTTTGTGCACTCATTTCTGATTGGCTCCCACCGCAGCAGCCATTTTGTGCCTTTTCTAGAACGAGTATCCTACGCAGGGCTTGGACCATTCTCTTCTCTGCAGATTAACTCTTCGCCTGCCAGATAAGTGTATTTTAGCGATTTCTGGGGTGAAATGTTAATCTTTCACACTGTAATTGGGTGATTCATTATACTAAATGTTTTTTGACACTGTGAGAATGTCTAATCCGTTGGAGCTTGGGGCCAGGCCTAAGACTAAGGATGCTGGGGTCTCTGTGTCCCCTATTGTGCACTGTTCCTCATGTCATTCAGGGTTACCTATAGAAATCTCAGGTCATTTATGCCCAGCATGTTCTGATGTCCCTGAGTCTCTCCCAGGGACCTCCAGCCATGCAATAGAGCCAGTTTGGGTGCAGGAGTTCAAGGCTGCTACCACAGAGCTTCGGTCTACATTACAACTCTTTCCATCCCACTTACAGGTGGTCTTCCACTCCTGACTGAAGAAGGGGTCTGCCATATCTTCCCTGCCAAAACCGCAGGGAGAACCTGACGTGTCAGATTCTTCTGAGGAGGAACTGTTGGTGGATTCATATGTTGATGAATGTTCTGCTGTGGGCTCCTCAGTTTTTTGGGGACCCCGTTGAGGCTGATCCTGAGCCTTCGGCTGAGGGCCTGATCAGGGCTGTCTTAACCACCCTAAACATTCCCCTAGTTCAGGAGGTTCCTTCAGATCCCTTTGTTTTCCAGGATCCTAAAGCCCCTTACTTGTTTTCCACTCTTGACCGCCTGGTGTCTGAGTGGAAATCTCCGGACAGAAAGCCTTCTGTTTCCAAGGAGTTTGCTAAGCTTTACCCCTTTTCTGAGGCAGCGCTTTCTCAGTGGGTTCATCCCTCTAAAGTGGAGGCTCCTATATCCAGGCTATCTAAGTCTACTGCATTGCCAGTTTATGATGTATCCGCTCTGAAAGACTGGACTGACAAGAAGCTTGAGGTTTCCCTCAAGTCCGTTTTTGCCACTGCTGGCACTGCCATGCATCCAGCGTTTGCTGCGGCATGGGTTAACCGGGCCATTGTGGTCTAGACTGAACAGCTCACCCTGGCTGTACGTCAGGGTGCTCCTTCTTCTGATATGTTGTGGCTTCTTGCCAACATCTCTGAGGCCCAGCACTATGTTTCTGCTGCCTTATTTGATGCCACCCGTGGCACGGGTTTCTACCATGTCCTTGGTTGCCAGACAAGCTCTTTGGCTCAAGATCTGGTCTGCTGACACTGCTTCCAAGAAAGCCTTTATTTCCTTACCTTTTCAGGGTATATCTTTATTTGGGCCAGATCTTAAGGATCTGATTAGTGAGGCCACAGGGGGTAAGAGTACTTTTCTGTCCTTGGTCCCCTAGAAGAAAACTCCTCTCAAGCGTAACGGGTTTTTTTGTCCCTTCCAGACTGAGACACGTCCAGTGAACCAGGCGGTTCCATCTGCTCCACGTGCCTCCTCCAAGCCCAAACAGCAATGGAAGCCCAAGGTCGCTTCCAAGACTTCTTTGGCATGACTCGCCGAATTCGGGTCCCCACTCGGCTGTGGGTGGCCATCTGCGTCACTACCACAGTGCCTGGGAGGGTTCAGTGGTGGATCCATGGGTTTTATAGGTGGTGATGGAAGGGTACAGGATCCCTTTCGTCTCTCTTCCTCCCTTTCGTTTTTTTTCCCTCTCATACGCCCCAGGGCGCAGAGAAATGCCATCTGTTCAAT
The DNA here is from genome assembly GCA_037306005.1 of Rhinophrynus dorsalis. NCBI lineage: Eukaryota > Metazoa > Chordata > Amphibia > Anura > Rhinophrynidae > Rhinophrynus > Rhinophrynus dorsalis. The sequence goes on along the minus strand of CM074719.1, from coordinate 328,108,183 downwards.
GGTGCTATCCAGGCCCTTCTAGACAAGGATGTTCTGGAGCCTGTTCCAATTCAGGACAGAGGTATGGGTTTTTACTCAAACCTCTTTGTGGTCTCCAAGAAGGATGGCGGTTGTCCTCCCATTTTGGGTTTGAAGGATCTCAATTCCTTTTGTGATTAGGACTCATTATCACCAAGAATCCCTAAGGACAGTGATTGCTGCTATGTCCCCGGGGGAATTCCTTGCTTCTCTGGATCTCCAGGACGCGTATCTATACATCGCCATTCATCCAGAGAGCCGGCAGTATCTCAGATTTGCCTGCGACCGAGGACACTTTCAGTTTTCAGCTCTTCCCTTTGGTCTGACAACAGCTCCTCAAGTCTTCAACCGGAGCTTTAGTATCCATCCTCCACCGGGACGGCATCAGAGTTACTCCATACATGGACGACCTGCTTCTGAAAGCTCCCTCTGCGGAACTTCTTCATCAGCAGGTTCAGGACTACATTCATGCTCTCACCCATCACGGGTGGTCATCAACATGGGCAAGTCGGATCTTGTCCCATCCCAGCGTCTGGCCTTCCTGGGCCTTCTCTTCGACACTCAGCAGAGCATGGTGTTTCTCACGGAGGAAGTGGCTCATCAGATTGCCCAAAGAGTATATGCTGTTCTGGTCTCGATCCAGTTCCAGCCAAGAAGCTGTCCTTTCTAGTGGGGAAATTAATCTCCACCATAGAAGCAGTCCCATTTGCCATGGCTTACACAAGGGAACTCCAGAGGCTTGTGTTCCAGGTGTGCAGAGGTCAGCCGGACCCTCTGAAGACATCAGTGTCACTTCCTTTTCATGTGGAACTGAGTTCATCCTGTTGGCTCGACCTCTTCAATCTGCTGAAGAACAAGTCCTTCCTAGTATCCTTCTGGACCACGGTGACAACGGATGCCAGCCTCTCCAGATGGGGAGCAGTCCTGGGTTGCCTGAGTGCGCAAGGTTGGTGGTCTCTGGAGGAATCTCTCCTTCCCATCAACGTGTTGGAGCTTCGGGCGATATTTCATGCCCTTCGTCATTGGACTCCCCAGCTGAAAGAATGCCCAGTCCGGGTACAGTCCGACAACGCCATGGCTGTGGCCTACATCAACAAGCAGGGCAGAACGAGAAGTCTCCCCACCTGGTTAGAGGTCAAGGCTATTTTGTCCTGGGCAGAAGAACACATTCCTGCCATATCCACAGTACACATTCCTGGCGTAGACAACGTCATGGCAGACTTTCTCAGTCAACACACAGTGGACAGCGGAGAGTGAGAACTGAACCCCGAGGTGTTCTCCCTCATTGTTTAGAAGTGGGGTCTTCCTTGCATTGACCTGATGGCGACAAGACACAACCAGAAGCGGCCTCGGCAGGCTTGGTTTCCGGAGCTTCTGGATCTGTAAGTGGCGGAGCCATTCCGGATCTTCTACAGGGTTATCGTCTAGCTTTGACTGCTTGGAAATTGAATCCTCAATACTGAAGAAGGTTTTTTTCTTTGGTGACTACTATGTATAGGATTTTAGTCTTATCTGTTAAATACCTTTCTCTTAGTCCATACGGGTTACAACTGCTTGGCTCTTCTGTGGCAGATTGTGGGGATCCTTCTTTCCCTTCCACTATCTAGTCAATAGTTAGTGTCTCAAATCTTTCTGGAGCTGGTTGGCTAGCTGCAGCCAAGGAAGGCAAGTAGGCTGCACCCCCTGCAATCAATTCTAGAATTGTTCCTGCCTACTTAAAGGGGCAGATCTCCTACCCAAAGTTACCAGTAACCTGTATGGACTAAGAGAAAATGATTTAACCAGTAAGACTAAAATCCTCTTATCTTTGTCCACTGATCTATTCAAGAGGTCCTGAGATCTTGGTCTGTGGGACAGACACCCTGCGCCCCCCAGCAGCAGCTTGAGCCCCATATTTGGGGGTAAAACACACAAACACCTCTTTGGGGATTCTTTTGCAGAGGATGGAGAGACTGAAGGTGTCTATTTAGACTTGCCTTTTTCCATGGGGGATTACTCTAAGGGCTAACCCTTTGGCAGAGGGCCTTATGTTGGTAATCCTGGAAATGCTTCATATCTCAGGCCTCGGATTCTAATTCCTCTTCCCCTTATATTTTTAAGAGATGCAAGAAGGAGGTTCCTGTCCTTCCTCCTCCTCATTCTTTGGACCATGTTCTCTCCAGAGCATTTATAATTTGTATTCCTTTTTTGGCTGGGGCCTTAGTGCAGTGGGCTACCCCTCCTTTAGTTGGAGCCTCGATTTATCATCACGCCAAAAACGTGGCTCTCCCTGTGATGGATGCTGTGGCTCTAAAAGATCGGGCAGATAAACACCTAGACCCCTTACTGAAAGATAATTTTGCAGCATCTGGTGCTGCCTTATTTCCTATCATTCACTTGGTAACTAGAGCCATGGCTATCTGGGGTGATAAGCACTTGGACACCAATAACTGGAATGCTGTTAAGGATAACCTGGTGGCATTGCTTTCCAAAATCCTTGAAGCTAATGCTTATCTTGCTGAAAGGGCCTTTTCTGTTGCCGCTCTTCACACTCTGTGGCTTAAGATCAGCTCAGCTGACCAATCGTCCAAAAAGTCTCTGGTTTCTCTCCCTTTTGTAGACCCTGGTCCATCTCCTCCCATTGGAGCTAACCTCCATTTTTTTTTTCCATGACCCGTAGGCCATTTCTGTGATGGATCAGTAGGTTTTGTGGGTAATTTTCGAAGGGCATCATATAGACTTCAATTGCCTTTCCCCTCACATTTTATTCCTTGGGATCCAGATCTATGTCTTTCCTTAGATGCATTTTTCTCCCTTCTAGGCATGCAAGCATGGATCCCTGCCTCATCTCTTTTGTGCCCCATGGCTCAAAATGGAGTCCCTGCTCTTATATGTACATCCCTATCCATCTCGATCATCAGCATTTCTTATACTCAGAGAAATGGTAGCTAAAGATCGGCACTTGAGAGCGATGCTGGTGATCGGTGCTAGCCTCCTTGCTGCTGTCAAAGCCAGGTAAAAATGCCGTTGGACCCCAGTTGACCCAGGGCTGAGCCTCACTAAAAGCCCAACAAGGGCTGGTGACCACAAGGTAAGCAGTGATGTGCCGCACATAAATCCAACAAGGGTATGGCCAATAATGTGACAGCCTTTCAAAGCAGTCTCTTCCAGTTAACTCCCCTTCCTTATGGTCTAGCTTCCACTCTGAGGCTCTTCACAAAGATCATGTCTGCCTTGGTGTCTCATCCAAACTCAGGGGATTTCCTTGACTACCTGCCTAGATCGCCTTTAACTTAAGGTTACTGCAGATGTAATATTATGCACAAGATTCAGGAGTGCATCTCTATTCCGGAATAGCATGTTTAGGTACTCTGTTTCACGAAATCTTTCCTGGTTCCGTCCTGACATCTGATACTCTCCAATGGAGGGTGTGTCTCCCAGATGAAGAGATCCAGTCTTTTTCACTTCAGGTGTTTCAGGCAATGTCTTGGCTGTTGGCGACGGTGTGGAAGTACATTAAGGTGCTGGGTTACTTGATCTCTGCTCTGGAGGCAGTTCTGTTTTCTCCGTTCTTCACATGAGAATTGCAACTTGACAATCTCAGGAACTGGTCCAGGTATCAGTCACATCTGTCTCATGTTATATCTGTGTCCCTTCGGACAAAAGAAGATCTTCACTGGTGGCTTCTGTGGTCCCATGTGATGCTGAGACATCCATTTATCATTCCCCACTGGGTCGAGATCACCATGGATACCAGTCTGCTGGGCTGGGGTGCTTTGGTGCTGAGGAAAGTCAGGAAGGAACAGTCATGCCATCTTGATTGCTCCATTCTGGCCCCATCAGTCATGGATTTTGGGATCATCTCAATTTGTTTGGGGCAGAGTCTTTTTATCTTCCCTTGCACCCGAGCCTTCTGACTAGTGACTTGTTATGCCACCGCCTACAATTGATGTGGCGGTCAAGGCTTGCTCCCGCTGCCTTTTTGGCTTAGAGTAGTTTTGGCCTTTCTTCAGGATGGTGTTCAGAAATAGCTTAGTTTTAGTTCCATCAAGGGTCAGATTTTCTCTTTACATTCATTACCAGAGATGCATTGCCTTGTTCCCTGATGTACAAACTTTAGTTCAAGAGGATGGCTTATGTCTACCCTGTCTTTCTGGATCCCACCCTTTCTGTGGGATTTGAAGCTGATATTAGGAGTGCTCCAGAAGTCTGCTTTTCAACCTCTACCATCCATTTTTATGCGTCTTTTGATGCTCAGGACAGCTCTTCTGGTATTTTCAGGCTTTGTCTTAAAAGCCTTCATTTTTGTTTGTGTTTTTTTTTTTTTAAATACCTATATCGTGTGTTTTTGAATACACCTATTGGTTTTTTTGCCCAAATTGTTTTAAGATTTTCACATCAATGAATAAATTGTTCTTACTTCCTTTTCTCTGCCTCCCTCTAATAGACAGGAGCAAGAACTTCATCTGTTGGATGTGGTCAGGTACTTGAGGTACAATGTTCATAGTCTGCTGCCTTTTCAGAAATCTGATTCTCTTTTGTAATACCTGAGGGCCACCGTGTGGGCCAGGCTGTGTTTTTAAGGTTGCTATAACCTCCTGGATTAAAGATACTGTGTTAATGTGCTAACTTCTGCTGAATCCAGTTTGGACTGGAAGGTCTTATAGGTTGCGGTTCATATTTGGTGTCCTTTGTTTTTGAGATCAGAACCTTGTTGGTTTCCTGTTTATTTTTATTTTATTTGGTTTGGTGTCCATTGACAACTGACACGTGAGGTTCGTGTTGTACCATATTGGTCCTGGGATAACTGTCTGTGATAGAGAGCTTTTTCCCTCCCTGCAATCTTGATGGATGGTTTTGGTATAGCCCCATGATTCCATTGTTCCACATTGGACAACAGAGAAAAGAGGATTTTAGTTTTTATCTGTGTCTTAGTCCACGTGGAACATGGGACTTTCTCCCAGAGAAGAAACATTGGGTTCTCTTTTCTTTCACTTTTGTTTCGCTTTGCTTTTCTCTTGACTTTGCTACACAAAAACTGAGCTTAGCAGGCAGGGTTAAAGTGGAAGGGAGGAGAGAAGTCTCCACCTCATGAACTTTTTTGAAGTGCCCTGCCCTCCTCTAGGAGGAGACTTTCCCCATGGTTACAGTGTTCCACATAGACTAAGAGAAAATATGTAACGGTAAGTACACTAAATTCTTCTTTTACTTTTAGTATGCAGCTGGCAGTCGATGTGCAAATTCCAGAGTGCTTTGGAGGTGTTGATGGTGAAACTGTTTACATTGATACAGAGAGTAGCTTCATAGTAGAAAGACTAGTGGACATCGCAAATGCTTGTGTTCTGCACTGTAACCTTATTACACAAGCTCACCAGGATGAAGGTATGTTACTAAACCTTTCTTGAGTTATGCTTCATTTATTAATGAACATTTTAATGTACTTAATATATTGGTCACTCATCTGACTTTCAAGAAATTATTGGCTGTTCTGCATAGTGATGTGACTTAATCAATTAGGATTTTTTTCTTTTTATAATATTATTTGAGTATTTGACGATTATGTTTCCCTCCAGGGTAACTATTAACAGTTAAATGTTAAAGGAGCAGTAAATGTGTTTTTTCTAAATATAAAATAAATACAATACAGTACTGTGCAAAAGTTTTTAGCAGGTGTGAAAAACTGTAAAGTAAGAAGGCTTTCAAAAATAGACATGTTAATAGTTTGTTAATTTATAAAAAAAAAAAAAAATTTATAGTAAGTGAACAGAAGAAAAATGTAAATCAATATTTGGTGTGACCAGCTTTTGCCTTCAAAACAGCATAAATTCTTCTAGGTACACTTGCACAAGGTCAGGGATTTTGTAGGCATATAGTGTCTGGTGTGTGATTAAACAATTATGTCAGGTGCTAATGATCATCAGTATGTAAGTTGAAACACAATCATTAACTGAAACAGAAACAGCTGTGTAGGAGGAATTAAACTGGATGAGGAACAGCCAAACTCGGCTAACAAGGTGATGTTGGTGAAGACAGTTTAACAACTGTTTAGCAACAAGACACAAGGTAGTTATACTGCATCAAGGGAGAAATTTCAAGGCAGACAGGAGTTTCCAGATGTGCTGTCCAAGCTCTTTTGAAGAAGCTCAAAGAAACAGGCAGCGTGAGGACCATGGACGCAGTGGTCGGCCAAGGAAACTTAGTGCAGCAGATGAAGGACACATCATGCTTACTTCCCTTCGCAATTGGAAGATGTCCAGCAGTGCCATCAACTCAGTGGGATTCTGGTACACCCATCTGCTGTCCGGAGAAGTCTGGTCAGAGGTGGTCTTCATGGAAGACTTGCGGCCAAAAACCCATCTCCCCAACATTGAAACAAGGCCAAGTGACTCAACTATGCATGGAAACTCAGGAACCGGGGTGCAGAAAAATGGCAGCAGGTGCTCTGGACAGATGCGTCAAAAGTTGAAATATATGGCTGTAGCAGAAGGCAGTTTGTAAGCCGAAGGGCTGGAGAGAGGTACACAAATGAGTGTCTGTCTGCAACAGTGAAGCATGGTCCAGGTTCCTTGCAGGTTTGTGGCTGCATTTCTGCAAATGGAGTTGATGATTTGGTCAGAATTAATGGTCTCCTCAATGCTGAGAAGTACAGGCAGATACTTATCAATCATTCAGTACCATCAGGGAAGCATCTGATTGGCCCCAAATTTATTCTGCAGCATGACAACAACCCCAAACATACAGCCAAAATCATTAAGAATGTTCTTCAGTGTAAAGAAGAACAAGTAGTCCTGGAAGTGATGATATGGCTCACTCATACCCCTGATCACAACATAATTTAGTATGTCTGGGATTATATGAAGAGAGGTGAAACTGAGGCTGCTTAAATCCACAGAAGAAGTTTGGTTAGTTCTGCAAGATGTTTGAAACAACGTACCTGCTGACTTCCTTAACAAACTGTGTGTAAGTGTACCTAGAAGAACTGATTGTTTTGAAGGCATAGGGTGGTCACACCAGATTTTGATTTGATTTTAGATTTTTCTTCTGTTCACTCACTATGCATTTTGTTATATATTAGGACTTTTCTTGTTGAGTAAAACAAGTGATGCATATTTGCAGTTATTACAGTGTATATATATATATATATATATATATATATATATATATACTCTTATGGTGTTTTTTTGTTTGTTTGTTTGTTTAGCAGTGCCCTCTAGTGGTTAGTTTCCAATAAGTTATACTGTTGCATTTTCTGGAAGAGGTGAGTTACTGAGAAACCATTCCATAGAATGTGATACAGTCAGATTAAACTTTCAGGATGTAATCACACTGTAATTCACCTCCTGGCAACTTTAACTGTTCTAACATTTGAATAAAACAACTGACAGCTGATGGAGTAACTATGTTTTACTCTGAGAAAAGTTCCATAACCTAAGTTTCATAAAAAGTTTACTGCTTCTTTAAGGGCATTATGTGAAAGGGTTTCAATGTTAAAGCATACCAAGTTCACCATAGGAGAAAATAAAAATCACCCCCAAATCCCATTGATTTTAGATGGGGCTTTTAACCGCTTGAATGCTAGAAAGTTCTCCAATGTACTGCTTCATGACACGGACACTAAAGTGCAATTCAGTAATTAGAAGTGCAGTTATGGAGCAAGCCACGTGCTCCTCTGGGGAAAAATAAAAGTTCACAATTACACTGATTCCCTTGAATTCAAGAAAGGTCTTCAAAGAATTTAGGATGTTAAAAAGCCCATTTTTAATGGGTTGGATATTTTTTACTTGTCCCCTATGTTGCAGTTGGTATGATCCAGTATTGTTTTTTCTTTTTCTTTTTTTTTTCTACCTAAGGACCTTAGTTTTAAAATGTAGAAATAAGTTTTTTTTTTTTTCTTGGGAATATTTCTGGTCAGTTCTGAACTGAAAACCAATAAGAATATATATATTTTTTTTTTATTCATTGTGATGGAACACATTCATTTCAAATGAAATGCCTGCATAATGCTAATAATGTAAACATTGAACACTTAATAATCTATAATGAATTGGGTACCAGTTTCCTGGATTGTGCATTACATTTGGAAACTGTTGCATACTCCTGGTCCCCATGTTAGATGAAGAATAGCTTAACAGAAAACAAAACATCACAGACTGATATGTTTGTGTCACATAAACACACACAAATTGATGGCCAATGGTAGTTTTTCCTGTGCTGTGAATAACTATTGTATGATAAAAAAAAAAGGCACATCAGGAGATACATTTTGAGCCCACTGGAACCAATTAAAAATAGCTTGAGTTTCCAATTCAGTTCCATGAGTTGGGCAGTAACATTCGCTAGGGGACCTCATTTTATTGGCAAAAATCTGTGCCTACTTTTCTTGGCGTAGTCCCCTAACGCATGTTAACCTGCTGAAGCTGGAAGTGTTTTCCTTTGATGATCCCATTTCTCACACTATTAAGCTTGAGTTTTGGGAACAAAAAACATGTCTGACGTGGGCCAAAAGTAAAGTTCTGTGGCCCAAAGTTAATTTATGTTTCTGTTGGTAGGGCAATTAGATATATACTGTAACAGTGTGTATACCGCCCAGTGTCCATTTTTGCCCTACCAACCGTTTTACCAGCAACAATTGGATTGAGCCCATAAAGAGTTCAAGAAATCAAAAATAGTTTTCCAGTTCTAAATGTGTATTACCAATTTGATGGCACCTACGCTGTTATATTTCTGCTGTATTATTACCAGTATTTGCAACACTCAGGCGACCCTAAAAAAGTTATCTCTAATATAAATGGCTGATCGCAATAGTGGAAAATGTTTCCTACATAAGACGAGATGTGATTTTAGCTTAACCAGCGAAACTGTTTTGGAAATTTCTTTTTCAGACCACATTAAAGCTATGCAGGCTTTCACTCTTGATAGTATTCTGTCACGGATCTATTACTTCCATTGCCATGACTACATTGAGCTTCTTGCACAAATACACCTTCTCCCAGACGTCCTAGCACAACATCCAAAAGTAAGTTAAATGCACCACTTACAGTTAAAAATAACATTGTTAGGCATATCTCAGATACTTGCAGAATCCTTATTTTATCTGGTATGTTTCAGATTTGACTGAACCCTGTTGGATTCAGTCATATTTAATCTGTATTGGAATGGTTTGTTGGGTTCTAACTGTAATGGAGCTAGGACAGGTTGCAGATACTCGCTTTCATGTATAAGATAAAGGAAATGGATAGACATCACAGGTCTTGATGAAGTACCTTTTAGTGGTTTATTACCTTAGGTCAATATTTCAGCTATACACATAAGACATTTCAAACATAGTGATTAAAATAAGTAGGGGAGGGAGAAATCAATTCAGTGGTGTGGAAAGTGTCTCAAGAATGTCCTGGTTTTCTTAGTGACCTGGGGAGCACACAGTGTTGTGTTTGATCTGCCATAAGCCAACACGGCATTAAAGAGGACCTTTTTTACCTATCAATTATTTTTCCTTAAGGTCTTTTTTTTGATGAGACGCACACACTGAGATAGCTGCATCTCCCTAAGTATGACCGAAAAACAAGTTTATAGGAACTCCTATTGCCAGTGTTTGAACAGGGATGAAACAGACCTCAAATGATGCTGAAAATAACAGAATGGGTGGGAAGTATGTGTGCAAACAAAGGAGATCTAAAAGAAAAATAATTGACTGGTAAGAAACATTTTGCCTTTCTTTAAGGGTCATCTGGTAGTACACTATGATATAGTGTAAAAACCCATTCCATTCAAGCTGTTTCTGGACCTCTTTGCCTGTGAGCTCACCTAGACCCATACACTCCATTCATTCCTCCTTTGCAATTATCTATTATCCTGTTTGCTGGAGAAAAAGGAAGGAGGCAACACAAACAAGTGTACTAAGTGTAGTTGTGGGTTTGTTAGAATAAAAAGTAACAAACAGTTGTTGTTGTTGTTGTTGTTGTTATTATTATTGAGATAATATGGCAAACATAATAACTAATGGAAAGATGTAATACACCCAGAATATGTGTGTCAAAAAGCAAAGTTACATAAATTACAAAAGTAAAATTTGTATAATTTAAAAAGAAAGCTAAAACAGGAGAAATAGAAGGAAAAGGTGAAATCAAACAGAAAATGAGGAGGAGGGAGGGAAAAGTGTGGCGATTAACTGATAGAGACTCAAGTAAAATTGGGTTCTAGTTCATACTTGAGATGTATAAGGGACAGTAGTTAATGTGAATTAAATTCAATCCACACTCTAAAAAAAAGTTCAAATGTGAACAGAGAGTACACCTAATTGATAAAGAATTATGCCAAAATTAAGTAGTTGAGGTTTAGTAGAGGAAGATTGGCAAACGCACCTAGAATTCGCACTTATGGTAGGTCCAGCAGTGGAGTAATTGACATGCCTCCACAGCCTTGCTTGCTATTTTCTATCTAGCAGTCACAGATGGCATCTTTCTGTGTGGGCTCATTAACAGTGGTTGGCCATTCCCGGGCCAAGCTTCATATTAGCAGGACAAGTAACAACATCATGGAATCCATTGCCTACATTACCGAGGCAATGTTTGATGTGGCCAGATTTTCAGGAAAATACTCAGCATTTTCCTTTTTTCGTGCTCAGTACCCTGTGGCTCAAGATTTGGTTCATGGACCAATCTCCCAAGAAGTCAACATGTCCTTGCCCAGATTTCCAAAAAGCGGTCCTTTCTTGCATGGATTTTGTTCCTTCTTTCAATCTAGGGATCAGAGGGTACAAACCTTTCAGAAATCACCAACCTCTCCCCGCTGCAAGTGCACACTAACTTAGCAGCACTAAAGCACATCTGCAGAGTCTAAGGGTTAGATTTAAAGGCAGGCGTTAAAATAGCCAGTAGGGCCAAAGTGAATACCAGCTGAAAAAATAAAATGTATAACACGGTATTCAAAGGCCCTATGTCTTGGTTCCCCAAAGATGTTCAGGAGTCAGTACCGTATAGTTAAATGCAATTTATTATAATATAAGAAAGGTAGTACACAAGTAATACAACAGGAACAAGCAGAGGGTTACAAGCCAGCAAGCACTGCTAGCAGGAATAGTGGGCTGCCAAGCTTGACCACACTGCTGGAGACTAGGCCTCAGCCACTGGTAGTCTCTGCAGGAACACAGGATCTTGATCCGACGTAGCGAGAATACTGACTCACGCCTGTCGTCAGTATGGAGTGATTTCTGACTCATGCCTGCAGTCAGTAAAGGGAAATGGATACCTGACTCACGCCTGCAGTCAGTATCAGAGCTAGTCTGCCAGAGTCCAAGGTCCGCACTAGATTGGGTGTCTGCTAGGTACAAGGGACAAACATAAGACTAGTCAGACAGAGCCACAAGTCAGCACCAGAGAGGGTAGTTAGACAAGCCAGGTCATACACAGTTCAGGTAGTCAGACAGAGCCACAGGTCAGCACCAGGTTGGATGGAAGACAAGCCAGGTCATACACAGAGCCCAAGGTAACAGAACTGCTTTGAACAACAATTCAAGAGCAACTGAGTCAGGACTCAGACTGCCCCTTAAACCCCTCCTCAGGAAGTAGGTAGGAGGAGCAGGCTCAGAGGAAGGAAGTAGGTAGGAGGAGACTACAGGAAGCATGGCATAAAACAGAGGCCCGCTTCACTCTGAAGCCTCACACCTGCAGATGACTTGTGGAAAGACGCCAAGCATTGCTGAAGCGGCGGCACTGGAAACAAGGTAAGTTATGACACCCTACCAGCTAAAACCCCAAAAGACGTTAAGCCACAAAAACAGTCTTATGGCGGAATGTCCATTTTGCAAGTTAAGTTCCCAAAACACCGCCAAGAGCAGAGATATTGGGAACTGCCAAGCACCGATCATTAACTGATCCATGTTACACTTACCTGTTATCCACTGTCCTTCTGTCTTCTCTTCTCTTCTTTCTTCTATCTTCCACCTTCTCTTCAGTCTTCTTTCTTCCGATTCTTCTGTCTGTAAAATAAAACATATGATTAAATACCAAGCATGAACGAAGACGTTGTTTAACCCTTTGAGTGGCAGACTGGTACGCAACACATTGCAAAGCAATGTGTTGCGTACCTCACTGGCACTCAAAGGGTTAAATAGTATTGTGCCATGAATATTCCCACATTAACTGCCTCTATTTAATTTCCAAATGTATAATCATGTCAGAAACCAATGACATGCATTAATGCTAAGTAAATGGACTTAGCTAAATTCTTCATGTCTCTGCTGCTTGGAGAGGCTGCGAGGGCGGCGGAGGCACAGATGTCCAACACGGGTCCCTCATCAGTGCTGTATGGGCCAGTGCCTGTAACACACTGAGGGCATTGGAAGTGAGCCTGTCTTTATATATGGGCAGGCTCACTTACATTTCCCTTATAGCCATTGGCTGGGATGTTCTTCACATCCCTGCTAATCAGATTCCAGCAGCTGTTCTTTAACAGCAGTTAATGTGGGAATATTCATGGCGCAATAATATTTAACCCTTTCAGTGCCAGTGAGGTACGCAATTCATTGCTTTGCAATGTGTTGCGTACCGCTCTGCCACTCAAAGGGTTCAACAATATCTTCGTTCATGCTTGGTATTTAATCTTATATTTTATATTACAGACAGAAGAATCAGAAAGAAGGCAGAAGATGACCAGGAAGCTGTGGACTGCGCTGGACATCAGGATTAATGGTAAGTGTTAATGCAATGTTTCTTTACTTATTCGGGTTAACCCTATGAATGCCGGTGGGGTAATTATACCCCACCGGCATTCATAGGGTTAATCCTACTAACTTTGCACATGTTTTAGGCACTTTATATGTATTGATGTGGTGCTTAGGACCCCATCAATACATCCACTGAGGACTTTTTTTTTTGTTTTGTTTTGTTTTTTTTTTGACAGTTAGCTGCTTTAGCTGGCAAAATATCAGATAAGGGACATTACGGCTAAACAAACTGGGTCTTAAGTTTTATGTGGTAAGTGAGTCCCTTATTGGATGTTTTTCAGCTAACGCAGTCCTTTAAGTGGCAAATTGGAGCTTTTTTTTTTTTTTTTTTTTTTTTTTTTTTAACGTGGACCAAAACACACGTTAGTGTAGTAGCCGTATTACCCATTGGTTTTTTTTTTTGGTTTTTTTTTGCCTAATGCGTGCCTTTAAATCTCTACATAAATCATGGCCCATTATTGCATGAACGGAGCAGTCTCAGCCATTTCAGTACTAGAGGGGTTTTGTGGGTGGAATCAGTTTCCAGATTCCTTCCTCCATATCACTTTTCATCATAGGTTCAGCGGAAACCTGGAAATGCACAGCCCTTCCATGAAGCGGTATCCGATCTGCTAGAAAAACAGGTTCTAGTGCTCTTCCCAGTCCAAGATGACTTTTCAGGTTTCTATTCTAATCGTTTTGTGGTACCAAGAAGGAGAGCAGCTGCTGTCCTAACCTGAGCCTGAAGTGTCTCAACAGTTTGCTACATGCTTAAATATGGAATATTTTCATTCTGTCTTCACAGTGGTGTGCCCAGTGGAGTTTCTAGACTCCCTGGATCTTCAGGACCCATATCTGCATGTCCTGATCCACCTGGACTGCCAATGCTACCTGTGTTTTGCTTTTGGCTGCAGTCACTACTATTTCATTGCTCCCAGAATTGTAACAAAAATGATGGCAGCTTTGGCTGTGTATATCCCATGCCCAAGGCATTTCACTGACACCATATTTGATTAAGAAGAAGAACTCTTTGCTTTACATATCCAAGAGTGTGCCTGCATTCTGGTGCCTCATGGCTGGTTTCTCAGTCTCAAGAAATCCTCTCCCATCCCGTCCCTGGGCATGAGATTCAACACCTTTCAGGGGAAGGTCTTCTACAAGGAGGTGAAGATTCAGATTTTTTTTCCAGGATGCGTCACAGGTGCTGGAGTGGCCTTCAGCTGCAACTTGGGATTACATGAGTCATGGGTCAGTTGGTTTCTGCTCTGGAGGCAGTTCCCTACTCAAAGTTCCACGTGAGGGAACATCAGGGGCATTCTCCGGGTGTAGTGTAGAAATCTGAAGCATCTCTCCCATCAGATGACCCTGTCTCCGTGGCCCAGGGGGGATCTTCAGTGATGGCTTCATCTTCCACATCTGGCATATCCGAATTTCACATAAATCAGGAGATTGCTCGGCCCTCTTTTTGTCCTGGCTCTACTTCTGCTCATGAGAGCAACCTCCATCTCTTGGGCATTGTGCCATGCCATAAGTTTTATGTGCACTGTACTCAGCCGTTCCTTAAGACTGACACTCTGTATGTCATCTCTGAAGGGCCTAGGGCACTTCAGGCTGCATCCAAGATATTCATTGCCTCTTGGATTAAGGCTACCATACTCCAAGCTTACAAGATCAGGAAGAATCTGGTTCCCTTAAAGATCACAATGCATTCCACTAGCTCCGTGCGTCTTTTTTGGGTCTACAATAACCAGGCCTCGGCTGTACTGCTGTGTAAGGCTGCATCTTGGTCCTCCTTTCATATTTTTACAAAACACTACCTCGTCAATGCCTTGGCCTTGACTGAGGCCAGCTTTGGCCAGAAGATCCTTCAGGCAGGCCTGGCTGTTTACGGATCTCTTTCTCCTCTCTACAGCCAGATGTTGTTCAGTAGTTTTTTTAGCCCTGCTGGCTTTTGTTTAATGTGCTATTCTAGTTCAGTGTTCCTTGACACCTAAGTGTATGATGTAGATTGGTCCTAGGGAACTATGGTATCAACTGACATGTGAGGTTGATCTTTTCTCCTTTCCCTCCTGGAATCTTGGAATGCTTTGGTATTTCCACATGGTACATAAGTTCCATATGGATGCAAGAGAAAATAGGATTTTAGTGTTATTACCTGTTAAATGCTTTTCTCTTTAGTGCATATAGAACACAGGTCTCTCACCTGGAGAAAAAAACATACCTGCCTTGATTTCCCTCTTAGGGTCTTAGTCCTGGAAGATTTTATTTTCTTCTTACCTGCTTAGTTCTTTTGCTGTGGCTATTGTCACACAAATTCTGGGAAGGCAGGGGTGTTGAGCTGGAGGAAGAGGAGGGAGTCTTCCGAAAGACCAAATCTGTTGTGATATACCTTGCCCTTTAGGCAGAGGGACTCAACCCCATGGTATCTGTGTTCCATTTGAATTAAATAAAAGTGCATTTAACAGGTAAAAACACTATTTTCTTTTCATGTAGCAGTTTATAAAGTATTTTCTATAAGGATTTATATTTTTGTTTATTTGTAGTAATATGTAACACAAATGATACAAAAATCAACTCTGGCCCTCAAACAGCAACAAATGGCAACGTCACCTTTAAAAAAAGGTCTCTCTTTTTTTATGCACTGCAACATAAGCAGTATACTGCCCAAAATGGATGAGCTAAAATCATGGTGTTATGTGTACAAACCAAAGATCCTTATTCTCACTAAATCCTGGCTAAGCCCTAAAGTACTGCTATTGCCATTCAAGGATACTCATGCTTTAGGAAAGACCGCCTAAAGTGAGAAGGAGGTAATCGTATATACACAAGAGTCTATAAACTATACACTCTTAAATTACTCTTGTAACTCGGATTCTTTTGAATACATTGCTTGCAAAATTGTTATTCCCTTCTCAAAACAATTCATAATTGTTGGCATCTACCGGCAGCCTAATATGCCAGCACAGTCCCTTTTGGACATAACCCACCCCCTCAATGAGATTGCCACTGAAGACCAGAAGTCCTAAAACATCCAAACATACTCTACTAGACTGGATCCTTTCATCTTGCCTAAGCAGAATCCAAGACTCAGGCATAGTGGCAAATGTATTTAACAATCACTCCATAGTCTATTGTGTTCGCAAAATAAAACCAATTAAATTATGTCCCTAAGTCATACTTACTTGGTCATTTTAGAAACGTTAGTTTTCTAAATGGCCCGTGGTCTAAAATACACCTAATACTTGATCTAGACTCAGCAATTGACTTTAATTCTTGCAGGTCTGTAATACCCATGCCCCACTAAGGAAGATCAGGGTAAGGAGGGCCATCTACCCTGGGTCTCAGCTGACCTGGTGCAGTTATGCAGTTTCCGGGATGCCTTAAGGACAAAATTTAAACAAACTGGCTCCGCTTCTGATCAAACTGCCTACAGGAAATTGCAGAATACCTGCACAAAGCAAACAAAACTAGCAAAAGCTTAATATTTTACTGACAACTTTAACAGTAATATATCAAAACCGGCCAATTTTTGGTATACAACCCCCCAATCCACTATAAAAAAAAAAATAGGAAAAGAAACAGTACAGTGTCCCATAACAATAACTAATGCATTCAACAGCTACACCGCTGGATGTGCCACCGCCCTGATTACACAAAATAAAGTTAATTCTGAAATAGTACATGGAACAGTCTCTGTGACCCACAGCCAGGTCCAGTGATACTAGTAAATTGAATTTCTTGCCATGATAGTGAAATATCTGACCACTCCTCAACCCAAAAAGGAAATTGCAATCTGTGTCTGACCATCTACCAGCAATGTTATTAAAGCTCAGTGCCTCGGTCACTGCCCATCCTATTGCATCTGTAATGAATGCCTCCCTGTCTGGACATGTGCACAAAGCCTGGAAAGTTGCTAGCTGTGCCTATCCACAAAAGTGGGAATAAAAATAGTATCAAATTACAGACCAATAGCCCTACTTCACACATTATCTAAAATTCTAGAGAAATGTGTCCACTTGCAGCTCTAGGTATGACTGACTGACTGACTAGTTTTTTTTTTTTACCCCATTTCAATCAGGCTTTTGACCAAATCACTCAGCTGTCACTGCCCTCCTAAAAGTATGCAATGATATTCAGACTGGCATAGAAAATTGTGGAGCTGGAGCTATTTTCCTAGATGTTGCAACGGCCTTTGATACAGTAGATCTTAATATTCTGATAGACTCAAATTCAGGATTGGGTAATCATTCTCTAAACTGGTTCTGATCCTATTTATCAGACAGAACATATGTGACTATTGCAGTCAATATTTCCCTTCCTCTCAAAGTAACAAGTCAGGTTCCCCAAAGCTCCATTCTTGGCCCTATTCTATTTTGTCTATTCATAAATTATCTGCCCATGGATTGGAAAACATCTATGCTAAAAATTCAAATGTATCTCAACTTGAAGCTGTATTACAGCATGATTTCTCTTAAGCTGAAAGATGTATAGCTAATAACAAACTGTTCTTAAACACAGACAAAGCAGTCACAATGGTGTTTGGTAAAAAGCACAACTATGTAATCTTCGCAATATCCACCTATCCATTGTAACTGTGTCTAATTGTAACTTGGCCCTGTTGAACTCTTACACTCTTCATACTTGTACAGAAGTCAAGATATTTGTCTTCCCACGCAGTGTCCTAATTCTCTAAATACCAAGGAAGAGGATCTACATAAACCTGATGTCAAGAGATGTTCTGTTTATCTTCTTAAGGAGATAGCAGGATCCCTGGTGCAGAAGCTTCAGGTTGGGATGCAGCTGGAAAATAGCACAAGTGTTATTGGAAGTAGGACACTGCCTCTTTAATAGCAGGCTAGCTTGAAGGAAGACAGGCAGACAGACTGCTTTCTGTATGTAGGTTACTGGAGACAGTCAAGACGATGGCTGAATGTTAATACTAGACAGGCGGACTGCTGGCTGGATGTAGAATACTGGAGCGGCAGACTGGCTGGATGTAGAATACTGGAGCGGCAGACTGGCTGGATGTAGAATACTGGAGCGGCAGACTGGCTGGATGTAGAATACTGGAGCGGCAGACTGCTGGCTGGATGTAGAATACTGGAGCGGCAGACTGCTGGCTGGATGTAGAATACTGGAGCGGCAGACTGCTGGCTGGATGTAGAATACTGGAGCGGCAGACTGCTGGCTGGATGTAGAATACTGGAGCGGCAGACTGCTGGCTGGATGTAGAATACTGGAGCGGCAGACTGCTGATTGGATGTAGAATACTGGAGCGGCAGACTGCTGGCTGGATGTAGAATACTGGAGCGGCAGACTGCTGGCTGGATGTAGAATACTGGAGCGGCAGACTGCTGGCTGGATGTAGAATTCCTGGAGATTGCAGGTATAAAACCACTCTCACACACCAAAGGAGTAGGACACGAGGCGAAGTCCGTAAACAGATCTGAATCATAATGGTAGAGAAGTAACTGGAACAAAACTAGGATCTCAAAGAACAGGTGGTGAGACCTACCAGAGGGAAGGATTTCAAAGGCCATTAGTCCAATCAGAGTGAGATAAACAAATAAATGTGAACTGAACAGGCAGAAGTCACAGCTGATAAATGAGCACTGAATTGTTCATATCTAACTATATGGAGAGTTGGTGTGAAAATACTGCTCAGGTAGTGTGGTAGATTTCCAGAGAAGTGGTTATAATCAAGGCAAGAAAGGTGAAGAGTACATCTAGATTTGAGTGTTAGCCAAATTAGGGGTAGATTTAAAGGCAAGCGTTAGGCCAGAAAAACACCACCGGGTGTTTTAACATGTAGTCGGCCATTTAAAGATCCATATAATGAACTGATAATGTCAGTTCATCAACTAATACGCTGCTACATTAACGTGTGTTTTGGCCCATTTGAAAAAAAAACCAAAAAACAAAAACGCTCCAAGTTGCCATTTAAAAGACTGTGTTAGCTGTAAAAATCCGATAAGGGACTCGCTTTATCGCCTAAAAGTTAAGACCCAGTTTGTTTGGCCGTAAAGTCCCTTATCAGATCTTTAGGCAGCTAACGCAGCTATTAACGGGTAAACAAAAAAACCTAAGTCCACAGTGGGTGTATTGATATGGGGCCTTAAGCCCCATATCAGTACATCAAAAAGTGACTAAAAAGTGTCCAAAGTAGGTTAGTAGGTATAATTACCCTGCCGGCATTCATAGGGTTAACCCGACTAAGTAAAGCAACATCACATTACAAGTAACACCATTAATCCTTATGTCCAGCGGAGTCCTCAGCATGCTGGTCATCTGTCCTTCTTTCTTCTCTTCTGTCTCCTCTGCCCTTCTCTTCTTTCTTCAGTCATCTTCCTGTAAAAAAAAAAAAGTTATTTAATTATAATGTAGAAATAAGCATCACCCTAATACATGCTTTAACCCCTTGAGTGCCAGAGGTGTACGCAACGCATTGTAAAGCAATGCGTTGTGTACCTCTCTGGTGCTCAGACGGGTTAAAGTATGTATTAACACTGTTCTGTTCAAAAGATATGCTGCCATTTAGTACTATATGAGATCCAAGTTGTGCCCAATAAATGTCACCATATATGTCACGTTAAAATAATGCCATGTTACAAATATCCCTGCAAAATACTTAGCTTGATCTAAATTATAATCCTATTGCTTGCTGTCTCCGCCACTGTGTGCGGCCGTGGAGGAGGCGGCGGCAGAGGAGACATTCTCCTGCAGCACAGACACCCCCCCCCCCCCATCTTTGTCACGGGCTGTGAGGGGATTGGGAGTGAACCTTCCTTTATATATGGGCAGTCTCACTTGCAATTCCCTCACAGCCACTGGCTGGGATGTGCTGACTCGAATCCCAGCCAATCAGCTCTGAGCAACTGTGCTTTGAAATGAAGTATTTTGCAGGGATATTTGTAACATGGCGTTATTTTAACGTGACATATATGGCAACATTTGTTGGGCACAACTTGGATCTCATATAGTACTAAATGGCAGCATATCTTTTGAACCGGACAGTGTTAATACATACATTAACCCATTTGAGTACCACAGAGGTACACAATGCATTGCTTATTTCTACATTATACTAAAATATATGTTTTTTTTTTTACAGGAAGAAGACTGAAGAAAGAGGAGTCAGACAGTGGATAACAGGTATGTGTCAGACATATCAGTTAACAATCGGTGCTTGGCAGTATGTCAGGCTCCTATAGTTAATTGTTTTTTTACTGTGAAGTTCCCAATAGTGCTGCTTTTAGTGGCGTTTTGGGAACTAAACGCACAAAACAGACGTTTGGCCACGAGACTGTTTTTGTGTCTTAATGTCATTTTGTGGTTTTAGCTGGTAGGGCCTCTGAGTACCATGTTAGACATTTTAGTTTTTCAGCTGGTATTCACTTTGGCCCTACCAGCTATTGTAACGCCTGGCTTTAAATCTACCCCTTAGTTTCTTAAACATACCACAATAATGGGTATTGTTATTACAATGAAGGACAAAGAAGTAAACAGAGCGTTACATTTACAATGATGGATTTGTGATGCAGAAGCATAAACTATCTCTGTAGTCCATGACTGGCATTAATATCTGTTGAACAATGCGTTCACCTACCAGGTGATTTAGACAGGATTTGATTCTATACTTGGTGCCTATTTTAGGATACATTTTGGAAGCTAACTTATCAATGTGAGATTGGGGTCAAGCCACATAGCAAGTTATCCGTAGGAGTCAACCGCGGCCAAGTTATGATTAGACTTTGTTGCAATGGTTAAATGGGTATTGTGGCATTTAAGTAATTTATGCTTTGTACCAATTACCATTGTGACCTTTTTGTCATTGTTTATTAAGTTTGTTTTTAGAGATCCATCTTTCAGTTACCTGTAATTATGCCTCATGTTGTGATATGTTTTGATTTTTAGTGTAGATTATAGTGTTGTCTGCATAAATGTGCACAGAAGATGATTTGCAAATTGTGCCAGATCAGTTAGGAAAATAGAAGAGGGCCATGAATGACTCAGACTTGTTAGTTTGAGGTGAAGGGAAACATTGTCCTCAATGGACACTTATTGTGTTTTGACTGATGAAGAGGATTGGAACTGGCTCACCTCAAACCGAGACAGAATCTTGGTGACAAAGTGTCACAGTAATTGACAATATCACTTAATGATGGGTACTAGAAATGATGATAGAAAGTGAAACAATGTGTAATCAGAAATCAGATGTCACAGTAATCACCAATATGACTTCCTATAAAATCATAGAAATCTCAATAGCTAAATAAACAAAACACAATACAATCAAGTCCTTAATTAATGCAACACTGTCAGGGGGAATCCCCATTGATTAAGGGGTTTCCCTTAAGTCTGTATAAGGAACCTTATAAATGTACCGCTTCTTCAAGATTCAGGCACTTTTCCAGTTTCTTTTTAGGTATATCCCAAACCGTTCTTAATCACTCACACTGGGATCGACAAGGGATCTTTCTTCCACAATATTCATCAGGAGTATAATAGAACACACATAAACCCGAACCTGTCACACTTTTACCCAATACTACGTTGAATTCCTCTCAGAACAAAAGAGCCCCAGTGTCTGATGTTGCTGCCGGTCTAGCTCCCGGGCTTAGGTTCACAGGTCCTTTATCAGTGTCTGACTGGCTTCTAGCTTTGCCCAACGCATTTCATACTAGGTACTTCGCCAGGGATTAGAAGCCAGTCAGACACCATAAACCGACCCGTGAACCTAAGCCCAGGAGCTAGGCAGGCAGTGACATCATACACCAGGGCTCTTTGTTTTGAGAGGAATTCAACGTACTGTTGGGTAAAATTGTGACGGGTGTGGGGTTTATGTGTGTTCTATTATATTGACGAAGAATATTGTGGAAGACAGAACGCTTGTCGGTCCCAGTGTGGGTGATTAAGAACGGTTTGGGATATCTCTAATAAAGAACTGTGAGAAGTGCCTGAATATTGAAGAAGCGGTAAACCTTTAAGAAAAAAATCAAGGTTCCTTATACGGTCTTAAGGGAAACCCCTTAATCAATGGGGATTCTCCCTGACAGTATTACATTATGTAAGAACTTTATTTTACTGTGTTTTGTTTGTTTAGCTATTGAGATTTCTGTGATTTTATAAGAAGTCATACTGGCTATTAATGTGACATCTGATTTCTTATTACACAATGTTTCACTTTCTGTTGACGTTTCTAGTACCCATCATGAAGTGATATTGTCAAGTTACTGTGATACTGTCACCAATATTCTGTCTCTGTTTAATTGAGGTGAGCTGCTAGAGGGTTGTGCGCCCGTTTTCTGTATTATTGTTTGTTTATTGGAGAGAGTACCATTGTGACCGGCTACAATTTCTTCTTTTGTACTCCTTTGGTCTGACACTTACTGGTAGGCCCCTAGGACTGAGCTTATTTAATTTCTTTTACATATATCCGGATCACATTAACTGATTATGGACACAACAGGATGGGCAGTGACCAAGGCACTGAGTTTTAGTAACATTGCTGGCATAGCTAAGATTTAACTTTTTGGTTGAGGAGGTGGTCAGATACTTCATTATCGGGCACGGGCATGCAATTGAACTCAACACTACTGTTGGACCAGAGGGAAGGTGTTGAACACTGTTAAATGCACTTTACCACTTCAGTAGGTGAGTAATGTCCAGCAACGCACAAGTGGTAGAGGGGAGGGTGAAAGGATTAGGAGTAGTGCAGGGACGTGCAAGTAAAGGTAGTCCAAAAAATGACTGCAGCCATGGTTCCTGCAGCATGTGCAATAAATTATGGCGATCCCTCTACTCTCCAGGAGGATGCAGTTTGTCAGTCTTCCCAAAAACTTCCACCACCAAGAGCTCCAGTACCCCTAATAAACCGTCTAAAAACACTGAAGACAACAACAAGTCACATTCTAGTGTTGATAGCATAGCGGAAGAAGGTGTAGCAGCTCAACCAATTGCTGCATTTGACAGAGGCGCACAAGCACAAAAACACTTATTGTAAAGGTAGTGGCGAACATTACAAAAATTAAAAGGGAAAAGTAAAAAGAAATTGTTTGAGATCTCTTAAATCCTAGAGGAATATAAAAGTAGTGGAGAAGAAGCGACGAGTGAGATACTGAGGATGACCTGATGATGTAGATCTTAAATATGTCCCTCCAGCAACCTCCTCTTCTTCAGATACAGATGACGTTGAGAGTAAGAGAGATGATGACATGGCCATAAAGTTATCTGAAAAGCAAATCTTCCACCACTGAAAGAGCACTGTACCGGTCTTTAAAGTGTTTGACAAATCATTTGGAATGTCAAACCCTGGATAAGCAAAGATGTACAGAAATACACCTTTATCCTGTCAGTCATCATCAGCATAACTGCTTCCAAGTCCAAGCCCCACTCCGCAACATGAATAACTAGCAGCAACAACTCAGGTTATCAACAGCCTCAATCCTAGCTACAATGAGTGCCTCTGCTGCTGTTCTAGGCAGAACACCTTTGACAAGTACAATAGCAGCAACATCTAGCCTCAGTGGTAGTAGCTGCCCCTCAGGATAGATGAAGTCCACAGTATGGAGCTGCTTAGCTTCTGGATCGTGAGTGAAGTATGTTGCCATCTGTTGTCTGTGTAAAAGGCATGTGAGCAGGGGGAAAGCGGACTCACACCTAGGCACCACCTCAATGAGATCTCACCTGGAGCACACCCACAGATCTGACTGGAAGACAATATGTCAGAGGTGCCACAACAAGCAGCAGCAGAAACACCCATAAAAGTTCCCAGGGCCCTAATGCACATAAGATAAGTGGTGATGTAATGTCAGAGTGTGCCATGTGTTTGTTCATTTGATATAACACCTATGGCTCCTGCTGCAGAGGAGTATGACTGAGTTTTGTTGTAGGAGATGTCAAGAGACATAGACTGCTCACGCATGCTGCCTCCACCACCTCTAGTCATGTTGTTAATCAAGTTACGGGGGTCTTCTGCCTTGTACTACCAATCCACACTTCCTGATTCCTGGGGAGGAGTAAAAAAAAAACTTAACAAAAAGAGTCCCAAAGTGCCCTTGTGGAATGGCAAGGTTGCTAAAATGTTCTCAGTGGACATGCTGCTGTATTCTTTCATTGAAAAACGAGGACTTACAGAGCTGATATCATGTGTAGCTTCTTGGTGGCATATTCCAAGCCTGTTCCAGGATGGCTGTGCCAGAACTGCACAAGTAGGTGGTTATTGTAGTGGGCAAAGGGCTGGAAAGCTCGTACGACAAGAAAATTCACCAGACAATAGATATATGGACAAGTGACAAGATCAGACTATATGACTGTGACTTCTCACAAGATTTCCCTCCCACCACCAGGGGCAACACTAGCTTACAGGATCAGGTGACAGCCAGTATTATTGCCTCTGGTTCTGGCTGTGTGATAAAAAGGCAGCAGCAAGATGGCCCTTACCATCAGCAGACTGCCTTGTGCATTCAGAGTTTTGAGAGACAGTACCACAAAGTCATATATGTATGAAATAAAGTAGATCTGGTGATGGAATGGCTTGCACCCCACTCCTTGAAAGCTATTTTTGTGTCTGCTGATATTGGATCCAACATAATAGAGTTTAGAATATGTGCATATACCCTGTTTTGTCCTTGTCCACAATTTAGTTTTGACAATATTATTGTTAGTATCAGAAACCATTAGGAAGATGCTGAAAAACTCCCACAAAATCTGTGCACATTTTAGCTTCTCCTACAGTGCATGAAATGCATTATATTCCATACAAGATCATAACAACCTGCCCCATCACCAGCTGAAAATGGAGGTCCCTATCAGGTGGAATGCCACACTGTATATACTAGAGCGTTTGTACAAGCAGAATAAGTCAATTAGTGAGTACACACTGCAAAACTGGAAGGCTTTGGAGGGAAGTCCTTTGTCAGCTGGACAATGGAAACTAATACGCAATGTATTTGAGCTACTGAGGAGGCAATGGTGCTGGTTAGTCACGTGGGGCAGTGTCACGCCGCTTACCTCTTTCCCCTCCCATCTTCCGGTCGCGGCTGTTTCTCCTCTTGTTGTCTCTGTGTATACGGAGTCTTCCGGTTTCGTCACGTCGGCATGCGAGTGACGTCACCGCCCGGCATCTATATAGGGCGACAGCTTGCTTCACTCGGAGCACTATCACAGTGTTCCAGTTTAGAACAGTTTTCTTGTCTGTGGTCTTGATCTCTAAACATACTAAAACTCCTGTTACTTCTTTGTTTATGACCCTTGGCTAGATTTCTGACACCTCCATTTGCCTGCCGAATTTAACCCATTGATCACCAGTGTATGACCCTTGGCAAGACTTTTGACACCTCCTTTTGCCTGCCAAATTTAACCCATTGATCTCCAGTGTATGACCTTTGGCCAGACTTCTGACACCTCCTTTTGCCTGCCGAATTTAACCCATTGATCTCCAGTGTATGACCCTTGGCAAGACTTCTGACAAATCCTTCTGCCTTACGATTTGGATATCTAGTGATATCCTGTGGCCAGACTTCTGGGTATCCTCTTTTTTGATCTTAAGTTAAACCTAGTTTTTATTTTTCTTTTCCAGTTCTTGGGGAGTTTATTGCTACACTGTAGCCACCGTACTCCAGCTACGCTCCCTAACCACCGCTCTCAAGCCCTCACTCCCCCCTGCAGGAGAGTTTTTGTACTGTCCACGGAAGAGCTATCCAGGTCTTGGTCCTAGCTCAACTAGGATCAGACATCTGGCCTTGCGGTCAGCAACTATAATCCGGCCCTAGCCGCAGCACAGCCTTACCGTGACAGTCACCGCACTACAAGCCTCGATCTCAAAGCAGCGCACTCTAGCACTCCCTCTCCTGCAGGCTTATGCCTACTTCGTGTATCCTGCTAGGTTCTGACAGAGTGATAGTGCCACACCATTCTCATGGCTTTGGATCCAAAGGATGTCTCTAAGGCGGTAATCCAGCAAGCAGCCGTACTAGAGAAACATGCTACCCACATACAGCTTTTAGACCAGAAGCTTGATTCTATTGCTTCCCTTTTACAAAACCTGCAGGAAAGTTTAGAACGGCCTTCGCCTGTGCCTACTCCCCCACCTGTGCCATCTGTTCCTGCTTCAACATCGGCTGTTGTGCCTTCCCGTTTGCCTCTTCCTGACCGTTATGTCGGTGATCCAGCTCAATTGCGGGGTTTTGTGCACCAGTGTTTCCTCCACTTTCGTAATCAGCCAGAGGTATATGCTTCCCATCAGGCTCGTATTACCTTTCTTGTATCCCTTCTCAGTGGTAGGGCTTTGTTATGGGTTACCCCCCTAATGGATCATCAATCCCACTTAATGGATGATTTTGATGCCTTCTTGAATGCTTTTCGTTCGGTCTTCGATATTCCTGGTCGTCAGACCAAAGCAGAGGCCTCGCTTTTGGAATTGCAGCAAGGTACTCAGTCCTTCGCACAATACGCTATCGAATTCAGGACTTTAGCTTACGATACTGACTGGGGTAATGGAGCTCTAAAGGCAGCCTTTAGGCGTGGTCTCTCTGATAAATTAAAGGATGAGCTGACTACGCAAGACATACCTCCCACTTTAGAGGGATTGATTTCTTTGTGTACATCTCTTGACACTCGTTTACAAGAGTGGCGGTTAGAAAAAGAAAGAGATCGGTCCCGACGCCCTGTGCTCCGTCCTCCTATTCGTCTTGCACCCCGTTTTCAGAATCCGCCCATTCCAGCAGAAAACTCTCCAGAACATATGGAGATTGGGAGACTTACTCTCCTCACTGAAGAGGAGAAGACTAGGCGCCGACAACGAGGATTATGCCTTTATTGTGGACAGCCAGGCCATATCTCCCGTGTTTGTCCTAATAAACCGGGAAACGGTCAAGCTTAGTGAGACCGGAGGGACTCTCTCTAAGCCACTCAGTTCTTCCCTCTGCCTCCTCTCAACGCCTCACTGTTTCACTCCATCTATCGTGGGCTTCGTTTTCTATTCATGCTGATGCGTTAATCCATTCTGGAGCAGCAGGTGTCTTTATGGACTTAGTGGTATAGCATGCCGTTGAGCAAAAGCTGCTTTCCAAAGACCCTCCAGTGGATATTAGGGTCATTGACAGTTCTCCTCTTGGCTCTGGTCTCATTACCCTTGCCACCATACCCATTCGAGTCTTCATGCCTCCGGGGCATTATGAGGAGTTGTCTTTTGACATTATCACTGCACCACTGTCTCCCCTCATACTAGGTTATCCATGGTTACGTATTAATAATCCCAACATCGACTGGAGACAGGGGACTCTCTCATTTCAACCTCTCTCTTCAGTGGTTCTGTCTACTGTTCCTCCTCCTCTAAGTAGATCTGATGACCCGTGTTTTGAAGTACCAGAGCCCTACCTACGGTTTTCAGATGTCTTTTCTAAAGTACAAGCGGAAACATTACCGCCACATCGAGAATACGATTGCCCCATAGATCTTCTGCCTGGTGTTATTCCTCCGAAGGGTAGGACGTACCCTTTATCGTTACCCGAGACTGCAGCACTAGAAAAGTACATACAGGAGAATCTTGCACGTGGTTTCATCAGGCCATCCACATCTCCGGCCGGGGCGGGGTTTTTTTTTGTAAAGAACAAGGATGGTTCCTTGCGCCCCTGTATAGATTACAGGGGCCTGAATGCCGTCACTCATAAAAATTGTTACCCTCTACCACTGATACCTGAGCTTTTGGAACGCTTACGAGGTTCTACTGTGTTTACGAAACTTGATCTGCGTGGCGCATATAATTTGATCCGTATACGTGACGGTGATGAATGGAAGACCGCTTTTAATACCCGTTTTGGGCACTACGAATATTGTGTAATGCCCTTTGGATTAAGGAATGCCCCAGCGGTCTTTCAGGCATTTGTGAACGATCTTTTTAGGGATCTACTACTATCTTGTGTCATTGTATACTTGGATGACATATTAATATATTCCAAGGATATTGCGGAGCATCGAGCCCAAGTGTCTTTGGTCCTTCAACGCTTAAGAGATAACCGATTGTATGCTAAACCCGAGAAATGTGCCTTTGAGAAGACTTCTTTACCGTTTTTGGGTTATATCATATCCACTTCTGGTATTGCTATGGATCCTGGTAAGGTCTCTGCAGTCTTGGACTGGCAAGTACCTCGCACAGTTAGAGCCATTCAACGTTTTGTTGGGTTTTCCAACTATTACCGGAGGTTTATCAGGCATTTCTCACAGATTATCCGGCCTATTATCCTACTGACCTGTAAGGGTGCTGACCCCTCCTCCTGGTCTGGTGAGGCACTGAACGCATTCCATATTTTGAAAGAAGCTTTTACCAGTGCTCCTATTCTGACTTACCCTGATCCTGCTTTGCCATTTACTCTTGAAGTTGATGCCTCAGAATATGCAGCTGGAGCTGTTCTTTCTCAGCGCACTGGCTCAGATGGAGCATTACACCCCTGTTGTTACTTCTCTCTGCGTTTCTCTGTCTCGGAGAGGAATTACGATACTGGCAACAGGGAGTTATTAGCCATAAAGATGGCTTTGGAGGAGTGACGTTATCTATTGGAAGGGTCTGTACATCCAATAAGCATACTTACGGACCATAGGAATTTAGCCTATTTAGCCTCTGCTAAACGCTTGACTGCTCGTCAAGCCCGATGGTCTTTGTTTTTTGCCCGCTTCGATTTTACTATCTCTTATATACCTGGTAGTAAAAATCTGAAAGCAGATGCTCTTTCCAGGATGTTTGATCCCAGTATTACCCCACCTAAATCGGTGGAACCCATTATCCCACCTTCTAAGTTTGTGGGTGCTTTGACGACTGCTGTACTCCCAACGCATTCAGGAAGCTCAGCTAGATCATCGTTCTACGTATAACACTCCCCCTGGTTCCCTTTATGTTCCAGACGTGTATCGTAAGGAAGTGTTGGCTTGGGCTCACCAATCTTTTGTAGCTGGCCATCCCGGAGTAAAGCGCACTCATGATTTACTTAGGCGCTAATTCTGGTGGCCGTCCTCCTTACAGGATGTTGTTCAATGGGCAAAGACTTGTTCTCTCTGTGCTCGTATGAAAACACCTGTGATTAAACCAATGGGCCTCCTCCAACTACTACTTGTTCCAGCCCTGCCTTGGACCCACTTAGCTTTAGATTTCATAGTGGACCTACCTGCTTCTTCGGGTAATACCACGATTCGTGTGGTTGTTGACCGATTCACAAAACAAGCTCATTTTATACCTCGCCCTAAATTGCCTACTGCTCCTGAACTTGTTGATATTTTTATTGAAGGCATTGTGCGTCTTCATGGACTTCCCCTTCACCTCACGTCAGACAGGGGAGCTCAGTTTGTGGCTCACTTTTGGAAGGGATTTTGTTCCCGTTTGGGTATCTCTTTGCATTTTTCTTCGGCGTATCACCCTCAGACAAATGGCCAGACTGAGAGATTGAACCAATCTCTTGAGCACTATTTACGGACATATTGTAACCAACATCATAACAATTGGTCTTCTCTTTTGCCTTTGGCTGAACTTTCCTACAACTCCCTCCGACAGTCCTCCCTTGGTTGTTCTCCCTTTTTTGCGGCTTTGGGGTATAATCCCCGCCTTCTTTTATTGTCTCCTGGTGTTTCTTTAGTACCAGCGGCTGAAAGGAGGGTACAGTCTATGGTTACACATTGGCAGTCTGTACGATCCTCACTGTTGAAAGCACAGTATTCTCAGAAATCTTTTGCTGATCGCCTTCGGACTCCATCACATGTATATCAGGTCAGGGACCGGGTTTGGCTGTCAACGAAGAATATACGTTTAGCCCAGCCCTCCATTAAACTAGGTCCTCGTTTTATTGGTCCCTATCGTATTACGAGACGTCTGTCCACTGTCTCTTATCGCTTGGCTCTGCCTCGTAGCCTCCGCATTCATCCAGTCTTTCATGTTTCGTTATTGAAGGCATTTCTTCCATCCAGTACTTTGCTCCGCCCCTCTTCTCCACCTGCACCGGTCACTGTAGATGGGCAGGAGGAGTACCTTGTCGATGGTATTCTGGACTCACGTCGCTCTTGGGGGGGGTTTACAGTACCTCGTTAACTGGAAAGGTTATGGACCTGAGGAGCGCTCCTGGGTCCGCTCCTCTGATGTTCACGCCCCGGCTTTGGTTCGTGCATTTCATCGAGCTTACCCCTCAAAGCCCGGCTCTTAGGGCTCCTGGGGCGCCCTATTGAGTTGGGGGCAGTGTCACGCCGCTTACCTCTTTCCCCTCCCGTCTTCCAGTCGCGGCTGTTTCTCCTCTTGTTGTCTCTGTGTATACAGAGTCTTCCGGGTTCGTTGCGTCGGCATGCGAGTGACGTCACCGCCCGGCATCTATATAGGGCGACAGCTTGCTTCACTCGGAGCACTATCACAGTGTTCCAGTTTAGAACAGTTTTCCTGTCTGTGCTCTTGATCTCTAAACATACTAAAACTCCTGTTACTTCTTTGTTTATGACCCTTGGCTAGATTTCTGACACCTCCATTTGCCTGCCGAATTTAACCCATTGATCACCAGTGTATGACCCTTGGCAAGACTTTTGACACCTCCTTTTGCCTGCCGAATTTAACCCATTGATCTCCAGTGTATGACCTTTGGCCAGACTTCTGACACCTCCATTTGCCTGCCAAATTTAACCCATTGATCACCCGTGTATGACCCTTGGCAAGACTTCTGACACCTCCTTTTGCCTGCCGAATTTAACCCATTGATCTCCAGTGTATGACCCTTGGCAAGACTTCTGACAAATCCTTCTGCCTTAAGATTTGGATATCTAGTGATATCCTGTGGCCAGACTTCTGGGTATCCTCTTTTTTGATCTTAAGTTAAACCTAGTTTCTATTTTTCTTTTCCAGTTCTTGGGGAGTTTATTGCTACACTGTAGCCACCGTACTCCAGCTACGCTCCCTAACCACCGCTCTCAAGCCCTCACTCCCCCCTGCAGGAGAGTTTGTACTGTCCACGGAAGAGCTATCCAGGTCTTGGTCCTAGCTCAACTAGGATCAGACATCTGGCCTTGCGGTCAGCAACTATAATCCGGCCCTAGCCGCAGCACAGCCTTACCGTGACAGTCACCGCACTACAAGCCTCGATCTCAAAGCAGCGCACTCTAGCACTCCCTCTCCTGCAGGCTTACGCCTACTTCGTGTATCCTGCTAGGTTCTGACAGGCAGGAATTAGAGAAATTCTTCCACTCATATTTATTACAGGAAAAACCGAAGAGCATGGCTGAGTAATCATACCATAATGACAACAGACATGCACCGGCTGGTCAAGGATATGTTGGCATGCTTTGAGCAAGATCCTCGCATGGTGCCTATTAAAAGCAATGTGAAATACATCTTTGCCACTTTGCTGAACCCCTGCTGTAAACACAAAATTTTAGAATTTCTGCCAAAGTGAGATTATTTTGTCACAGTAGCGACTCATGAGGATCAGCAGCAGTGATATGAGTCAGGCAATGGTACGATGATTGTTTCTCTTTCCACTAGCTCCAGTGATACGTCTGAGGCAGGAGCACCACAAATTTACCCCCACCACTTCAGGTGTAATTGGAGAAAATATGTTTGCCAATAATTCTTCTTCTCCTGCACCTCCTCCAAAATCATGGGTGTGTTGGAATACTATTTTCTCCCTTGAGAGCAGGAAGGAACTGTGCCTTTTATCAGCAACTGCAATGTGCACAGTGTGTAAGGAAAGCTTGTAAAGTAGGGGAAGGACTGGAAACAAATGGCACATTTGCACTCCTCTTAAACAACTGGCACAACTGCAACCAAACACATTGATGCTTAGGTCCACAATGTGAAATCTTCCCTCAAGAAACCAAATACTGCTGTCAATATGGCCTTGTCTTCTCCGTTAAGGACTTGTGACAACAAGAAGACTTAGTAATAATAATGAATCCTCCTTGCCACCAGCTTAGCATATTCTGTGTAATGGAATGTTTGCAGATGTTCCTTGACCTCCTGCATCTGGTTACTCTACATCATATTGCCATGTGTGGTCAGTGCACCACACTATGTGCAGTGGGTGGACATGAACTGCCACATCCTTGCACCTACAGAATTGCTATCAGCAGGTGGGGAAGGTAGCTTTGGCAGAGGCGTTACACCAGAGGAGGAATTAGAGGACTCTTTAGAGTGCAAGAGCAGGGACAATTGGAATGTCTGACCGCACTCGGACCCTAGTGCAAGAAGCTGATGGCGACGCAGATATTATGCTTGCCATTGAAATTCCATGCTCGGGCAAGGTTTCACTACTCTTCCTCCTGGATTTTCGTAAACGTTCTTTTGCCCTTGTGGAGGGACAGGAGGTACAGTGATGGCAGCTTTCGATTTTTCTTTTGTGCGGCTTTGCTTTTCACATGCTTAACATAAACATTGTGGTGTTTGTATTGCATGTGTTTGAGGGTGCTTGTGCCAGGGTGTCCCCTTTTCACTAACTTCTCACACATAGTGCACAGTGTGACTGCACTGTGCCTGCCCCAAGAGAAAATCACCTTCACTGGCTGGGGCAGATGATGTTGGTGTTGCCTCAGAATAATCAATAGAACTAGGTCCAGGATTATTGGTGGCAAGTGGAACATGTCCTACTCCCAAATCACTACTGGGGGAACCCAGACCCAAGGTGTTCTGTGGCACACTAGCCCTCTCATCACCTTCCTGCTGCTGAGACATATCTAGCCCTGTTGATTCAGCAGCAGAAATTACAGCCACATCAAATGCTGCATGTTATTGCTGGTAGTGGTGGTCATGCCCATCCCCATTTGCACCTCTGTCTCCTTTTCATTTTCATCTAAAAAGGCCCTCACATCAACACCAGCTGTTCCACCGCCACCCTCACTCTCATCCCCACCACCACCATTTTCTTGATACTGTATGGGAGTGGGACTGGTTGGTGATGACAAATGTCAATCTTCAATACAAACTCCCAGTGGGACATATTGGGGCAATGGGAGTCACAGAGTCAGGGGTATGTGGGCTCCGTTGACCGCTAGTATGACTGCTGACTTCCCCATCCATCTCAGCTGCAGCATCAAGGTCCATCCAGCTAATTGCAGCAGCTGCTCCACCACCCTCATCCCCACCAGTCTCTAGCTGCTGTGTGGTAGTGGGACTGCTTGGGGATGAAGAGTGTGCCTTGGGGTCCCATGCTGTCACAATAGCTATCTCCTCCTCTGAAGAAGAAGTAGGTGACACACTGGCAGTAGTAGTAGTAGTAGCAGCAGCTGACATGTGCTGCTCAAAGAGCTACCCAGTTCTTCCTCCTTTACAATTTACCCCCAGATCCCAAGTGTCAATGTTGTGGGACTGGGCATCATTGGGTCTGGGAAATGTGGGCTCCCAGATCCTTTTGCGCTGGTGGAGACTCCTCTGTGTCACTGAGTGCATCAGTGTCCTGTCAGATTCTCTTGTTGTTGTTGTTGTTGTTTTTTAATTGCTTCTGCTCATAGTGTCAGCCAGCACTATGAGCCTGTAATACCCTTATTTTGCTATGTAATTTGCTTTAAATATTGATTTTGCCCTCTCTATTTCCTTCCGTTCTACTTCCAATATACGTCATTCTTTTTGGTGCGTAAATGCAAGGTTTTTAATAGTATGTGCACAGGAAATTTCTCCCCATTGAAAGGCAAAGGTGAAACATGGGACATTTTTGTGAACTGTTTTTGGGTTCGAGCAAAACTGAGGAAAATTTAGTGGTTTTGCCACGCTTAAAATTTCGAGAAAAAGTGGAAAGCCTTTTGGGAAATCTCTTGTTGGAACAAAAGTAACTTATTGCCCATCCCAACTGACAGGGAACTCTCTGAATTTGTTTCTTCTGGAAACCGATACAGGGAGCTTAATATCGTCACATTTAAAAAAAACAAACTGGTGAAGACAATAAATATATATGTTTATTTATACTAACAGGTGTGTGGCAAGGCTTTGCCCTTGTGGTGGAATTTGTTGTTGTATGGTTTTTTGTTTTCTATTGTATTAAAAGTCAGACTTCGTGATAGGGATCAAGACCTCGTCTGATGCCCCCCATTTACTGACCTCCCAGACGATTCAATAACAGAGCTGCCTTGCTTCCATACCCAAAGTTCTGGGTAGGAGTGGGCAGGATCGGGAAACCCTTGCTTTTTTCAGAGCAGGTAGTTTCTCTGTTCCCCAACCTTACTTGTGGAAGCTTCCATGTTTAGGAACATGTAGTGTTGGGAAGCTGGTGAGTGAGAAGTGATGAGAGAGCACAGCGGCCGATGAGTAGAAAGGGACAAGTAGACTGTTGACCATGGTTGGTGACAGAGCAGTAGAGCTACAGACTGTGTTCACAGGTTCAGTCTAGTTGAAGGCACAGAGCAATTTGCATGGAGCATTGTCACAGTTCTATATTTGTGGCAAATGGGAAGGTGGGAGGGACAAACAGGCCAAAGCATGGAAACTGAGAAGAGGGAAAAAAGGAGTATTTTGCAAATGTGATGGAGGGAGGTAAAAGAGGACGAAGCATGGACGGCAGAGAAGGTGGACATGGTGAAATGGAGATGGGAAAAGGCTTAATAGGAGGCAGTGCGAAGGGTGGAGATGGTGATCGTGACTGCAGACACATGAGAAAACATTGTGAATCTGAGTCCAAAGAGGGGAGAAGAGGATAATAGGAGGGAAGGTGGACAGAGGAGAATGTGATAATGGGAGACAGGAGAGAATGTGGTGAAAGAGAAGAGGAGAGAGAGTAGACAAATATCAGTGAATTATAGGAATGTGCTGTATGTGTGTCAGACAGTGGAAGGTGAATGTGGGACGATGTGTCGAAGGTGATAGAGGGTGTAGAATGAGGCGCTCAAGGGAATGTGAATTATTTGTCTAAGGGGAGTGTGAGTTGATCAGGCAAAGATGAGGGAGGTTGCAGAGTGACGAGTTGTGCCTTGTGTTGGAGGCTGAAGTCGTGTAGGTGGTGAATGGGAGGGAGGTGTAGAAGGAGGAGGTATGTACTGTGGTGGAGGCGCTACTTTAAAAGCTGTGAATGGAAGTGTTCTTTGCTTTCTCCTTCATTGTTTCTGATACTGAGCTTTGCATATTAAGAAATAACATCTTATATCTATGACTTTTTTGTAGGTTAAACTGATCATTATTGACAGCATTGCATTCCCATTTCGCCACGATTTTGAAGACCTTTCCTTGAGGACACGACTATTAAATGGTCTGGCTCAGAAGATGATCAGCATAGCTATTAATCACAAATTAGCAGTAAGTTTTTGCTACTGATGCAATACAGATTTACAGAACCCTTTAAGATCTAGCAGGCTGAGCAGTATATTGCATGCCTATGTGTTGCCTACCTCTCTGGTCTTTAAAAGGTTATTCATTATAAAGTCTAATGCAGGGCCCTTAGTCCCTTTTTGATTCTTTGCAACTTCCTAAATTGTTTTTCAATGGCATTGGTTCTCAGCTAGTGACCCGTCAACAACATGTTGTCGTTGATACTCTGATGCCCAAGACAAAAACAACTGGGTGATCAGCTAGCTTTTAGTGGTAGAGAACAGACAAACATCTGTATGGCTATAGCAAACAAAAGATTGGGAACCTCTGCTCCAGAACAGAAACAGATACAACAACCTTTAAATGTCAGCACGAGGAATTCTTCTTGTGAAAATGGCCCTGGTGTGCATGCAGAAAGGCATTGTTAATTTGCATTTGTAATGTACTTTTTGTCCTCAGTATGCAGGTATTGTATAGCTCTGATACTTTACACAGTTTTACTACACAAAATGTTCCCTATTATATCATTTTTAGAACAGTTTATAGGGAATAAAGATCAGGAAGCAATATGTGAACATCTTGTCAAACTTTTTATTCATCATTTCATAACCTAACATTTTCTTCTTTACCAGTGGGAAAAATGCTTGGTAAGAAATTAACTTAGTACATATTCGTATTATCAGAGCCTGTTATTATAAAGTACTACATACACTTATGACATTACAAATAAACATTTACATACAGTTCCTGTGCCTTAGTGGCCTTTATCTTTTTGAAAGAAGTTGTAAGTTTTGTGTTGATTCTGATGTGAGTTAACAAGTTTGCTCCTCACATAATGAAAATTATTCAAACTGAAAAATGTCAGCATCAGAGACGATAAAGCCCTACAACAAATCGAAGCAAGACTGTTTAGAAAACATAAATAAAATTGAGTTGTATATATTCAAAACTAACCCCTATAAAAACATCTGTATTTAATTATAGATACCTACTTATTTTTCTGGTGCATTTGTAGACAGCTGGATTACAGTTTTCTAATGTGTCCAATATGGAACACATGGGGTTGAGCTCCCAGAAGGACAGGGCACTTCAAAAAGACAGGGTATTTGAGGTGGAGACTCCGTCCTTTTCCTCCAGCTGAACCCCTTGCCCACCAGATTCATGTGCTCTGTATCCAAGAAGATGGAGGTTCGGTGGAACTTCTCTTAGGTTTCTTTTTAGGCTTTTTCTTATTTTTTCTTTAGGTATGGGGCTGTGTAATCGCCCCCATTAGGCAGGCTCCCATCACTGGCTTACCTGGAGTTTTGACATGGGTGCCTAAAGACAGAAGAGTGTTGAGTAACCCTTTGAGTTCCATGGTCCATTGTATGTCTCAGTCTGAGCATTCCACACTGTTGTTTGTGCACTCATGTCTAGCTCATTGCTCTTCTTTTAGCCTTGTGCCTCAGATGGCTGCAGTAATTTTTAGTTGTAATCCTTTCTCTGCTATTTGGACTTATGTCTTTTTGTTTTCATTATTGTATATATCTGTGAAGTATTTGGGGGCTCATAGACACCCCCAAAAAGGTCTAAGCCATAGTCTTGGTCCAAGTGACCCCAATTAGTTCTTTTAGTAGTGATCAGCTTTTTGTCTAAGAGCCGATCTCTGCTTTTTATGTCATGTTTACAGGCAAAGCACTGGTCAACTATCCGTAAGGTAGCTGATAACCAAAGTAAATGAGGAGCAATTGGTCAGGGTGTCATTAGAATGACTGGATGGAGCCCTTGGGGGCTCAATGATAAATAATAATCAAAAACACATTGGGGAGAATGTACAAATGTGATTCTACACTAAAACAGACACTGGTATCAAATTTCTAGCCCTAAGCCTGTCTAATGCCTATGCCTCAATTTTTGTTTTTAATTTATGAAAATGTTGTACCAGGAAGAATACATTGGGATTTCTCTCGTTTTCATTTTATTGTTTTTAAACAATAAACAGTATCTTTTAAATGAGTGGAAATTATAAAAAAAAAAGCCTTTTTTTTTTTTTTTTTTTTTCCTTGCGCTCCATCTTCTGAAAACATTTTTGCACACCTGGCTATGAGTTGAAAGGCAAATTAACCATAATTTGATTCCAAAATGCTCTGGTTATTTCCATGATTGTATGCTATGTATACAGTAGGAAGCTATTGGTATTTTTGTATTTTTAAAGTGGTAGCAATGTGAAATAGCTCTAGTTGTTCTGTGTCCCACTCCATGGCATTTAGTGGGCATTGCCTCCGCCCTCCAGCTGGATAGAACAAATCAACACATAAATAGCAGTTTTGTCACAGTCTCTTCAGTTATTTGGTTCAGATTTACAATAAATTATGACCTTTCTGAAAACTATATTTAACAAAATGTCCTTGTTACATCTTTTGATGTAGCCATTGAGACATTTTCTGATTCATACGTTAAAGCGGAACTTTCGGTTCATACTTAGTCGCCATTCATTCATTAAACGCATGGGGACTAGGTTTGAAATAGATGCTTTACCTTTAAAAAATAGCCTTGTGTAAAGGAATCGTTCCCGTTTGGGGACTGATGGGCAGATTAGTGCGGTTCTCGTGCCTGCACCATCAGTCCCTTTTGGTAACCATATGGTACACTGCAGTGATACTCAGTGGAGTCTGGGACTGCCAGCGCAGCCTGGGTTCCGGTCTCCAAACGGGAAGAATTCCTTACACTGGGTAAGACATCTATTCCAAAGCTAGTCGACATGCGTTTAATGAATGCATGGCGACTAAGTATGAACTGAAAGTTGCGCTTTAAACTACTTTTAGGAAACATATGCGTTTTTTTTTTATATATTTTTTTAAAAACTTTTATAAAGGTAGTTTTACCATAAAACCAATGGAATCTGCATTTCAGCCCATACTTTTGGGTACCTGTTAATTAAGAGTCTGTGCAGGCCATGTATGTAGGTAAAATCCTTTATATTTGTGTACTCTGGGGATGCAGTGTTTTTAAAAAGAATTGCAACTTTCACAACCAACATCATTTTTTTATATTGCAGTATTTTTTTGACAGTACAATTTGTTGCACAATGCCAAATCTATTTCACTCGAGACCCCATGAAAAAAATATAATGTTTTGATGAAAAAAATAGATGGTTTGCCCTATATATAATTAGAGTGTTAACTATGGGAATCATACTTAAACAGATGCAGAAAATGTCTTTTATCCAGGGTGCAAAATGTAATTTAGTCTGTTGCACTGAAATGGATAAAAGTAGACCAACATGTTTTTACATGCTGTTATATTTGTGGTCTCTGAGTGACATCTAGTGCAGGATTGTGATAGTACAATTAAAAAAACAAAAAAAAAACTGGGCAATAGCAAAACAGTACTGTGCTACTATTCACAAGCTTTACTTGTTGTACTGAGTTTTTGTGTTTGTATCATAAGGGAAAACCGTAAATATCTGGCCTTTCTGCAGAAGAAAAACGGTTTAACCCCTTAAGGACTGGGAAAATATAGGGTGGATTGGATTTAAGGACTAGAGCAATTCTGACCTTTTTGACTATGTCTTTGTTCAACAGTGATTTCCCTCTAATTCCTTTATTTCACTCACACAAATTTATATGCCGTTTTTTTCATGTACAAGTAGGGCTTTCATTTGATACCACACTTATATGGATAACCCACCATTTATTTTATTAAAATTAAAGAAAAATGTAAAACAAAAACACCATTTTTATTTTTTCTGTTGGGATCATTTGTCACAATGGGTTACATTTTTATGGAGACTGCATGAATGGTATGACCGGTCAGTCATACCTACAAAATGGGCAATTTTAAGGGGGCACTGTCCCCCCTGAGTGGAAATCCCCATGTCCCTCTTTCCCTTCCTATTTTACCGTTTTTTTTATTCATAAGATTTGGTGGTGTATATTACATGGCTCCACAACAATAAAACTTCCATTATTTATGGTTTATAAAATACACATTCTAAGTTTAAATAAAATGTTTACATTTTTTTTAAATATATAAATTTAAAAAAGAGAAAATGACAGAAATGGACCTACATCTAGCCAACCCCCAGCACCAGCATTGAAGGGGTCAATACTCCCATCTACTGCATTCTTTTCTTTTACTATGTGTCTGCTCTCTGCTTCTCTCTCCCTTACTTTAATAGTAAGGAAGAGAGGCACAGAGCAAACACAAAGGCAGTGTGTCGAGCACACTGCCTTTTTGAAACAAAATACCGGTACATGTGATGGCTCCTGTAGCAATCACATGTGCCGGCAGAACAGAAAAGGACAGAAGCGGAGTGCTCCACTCCCGGACCGCTTAGTCTCAGTCTCTGCAGAATGATAGCAGCGTGCATGGAGGTACACTGCTCTCATTTAACCCATGACTTGACAGGACTGTCATGGGCACTCTTTTAACATGGAACAGTTGTTTCATCTCTCTACAGGTAAACTTCAGCATTCTGAGCAGCTATATGGCTCCTGGAATACGTTTTTAAATGATTAAATGGATAGATACCCTGTGTCCCTCATATATCCGTAATTTCTTGTAGCTTCCTTGAGCGGGTTGACATGTCCTTCCCTCCCCCCCCCCTTCACGTTTGCTAAACAGTCAATGTTCTGGCTTCTGTTGAAGCCTGTTTTGGATGGTAGATCATAGTGCCCATGTAGGTTTCTTTCCTTCCTCTCACCTTTTACTGTTACTTGGTTTAGTATGTAGGTGTCCATTGACAACTTAGGTTCAAGATAATTCTGGTTTGTCTCTGAGATTGGTGGTGTTTGGAGGGGTTTTCTCTCTCTTCATGGAATCTTGATGGGATAGACTTGGAATGTTTCCATGATTCCTGTGTTCCACATTG
Organism: Rhinophrynus dorsalis; assembly: GCA_037306005.1. NCBI lineage: Eukaryota > Metazoa > Chordata > Amphibia > Anura > Rhinophrynidae > Rhinophrynus > Rhinophrynus dorsalis. The sequence goes on along the minus strand of CM074719.1, from coordinate 328,068,382 downwards.
GACGAAAAAGAAAAGGGGATTTTTGTGTACTTACACATGAACCATGGGGTAAAGTTCCTTCCACAAGGAGGCCTGGGCACATAACCAAAAAAGGTCTGTGAGGTGAAGACTCCCTCCAGCTCACTTTACACTTATGACTTCCTACACGCCACTTTATCCCCCACATGAGCATGCTCAATCTTAAGTGACCTGTTAAGGAAGATTCAAAGGCAAAGCTTCTCTTAGTTAGCCCTCATTTTTTATTTTAGGCTGTATGTTATGGGGCTGTATAATCCCCCCATAAGATGGGCTCCTATTCCTGGACTCCTTTGGAAGGACTGATCAGAGCACAGGCTTTCAGGTCCAGAATTTGTGGAGGATGGTTCCCTTTATCAGCCTGTTTCCTCATAGATTCTCAGAAGCTTCCCTGTTTGTACAGGAGCCTGAAGACCGAGGATTCTCTCACATGAGTGCACAGGTCCTGTGAGTATGTCCCTATTTCTCTGTCTTTGGTTTGTGTCATGGTCTGGTACAAAAGAACAATACATAGGTACAGTATAATGAACACCACCTTTATCGAACAGATGTACAGGTATGAATGTAATCAAACCCCAGCTGAGATCCCCTACTGATATAGGCGTCAGAGCTAGAGTAGCAATTTCCACAGATATAGCAATACTGCTCAAGAACGGACCCTGCGAAACCGAGGCACAATCGGAACCCTAATCAGTGGTCAGACTTATAAGCTCAAACTGGAGCAGGTAGTCAGCCAGAGCCACAGGTCAGCACCAAACAAGGAAGGAAGAAGCCGGCTCCTTTGATCTGCTGCCCAAGTAAGCCGCACTGTAATAGTACCTTCCCCTCAATGACCCCTACTCTGCGGAAAGGGCCAAGGTTTAGACGGAAAGTGGGAATGAAAGTTACTTATGAGTGCAGGAGCATGCACATCCCTAGAAGGAATCCAGAAATGCTCCTCAGGCCCATAGCCCCTCCAATGCACCAGATATTGTAATCGACCTTTTACTTTACTTGAATACAAAATGCTTTGTACCTCATATTCATTATGATCTCCAACCCTGACAGGGATAGGGCGAGCAGGAGCAGAGGTCTGCTCGCCTTTTTTTTTTTTTTTTTTTTTTTTTGTCGCATGGAACCACGTAGGGTTCTCTGAGCCCATACCCAAGTGGAACAGAGTTCCCTCAAATGCTGTCCTAGAGCCGGAATATTTTGTGCTTCGAAAGACTCCGGAAGTATGGATGGTTGGAAACCATAATTTATCAGAAACAGGGAACTCTGAGATGAAGAATTTACTGCTCAATTCCGGGCAAACTCCGCCCAGAGTAACAGGGTAGCCCAATTATCGTGGTGGTCCTATATATATAGCAGTGAAGGAATTGTTCCAAGGTATGGTTAGACCTTTCTGCCGCACCATTGGATTGAGGATGGTATGACGAGGAGGAGAGCTGGATCCCCATCTGGGAGCAAAAGGACCTCCAAAAACGAGAAATGAACTGGCTCCCCTGGTCCAAGATTATCACCTTAGGTACCCCGTGGAGCCAATAGACTTCTTTAGCAAAAATCACTGCCAACTCTTGGGCAGAAGGTAGTCCTTTAAGTGGTACAAAGTGAGCCGTCGTAGAAAAACGATCTACAATCATTAGAATGACTGTGTAGCCCTCTGATACAGGTAGTTCCACTATAAAATCAATGGATAAGTGCGACCAGGGACGGTCCCCATTCGGGATGGGTTGAAGGAGACCCAGAGTAAGACGTCGTGGTGTCTCATTCTGTGCACAAGTGGGACAAGCTGCCACGAATGTGGAACAGTCAGCTCTCAAGCTAGCCACCAAAAGAGCTGAGAAATAGACCATATGAGCTGGTCTTTCCCAATGTGACCTGCTACCTTGGAAGCATGATATGTCTTGAGCAATCTGGTACATAAGGGTTCTGGTACAAAGCATCTCCCTTTAGGTTTATCGACTGGATTGAGATGCCAAGATCTCCTCTCCTACGTATAGTAGCCAGTATATGATTGGAGAGAATGATAGGTGTGGGAGTACTCTCCTCCTTAGAATTTGATCCAAACTGGTGGGACAGGGCATCAGCCCTAATATTCTTAGAGGCCGGAAGGTATGAGATAACGTAACTGAATCTTGAGAGAAACAAAGCCCATCTGGCCTGACGTGAGGATAATCTCTTGGCCTCAGACAGATATGGAAGATTCTTGTGGTCCGTAAGAATCAGAATCTGATCGCTAGTTCCCTCGAGTAGAGAGTAACAATTCACGGTCCCCGATGTCATACAGACTTTCCGCTTTAGACAGATGTTTTAAAAGAAACCACATGGAAGCAATGCTTCTTCCGTAGCTGAGCTCTGAGACAGGAGGGTGTCTATTCCAGTCTAGAACACATCAAACTCCAGGGTAAAAGGTAAGGCGGGGTTTGGGTGGGACAGTATCGGAGCTGCTTCGAAAGCAGACTTAAGGTTCTCAAAAGCTAGGAGAGCGCTGGGAGACCAGTTAGAAGTATTCAACCCCTTATGAGTCATGTCTGTAAGCGGTTTGACCATAGTAGAAAAGTTCCGTATGAACTTCCTGTAGTAATTAGTAAAGCCCAAAAATTGTTGTATGGACTTAAGCCCCACGGGAAGAGGCCACTGCAAGACTGCCGCTAATTTTTGAGGGTCCATAGCCAAGCCGGATGAAGAGATAAAATACCCTGGGAATGTCACTTGTGTTTTATGAAATTCTCATTGCTCCAGTTTACAAAATAATTTACTCTCCCTTAAGAATTGTAGCACCATGGACACATCCGAACGATGGGCCTCTAACGTTGGAGAACGGATAAGAATGTCGTTCTGGTAGACAACCACACAACGTTATAGTAAATATCTCAGAACATCATTGATGAACTCCTGGAATACAGGAGGAGTGTTGCATAGACCAAAAGGCATGACCAAATATTCATAATGCCCAGTCCGGGTATTTAAACACTGTCTTCCACTCATGGCCCTCCTTGATTCTTACGAGACTGTAAGTGGCCTTCAAATCAAGCTTGGTGAATATCTTTGAACTCTTAAATCGGTCGAACAATTCTGTAATCAAAGGAATGGGGTAGGCATTCTTAACCATCAACTTATTCAGACCACTGAAGTCTATACAGAGTCTTAGCTCCCCGTCCTTCTTTTTCACAAAGAAGCCTGCACCAGCTCATGAGGTAGACTTATGGATCACACCTCTGGACAAGGCATCAGACATGTAATCCTCCATGGCCTTATTCTCATTTACTGGCAGAGGGTACACGCGGCCTATGGGAGGAATAGTACCAGGAATCAAGTCAGTGGAACAGTTGTACGGCCTGTGTGGGGGCAATGTACTGGCCTGTACCTTATTAAATACATCGCTGTAAGACTGGTACTCCTCTGGCAAGGCAGAGGAAGATGTACACAGTAGTCTGTGGGATGCTGGAGACAGGAATTTTACACTGGGAAGACCAGGATTATGCGCCTGCAACCAAGGAAACCCAAGGACAGTAGCATAATGTGGAGAACTGATCACCTGAAACTGCAGTGTCTCCATGTGAAATGCCCCTACCATGAGTGACAAGGGAAGAGTCTCATGCATAATATGTGAGGGTTGTAGGGGCCTCCCATCTATGGTCACAGTAGCTAATGGAGAGGAGCTGCAAAGGAATGCAGTGTTTGGCTGCAAACTCAGCATCAATAAAATATCCGGCAGCACGCGAGTCTGTCAAGGCTGGGGCAACCACCGATGAATTGGCCCAAGAAAGGATAACCTCGGGTATAGGTTTACCCTGTAGAACCTCCGGGGTCTGAGAAATTCCACCCAGAGTCTGTCCCCGACAGGACCATAGGTGTGAGTGTTTCCCAGCCGGACAGGACAAGACCGCAATAAGTGCCCAGGTTTCTCACAATACAGAAAGAGGCCCTCCCTTCGACGTAAAGCCCTCTCCTCCACCGAGAGGCGAGTGAAACCCAGCTGCATATGCTCACCACCAACATGGGCAGAACCAGGAGGCATGGGTGGTGAGGGAGGAATGGGTGGGTATGCAACGTTAGCTGCCAGCCGAGACGGAGGCCTATGCAGGCACTCCTAAAAGACGTTTTTTCTCTGACCCTGGTATCAATCAGGATGGTACATGTAATTAATTTGTCTAGATCGTTGGGCAGCTCATGGGCTGCAATTTTGTCCTTGATTGTGTCACTCAATCCTTTTGAAAAGACGGCTACAAGTGCCTCCTTGTTCCAACCCACCTCTGCCGCTAGAGTACGGAATTCGATCGCGTATCTGCCACCGTAGTGCGCCGTGGCGGATGGCCATGAGTTGTTTGGCAGTGGAGGCAGCATGGGCCAGAACATCAAAAACCCGACGAAAGGAGGCCACAAACTCTGCAAAGTCGTACATAACTGGTTTATCCGTCTCCCATCTCAAGGAAAATACCCAACTGGTTGAGGCACCCACGACACAGCGCCGGGTCACCCTCATAACACTGAGGAAGTGGAGCGGGACCGGATAGACCTCTGCCAACATTGGCTTCTGGAGCAGCAAGAACAACCAGTGCCAAAGTAGAAGCAAAGGAGGCCACCGGTTGCCGAGCAGAATGGTCAAGGTGCGCAGTACGGTTTAGGAGAGTTTGCATGGCCAAAGATAATTGATCAATACGTTGATCCTGCATCTCCATCCTGGCCAAAATGCTCTGAGTTGGTGGGTTCCTTGTACCTTCAGTACTCATGGCCCTTATGTACTGCCTCCGTTTGGTACAGAAGAACAATACACAGGTATAGTATCATGAACACCACCTTTATTGAACAGTAGTACAGATATAGATGTAATCAAACCCCAACTGAGATCCCCTACTGATAAAGGCATCAGAGCTAGAGCAGCAATTTCCACAGATACAGGAATACTGCTCAAGAACGGACCCTCAAAACCAAGGCACAATCAGAACCCTAATCAGTGTTCAGACTTGCCTAAGGTCAAACTAGAGCGGGTAGTCAGCCAGAGCCACAGGTTAGCACCAGAGTGGGTAGTCAGACTATAGCCAGGGGACTGGACACAGAGGAGTACAGAAGCCAAGCCAAGGGATAATGCCAAATTACAGATACAGACCAGGAGCTACTGCACTGGAATACCATGTAAGGGCGAATGAGCAAGGTGTCCAGGCAGCTTATAACTAAGTGTTTGGCAGGGGAGTTAGAGCACACAACAAGACCAATACATTTTAAAAGCGGCACGTGCCCGCTCGAGAGATCCTGTTGGAATGCAGAAGTAAGCCGCATTCGGACACATGGCAAGACCCAAGTAATCCACACTGTAATGGTTTGGTAGCCTAACTTGCACTGTTTTGAAGGGTTTGCTTGAGCAGCATGTCTATGAATTATTTAAAACTTCTATGTTACTATTCTTTGCTTTAGTGGGTTTTTATCCCTTTTACTGCATGTCTGTGGGCATTTCTTGCCCAGTTCTTCATTCTGTGGGACTTTTCTCTTCATTTGGGAAGTAATTTTTTGGCACTGGTGCTTAAATTTGTATTTATTTTTAGCAACTTTTGCTACTTTTAATAACAATAAGAATATGCAGCTTACAGACAAAAATAAATAGGATAGTCTATGCAATTCCCCACATACAATAAGAAGGCATTCAGTTAAAAACTGCAAGTTTGCTAAACCTAAGATGAGCAGATAACCAAAAGTCGCACCCCAATCATGTACAGGAATTCCAAGCCAGAGTAAAAGAGAGAAGGTAAAGCGAAAAACTAGAAGAAAGAGCGAGACTAATGCAAGAAAAGGCAAGAAGGGATGGACGAGGCGGGGGGAGGGACATCTATTGGTTGAGACCAATTGTAGATCTATGTATGATTGTTTAGAGAGGGGAGCCAAGTAGCACAAGTTGCATTGTAAGTGACCATCGTAGCTGAGGAGAAGTTATATATCCTTTCCGTATCTAGGATGTGACTAAGGCGGATCAGGGACCTCCAGTCCTGGGGAATAGAAGCCCTAGCGGCTGTAATCCTCAAAACCCATTTTCATTGTGAGGGTTGAAGACAAGAAGGGATCCCAGCAGGCAAGACTGAAAGCAGGAAGGTCTGGGGAGGTGGGGGTTAGGAAGGTGCAGGCCGGACCAACCAGGGAGCATAGAACTCATGTCTGCCCAAAATTGAGCAAGAGCGTGAAGACCACCAAATATGCAATAGAGAGCCCGCATTTATCCCGAATCTCCCACACTGATTGGATGCCACTGGAATAAAATTGTTGTGTTTTGACTGGAGTCTATTACCAGTGCATCATAAGCTTGTAATTTGTTTCCCACATAAGAATGTTTGAGACCAATTTGGAATGTATGCAAGAAGAAATCAGCCACTGGGCCTCCGTAAAGGAAACCCCAAGATAGGCTCACAGGCCTCTTTCTGGGGGAAATGCCGTTGGGCCAGGCTAGAATCTTTGTAACCTAAGCTTCCTGGATATACCACATCAGGGGTGGGAGGTTTCAAAGGATGTGAGAGGTCTAGGATGATAGCTCTGGGGAAGAAGGGATCGCATGACATGTTGCACCTGGCAGTATTTCCAATATTCTATCTTCAGTAGACCATAAGTGGAGCAGAGGTTTGTGAAATCAGCTAGAGTGCCCAAAGGAAGATGATGATCTATATCTCGAAGCCTATGAAGGCCTCATTCCGTGAAGGCACTTCATGAAGACCCGGCAGAAAGTCTGGGTTGCCAATGATAGTCATTGCATGACTTCCACACCACTATCAGATGATCAAACACCCCAATTCTTTTAAGGGAAGCAGGTAAATTGTGAGCACTAGCATAGAGAAGTTGAACAGGATCTGTGGGGCCAAGCAAGGGCTTCAGGAGAGAGGGTTAATCCATCCCTGGACTCCACAAACAAAGTTCTAACAGCATCTCAAGTGCTTTAACTTTATTATATTTTATTATTATTATTTATTCATATAGCGCACACAGAATACGCAGTGCTTTACACTCATATTGGTCACTGTCTCCATTGGGGCTCGCAATCTAAATTCACCTATCAGTATGTTTTTTGGAGTGTGGGAGGAAACCGGAGTACCCGGAGGAAACCCACGCAAACACGGTGAGAACATACAAACTCATTGCAGATGTTGTCCTTGGTGGGATGTGAACCCAGGACCCCAGCGCTGCAAGGCAACAGTGCTAACCACATAGGTCAGGAAATCCGGTAATCCTAAACCTCCGCTTAATATAGGGCGAGTCACAGTCTTAAAATGTATGTAGGTTTATATTTCCAAACTAAGGCCTAGATTTAAAGGCAGCCGTTAAACCATCCGCTAAGTAAAAAAGGCACGTCGGCCGCAAAGAACACATGGTTTACGGCAGATTCAAAGGTAAGCGTTCAAGAATAGCTATCGGGCGTAGGCACTACAAAAACACGTTAAACAAAAACCAGCGTCGCACCTGATTTTGCATCACCGTGCGTCCCAAACACCCGTTAAAACACAACTTAACTCAAAATGTTACATTACGGCTGCCGTTGTCTAGCAACCCTGATAGATGCACAAACAAAATTCAAACCTACAGCCAATCCCAAGGCCCCAAAGTATCAAAATTGTTCAAATACACCTATATATACCTCAAAATAACGGTTACACCCTGTCTGTGTTTCGAGTTTCAGCAAGATAGAGCACAGGACCCAGGAGTGGAGGATAGCATTTAGAGAGAGAGATAGAGAGAGAAGCATACAGAGGAGTAAGGTAGAAGGATTTTGGAGAGGAGAGAGTTACATTTAAATAGACACATAGCACACTTTTGCACATAGCACATACATCCATACAAACACATACACATACATACACATAGTCTTTTTTTTTTCATCACACCTTACACATTTTAAACTTTATTTTCACAGTGTGAATCCGTGAGTGAAAGTGTGTGACAGAGAGTGAGTGGGATCGAGTGTGTCTGTGAGGGCGTGTGAGAGTGCCTGGGTGTGACTGGGTGAATGATGGCCAGGAGAGGAGGACAGGAGAGAGGGATGGGGAGACTAGTGGAGGAGGAGGAGGAAGGTCAGGAGGGGATCCCTCAGCAGAGCAGGGGTGGGAGAGGGAGATACGCAGGGCGGAGGGGGACCAGGCCCACAAGAACAGGCACACGAAGAAGAACAGGGACAGATCCTGCAGTGGGACGAGGGGTAGTGCCTGGGGACCACCACACACAGGCAGGGGCAGGACAGCAGGCAGGACACTCCGGGTCTGACTCCTCGCATGCCGGAGCTGAGGGGGACAGGGTCAGGGATCCCCGATATACCGAGGAAGAAAACACGGCCCTCGTGGAGGCTGTGCTGGAGAGGGAGAGTGTCCTCTTCCCGGGGGACAGACTCCCTGGCCTGTCTGCGAGGAGGAGAGCTGCCTGGAGTCAAATCTGCAGCAGAGTTAATGCGGTGGCCACCTGCAGACGGGATGTGGACTCAATCAAGAAGAGATGGGGCGACTGCAAAAGGCAGGTGAAGAGGAAGATGGGGGATGCCGCCCTGCACGCCCGAGCCACCGGAGGTGGGCCACCTGTCCCCATCACCTTCAGCGCATGGGAGGAGAGGCTGCGGCAGACACTGTCGTCTACCCTCATTGAGGGGGTCCCTGGAGGATCAGACACTGGGGAGGAGAGGAGCCTCCACACCACCGGTAAGTGCATCACCCCAAAACCACACACCACCCCAAACCACACACCCATAACAAACAAGCACTCACATCCCAACATCTGCCCTTCATTCAACCACACAATTGCACCAACACAGCACCCTGAGGGTTTAAACAGGAATCAAGACAAGGACAAATGTCAATGTTCAACAAGGCCAAAACCTGTACAACTCCCTGGTTAACCCTCATGTTGCTGTGCTGATCACACACAATACACACAAACCATGCTCAGTAAAGTGTTGTATGTCAAACATCACAATTGTTGTCACACAGTGTTACCCATGTTCACACAGGGAATCCAGCACATAACCCCATGAGTGCGAGAGGGATCATCAATGCATCGATCAACAATGCTTTGGCAACCCCTCTGGTACTCAAAGGGTTAACCAGACAACAAACATATGTCGATAGGTTAACAATTACATGACACATAGGGGACATTCACTAAGCGGTGAAAAAGAGCTGATGTAGAGAATTTGACACTTACATACCCTCACTTTACCAATTACAATGTTAGTCTATGGAGAACATCCAATAACAGGATTCAAGCTGCACAGGCCCCATTGTGTGGACTCCATAGAAAACATTGCAGATGGGGAAATGAGGTCAGCGGAGAAGTCAGCATCATAATCAGTTCATCAGGTCCACTTAACCGCTTACTGAATCACCAACAGGATGGATCAGGTCACAAATCACAGTGCCACGGAGAATAAATGCTTGTATGTGCAACACACACGCCAAAAACAATCACACATAACTAAAGGTGAAAAAGTTGGCCTTGGTGTTGTGTATGCAATCATTTACGCTAACTTCAATTTACATAGCTCACATTTGATTCACATATAGATCCTCAGGAGTGCTGATGCCATGGATGGATGGTACACCACACACTATTTGCAGGATACATATGGGAACCAAATATGAACCATTGAGGTTTGGTCAATAACAGGCCAGTGATTATGGATATCTATGATCGGGTCTGGCTGCCTCACACAGAAGGATGGATGGGCTGATCCAGGAAAAAAAAGGCCTCAATCAATGATATCCTTCAATACTGGCTTGATTGTTGCCCCTCAGGATTCAACTTGAACAGACCTCATGGACAGAATCCTGTAATGTACATCAATCCCTGATTGCCACGGTGGTATCCCATGCATGGTATCCCATGCATCACAATGCAATGCATAGGATACCATCATGACAACCAGAGAGGGACATGTCTAATCTGACAAAATCCAGCACTGTACGGGATGAACTGATAACATAGGGATGAATACTACTTGAATCACACTGCAGATCTCTTCAAAAAAGATATGTACAGAAAGAAAAACAACCAGATTTGTATGTGGATATGTCCCTTTCAAATGGGTACAAATAGGTCCCAACAAGATGTAAACCCAGAGTTCGGTTCAGTACGTGTGATTGTCCAACTGCCCATATATGTGCACCCTCAACAAAATAACTCGTATTGATATCATCATCAGAGTACATATACCCAGTATATTACACCTACTTGGATGGGTATCACTTGTATCTATGAAAGTTCATTTGTGATGGCTGTACATATATAGGCAGTTAGACAATCACATGTTCTGAACAGATCTCTGGGTTCATATCTATCAAGGATATGTTTGTAACCGTATGAAAGGTACATATACACACATATCAGACCATATTCCTCACTGTGTACCTTGGCATGGCAATGGTTAATTTCACTTGATGTAACCTTGCAGGCATCATAAAGAGATGTTTAGAAAGATGTTACTGTATGTGACAGCTGGAGATGTCAGTCATATGACCACACGGAGGCTCTTCAGCAGACCCAAAATTGAACCAATTGGAGATGGATCCATCATTGACATGGTCCACAGAGCGTGCTTACAAACCAGGAACACTTGGTAGACAATGGCAAAGATGTAGTTATCTCCAAATGGGTCAATGTGGAGTCTGCTGAAGAGCCTCCGTGTGGTCAAATGACTGACATCTCCAGCTGTCACATACAGCAACATCTTTCTAAACATCTCTCTATGATGCCTGCAATGTTACATCAAGGTGAAATTAACCATTGCTATCCCGTTAAAGAGATAGTAATACCTAAAATGTGAAAGGAACAATACATGTCATAGGATTGATCCACCGGGTAATGCAAGGGTATTCCCACTACTGAAAGGTGTTTCATCACAAGAGTATAACAGCTCAAAGTTGAATATTCCATGGACAATATCACTGTGGCCTGAAAATGTACTATGCCAATGTTGCCAGACCATCCTCTGGCTAGCTTTGGTCCAGGGAGCAGATATCCACAAAGGATGATGTGGCAACAGCGCAAATGTACAATTTCAGGCCACTGGGTTGTGGCACCAAAGGAATTCAACTCTGAGCTGCAATACATGTAGAATACAACACCCATCACCAGTAGGAGTACCGTTGTTTCACACAGGGGGATACACCATACAACATATATGTTCCTTTACACATTTCAAGTATTAATATCAATTTGACACCATCATGGCTAAGTTTACTGATCACACAATCTCAATCCTCCACACAGGTTATGTGTCTCCAGCACATCAGGAGCCCATGGAGGAGGCCACCTCACCACCCAGTGAGGAGTATTTGGAGGAGGGGACCAGCCAGTGGGCACCGTACCCAACGACATCCACACCTCTTGGCCAGCTGGATGCACCAACTCTGCCTGCACCAACTCTGCCTGCACCGACTCTGCCTGCACCGACTCTGCCTGCACCGACTCTGCCTGCACCGACTCTGCCTGCACCGACTCTGCCTGCACCGACTTATTACAGTGACTGGATGCCCCCCACCACCTCCAGGAGCTATTATCCCCCAGCAGCAGCAGCAGCACCACCACCACCAGGGAGGCAATGGCTGCCCGGTGATGTGGCCACCACCCAATACGGGCCATACCCACAGATTGACCTACCCTCCTGGATGGCTCCCCAGGTATGATCCTAGGTGGGGGCCAAGCACATACCAGTGGCCAAGGTTTGACCCTTGGCCACTCGACTACCAACACCTGGGCCTGCTTGGGGAGCCCCAACAGCCTATGCGAAGGGACGTGTTTACCCCACCACCTCCACCAGCACAGACATCGGTGGGCAGCAGTGGGTCAATTGATGTGGTGGCCACATACCCATCTGCAGCACAACCAGCAGCAGCAGAGGAGGACACAGCAGCAGCAGAGGAGGACACAGCAGCAGCAGAGGAGGACACAGCAGCAGCAGAGGAGGATACAGCACCAGCAGAGGAGGACACAGCAGCAGCTGATTCACCAGGCACAAGCATCACCAGCAGTGAACGGCCCACGGGGATGGAAGCTGAGTGTATGGCTCTGCAAAGGAGACTACTCAGGTCAAGCCTCCGCACCAATGACAACATCACCAGGAGCCATAGGGAATCCCGTATAAACACTAACAGGATAGAGGCAAGGATCCATGCCCTGGAGTCGGAGGTCATGAGGATCAACACTCAACTCCATCAGCTACACACGGGGGTGATGGACCTGCTTGCACAGCTACTGGTGGAGTTGAGAGAGCTGAACCGCAGGGAGGACTTACGTTTGGAGAGGGAAAACCTGCGCTCCACAGAGGGATCCACTGCCCCCACCACCCCCTCTAATGTGACCCCCGAAGCCACACCTAGGGGGCAAAGGGTGACCAGGAGATCATCCAGGTTATCCACTTCTGCCGCACAGTCTAAGCCCCCCCCCCCCCCAGAAAAAAAAATAAAATGCCCAACATGTTGAATTTCCCCTGAATAAAGGAACATTGTGCTTTTGAATCCTGTCTGATCTGCTTTGAATTTGGTCATAGATTTGGGTGGCAGAGTTGTCTCCAATGCATTGCCAAACAATTCAGTGAATACAACTCCTGCCTAGGTAAGATGTTTGTGGGATGTTACAACATGGGTTCACACACACATCGTTGTACAAAATCAACTGTAAAAACATCCCTGTTGCCATATTACACAACTGTGTTATATGGCAATGTTGTGTGTTGATTTTGCATAACAAAACATTCCCCTTAGCCCAACATTTGGTACAACATTGAACATTCATCTACATCATATGTTGTGTTTAACCCTTTGATAGCCAGAGTGGTAGGCAACGCATTGCAAAGAAATGCGTTGGGTACCACTCTGGCACTCAGAGGGTTAAGGGGATAACCAAACAAACAGCTTAGCGGTGAGATAACAAGCAGGACAGATAAATGGGACATGTATCCATATTGTCTTGGATTCACACACTCGTTGTGCAACAGACTGACTGGGGAAGCCAATGTTTTCAACCTAGGATTTCAATGTGTAGCACACACATTGATATCCTGGGGTGAGCATTGGGGCCTCCAGTAAGTTGACTTGTTGTTTTTTCTAAGGGTGTAACAGACTTCCCCAGTGAAAACACTTGTCCACTTGGTCATGTACTGTGATATGTCCCAGTGGAGCAATATCACTGAACATTGATTATACTGAGCAACACATTAACTGTGGACAGGAATTCACTATGGAAGTATGTCCCCTTTATCACCTCTTTACCACTCCCACAACACATTAGTGTATCACTGCCACCATCTGTTAGCGTGAATACATCACTGAGTCCACTCACTTGCAAACAAGTGGTGGAGTTCTGTGATATGGGTGATGCCTTTCCATGTATGGGGATACTCTACCCTGGGTGTGGCAACGCATTGACAACTGTGTTCTCAAATATATCCTCCTACAGACACAGATAGAATGGTGATGGTTCATCTTTATTGTGTCTCAAAGTACATTAGGATGTACATGTGTTTTCTGTGTATTGCCTATATGCATTGAACACCTGTATGAGAACACTAAATGTACTTTGAAACAAAAAAATAGTACTTTAGTAACACTGCTGCCCAGCTCATGTGTTGTCCACAAGGTTTGACAACTCTGTAGCTGAGCATCCTAACTGTACAGGTTATAAAACTCAGGAATTAGTGTTTTCTGTGTCTATATGAAAATGATCCAGTAGAGGTTTGTGTGAACCTCAGGTCAAACTTTGCATCACCAACAACATCAACATAAACAGCAAGGGGTGATCTCCATGAAGGTGATGTCAAGACATCAATCCAGTCACATAGAAGAACTTCAGTTCAAGGATGGATCATGTTACGGATGCCTGTGGAAGAAGAGGACAGGATTTAGAGCAGTTGACCTGAACTGATCATCAAGCAACAACAATTTAGTCTTTTTGATCCCCTCAATTTTCACAGTTACAGGTGAGTACACAAACCATTGCTTGACAATGTGTTGTGTACTCATCTGTAACCAATTATGTGGAGAACTAAGGACATGTGCCCCAGCCCTATGGATATGTGCCCCTGACATGGATACACACATCAACAAGTGTTCTGAGAGCTCCATGGAAGTAATGAATTTGGGCTGCCACTGTTAATGTGACAGTGGCAGCCCAATGTCATTTGTTCCATGGAACTGTTAGGACACATTTGTTGATGTGTGTATTCATGTCGGGGGCACATATGTCTGCACACTCACAGGTCAGCATGGTGTCCCTGGTAATCTGATCTATGTCTCATGACCTCTACATTGTGTGCCCATACCACTGTACATCCACCCCTGTGCTGCTCTTCTCAGCTGTAGCACAGTACAGGTCCCATTTTGAGTCCAATGGCCCTTTAACCCCTGATGTGACGGAGTATTATCCAATGCATAGCATTGGATAACACTCTTTCGCTACAAGGCTAGCATGGTTGCTCTGGCTATGCTCATGGCAAATCAAGTTAGCTGCTGTCAATCAAGCCCTGTAAGGCGATGAACATGGGTTATGTGTTGTACCTTGTTTCTCCTGAGGGTGTGCGTGATATCCTTGGGGTCTGTATGTCAACGTGGAGAGTGGAATGGAGGATGTTTTTTGAGTCCACACACACAATTTGCCACGTCCGCTGCCAGTGCAGTGCTGTGTCACTGTTCCTGTGGGGTGAGACAGAACAAAATGTGCAGTGTGGTTAGTGTCACAGGACTGATGGGGGACTTGCATGGATTGTTTGCATGCCTGTGTTATACTCACATGTAAAGTGTTCCGTGATGAGCCTGTCTCTGATCTGTGTCCCTCTCAGGGTCTCCTCAACGTGTCCGATGTCCATGGGCACTTCCTGTATGGGGGGGGCCTGGATGTGCTCCAGCAGCCTGGTGTCCACTGCGATGTTGTGCAGTATTGCGCACGCCACAATGATGTCGCACACCTTTCCAGGTGCATACTGCAGTGCTCCCCCCGAGTGGTCCAGACATCGGAATCTTGACTTGAGGAGGCCAAAGGTCCGCTCAATGGCATTCCTCGTTCTGCCATGAGCCTGGTTGTAGCTTTCCTGGGCATGTGTTCGAGGATTGGTCAGTGGGGTCAGTAGCCAGGACTTGCATCCATAGCCAGCATCACCTGTGTAATGTGAGTGACATGGTGAGACAGGGAGCACATGTTGTGTGAATGATGTTTTGTGTGGTAGACGTAGTAGCTGTGGGTCAGGAGCATGCTAAGCAGCGTTGTGTGTACGCCTGTGTATGTGATGTGATTTTGTATTGTGAACTCACCCAAAAGCCATCCCCCTGTAAAAGTTCCATTCTCGAAATCTCTGTGGACTGAGGAGTTTTGGAGAATGTATGAATCATGTGAGCTGCCAGGATACTTTGCACAGACATTCATTATCCTCATATGGCTGTCACACTCCATCTGCACGTTGATGGAGTGAAAGTTCTTCCTGTTGATGAATATCTGCGCGTCACGTGCTGGGGCCTTAATTCGGACATGGGTGCAATCTATAGCACCCATGACCCTGGGCATGCCTCCCCTGGCGTAAAAGGCCTGCTTGACTTGTATCCAGTCCATGTCGGTGGTGGGGAAATGTATATAGGTACTGGCCTTGCTTTTGAGGGCTGGCAGGACCTGGGCCAGCACCCTGGAGAATGTGGCCTGTGACATGCCAGATGCGTAACCCTCTGTGGACTGGAAGGCCCCGCTTGCCATGAAGTGCATGGCACAGAGTAGTTTCTGCAGGCCAGTTAGGGCATGGTTGTGGATGTAGATGGGATCCACCTGCTCCTTGATGACCTCATACAAGGCAATGATGCTGTCAGGCCTCAACCTGTAGCGATCAATTACCTCATCATCGGTCATTCCAAAGAGGGTGACCCTTGGGCGGTATACCCTGGGCCTTGGTGGTCGTCTATACATCCTGTGCCCTCCAGGTGGGGATGGGCTCCTGTGTGGCTGCTGAGCCAGAGCCTCCTCACTTGCAACAGGTGGTGGCTGTTGATCAGGCATGCTTGGAGGTTGCTGATGTTCCCCAGCTCTCTCCCTTGCACGCCTTCTCCGCAGCCTTCGCA
This sequence comes from Rhinophrynus dorsalis, assembly GCA_037306005.1. Lineage (NCBI taxonomy): Eukaryota > Metazoa > Chordata > Amphibia > Anura > Rhinophrynidae > Rhinophrynus > Rhinophrynus dorsalis. Next base: position 328,052,333 of record CM074719.1, on the reverse strand, counting down.
ACAATATGTAACCCAACATACTGTTTGCTTTCTCTCTCTCTCTCTCTCTCTCCCTCTCCCTCTCCCTCTCCCTCTCCCTCTCCCTCCCTGAGTGGGAAAACAAGCCACAAGTGAGTGTGTTGAGTTGTCCCTTTAAGTACTTGCTAGGGCGTTGTGTGGGTGTGGTGATGAGGTGAGTGCTGACCAATGGTGAGTTGTTTTTGTCCAGGTAAGTGTTTGCAGGTGTGTGTGTGTTATAAGATGTGGTGTGTTGTGCTTGTTCTGTGTGTGCCATTTGCGGACGTGCAGTTGTGGGGTGCAGGTGGCGTGTTGATGTTGCCCAGGTGAGCTTGTATTTGCAGGTGTCCGCTTTGTGTGATGACCCCCATTGTTCCGTGTCATGTTGTGTTGTTGTTTTTTTGTGTGTCGTTGTCCCTGTGGTGTTGGTTGTTGTTGTGTGTGTAGTGATTTGTGTTGTGTGTGCATGTTTTTGTGTTGTTTTGGCATTGCACGGGTTAATTTTCCCATTTACATGGTTGTGCGGTAAGCCTTTTGTGTCTTTTCCTATGTAACGGGTGTTTTGTTTTGGCCGTTAAGTGTCTAACGGCTTAAAAAAGTGGGTCTTAACTTTTAGCCGTTAGGTGTGTCTTTTTTTCAGCCGTTATCAGTACCGCAAGCCTTTGAATAGCTCTGGGGTATGTTTTACCATGCGTCTGAATGCACGTAAGTGTATCGGCCGTAAGGATTCTACAACTGCCGTTAGCTGGTCTTTAGACGGATCTTTGAATTGCAACATGTCACTTAACGCACCCGTTAGTGATTTTTTTGCTAACGGCTGCCTTTAAATCTACCCCTAAATCTGTAAAAATTTCTACTTTTTTAGGTTGAGGTGCCTTTAAGAGCAGATCCTATCGGATGGAGCATAGAATGCTATTCTGGGGGAGCGGAGTGAGCGCTTGCTGGAGATGGACACATGCTAGGGTAGCTCATGCTCTGCGAGCACAAAATCGCTAGCAAGCTGTCTAAAAACACTTCCCACACGATGGTTAAATCATCTAAAAAGACATCTAAGACCCCTGGCACATCAAAAGAAGCCAGGGCGGGGTCGCAACCTACGAACAACTACTTTACTCCTCTCCAAGCAGGATCGATGGGGCCTGACAAAATGGTGCAGATACACCCTCCGGTGAGCCGCTCACTTTGTTCTTCAAATGGCGAGATCGAGGATGAGAGTACTCCGCATTCGGCCGACCTTACTTATATCAGCCAAGGAGTAGTCACTAAGGCGGACTTTGCGGCCTTCAAATAAAAAAGGATCTGGCGTCGGTGGTGGACCATGTTCGTTCAGCAGTCTGAGACGAACTATCTAAGATTAGGGAGGACCTCAAGCAACAAGGTACCAGACTGCAAACACTGGAACAGGACCAGGCCTCATTGCATGCCTCCTTTCAGGCCCTGGATAATAAGTTTGTGTCGCAAAGCAGGCTGACTTCCCAACTCGCCCAACACTTAATTGACCTCGACAATCGTGGGAAGCAGAACAATTTGAGAATCGGAGGCCTGCCCAAGCTCCAGGGAGCCGAAGACACACCCGCCAAGAGGCAACTGAACTTTTTAATGTTATTCTAAATAGAGACACTTCAGTGACCATGGTGTTGGATCGGGCCCATAGAGCTTTGCGCCCCAAGGACCTATCGGGAGGATGCCCTAGGGACATAATTTGCTGCATCCACTCTTATGGCCTGAAGAAAGACATACTCCGAGCGGCAAGGCAGCGCCGTACCATTGATTGTAAGGGGTTCGATCATCCAGATACTCCCTGATGTCTCTTGGGCAACACTACAGATGAGAATATTGTTAAAACCCCTAACTGACCTACTCCAGGGAGCAGAGATGCCGCATTGATGGGGCTTTCCCCTGACGCTCTCGGTGCGCAGAGACACTAACACCTCATGGTCAAGCATCCAGGCGATGTCCCTGCTCTCTGTTCTACCCTCCTGCTGGAGGCTCCGGTCTTGACAGATAGGCAGTCATTTGTGGATGGTGACTCACCATTACAGTTTCTGGCTCTTCAAATCCCACCTTGGGTACACAGACCCCAATGTCGGAGGCGACATAGATCTCACCCACCCGATCCAGCCCGGGAGAATAATTGAGGACGGGGGAACCCATAAATCTGGGATTGACTATGGGACTGTTTCCTGGTTGTTGGACCTAGACTTCCCTGGGATACCTTTGTTATTATGCTGCTGGACTATTTATCCACTCACGGACACCGGAGACTAGAAGACCATTGGTCTCATGAGCTGATCTGCTTTGTTGCCTCTCGGCAGCCTATTCAGAGACTGTCTCCCCCCCCCCCTAGTCTTCTGCTATCTACTCATGGCCTGAGGCCCACCCTTGTTGAAAAACTCAGACTTTTTATTACTCCCTCCATCCTTATACCTTGCTGGGGACTGGGTGATGGCCGACGAACCTACCTGCGGTGGACGACCTAGATGACTCTTACCTGTAGTGCCCTGTTGGGTGCTGCTTATGTAAATACTTATATCTTATGATTGCATGTGATGTTCATTCATGGCCCGCTCTGGCCGCTGCCCACCTGGGCACCTCTCCCTTCAGACTCTTAGGCACTTTCACTGATGGGTATCATCCTGCCCTTGGCCCCAATGTATATAAGGGGTTGGGTGGTTAGTTTTCAGCCCTTCCTGCGCTTGTTCCTCACAGGGGTTACCTGGGTGATTTCCCCGTGTACCCCTCCAGCCCCCCCTACTCTCCTTGTCGCCTTCTCCTACTGGTGCTGTGGTTTGGTGCTGAGTTTGCCCCCTGCTCCTGTCTGTTGGGTGGACCAAGAGGGTTTGAGACCCGGGGACACTTATCACCTGCTGGATGGTCAGGGGCAGGGATGGCGATCCCCGGATTGGAAATCCCTTTTCCGGGCCCATGGCCCCTATTCCTTGGTCGTGACCTAGCCTGGGTCCTGGGTTATTTGGGATTAGGGTGTGATGGTACTTGTCGCTTGGATGCCGGGGTTACTTATCGGGTCCTCCATCTTCCCTTCTCTCCCCGCCCGGGGCATTACTCAGGACACATACATACTCGCCCCTGCAACTTGAATGCACTTCGCTGCCACTACCAGTGGGGATCCAGGTGGTCTATTCATATGATATTGTGATTGCTAATAATATTGTTCATAATAATAAGGCTGAATACGTTTACACTGTTGTTAATGTTAATTATGTTTGCTCTTTGCTTGGAAAATGTAATACACTGTGTGCTCGCGGAGAGGAGACTTTAAAGAACCTTCCTTCCTGTGCTTATACGTCTTCACTTCTACTTCTCCTAAATGCACTAGTGTCATTGTATCTCAGGGCATGCGCTACCTCCAACGAAGAGGTCATCTCTTAGACATACTTGCGGAACAGGGTTTATTCCTGCTATGTTCTTTTCTATAACCTCTGTCAGGTAATTGGTTGTGTCTTAACTTTTGTTCCCTTACTGTAACGGATTGTTCGACACAGACACAGTAGGTTTGGATAAAACACAATTTTATTAAACAATAAAGAACACAATAACCCTCACAGGTCCTGTAATATATACATAATATAGTACAGCCACTAGACAGGTTATACAGAGGTAAGCCCACACAGGTCCAGTATAAGTAGAGTCCATAGAACAATATACTGACACAGGTCAGGCAGATCTTGTGTGAGTCCCAGTTTATCAGTACTGCATGGGTTAATAGTACTCAGAGAATGCTGACAGGCCCTAGTGTAGCAAGGCCTTCTAAGATGCTCAAACAGAGGTGAGAGCTTTAATTCAAGTAACGCCCAAGATAATGGATACCAGACAATTGTGGACTGCCGTAGCAGTAACGGAGACTGAGCAACTTGAGCACTGCCATAGCAGTAACGGAGACTAAGCAACTTGAACACTGCCGTAGCAGTAACAGAGACCAAGCAACTTGGGCACTACCATAGCAGTAACGGAGACTGAGCCACACGAGCACTGCCGTAGCAGTAACAGAGACTAGGCAACTGGATCCTGCCGTAGTATTAAAGGAGACTGAGCAACTGAAGCTCTGCAGTAGCAGTAACAGAGACTAGGCAACTGGATACTGCCGTAGCAGTAACGGAATCTGGTCAGAGTGGGCACTGCCGTAGCAGTAACAGAAAATTGAGCAACTCGCCCTGAGAGGCACCCAACCTGGAATGGTTCGTAAGACAGACCAATAGGAATGTCGCCGGGGTGACATGGAGGCAACCGAGACCAATCTGCAGAGCTGTCCAGAGACAGTAAGAGACCAGCACTACCCTTAACCGGAGACCGGTCAGTGCATGCAGAAGAGGCCGCTGCCCAACCAGGCAGAATCCACACAGCATAGGAAAGTACAACAGTCCAAGTTTGTACACAGAGCAGGAATGTCGGCCAAGCTGGGTCGGTACATTGAGCAGGAACGTCAGCCAAGCCGAGTCGGTACACGGAGCAGGAACGTCAGCCAAGCCGGGTCGGTACACAGGAGATGAGAAGCAGAATGGTCAGGCAGTCCAGGTCGGTGCACAGGCAGGAAACGAGATGCAGAGTAGTCAGGCAGGCTGGGTCAATACACTGAGAGCTCACAAGAATCAGGAACAAGCGCTGGTACTGGAACACCACGAAAGGGCACCGGAGATGTGCCAAAACCCAGTATTTAAGGACAATACTGGGCGAGACAATCACAGTTCAGCCAATAGGCGTTAGGCAGGAGTGGAAACTGACAGAATGTCGCCGAATAGCACGGGCACTGTGATACTTACTAACACTACTTCATTCTTCTGCCCCTTCTTCTCTCCCCCTGACCTGCCGATACCCTCCCTTTACTCCCGTCCAAGTGCCCTCCCTTGCAATTGTCTGCCTTGATTGGAGCTTTCATTTATTCGTTTCAGTATTTGGGCAGGTCCACTTGTTCCTCTTGTGTCTAATGCTGAGATGGGTGATTTTGCTCTCCAAGTAGTTTCAATCAATGCCAAGGGGCTGAACGTTCCAGAGAAATGGTCTAGATTGTTTTGTGAGGTGAGGTCTGGTGGGGTTGACATTGGAATGGTGCAGGAGACTCATTTCTGCTGGGATTGGGCCCCTGCCTGCTCCAATCCCTTCTTCCCAACAGCTTATTACTCCCAATCCCCCTTTCAAAAAACTAAGGGAGTGGCCATATTTTTGGCCAGATCTTTACCACTGGTTGTCTCTGATGGTAGGGCTCTTTTCATAAAAGGATCACTTGGTCTGGAATGAATCACTATAGCCAACATCTATGCTCCGAACAAGAATCAATATTTATTTCTGTGCTCTGTACTGCGTGACTTAGAGTCCTTCGCGGAGGGTATAGTGATACTCTATGGTGATATTAACTTGACCTTGAATCCACTTATGGATTCTTCTACGGGGGCATCCACCGTCCGCTATACCAAAATTAAGAAGGTGAAAGCGGCTTTACACCGCGCTCAATTCACCACCCGACCACTAAAGATTACACATTCTTCTCTCCCCCACACACTAAATACTCTAGGATAGATTGTCTCTTCCTGTCACACAGGCATTTACACTTAGTTCACTCCTCTAAGATTGGCAATATACCTTTGAGTGATCACACCCCTGTGTCTATGCGTAGCTTAATCTTATCCCTTCCAAGTCGTCAGGCTTCCTGGTGGATGAACGAGACATTATTGAAAGATCCTTCAGACTGTGCTAAGTTGCGGAAGATCTTGGAGGACTACTTCACCGACAATACTTCCCAAGATGTTTCCCCACAGGTTACTTGGGAAGCACACAAAGCGGCTATTCGGGGCCACCTGATTAGCCTTGGGACCTTCCAGAAAAGGCGTAAGTCAGCACGGATGGTGTCCCTCTTAAGCCAGGTCTCTGACATTGAAACACCCATAAACTAAACTTATCCCCTGACGTTTATCAGGACTTGACAAGGTTAAGGGCCGACCTGGTGTCCCTATGTAACACTCAGATGCAACGGGTCTGTCAATTGAACCTTAGTTCATACTATGCACATGGGAATAAAACGGGCAGATCCCTAGCTCGGGCTCTTAAACCTAAGCAGGCACATTCCTTCATCAGAAAAATACGTTCTGCTACCCATACATTAGTACACCATGCAGACGAGATCGCGGAATCCTTTTGTACATATTACCACTCCTTGTACAACATAGCAGGGAATTCTCCCATCCCTTCCCCTCACAACGAGACTCCTGCCATTTCAGCATATCTTGCACGTTTTATGCTGACGACACTTTCTCCCCAGATCGCAGACTCTATGGAGAATCCTATCACCCAGGAAGAATTGATGCTGGCCCTTAAGTCAATGCCTACTGGTCCAGACAGTCTCACCCTGATTTACTATAAAATTGTCCAGGACCTTCTCTTCCAGCGATTCTTGCACACATTTAACTCCCTTCAACCTGGAAAGACCCTCGCAACCCACTCCCTGGATGCGATCATCACAGTCATACCGAAACAGGGTAGGGACCCTGAGCTTTGCTCGAGTTATCGCCCTATTTCTCTCTTGGACACGGACGTGAAGCTTTTTGCCAAGATTCTGAGCCTTGGATTGCGGGCTGTCCTTCTCCAGTTGGTACACTCGGACCAGGTGGGGTTCATCCCTGGCCGCGAGGCTCGGGATAACATTAATCTCATCCACTCTGTTAGATCCCTAAAGATCCCTGCACTGCTTTTGTCCACAGACGCAAAGAAAGCCTTCGACAGGGTGAGCTGGCCCTTTTTGGGTCAAATTCTTCGACACATAGGCCTGGGATCTCAGATGTTTCACTGGATCACCTCTTTGTACCATCTCTCTGTTGCCCGCGTTAAGGTAAACGGGGTTCTGTTGAGACCTCTATCCCTGTTGAATGGCATTTGGCAGGGTTGCCCTCTGTCACCTCTTATTTTTGTTTTGGCTCTTGAGCCTCTTAACGCTGTTCGATTTAATTCCTCAATTCACAGTATCAGCCCACTCGTATAAAGTGCCAGCTTTTGCTGATGACCTGTTATTTTCTCTAACTCCGCCCTTGATCTCCTTACCCAACCTACTACATGAACTTATGATATCTGGCCGCCTCTCACATTTTAAAATTAATATGGATGTCAGTGGCCCTCAATATCTTGCTAGATAACTGAACAAAAGAGCTTCTCCAGGCTAGATTTCCTTTTCGTTGGGCACCCGATAGGGTAAAATACTTGGGCATATTCCTCACCTCTAATCCTACCTTTGTTTGACGCTAATTATGTTCTCCTCCTCTCAGCATTGAAGGCCAATGTGGACTGTTGGTCTAGACTCCATCTTTCTTGGTTCGGACGGCTGGCGACGGTCAAGATGAATATTTTGCCTCTTTATTTGTATCTCCTACAGACTCTACCTATCTCCATACCCAGATCCTTTTTCCAGTCTATACGACAGCTCCTGTTGGGTTTCATCTGGCGCTCCAGGGGCCGGAGATTGGGACACTCCTACCTCATCCGACGCAGAGAGCTTGGTGGAGTGGACCTCCCGGATCTGGAGACATACCACAACGCGGTTATCCTCGCTAGAGTGGTGGAGTGGACTATACCATCTGAAAAGCAGTGGATGTGATAAAATAAATCAGAGCTCCTGCCAGAGTGAACATTCGTATGATAGACGTACCACTTCGGGATATAAAAAGAGAACTTCTTTTGCCAGAGTTAACATTAGTATGATAGATATACCACTCCGGGATATAAAAAGAAAAAAAACTTAAAGGTACTTATCTCACTGGAGCTGTGCATCAGTGTGGGAGAGCCTTCCACAAGAAACTCCGTAGTATCGTTACAAGTGAACAGACAGACCTGACGTCCCAAATGGCTCTAAACAGCAGCACACAGGTTTGAGATGAGGTACACGCTCTTCTCTCAGACTTGAGACCCAGGCACACTCTCCCTAAGTCTCCAATGGCTCTAAGCAAAGCTGTGTTGAGTAAAGGGTAAAATACAGACTATGCCCTTCTAGGTATGCAAGGGATGTCTAACACTACGCATGCGTATGTGCTTGGTTATATAACACTGAATATTGGAGATGATACTACCTGTCTCTCATAAACACTACGTAAGCTGGCATTGCCTGCCCCTCTGCTGTTGCCAGCCAAAACTGCAGAGCATTAACCCCCCAACTAACCATGAGGAGATCACCAAAAAAAACCATCCCTTACATGGAGGTTGCTCTTTCTTTTCTTTTCTGTATTTATGTTGAAACAAATAAATACAAAAAATATTAAACAAAAAAAAGAGTGGTATTCTGGGACAAGGCAAGAGCAGTTTGCTGCCTCAGGTTACTTCTAGACATTCATTTTTTTTTTCATAGATAGATTAATAGATTTCAATACTTCCATCAGTATGGGTAGCAGAGCAGGGCACTGTTTCCCTCAGCAACCCAGGCATGTTCCACCCCCAAAGCCAAGTAGGCTTGATCAGGCAAGACGCCTGTTCAGGAGCCTAAAACTGACAAGCCTAACTTGGCATGACTGCCATGGGTCTGGTCCGCCTTAGGCTATAGGAGGTCATCTACGTTTTTCTACAGTGCTTGAGACATTTCTATGGTGACCCATGGGTTTTGCTGGTAATTTTGGAATGGTAGATTTCAAGTCCCTTCCACCATGTTATTTCTGAATGACCAGAGTTCCTTGTGATCCCAAGCAAAACATTCTATTTTTCACTCTGTTTCCTCTCTGCTAGCCCCTTCTATGGAAAATTTCACAGGATTAAATTTTTCATTGTCTGCAAAAAAGATGGTGTATATGCTGTCCTATTCTGGCCTTAAAATACCTCAACCATTTTGTTCTTGCTTCCCGATTCAAGATTGGAGTCATTGCATTCTGTTATTGCCACATGTGTCCATAGGATTTGGCTTCCCTAGATATAAAATATTTATCTGCACATCCTTATCTATGCAGATCATCATTTCCTGCAGTTTCAACATCATCATTTTCAATTCACAAATCTTCCCTTTGGGTTGGCGTCACTTCCATGGGTATTCACAAAGGTCATGCCAGGTGTATCTCTTTGACTTTGTATCTGTATGACCTTTTATTAAAGGGTCCTTCAGAGGAGATCTTGTGCATTCAGATTCAGTCTTGCATGTAACATAGTAAATTAGGTTGAATAAAGACACAAGTCCATCAAGTTCAACCTTCTCCTCATACTCCAGTAACTGAGAATTTTATAGCTTTCCTGTTACCTGTTAAGTTAGTCTTTATCAGACCTTCCTGATCTGCCTACTAATAAACAGTATAACTCTGTATGTTCCCTTTTGAAAGAAATGTATCTAATCTTCTCTTAAATGTATCCATTGTATCTTCCATAACCACCTCCTTGGGCAATGAATTCCACAATTTAACAGACTTTACTGTAAAAAAAAAAACAAAAAAAAAAAAACCCTTCCTCTGCTGAATTCTAAACCTCCTTTCCTCTAATTTCAAGGGGTGTCACCTGATCAGGCCTTGGAATAAATAGCTCACCGCAGAAATCGTTGTATTGACCTCTCATATACTTGTACAATGTGATAAGGTCTCCTCTTAGTCCTCTTTTCTCTAAAGTAAATAAACCAAGTTTGTCTAGTTTATTTATCATATGTCAAGTTTTCCATTCCCTTAATTAATTTTGTTGCTCTTCGCAGTACCCTCCCTAGTTCTAGTATAACCTTTTTCAGAACCGGTGCCCAAAATTGCACTGCATACTCAAGGTGAGGTCTTACCAATGATTTGTACAATGGCAAAATAATGTTATCCAGTTTTGCTTCGATACCTCTTTTTATGCAAGACAGGACATTGTTTGCCTTTGCTACTTCTGTTTCACACTGGTCACTGTGTCGAACCTGCAGCTATATTGGACATGGAGTGACTCACTTTGAATCTACATCTACGGGTGAGAGTTTTGAGATTGGTCACTTTATGAATTGTAGTTCTAGCTTTGTTATTTATTTGCTTACTTGCATATGTGGTATGCAGTATGTGGGCAGAACCGCTCAAAAATTGAGAACGCAGTTTGGACAACATAGACGGAATATTTTGTCTGGTATGTTGTTGCATAGTGTGCCCAAACATTTTGTGGATTGTCATAATAGCAATCCTGGCGGTTTATGTATAGTACCTATTGAATGGGTAGATTTTAAAGAGAGGGAGAGACACCGTAGGTTGGCATGTAGCGAGGCCTATTGAATTTTTAGATTGAATACATTGGTACCGATAGGTCTCAATGAAGTGGTTGATACACAATGGTAGGTATAGTTACATGATAAGTTAGGTTAGGTATTTATTGGAGATTTAGTTTAGTTATACTATTTATATTATTTTGATAGGATAGAGTAGTAGTCCTATTAGAGGATTTTGATATTATAATTTATAGATTATGAGGTGTTTCATAGTGATAGGTAATTTTGTATTGAGATAAATAGGGGCACTTAGGAGTATAGGATTTAGAAGCATTTGATACAATCATTTAAAGTAGGAGTTCACCATTATTTATTTATTGATATTTTGGGGTGATAATATATATGAGGTATTCTTAAAGTGATAGGGAGTTTAGTTTAGATACACAAGGTTTGTTTAGGTACCGCTATATAGATTTTTTTACACGGCTTATTATACATTATATTTTATATCGTATTACTTTATATATTTAGCCCTCTGAGACCGTTAGTGTTTAGTAGCTACCCAGTGCAATAGGTTTATTGTTTTAGGAGAGAGGATGTTTAGGATACAGTATGTTATCTATGTTGATTTGAGTCCTATGTAGACTCGGAGGGTACTGTTGTGAAGCGGGACACATGACTTGGTGATGTGTGTGAGCTTTCTCGGTATCTTCCTGAGCTCTAGGTACCTTTCTGAGTTCTGCTTATTCTGTTGTCTTATATTGGTGAGTGGTTTGAATTAACAGTGTGGCGGTGATTAAATGAGACCGGATGCTAATCGTCGCTAAGTGTGATATGTGTTTTTGAGGGTCCATGTGAGTTCACTCGATGCCCGTTTGAGATTCGTTGATTTGGTCGTTTTATGCTGGATCTGACTCATGTCTTATAGGAGAGTTGTTTGATTGAAGGGAGTATTTTGTGAAGATCCTTAGATTATAGGGGTAATTTACAATTTCAGTAATGGAAGGGTTAACAACAAGTGTAAAGATGTCCGCTAGGATATTTCCCTGATTATATTATATTTTATATCTGGGAAATGTCTACAGTGTATTGTTTCATTATGTATATTTTATGTATCTAGATTGTGAGCCCCGGTAGAGGGACTATTTGGATCTGTGTTCGTTAGTTATGTTGGATTTTATCAGTGGGGAAATCGCGATTATAGGACATTGTAAAGGGTTAACTATTAGTTGATTAATTGGAGACATGATTGCGCTTGTCCCACTGACCAATGAACCTGACGGTGGCAAATTTAAATAGCTGCTCGGGCCAGCGTTCAGGTTTTCTGATAGTTTTTTGATATCCCCTACAACACTGATGAAGCAGCGTGTAGTGCTGCGAAACGCGTTTGAAGTAGGATTTTAATTTTTGGATGTTTTTACACGGTTTTATATATTTTTAAGATTGATAATAAAATTTAGTGGAGCGGCTACATTCCTTTTTTTTTTTTTTTTTTTTTTTTTTTTTTTTGTACTGGGATATTGGTACCAGCTTTGAAAAATGCTGTGAGAGAGCAGTATATTTTGAGTACAGTGGATACTATTGGAGATCAGAGAGAGTTCCTGCAATATACTCTAATTGATGAAATACCGGGCAAGGGCGGTAAGATATCCCTGCAAAGTGATTATAGCTGTATATACACATAGGTGTCTATATAGCCATTTATAAATGTGAGGTAGTATTTCTTTAAGTTTAGAGCATCTATATTTGTTTGATTCAAGCACTATTGGCGCCCCCTTTTTTGTTCTCTTTTTTTCCAGGTTCTGTTTTAGTTCCCTTCTTAAATAGAGGCACTATATTAGCTCTTCGCCAATCCTGTGGCGCTGTGGTGATAGAATCTTTAAAGAGTAAATATAGGGGTTTTGCTAACACTGCACTAAGTTCCTGAAGAACCCTTGGATTATACCATCAGGACCCGGTGCTTTGTCGGTCTTAATTTTGTTCAGTCTTCCCATGACATCTTCTTAATTTAACCCAATATCTGATAATTGTATTGTTTTATTTGTTACTTGTGGAGGCTCTTCTACAATTCCTTCCTCCCTTGTATATACTGATGCAAAGAAAGTCCATTCTGGAACAACACAATTGGATTCTCAATCTCGAGAATCCTCTTTAGTTCCATCACAGGTCCTTCATTTACTTTGTATGAGATTCAACACTCTTCAGGGGATGGTTTTTCCCACCAGAAAACAAAATTTGGCTGTTGCCCCTTCAGGTGACACAGGCTGTATCCCAGCAATCCGCTATGCTGTGGGAATTCATGAAGGTACTAAGCTACCTAGTCTCTGCTCAAATCCATAATCAGGAGCTGAAACTGGAAATTGTCAGGGATTGGTTCCCAACAACAGTGTCACCTTCCCTGTATCATGTCTCTGTCCAAAAGGAAGAAGGCAGTCCTTTGTTGGTGCCTCATCTGTCTTTGGGATGGTCACTGGTTATACCAGATTAGGTCTTGGGGACCAAGGGCACAAGTCTAACAGGCTGGTGCACCTGTCTGGGTACTCAAACTGCTCAGGTTCTTTAGACCAAGGAGGAGAGCACTCTTCCTTAAATTTTCTGGAACTTAAGGCAATTTTCCTAGCCTTGCAGTATTGATTTTCGTCTGTACAGGTATCGCTGGTGCAGTTTCAGTTAGGAAATAGAACTGTGATAGCTTATATTAATTGCCAGAGAGAGACCGCATGGACGGACTGAGGTTCGGCTGATTCTCACTTGATCAGAGGCTCATGTGCTGGCTATCTCCGCCTTTCAAATTCCCGGGGTAGACCATGTCATGGCAGGGTTTTTCACTCTCAAGCATCTAAATCCTGGCAATTGGGAGCTCAGTCAGAGGAGAATTTGATTTGATAGTCCAGCTATGGGGTCACCCAGCAGTGGGCTTAATGGCCTTTTGTATGTGCTGCAAGGTTCCTCACTTCTGCGCCAGGTCCCAGGATCCTCTAGGTTTTATGGATCTTTCCATGGTACTTTCCTTTGGTGCATGTGTGTCTTCCAGTTCCCCTAATTCCCAGGGTGCTGATGGAAATCATGATGGAGAAGGCTGGTGTCATTCTGATTTCCCAATTCTGGCCCCGTTGGGCATGGCTTTCAGTTCTTCACGGTCCCCGTGATTCCCTGTCAATCTCTGACTGTGTACATTTGCATTGGAGGATTCTGATTGGCCCGCCCAGGATGTACCTTTATATGCTGGGCTTTGGGCACTTGTCAATTGCCCTTTCGTGGTGTTATGTTGCTGCGCCTAGTTGCTGATCTCCGGTGTTTCCTGTGTACCGACCCGGCTAGTCTGACTCTCCTCCTGTTCCTGCTCCGTGATCTGACCCAGTTCTGGCTGACGACCTTGCTCCGTGATTTGACCGGGCTCTGGCTGACGACCCTGCACCGTGATCTGACCCGGCTCTGGCTGACGACCCTGCACCGTGATCTGACCCGGCTCTGGCTGACGACCCTGCTCCGTGATTCGACCCGGTTCTGGCTCCTGATCCTGCTCCGTGATTGATCCACTCTCCGGTGGTGTTCCTGCGACTCTGTCATCCGGTTCCGGCTACTGCTCCTGTCCGGTTGCTGCTCCAGTGTCCTCCGGTCGCGCTGGCGACATTCTGAACTGTTCTCGATTTCCTCTCGCTCATGTAGCTGTAGCCGAGGTTGCCTGCCTTGTACTCGCTGAGCATTGCTCTTTCAAATGTACCAGATTAACCCTTGCACTGCCGGTAGTCTCCGATTACGTGCCACTTGTTATATTGCCAAGCTCCTGTTGATTCTCTGAGCCTTTACACTTTGAGCCTCCGCTTGACGCTATACCAGTCCTTGCAGAGCTCCGCTTGTCCGGTGCTCGGGGTGCGCCGTGATCACGCCGGTTGACACTGGTAGTCCGTTCGCTCTTGCAATAAGGATTCTGGGCGACACCGGAAGGGTGTCTGGGCAGTATCTCATTTGCTCAAAGTGCACTATTCCAACTGCACTACTCTGTTCATCGGCTCTGCATAAGCTTGGGCAACTCCGTTCTACTGTGTCCTCCCAAGGGCTGGCATACTTTCCGTGGCAGATGCAGGGTTACTCACTACTCATTCAGGGCGATTCCTATTCTGGTTACATCAGATTGGCAGTAGCATTCCTCATAGCCCACGGTGGTGGTACGGGCTCAACTCAGAGCAACAGGGGCTCATCCTGCTTCTGCTTCGAGAGTGATACAGCGCTGATCCTGTGTTCCTGTTCTACATTTAGAGACTGTTTTCAGAGACTGCTATATCTCCTGGGCGTTGGCCAATCTAGCCTGAGCCTCACCAGTTGCTCAAGTTAACCCTCTATGTAGCTCCTGTCTGTAGCTATATCCATTCTCTGTTTATATTGCCTGTTCTTGTCTGTATTTGTTTGCATTGTTCTTACCTATACTGGCCCCTAGGGGCACTGTTTATCATTCTGTTTCAATAAACTGTGTTTTTACGTTACAACCTGGTCTGAGTGTCAGAAAAACAGTAACAAATCCACAGGTAGAGAAGTTGGCTTTGTCTGTTTGGCTTTTGAGGCCAGCATCTTGAAAATGTTTTTTTCTGACACTGTCATTGCTACTATGTTACAAACTTGAAAACCAGCCTCTTCCAAGTTATATCACAGGATATGGTCCCTGTTTTATCAGTGGTATGAAGATTGGGGGTCCCAGCTGTAACCTTTTCAGCTTCCAGTTGTCTTTTTTTCATGATGGCCTTCAGAAAGGGTTTGGGCTTGGTTCTATTAAAGTTCAGATTTCAGCTATTTGTCCTTTTTTCAGAGGAGTATTACCTTACTACCTGAGTTGAAAATTTTTGCCCATGGGGTGGCTGATGCATACCCTGTTTTTTGGGTTCCCACTCCTCCGTGGGATTTGACCTACCTTCTGGGAGTGTTTCAGTTCCTTCTGAGACCCTGTCTTTGTTTTCCCTGTATTTCATGATTCTGAAGACTGTCTTTCTCTTGGCTATTTTGTATGTTCATCGGGTGGCCAGACTTTGGGCTTTGGCTTTCAAGTTTCCTGTTCCTGTCTTCTACCCTTATAGGGTTGTTCTGAGCACTTCCAAAAGGTTCCTCCCTAAAGTTGTTTCTGAGTTTCATATCAACCAGGTAACTTCATCTCTTGGATGTGGTTAGGTGCTTGAAGTTCAGTATTCATCGAATGCAATCTTTTTGGAAATCTGATTTTAGTTTTTGCCATCTCTGAGTCCAGGCTAGGCTGCGTCTAAGTTGTCAGTGGCTTCTTGGAATAAGGCAACCATTTTCCAGGCATGTGTTCTCATGAAGAAGCCTGTGCACTTTCAGGTTATTGCTCATTCCTCCAGGTTGGTGGGTAAATCTTAAGCCTGCAGGAATAATTCCTCAGCTGAACAGTTGTGTAAGGTGGCAATGTGGTACTCCCTACACAATTTGTCATACATTACCGTGTTAATGTGGCTGGAGCTAGGTTTGACCGGAAGTTTCCACAGGCTGTGTAGGTATCTTTTTAATGATCTTCTTTTGGCAGCTCCAATTAATCTTCATCGTATTTGGGCCATGGAGAGTGTTATTTCAATACTGTCCAAGTTGTAGTTCAAGAGAAATTGAATGATAAAGTATCCCCCTCCTGCCCCTTTTACCTAGTGTAAACCACCTCCCCTCAGATGTGGAATCTGGTCCCTTGGCCAGACCACAGAAAGGGACAGTCTTCTTACTGTGAGCATAAGGAAACCCTTCTCACCTTGACAGGTTTTTCCTTATGGTCACTGAAGATTGTCCCTCTCTGCGATCCATCCAGACAGTCTTGCTGCTCTGAGGTGAGCAGTGTTACATAACCAAAAGGGGCGGGAGGGGGGATACTTTATCATTCAGTTACTCTTGAACTACAACTCTGACATAACTGAAATAACTCTCCATGGACAAAATACCATGACAATTAATTGGAGCTGCTTTTATTGTGTAACATTACTATCCCTTTAACAACAAATCCTTTTCTCCTAGTCCATGTGTTGCACAGGTCTTCCCTCCCAGAGAAACAATATTGGTCTGAGTCCTAATTAGGTGGGTCCTCTCAGATTATCTGGCTCAGGGGATTACTTTTCTTGTTCTACTTCTGTTTCTTTTCTTTCATCTATGCTATATACAGGAATGCTAAGCATGCTAATGTGGGTATAAAGTGGTTAGGAGGGAGCCTCAGAGACCTTTTTTGATCAAGTGCCCTGCCCCCTTGGAGGAGGGAGCTTTGCCTTATTGTTCCTATGTTCCACATGGGTTAACCCTTTGAGTACCAGAGGGGTACACAATTCTTTCCAAAGCGATGCGTTGCGTACCCCTTCTGGAACTGAAAGGGTTAAAAAAAAAAAAAAAAAAAAGGATTTATTGGTAACTATACAAAATCCCCTTTTCTTAGTCCATGAGAACACAGGACATACCCATGATTCCTGTGTTTAATATGGACGAAGAGAAAATCCCCTTATGCACACTTATAAAGAAAATAAGATCACTTCTAAACAAAGTGCTATATCTTGAAAATGTGCTTTGCTTAGAATTAAAGGGATAATAAAGTCCAGAAAAAAGTCTAGGCGTAATGCCCTTATTCCTATCTCTCAAACCTTTATGGTTTGAGACATATAAAAATTAAAGTCCTCTGCTCCCTCCCCCTTCTCATGCATCAACTGTATAGCGGACGTCATGAGATCCTGTTTCCAGCATCAGAAGGGGGCTCTTCAGGAGCACTGACATTGAGATATCTAACTATAAATACTTCATCTGAATGGTCTACGTGTGCCTGGTTTGCAAGCACACGTTGTAGACCCTTCTGATGAAGTATTTATCGTTGGATACCTCAATGTCAGTGCTCCCAAAGAGCCGGATCTGGTCACGCAACCAGATTCTGCCTTTGACAGCTTTAACTCACAATTTGTAAGTAAATAAATAAAAAGATAAGGCAAACACCAAATTCTTACGTCATTGCTGTTCTTATCACCCTGAACAAATCATGTTCTGTTTAAGCAGGTTACAAAATCTCTCAATAAATTTTTTTGAGTCAATGTGGCTTTTTTTTCTTCAATATTTGAAGTGAAACTAGCACTTTATAACAACTTAGGGGCTTTTGAAATAGCTTTCAAAATTACCTCTATTTATGTTAGTTTTTTTTTTTTTGTTTTTTTTTAAATAGTTTGAGATATTTAGCTTTATTTATTTGTCAGGTTATACCCATACCTGTGCCAGACACTAACACGGCAAGCTTCTCTCTCTCTCCCATTTTTCTCTCCATCATGCTTTCAATTCCTCATTTTTATTTTTTTATTTAGACTTGAGACAGTCTATAAGACACCTCCCCTGGCCCCGTCCAGTCGAAGAAAACAATGTGCCAGAGAGTAAGACAACCCTCTGGCACTCACATAGTTATGTAATATAGAGTTAATGCATGGGGAACACTTTTCCCATTAATTTCTGTGGGGAAAGAGTATCCCATACAAATTCATTATACTGGGGTTTGGGGTTTGTCTCCCATTCCCTCGTTCTCACTTTGGGCCCCAGACACTTTTGAATTTCTTGACAAATTAAGTTTAAATGTGGAAATTCAAGAGCCTGTACCAGTCACCATAAAAAATTATACACAAAAAACATGACGAGCTCTAGCTAACTTATCAGTAGTATTCACATAATTATATATTATTATTATTTTTTTAATTATATATATATATATATATATATATATATATATATTTTCTATTTGATCCTTTGTATGTACTATGTGTGCTATTTGTTTCTGTATTGCAGGCAATTACTTGTATCAATACCCAGGATGGTGCAGATCTTCAGACCAGAGTGTCTGCAATCTACTTAGTATAGGTAGTGTCCATTCCTCCATAGGAGGACTAGGTACCGCCCATCATGTTTCAGTCTCTTACTTAACACTTGGAACTACTGTTTTGCAAGATCTCAGAAATCTAGGAGAATGGCACTCAACCACCGTATTCCTTTCCTGTGCGGGAATTGTAAGCTCCTCAAAAAGCGATGTGCTATGACAAGACAAGATGCAGTGATTCTTCATGCTTTTGTTATTTTTCATGGGCTGTTTGCTGCAATTCTTATTTTCTTCAGTTGTTTGGAGACTGATTTTTTTTTTTTTTCCTCTCAATAATAATGTCTGAATCTAGGAGGGGGATAATCCTAGAGACAAAATGCTTTTTTCTACTGCTTCTACTTGTAATTCTTGTCAGGTTAAACTTTCTAGGTCCCAATCTTGTTCCTGTACAATATTTTCCACCTGGAGTATCTATTCTAATGGGCATTATGAACCAGAATGGCCAAAATCAGGTTCCAATGCCATTTACTTGAATAAAATGGCTTGCTGCCTCTACTCAGACTTCCAGGAAAAGAATGGCTTTGACACCCTTCGGTGTCCAGGCTCCTATTCTCTCTGAGCCAGAACATTTTAATGAGTAGAACTCTCATAGCTATATTAATGATCCCCCTCAGTATGTCTGATATTTCTTTCGGATCTGAAGGTGAAGGGACACTGTATCTATGGAGGTCAAATATTTCAGAGGCATTATAGCTATCTGTTTTAAGTCCACAGACTGATCCAGCCAAGAGACTGTTTAAAGAGCAAAACAGTAGTGCTATCTTCTTTCCTACTTATGAACAATTAGACTAGATTTTTATGAATGAGTGGTGTGTTTGGCCAATATCGCTGGTGTTGGAATCGGGAATAATTTGTATAATTACCATTTTCAGGTAAATTCCTTTTTAGTACAGAACTGGACAAGACTGTCAGCCAAATTACTGGTGGGAAGAGCACTTTGCTTCCTCAAAGCAAATAGATGTCCAGATTCCTCCAGAAGTTACAACATATGTTGTGTGTGTCTAGTGATTACAGGCTTTCCTTCAAGACAGACCAATTTGCCTTCTTTATCCTTTCTTTACTCAGTCCTGGACTACAAACCCTCCTTGTGCCTGAAAATGTGCACTTATATCTTCCTCTGGATCATACATTGGGGGAAGACTCGAATATATTTCATGCCTCAATGGAGAAATTCCATCTCCGACAAATGGGTATTACTGATTGATCAAGGTTATTGAATGTTGTTCATCAGAGTACCTCCTTGTTTTTTACCTATCCAAGATTCCAAAGAATCACCCTGAATGTTGTTCATCAGATTACCTCCTCTTTTTCCTATCCAGGATTCCAAAGAATCACCCTTATCAATTAGATACTGTCTCTTCTCAACTCAGTAGTGATAGTTCAAGTTCCCAATAGACACACATTGAGACGCTTTATAGTACCCACAAAAAGATGGAGGATTACAAGAAGTCCTGGACTTAAAAGATCTGAATGGATATCTTCGTGTATCCAAATTCAAGATGGAGTCACTAAGATCTGCCATTTATACTATGCGACTGGAAGAATTTCTAACATGTCTTGACATAAACCCCCTATTTTCATGTCCTAATCTGGTCAGTTCACTACCAGTTTCTGAGATTTTGCCTTCCATAGTCCTTATTTTCAGTTTTTGGTTCCTCCCTTCAGCTTAGCTACATTTCTAAGGGTATTTATGAACGTTCTGGCAGCATTTCCTCAGTCCCCATGTGTAAATCTGTCTCCTTATCGATATAAACTGTTGATAAGGCTCCATCAGCTCCGTTATTACAAGGCCACCTTCAAATAATAATGCAAGTTGATGGGAGCTGAAAAAATTGTGTATCACCGTTGTGCCCATGTAGGTCTCATAAACACTCATGTTTTTTACCAGCAACCTGTTTCTTCATTTCCTGTCACTTAGTTTGGAGTGTTGGTGTAAGTTGACAACTGATTTTCATATTTGTTGCAATGTAGGGCCGGTTTTTGTCGGGAGCCAAGGGTTCAATGCACCAGGCCCTGGCGAATACACAGCCTTTCCATTCCCAAACATAAACCTCCCCCCAAACCCAGCTGTGTAACACAAGGTGCAGTTACACCCTGATCCGGTGGTCTAGTGGGCCACTTATACTGCACAACATAGAATTCATATGTGCGCTGAGTGGGTCTAGCATGTGCATGTGTAGATTTCATTATATACATCTTGTACGTGCTGCCTGGCTATGAAATAATACCAGCAGATGTCTGTAACTCAATTTTGCTGCCCCTAGGGCCCATCAGCTAGTGCTCACACATGTGAGAGAGGCTTCAGAAGAGAGAGAGAGGAGGACTGAAGCAAGCTGCGGTGAAAATAAAAGGTACCTGTTGTGCTTCAGTAGTGAGAGGGTTAACTACTTGGAACTTTTCTTGACTGTTGGTGCATGATGGTAGGAAACTACACACACACAAACTGATGAAAATGTTCTAATAACTGGAGTGATTCTGTAGCAACCAAACTGCTCTATAGGGGACAAACCCAAACTCTCACGGAGTTAAATGAGACTTTTAACCCCTTGAATGCTATAGATTTCCATTGATTTGTTTTGCAGTCATACCACCCAATATTTAAAATGGCCAAAGAGGGACCATTTTGTTTTAGATACTGTTGCAGGGGATGTGGCTGGTAGATGAGACAATACTGAAATGTTTAGGTCGTTTCATGGCCTATTGACACATCTTTGTATAGCTGAATAAATGATTTTGAACCAGACCAAGGTATATAATGTTTGGTGAAGTTTAAACAAACATTAATGTGAGTTTTCTTGCTGTGTCTAGCAATGTGATACTCTTATATACACACCATACAGTCTGATCTCCTTAAAAAAAAAAAAAAAAAAAAAAAAAAAGACATCAGGGTGGGAAAGAGGGACAGAGGGATTTGGGACTCAGAGGGACAATCCCTCCTAAAGAAGGACACTTGGGAGGTATGTGCAATGCTTTGGAAACATCTCTAGCATTCAAGGGCTTAGAAGCAACATTTAAATCGATGGGAGCTTTTGGCACGTCTAATTTACTTGGAGGAGGAGCTGTTATTGGCAAGCAGATGCACGGTACAATTTGGCAGATTTGTATGTGTATTTTATTTATATATATATATATATATATATATATATATATATATATATATATATATATATATATATATATATAATCCAGAGAGGTGGGGAAGCATGTGTATTTTAACCCTTTGCGTGCTATACATACAATACATATGTGTCATGGACAGGGTTCTTCTTGAAATAGGTGAAAATGCAGGGAACAGAAAAGGAGACACAGTAAGTGTGTGTCTCATCGTCATAACCATACTATGTATATTTGATGTAGTATGCACATCTATGTTTATGTATGTGTTTGAATCCAGATTTTTGCTATTTTGTTTTTTATACTAACCCTGGGTATCACCTCTGCATTCATTCTGTATTGATAAATGGTGACAAACTGTAAATTGCAAATCCTGTGCAGCACATGTGTAAAGACAAAACTGGAGGAATTCTACAACAAACAACTGTAGAATATTCATAAAATTAACTCCTTTGATGCCAGAGAGGTCTACAATGCATTTCTAGACTCCAAAGGGTAAAAATACAATTTAAATAATTGGGGATTTTTTTATTTATTATGGTGTAGATGTTTGCCTCAGGTTTATTTCACATTTGACATACATACATATACCACTATCCGTTTCTATGAATTGCTCTAACAATTTCAAGCTCTTTCAATGTTTCCCCATTTGATTTCTGACTATAGGGGACAGAATCTGATATGCAAACTTGCACTCTGTGGTTCTGTTGTTGTCTATTGCAAATCTCATGACAGGTATTGACATTTAGCTTTGGTATGAAATCAGGGGCCCTTCCTCAAATTTAACTCGTGGGCCCATACGTTTCTAGTTATACCTCAGCCCAAATTTAATGGTCAGAAGCCCAATATACTGATCCGGACAGGCCTGGCTGTCACATTAATGTCACCAAATAATGTTGGCTGAAAAGAGCTGCACAAAGCAGCCAGGTGGGCTTAACCTTAGCTGTGTCTGGATACACAGGCAGTATGATGTTCAGCTCAGCCCTGCTTTAGTGCAGCTCTCCTTGTGTTGAGTGGGGGAAGCAGCTCATGTCTGGTTTAACAACCAGTCAGTAGGTGCTGTAAAAGTCATCCAGTGGGACAAGGCTGGAGGTCAGTGTGTGTTTTCTATGGCTACCACTGCAGTGGAATAAGACTTGTGTGTCAGTTTTGTGGTTCTATGGCTATTACTTCAATGGGACTAGGTTGGGGGTCAGAATGTGTGGTTCTATGGTTACCAGTGCAGTGAGACAAAGCTAGGGGTCAGTGTGTATGGTTCTATGACACAAATACAATGGTATAAGACTGGGTGGGGGTCAGTATGTATGGTTCTACAGTGCGACAAGGCTGGTGGTCTACTGTATTATCACTAATGTAGTACCATTTCAATAGTAAGCTCAGTGGCATCAACAATATAGCTGTATTTAGATTATAAAGGTATATGGTATCACTAGTATACCACAATTTCAACTGTAAGTGCTGTGTTTCTCTAGTGTAGCTCCAGTTCTGTTAGCTTTATATCTAACACTTTTAGTTTTAGTTAATAATCTGACTGCTCAAAGATTTACATCAGAAAAAACACACTGCAAGTAATTAATTAAATAGAATGAATGGTTTCAAATATTTTAATAGTTTTGGGTTATTTTTTGTGATAAGCCCTGCAAAATTATTCCCGCACCTGGCCCTAGTCTAGCATTAGAATTGTCTGTGTTTTTCTCTCCCTCCCTGGTATCTTGGTGGATAACTTTGGAATATCCCCATGGTTCCTGTGTTCCAGAGTGAACAAAAGAAAAAAGGGGATTCTATGTACCTATAGTTAATCCTGTTCTCTTAGCCCCGTTGGAACACTGGACTTCCCTCCTGGAGAAAAATGAGTTGTTTGAGTTCCGTGCAGGGGGTCCTTTGGATTCTCTGGTTTAGATGACCCCTTTTCCTTCCTTGCTTCTGTTTTTAGTCTTTGCTGTTCCTTAAAACTTAGGATGTCTGGTGGGGGTAAAGTGGAGTAGGGAGGGAGTCTCCTTCTCCACAGTCTTTTAAGGCAAGTGCCCTGCCCTCCAGATTAGATAATACTTTACACCATGGTTCCTGTCTTCCAGATGGACTAAGAGAAAAGGATTGATCGGTAAATACACAAAAATCCTCTTAAACAGACGAAGCTGAAAGATCTCAAACCTGTGGGATAAAATATTCAACAGAATATGGAGACTCTACAATTTAAAATTCCATGTGTTTTGGACGTTTTATAAACTGGTTTGGATAAGGCTTGAGAATAAGCTCGCTAAAAGTGCGGCTTTTTCTGTTTTTGTTTCAGAAAAATATTGCTATGATTCCTGAATTTCATGTTTCTACAGGGTGTCATTCACATTATCACTCCTCATGGAGCCTATACTCCTCCCCATGAGATTTGAGTCTGGTATAGGAGTTTTAAATTCAGTACCTTTTTATCCTCTATATTCAGTCTCCATCGAGCATATCACATGAAAGGCTATTTATTCTGCTAGGTGAGTTTCAGAACTGGGAGATATATTTTACAAATCTCCCGAAAAAAGATCTTGCACACGGTCTTCCATCAAGACATAGTGGTTTTACTAAATGTCCATGGGTTTCAACCAAACATTGTTTCTTCCTCCAACATCAATCAAGGGATGGTCCTTCCTCGTATTCTAAACCCCACAATCATAAGGAGGCTTGCCTTCACACTTTGAATGTAGTCAGATGTCTTAAATACTATTTACATTTTAGGCAAATGGATACTTTGCTTATTGAGGGCAACAGCAAACGTGCCTTCAAAAACACAATGGCTACATGGCTTAAATGGACTTTTAGACAATCTTCTTAAACTTGCCCAGCTCCATTTCCAGTTCTACATATTTATTGAGTACATGAAGTGTATGTGATTCAACTCTGCAAGGCAGCTACCTGGTCACCAATTCACACCTTAATGAAATTCTAGAAAAATTAAAAGTTTTGAATCCCAAGATGCAAATTTTGGCCACAAATCACATTACCCTTAAGGCAGTTTTTATTATCAATATAAGTAACAATCTCCTCTTTTTAAACTTAGAAGTATTTTAGCTTTCACATGCAAGATTTGTATAATATGTTAAAAGCATATTGCTTTATGAATAAAATTTCTATGCTCTCATATGCAAAGCTGCTCAGCTCATGCAAATGGAAAAGCTGACCTGACAGATGGTTTAAATATAGTAGAACCCTATCAGCAAGCAGTATAATAACAGCAGTATTTGAGGAGTTAACAGCATGATATGCCTGATTAGCTGGCTAATGTGGAAGATATAAAAAGGGCCATGCTTACGCATAGTTTCTGTCATTGAGCCAGTTCAAATACATTTTAACTGGAGAAACAACATGCAAGTCGCCGTGCCTGATTGGGCATTTCAGATTCAGCAGATGCCTGCTTTATTCCATTATTCCTAGCTGCTCAGAATCTATTTTATTTGTATAATGTATTTATTGTTGCAGAGATAATAACCTGGCAGGTTTTCAAACGAATAGTGCTGAGGACTGAGCTATTTTAGCTGAGACTCAAATAATGCAAATTTGCATTCTTATCTCTTGAAAGAAATCAGGCACCCCGTGTGCTTCAATGTTTCATGTGCAATTTGCATGAAAGACATAATGTGTGAGGTAGACATGATCCTTTGAGACACTTAACCATATAACATTACTTACTTAACCCTTTGAGTGCCAGGGTGGTGAGCAGTGCATTACAGAGCTTTCTCTGTCGTCCAATACAGGTTACTGGTAACTTTGGGTAGGCGATCCGCCCCTTCCCTCCTTGGCTGCAGCTAGCCAACCAGCTCCAGAAAGATTTGTTCCTTGATGAAGACACAGGCAAGAGTACAGTTCTGCTATAGTTTTAGCTAATTTTTTATTTTTCTGTTCGATATGGAATACCACCATTAGGTGGATTACCAAAACTGACAATGCCCTTAAATGTGGCTAGCTCAGTATTCAGGTGCTTTTGTGGACCTTAAGCCCTGGGGGGGAAATCTTGGGTTTGAGTTCTTTCCTCAGGAGTTGCCCACCGAGGCTTCTTCTTAAGACATGGTAGTCTGAAGACAGAAATCTGCAGGAGAGGTGAGCAACCCTTTGAGTGCTGCAGGTCCACATGTCCCACAGTGCCCATCCGCACAGGGGTTTTTCCTTTGGAGTTCCTATTACACACTACGGCACTCATTGGGTTTATCTGTATGTCTGTTGGGTGTTTTGGAGCAAGTTTGTGTTAACTTAACCCTTTAGCTGCTGGTTTTGCATCTTTTTTTTTTTTGGGGGGGGGGGGTAATTGGCACTTTCCCTACTGGGTTCAGTGTTTTTTGTGTCTTCTAACATGTTCTAGTGATGTTTCATGTACTTTTAATTCACAGTTTCAACTTTACAAAATGTGTGTTCCGGCTTTACCGCATAGACGCTATTGCTCCATTCACTTCTATGGGATTGTGCAGTTTGGGACATATCTCTGCAACCGCTCAACGTAGTGACTTCAGGGATGACTCATTTTAATTATCTGCCCTTGCTCTGTCATCCGGTTGATGTTTTAAGTGTGTTGGGGGGCTCAGTGGGCTTCGGGCACTTTTGGGGTACTTTTGCTGGGAAAACTACATTTCCCATGAGAGCTTGCTTCGCAAGCTCGTTTCTGATTGGCTCCCGCCGCGGCAGCCATTTTGTACCTTTTCTAGAACGAGTATCCCACTCAGGGCTTGGACTCTCCTGCTCTCCTCTGCAGATTAACCCTTCGCCTGCCAGATAAGTGTATTGTAGCAATTTCTGGGGTGAAATTTTAATCTTACACACTGTATTTGGGTGATTCCTTATACTTTAAACATTTTTGACACTGTGAGAACGTCTAACCCATTGGAGCTTGGGGCCAGGCCTAAGACTAAGGACGCTGGGGTCTCTGTGTCCTCTATTGCGCATTATTTCTCATGTCATTCAGGGTTACCTTAAGAATTCTCAGGTCTTTTATGCCCAGCATGTTCTGATGTCCCTGAGTCTCTCACAGGGACCTCCAGCCATGCATTAGAGCCAGTTTTGGTGCAAGAGTTCAAGGCTGCTCCTAGAGACCTTCGTTCTACATTGCAACTCTTTCCATCCCAGTTACAGGGGGTCTTCCACTCATGGCAGACCCCTTCTTCTGTCAGATCTTCCCTGCCGAAACTGCAGGGAGTACCTGATGTATCAGATTCCTCTGAGGAGGAACTGTTGGTGGATTCAGATGTTGAAGAATGTTCTGCTGTGGGCTCCTCTCAGTTTTTTGGGGACCCCTTTGAGGCTGATCCTGAACCTTCGGCTGAGGGCCTGATCAGGGCTGTCTTAACTACTTTAAACATTCCCTTAGTTCAAGAGGTCTCTTCAGATCCCTCTGATGTTTTTCAGGAGCCTAAGAAGCCCCTTACTTATTTTCCACCTAACACCACTCTTGACCGCCTTGTGTCTGAGTGGAAATCTCCAGATAGGAAACCTTCTGTTTCCAAGAAATTTGCCAAGCTTTACCCCTTCTCTGAGGCGGTGCTTGCTCAGTGGGTTCATCCCCCTAAAGTGGATGCGTCTATCTCCAGGCTATCTAAGTGTACTGCCTTGCCAGTTTCTGATGCGTCCACTCTGAAAGACTGCACTGATGAGAAACTTGAGGTTTCCCTCAAGTCCTTTTTTGCCACTGCTGGTACTGCCATGCATCTAGCGTTTGCTGTGGCATGGGTTATCCAGGCAATTGCGGTCTGGACTGAACAGCTCACTCTGGCTGTCCGTGCTCCTACTTTGGATATGTTGCAGCTTCTTGCAAACATTTCTGAGGCCCAGCACTATGTTTCTGCTGCCTTATTTGATGCCATCTGTTTGGTGGCAAGGGTTTCCACCATGTCTGTGGTTGCCAGACGAACTCTTTGGCTCAATATCTGGTCTGCTGACACTGCCTTTGGTCCCCAGGAAGAAAATTCCTCTCAAGTGTAATCGTTTTTTTTTAGTTCCTTCCAGACTTACACATCCGGCGAACCAGGCGGTTCCCTCAGCTCCGCGTGCCTCCTCCAAGTCCGAACCGCAATGAAAGCCCAAGGTCTCCTCCAAGCCTTAGGCTTCCAAGACTTCTTCGCCATGACTCGCCAAACCCAGGTCCCCACTCAGCTGTGGGTGGCCGTCTGCGTCACTACCACAGCGTCTGGGAGGATTCAGAGGGGGACCCGTGGGTTTTACAGGTGGTGGCGGAAAATTATAGGATCCCTTTCTTCTCTCTTCTTCCCTTTTGATTTTTTTTTCCATCTCATACGCCCCAAGGAGCAGAGAAAAGCCATCCGTTCAATGGCAATATCCAGGCCCTTCTGGACGTGGATGTTCTGGAGCCTGTTCCAGTTCAGGGTTTTTACTCAAAC
Source organism: Rhinophrynus dorsalis (assembly GCA_037306005.1). NCBI lineage: Eukaryota > Metazoa > Chordata > Amphibia > Anura > Rhinophrynidae > Rhinophrynus > Rhinophrynus dorsalis. The sequence goes on along the minus strand of CM074719.1, from coordinate 328,024,855 downwards.
CTCTTTGTGGTCTCCAAGAAGGACGGTGGTTGTCGTCCCATTTTGGGTTTGAAGGATCTCAATTCCTTTTGTGATTAGGACTCATTAGCACCAAGAATCCCTAAGGATGGTGATTGCTGCTATGTCCCCAGGGGAATTACTTGCCTCTCTGGATCTTCAGGACACGTATCTACACATCGCCATTCGTCCAGAGAGCCGGCAGTATCTCAAATTTGCCTGCGACCAAGGGCACTTTCAGTTTTCAGCCTGACTACAGCCTGGTTTGACTACAGCTCCTCAAGTCTTCAGCTGTGTCCTGGGAAGTTTAGTATCCGTCCTCCATTGGAACGGCATCAGAGTTACTCCATACATGGACAACCTGCTTTTGAAAGCCCCCTCTGTGGAACTTCTTCATCAGCAGGTTCAGGACTGCATTCATGCTCTCACCCATCACGGGTGGATCATAAACATGAACGGATCTTGTCCCATCCTATGGTCTGGTCTTCCTGGGCCTTCTCTTCGACACTCATCAGAGCATGGTGTTTCTCACAGACGAGGTGGCTCACCAGATCGCCCACAGGGTTTCTGCTGCTCTGGCTCACGATCCAGTTCCAGCCAAGAAGCTGTCCTCTCTAGTGGAAAAATTCATCTCCACCATAGAAGCGGTCCCATTTGCCATGGCTCACACCAGGGAACTCCAAAGGTTCGTGATCCAGGTGTGCAGGGCCTTCTGTAGAAGTCAGTATCCCTCCCTCTTCATGTGGAACTGAGTTTGTTGTGGTGGCTTCAATATCCTTGACGTGGATAGGCACTGGGACATATAGGGTCACCTGTAATTATATATATATACCATAATGATCAGGTGCACTCAAGAGTTAAACAATATCAGAAACTACACTCGTGGAAGCGAGGGAAAAAGACCACAAAAGAAATGCCCTCCTTCCCCAAGCAACCACCAACAGCAACTCTAATGAAGAGGCACTCACACACAAGTGACCAAACAGTATATCAAAAAATATAAATGTTTATTGGACACACAGAAATACACAAAGTACAATTAAAAACATTTAAAAACATATAATAATCCAGATAGTTAGTCAGTACAATAACAGTAAGTACTCAAAAATGCTAGAGCTCATATAATAATCCTATAGGATAGATCAACAGATCAAAAGGGATACATCAATCTATGTATATACTCTTTTCATAAAGTGCAATATATATCAATATCAAGGTGTAACTTCCTTGACTTCAAATACACAGTGTATACCCATATACCAATAACCAACAAATGTAGTGTGTAAAAAAACCACCAAAGAATACAATGTGAATACGTATCTCTCAGTATCCCTGACTGGATCATAAGAACAAAAGCACAGGAACCCTCATCTGGAATAACTAGCTATCCCAACGCGTGTCGCCCAACGGCTTCATCAGGGGATGAACTTGGTCAAGTTATTCTTAGTAGATATGGGGTTAGGGACATTTTAATGCAACTCTTATCCAGAGGTTTTGCTCAGTCCTATAACAGAGATATTTAGCAGCCAGAAGTGAGTTTTGGAGTCTCTGTTTGTTTTTTTTGTTTTTGTTTTTTGTTTTTCTAACCCTCCATTGATTATAGGAATACACGTCTCTTAATTTATTTAACAGAAATGCTTCTGTAGGTAGGTGTTTGTACAACATATACCAGGACTATTGTACACTGCCACCCCCCCAAAAAAAAAGTTTTGCGTGGTTCTTAACCCTTTAAGGACCCTTGAGGGTCCTGGCATGTCATGGGATGGGGAGCAATAAGGAACCATTACGTGCCAGGTCTGTCATGGAATTCAGGCCAATTCCCCCCTCCCCACGAGTCTGCAGGCCATTCGGGGAGCCCTGAGTCAGATTCTTAAAAAAAAAAAAAAAATGGTCCATGATCCTTAAGTACCGGCCAGGTGCACGATCCTTAAGGGATTAATCCTTTAAGTGTTTGGTGTGTAGAGCTTTAGGAAGCAATGCTTTGGCCACATCTGACAATCAGAGGGTTAAATAACTAGGTATTGGTTTTCTTTATAGTTTTTCTAATGCAGATTGTAAAAGCCTATTGCCTTTTGCAAGACAGACCCCCCCCCCCCCAATAAATAAGACATTTGGTTAAATAAATTAAGAACCAGTACAGTAAAAGTTTTCTAATCTGATATTTGTGCCTTTAGTTTCGGATAGCCCTGTTAGTGCAGTTGGGTAGATGCAAAATTATGTATTACATAATGTTATAATATCCCTTTTATTGGACTAACATTCAGTTATAAGGAGAAGTTTTCAAGATCAACAAGCTGCTTTTATCAAGTCAAAATCATACCCTGAAAAAATGAAACAAATGCATTAAATGCTTAGCTAAGGAAAACACAAGCTAATAAGCTACAAATCACTTCAAGTTCATAATAAGTGGAATTCAGGGGAGTAGGGATGGCAGGTGAGTAGAGGGGTGAAAGAGAGAGAGACAGATCCATAGTACATAGAAATCAATGTGAAAAAATGAAAGGAAACCTCATACGAGGAAGATGGGTAAACATGAACTAAACAAAGATAATGCAGATCATTAGAGCTTCCTGTGGCTTGCTTTTGAAGACAGTTCTCTTCAGTTCACCATCCTTCTCTTTGGACTGTAGTCTTTACTGCAGGAATTTGCAGGTCTTGCCAGCCTTGGCTGGTTACATTCGCTCTCTAGGGATTTCTCTTACTCCCTATCTGGACAACATTTTGTAAAGGCTCCCTCAGTGGATGATTTGCTCCTCCATTTTCAGACTTTTGTGTCCATTCTGGAATAGCACAGTTTGGTTAGAAAGTTCAAGAAATGCTCTCTGGTTTCATGCCAGGTCCCTGTCTTCCTGGCAGGGAGGACAAGATTCCGTCTTTGTCTTTGCAGGTGCCATAGTCTTTACTTTGCCTGTCTGCAAAGGTGTGGTAGTACATGAAGGTACTGAGGGATCTGGTCTCTGCCTTGGAGGCAGTTCAGTTTGCCCAGTTTTACACTCGGTAGGTACAGCTATAGATTTTCAAAAATGTGTTCAGACAGCAGAGTCCTCTCCTCTGACTGAGTGGGAAGCCACCTTATGCCCTCAGATGGCTCAAGGTCTTTGGACCAAGTCAGAAAGTCTTCTACCCCCCAATCGTCTTGAGCCATATGTGATCTGCCTTCCTCTGCTGCATGGGTCTCCGTCTCTCCAGGGTTTTCTGGCATGGATTTGGACAACAGTACAAGGGCAGTGGCATACATCAAACTCAAGAGAGGGACCAGGTGTACAATTACGTAGTCAAAAGTTCAAATGATTTTCATGTGGGTGGAGGCTCAACTGCCAGCTCTCTCTACCGTTCATATTCCCAGGGCTGACAGCATTGTGGCAGACTTTCTTAGCCATTAGTGTCTAGACACCAGGAATTGGGAGCAACATGTTTAGCTTTTGGATTGTTAGTGAAGGATCTCTTAATACTGTAGACTTCATAGACTGAGGGGTCCTTAGATGCTACTGCCTTTACTTGGGCTAGATGTTGCTACAATTGCACTACTACTACTGGCTGTCAAAGGTATTGGACTTTCAAAAAGCAGCAGAGGCACACATCCTAGCTAGAGTTGTGGATGTTGATAACCTGTGTTATAGCTGGTTACGCAACATTAGTGTCTAAATACTATGATTATTAATTAGAGTTGCTTTTATTATGAGACATTACTATCCCTTTAATGCATGACAGAAAGCAGTGTATATTTATTGACCCTTCTCAGGCAAAGGACAAATTAACTTTGAAGAGAAATTATTCAATATTTGATTAGTAAGAACTTAATATGGTAAAATTGTTACATCCTGGGATTGGTTTGTTGTAGTGGGAAAATACTGTGCACTTTAGATGGTTTGGAAATGGACAACCGTTCAATTGATTAAATGGATAGTAATGTTTCATAATAAAAGCAACTCTAATTAATCATCATAGTAGTTGGACCTTGGAGAGTGTTATTTCAATTCTGTCAGAGTTGTAGTTCAATGACAAAGTATCCCCCTCCCACCCCTTTTACTGATGTAACAGTGCTCAGCCACAGTAGAAGGGAGGTGCCCAGGTAGACTGCAGAGAGGGACAATCTTCAATTAAGATAAGGGAAAAACCTGAAAAACTTGTCAAGGGGGGCAGGGCTTTCATTGTTCTCATAGGAAGAAGATTGTCACCTGCTGTTATCTGTCTGGTCTATGGACTGCATTACTCATCTGAGAAGAGATGGCTTACACTAGGTAAAAGGGGTGGGAGGGGGGAAACTTTATCCTTCAATTACTCTTGAACCACAACTCTGACAGTACTGAAATCACACTCTCTATGGCCCAAATAGTATGAAGATTAATTGGAGCTGCTGTTTTTGTGAAACATTACTATCCCTTTAAATTTACTTTAAGTGTTACCAGTCACAAAAGAAACTGATCGTTGACTAGTGGCAACATTTCAATATGATACAAGTATTTGTTATTCATGAACCTTTAAGTGATTGTTTTCCCAATCAATGGTAACAAATGGAAAACCAGACAAGGAATTGCAAAAGACAAAGAAAAAGGGGCAGAAAAGGAGAAGATGTTATTGGCAGAAGGAACATGAGAGTTAGGCAGAAAGTCACGAAACAGCGTTATCGTGGAAGACAAGAATCTGAGCAAGAATAGAATATTTAATAGTACTAACGCCAGAGGCTAAGTCAAGTCGTATGAGTATAGAGAAGTGGCCTTTGAATTTTGCAAAATGGAGATTAGCTACTTTACAGAGGGCTGTTTCAGTTTAGTGTCCACACCAGAATCCAGATTGCAAAAGGTTACCACTGATTGAGGGCCCAGCATTTCTTTTAATGGTAATTATTATGTGGCTATGTTGTTGTAAATTCCCCTTCTCTCTTTTTTTGGTTTCCTCTTTCTCCTCCTCATTGTTGTTTTGTTTCTTTGACTTTGTTGTAAATTGAATGTCCAGTGAATATTCTTAAAAAATGTAAGTTTTCTTTTGTGGTTCCCAGGTGTATACATGTATAGTTTTTTTTATATGTTACCACGTGGTGTATGGATCATCTTACAACAGTAGTATGTTACAATAAGTAATGGGTATTAAATGTCACAATCAAGCAAACAATAGAGAGAGGTCTCTGCCCTGAGGAGCTTACAGTCTAAATGGGTAATAAGAGACTGTCAGAAAGTTGTAATGTAACAAGAAGGGTGTTGTGTGCTGAGCAAAGGAGGCACCAGGAACATAAGCACACATGAGAGAAGAGATATAAGGGGAGGCACCACACTGAATAGTTTTAAAGGTAAGAAGGACTTTATAGGTGACTAGCAAAAGAAGCATTACAGAAACATTATAGTAATCCTTTGAGTGGCACAGGAGTGTGTAATGTGCTGGATACCCTTATGGGACTCAGCAAGTATATTATTTTAAACAACTGTGTGCTAGAGGAGTGTGGAATGTGTTGAGCATCCCTCTGACACTGAAATGGTTAATGGAAGAGGAGAAGGGAACTGCATTTTATTTGGAAGGTTTTTTTTTTTTTTTTTACTCTTTGAGTACCAGAAGGGTATCTAGCATATTAGAAACTCATCTAATGCTCAAACAGTTAATGTAAGTGAAGCGCAGTGGTCAAATGGTATTAATGTCCGTGTGAGACAGAGAAAATAGGACGAGAATCTGGTGGTGAATGAATTGCAGCACCTGCACTGATTATACTTCCTCTGTGATTTATGGAGACACATAGGCAGCGTAGGAGTGAGTCTTTCACTGATCCTCTGGCTGTTATGTACGTGTGCCTCATACTGACATTAAAGGGATAGTAATGTTTCATAATAAAAGCAGCTCTAATTAATCTTCCTAGTATTTGGACTTTGGAGAGTGTTATTTCAATTCTGTCAGAGTTGTAGTTCAAGAGTAATTCAATGACAAAGTATCCCCCTCTCGCCCCTTTTACTGATGTCACACTGTTCAGCCACAGCAGAAGGGAGGTGCCCAGGTAGACTGCAGAGAGGGACAATCTTCAATTAAGGTAAGGGAAAAACCTGTAAAACTTGTCAAGGGGGGCAGGGATTTCATTGTTTTCATAGGAATAAGAGTGTCCCCTTCTGTTATCTGTCTGGTCTATGGGCTGCATTCCACATCTGAGAAGAGATGGCTTACACTAGGTAAAAGGGGCAGGAGGGGGAACTTTGCTTGTGAATATCTCATAAACCATAAAGGTTTGAGAGATAATGCCTACAAAAATAAAATAAAGTTAAAACGAAGTATTTCTATCCCTTTAATAACAGGCTAAAGAATGAATGACAACAGAGCCTCAGTCCACCCCATAATAGATTTTCTGGCGGGCTGTAATAGGAAAAGTGTGTGTTTGTGTGTGTGTGGGGGGGGCTCTACAAGCTATGTACTACTGAGGCTGGGGGACATAAGTGAGACCCAGTAGTGAGCATGATGTGACCATCCAGGTGCTATTGCTGTATAAACTCCCATCAATCTCAACCACATCACTTTTAAGTAGAAGATGACAACAGGTGTTGGATGTGTGAAGGCTCACTTAAACAAGGTAGAAGGTGGTGGTTACTGTATGCTGCACACTTTGGAGTGAAGGACAGCTGCCTATGATGTGGAGTTTGATGAAAGGGGAGGTGGGACAGAGATGAAGTGAGAGGGCGATGTGTGAGCTTGGCTAAGGTGTAACCCTTCATATTAAACATGGGAGTGGGTTAAATACTGCCTCTTGAATACAATAAGTGAAATGGTACTACACATAAACAAACCCACTGTTAAATGCACAAACACACACAGTGTCACACTTAAACAAACCTACACATACATACACAAATATACTCTTGAGCTAGTTGTGCACTTACCTCACCAGCAGCGTGGCATTGTAGGTTTAAGTGGTAGAGAGGTGAGCAATGCTGCTCATCATTGTAGCAAATGGTTGGGGCAGTGAGGAATGCAGGATTTTCAGGGTACCTGGATATTTTTCTTTTTAATTAGCAGAGGGTCACACATTATCCAAGGGCCACAGTCATGTACACAAAGGGCCAGGACCAAGCTGATGAAACCTCACTCGCGGTATTTATCATACTGGCAGCGACATTGTGAAAACTGCAGTGAGTGATTCTAAACTCCTCCCCACTATCTATTACTGATATTTCATGCCTGTTGTATATATGGACTCAAAACAATCATGTGTAGCTATTATTGCAGATCGCCTTGGGCGATAGTTTGATAAATGACTCATACAGTGCTGATCATTATACCTCTCCTGCTACATGTGTATCTTTCACCAGTGTTACTTCAGGCTGTTTTAAGAACATAACTCTAAAGTGCTAGAGGATTATGCAACGCATTTCTTTGCAGTGCGTTGCATAGCCCTCTGGCACTCAGAGTTAAAAGTGTAAGTTTGTGTGCAGCAATTGGAACAGATGAGCATACCTAATGAGTGTGTGGATTGTTTTGTCTACACATTCAAAACGTATGATACATCAGTAAGTATCTACACAAGTGGGGGAGGAGTCCTGCAGCAACATTGAGTGCCACGGGGGGTGAGCAATGCATATCCCTATGGCATTCAAAGGGATAAGGGAGTAATGCTATCCATATTGCTGAAAGTATCCTCTCCACTCCCCTACTTCAAGTGGGGAAGCAGGGAGAATGCTGTCAGACTTCAGCGTTTTCGTACTGCTGGTGATGTACAAGGGAGGGCATCTTCTCCACATCAATAGCACTTTGACAATCAGGTATGTTAATGGGGACCTTCACCTCCCCTCCCCTTGCTTCCTTAATTTTAGTAAATATGGTGATGTGTGCTAAGTGCTTTGAACGCAAAATCATTTTGGCACAGCATCGCCCTTCAGTGGATCTCCCTCAAAGAGTTATAAAAGTTTTGAGGAAAGAGGTGGAAGGGAGATAGATTGATAGTTAGTTTGACTTGTGCCTATGTGAATGGAGGGAAGGTACCTGTGGAGAGTGAGGTTTTGGAAATGTGTTATTATAGTTGTAAAGACTGATGCAAGTGGTTTAAGTAAGTCAGAGGACATAGGGCCCAAGGAGCAGGTGGTGAGGGAGGTGGGTGGATATGAGAAGCTAAGAAACGTCTGCCTCTGTCACTGCAATGAAATAGTCAAAATAGGATGAAAGGGGTTGGGGGGTAGACTAGTCAAGGAATAGGAATGTGTGAATAGATGTGCACAGGAAAATCTTGTGGTGAATGTGGAGTGAGAGTAGGTTGTGGAAGAAGGATGGTACAAGCAGTCAAAGATGAGGAATAGTAAAGAGATAGGTAATAAGATTGGAAGGGTTGCAGCTCTTAAACGAACTGCAGGAGGACATGGTAAGTCAATGGTGATAGCAGGTAGGTATGGAGTTTAGGCCAGGAATGGGGGCAATATCTCCAGCATCAAGATAAGGGAATGACCTATACATGGGAGTAGATTTATCTTGTAGATGTGGATGCAGTTTGAACAGTCAGAGGGAGAGTTGAAGCTAAGGAGAATCTTAAGGCGCACTGAGCTGAGTAGATATCAAACACAAACATGGTAAGAAGTGAGATCTTGGTGGCAGTGGAAAGTCTTTGCTGTTTATCTTCCCACAGATACTCTGTACAGGTAACAGAGTTCTGATGACTTCTTTTCTCATACTTGTTGTTGGACTCCGTTGTTAAACTCTTGAAGGCACTTTAGAAATAGCCACGTAGAAAATAGGCACCAATACACATCCAGGTGGGGATGTGGATATCCATACTCAGTGATTTAAGCTGTTCCATTAAAGTGCATTATAAAAAAAATTCTTTTGACACCAGTTGAAGCTACTGCTAACAGTTCGAGCTATAATAACTTTTGAATGAAACATCTAGCAGTAGCAGTACCTTTGTTTTTTATTCAGAAAAGAAAGTCCTATAACATACCCTATAATTGGGGGGGGGGGAGTTTGCTGCTTTAATAGTTTCATTAGATGATCTCACCTTTGTTGTATACCAATGCATTAAGACTTGTATTTTTATTTTGTAGGTAATACTGACAAACCAGATGACTACTCGAATTGGACCCAACCAATCCATGTTGGTACCTGCTTTAGGTATGGCTTTATAATGGAGCAACTAAGGTTTAAAATAAAAATGCCAGCACTAGATGATTCCCTCCACAAAATCTGTGTGTTTGTGGAGTGAAAAGACAAACAATATCAATACACTAGTATGAAAGCCCGTATACACAGGCTAAAGTGCACCCAGCTGCCCAGGAGCCGGGACGTGAGCAGTCAGGAGAGGGGCAGCGCGTTCGTCGAGTCTCTACTGTGCATGACTGCAGTCATGTGCAGTAGAGACTCGCTGAACTCTCTAATCCTTAGCGGGGAGCTCCAGACAGCTCACAGTGAAGCTCCCTGTGTGCGAAACCACACGTGCACAATAGAGACTCTCTACTGCGCATGTGCGGTTACACCTCACAGTGAGCGACACATTCTACCACTTTATGTAATAGGATAATGTAGTCAAAGGCACATCATCCTGAAGTATATTCCCCTATCTGTGACAGTTAATCCCTTAAGGACCGGACGCGCATGCACAGTGCAGTCACTTAAGGACCAGGGACCATTTTTTTTTTTTTTCGGAATCGGATTCTGGACTCCCCGAACGGCGTGCAGCCGCGCGGGGAGCCCGGAATTCCATGACGGTCCAGGACTGTCATAGGTCCTTAAGGGTAGAACAACCCATGACGGTCCTTAAGGGGTTAAGGAATGCATTACTTTAGTGGAAAATTGTATCTTAATATCAAAGTGATTCTCAAGGGCAGTTACAGCATAAAGAACATGATAGGTATCCGGTAGACATTTTCAGGGGTTAGTGGTGGATCTATATGATGTAGCCACGTAGAGGTCAGATCCTGCATGTAATTTCAGTCAGCCCAGAGTTCATTTCCACTACTTATAATCTTTCGTCTGTGCTGTGTGCCTGTCTACTAAGTGTATGATAGTGTGTTTACCATTGTATAAGAAACTCTATGCATGTATCAGCATATTGAAAAAGGTATGCTAGATCACATGAATAAAACCAAAATTGGAAGTTCTAATTTCTTCTGTCAGTTTTACAGTGCTCCCAACCACTATAATGTATTACACTCCTGTTAGAATCTTATAAAAATAGAGGAAAGCATATCAACCTAAGCACACAATCCCCTTGGAAAATAGTAGACATATAATATTTTGTTTTTTGCATGTAAAGAGCCAACCCATCCCTTAGTTAATAAAGGTTTATATAGCTACTCCAAACATAAAAATAAATCCTTATCTTTATATAGTTTTTAAATAAGTTTGACACAAAGATTCTCATCCACATACTACCACGCTTAACCCCTTAACGACCGGCCGATCGGCACAGTCAGTTAAGGAACACAGAGCATTTTTAAAAAAAAATTTTTTTACATTTCCGCTTCCGGACTCCCCGAACGGCGTGCAGCCTCGGGGGGAGCCCAGAATTCCATGACGGTCATGACCCTGAGCCTGAGCCCTCTGCTGAGTGCATTATTAAGGCGGTTTTGACTACCCTACATATTCCTGTTAACCCTGTAGAGACACAGTCTCTACTTCTGATGTCTTTCAACGGTGCGAGAAGTACAGTAATGTTTACACATAATCCCACTCTAGCTCAGGTTATCCTAGATGAATGGAAGACTCCAGACAAGTGTCTTGCTCTCTTTAAAGGGATAGTAATACTTCGTTTTATCTTTGTTTTATTTTGTAGACATTAAAAAACATGAAGAACGATATAAGTATTACCTCTCAAATCTTTATGGTTTGAGAGATATTCACAAGCAAAGTTTCCCCCTACCGCCCCTTTTACCTAGTGTAAGCCATCTCTTCTCAGATGTGAAATCCAGTCCATAGACCAGACAGATAACAGCAGGGGACAATCTTCTTCCTATGAGAACAATGAAAGCTCTGCCGTTTTTCAGGTTTTTCCCTTATCTTAATTGAAGATTGCCCCTCTCTGCAGTCCACCTGGGCACCTCCCTTCTGCTGTGGCTGAGCAGTGTTGCATCAGTAAAAGGGGCGAGAGGGGGATACTTTTGTCATTGAATTACTCTTGAACTACAACTCTGACAGAATTGAAAGAACACTCCAAAGTCCGAATACTATGATGATTAATTAGAGCTGCTTTTATTATGAAACATATATATCCCTTTAAGAGATTTTCTAAGATGTATCCATTTTCTGATGCAGCCTTGGCTCAATGGGCTAAACATCCTCAGGTTGATGCCCCTATTTCCAGACTGTCCAAATCCACTGCTTTGCCCTGCCACAATGCTTAAGGATTTAACTGATAGGAAGCTTGAAGCTATCCTGAAGTCTACCTTTGCTGCAATAGGTGCCTCTTTCAGGCCTACCTTGGCTTCTGTATAGGTTACCAGAGCTATTTCTGTGTAGACTGAACAGCTTACTGATGCTGTCCGTAAAGGTGCCCCTATTGAGGACCTTTTGGCTATCTTGGCTAACGTGTCTGAGGCTCAGAACTATGTGATTAATGCCCTCTTTGATGTGGTTATGCTTGAAGCTAGGGCTTCTGCCTTTTCTGTGGCTGCCAGGCACACCTTGTGGCTTAAGATTTGGTCAGCTGACCTATCATCTAAGAAATCACTAATTTCTCTGCCTTTTCAGGTTATGTCTTTTTTTGACTCTGAACTGAAGAATATTATCAGAGAGGCCACTGGGGGGAAAGAGCTTTTTCTTACCTCATGTTCCTAAACGCCATAATCTGGCGAGGAAGCAACGTCTTTTTCGTCCCTGCCAAAGCGAAGCGCAAAGGCTGAATCTGGCTGGGTCTCAGGCTAGTACCCCTCGCTCCACCCACAAGCCCAGGCAGCAGTGAGAGGTCCAAGGAACCCTCCACCACAATCAAGGACACCAAACCTCCTTCGGCATGACCCGGTCCACACCTCCCTTTGGGTGGTTGCCTGTAACATTTTTTAAGCATCTGGGCAGGCCCTGTTGTGGATCAGTGGGTATTATCAGTGGTTTCAGGAGGTTACAGGATTCCCTTTGTATCCCTGCTCCCTTCAGATTCTTCCTTTCTCAATCTCCTCTGGGCCAAGAAAAGCTCACTCTTTTCAGCGGGTTAGTCCAGGCTTTCTTGGACAAGGAAGTTCTGGCTCCGGTGCCTTCGCAAGAGCGAGGTTTAGGTTTTTATTCAAACCTCTTTGTAGTTCCCAAGAATGATGGCGGCAGTCATCCTATCCTGAATCTCAAGGACCTCAATTTTTTGAGGTCCATAATCACTTCAAGATGGAGTATTTGCACTCCGTCATTGCAACAATGTGTCCAGGGGAATTTCTGGCCTCTCCGGATCTGCAGGACACATAGCTGCATTTTCCAATTCATCCGGACAGTCAGAAGTACCTCAGGTTCGCTTACACCTTGGTCCACTTCCAGTTCACCGCTCTGCCCTTTGGGCTCACCACTGCTCTTCAGGTGTTTGCATGGATCTTAGGGGCATTGATTGCCTAACTGCACACCAGGGTGATTCAGGTGATTCTGTACATGGACGACCTTCTGTTGAAGGTTCCTTCCAGGGATCTTCTGGACTGTCAGGTCCAGGAATGTGCTCAGATCTTCCTTCAGCACGGTTGAATTCTGAACATGGACAAGTCTGCTCCAGTTCCTTCTTAGGATCTGGTTTTCCTGGGTCACCGGTTCAACATCTGTCAGGACATGGTTTATCTGACAGAGGACTCTGTTCAGCAGATCACGAACAAGGTGTCCCGAGCTCTGGGGTGGGCCTCCGCCCCGGTACACAAGTTCTTGTCCCTTGTGGGCAAGATGATATCTACCATGGAGACGGTTCCGTACTCCATGGCGCACAACAGGAAGCACAACAGGAAGCTTCAGAAGTTCACTATCCAGACTTACCAGGGGAATCTGGAACTCGTGTATTGTCTGGTCTCTCTTCCCCAGGAAGTGAGACCGGACCTATGGTGGTTGAACTGCTCCAACCTGAGAAAGGGGAGACCCTTTGTTGTACAGTACTGTACACTGTTGATAATGGATGCCAGCCTTTTTGGCTGGGGAGCTGTCCTGAGTCACCTGGGGATTCAGGGTCGTTTTGGACTGGGCCATCCTGCCATCTTCGCCATGCACGTTCCAGGCGTAGAGAACATTCTGGCATACTTCCTCAGTCTCCAGATGGTGGAACTGGGAAGTGGGAGCTCTATCCGGAGGTTTTCGACCTGCTGGTCCAGAAATTGGGGTGTCCTTGGATAGACCTGATGGCTACCAGGGACAACAGGAAGGTTCAGATGTTTTGCTCTCACTTGGGGAGATCATGTGGTGCTTTCATGTAGCCTATATTTTTCCTCCTCTTCCTCTCATCCCCAGGGTGATGAGGAAAGTCCGAATGGACGGTGCATCTGTCATGCTGATTGCTCCTTATTGGACCAGGCAACTTCGCTTCCAGAACTGTTTGCGTTGTCTGCTCAATATCTGTTTCCTCTGCCATGCTGACCAGATCTCCTTCTCCAAGGTTACCTTTGCAGAGAGGATGTGGACAGTCTGGCTTTGAAGGCATGGCTGTTGAAGCCTTCATCTTAAGGAGGAAGGGTTTTTCTCCTGAGGTGGTCGCCACCATGATCCAAGCCAGGAAGCCGGTTTCTTTTAAGTCCTACCACATGGTTTGGTCTACCTTTCATTCTTGCTGTATGGACAGGTATCTGTCCTCACAGGAGTTTAATCTTCCGTCCATCCTGTCCTTTTTGCAGTATAGTGTGATCAAGGGCCTTAGCCTTAGTTCCTTGAAGGTCCAGACCTCGGCTTTCTCAGTCTTTTCCCAAGGTGCATTGCCATGTTGCAGAATGTCAAAGTCTTCTTTCAGGGCATCGTTCATGCTTTCCCAGCCTGTAAGGCTCCCACTCCCCAGTGGGACCTTAATCTGTTCTTGGGTGTCTTGCAGAGGGCTCCTTTTGAGTGTTTGGCTACCATTCCCCTATGTCTTCTGACGTGGAAGATATCCTTTGTTTTGACTGTGGTCTCTTTCCGGCAGAGCTGCAGGTTTTGTACTGCAAACCGCCTTTCCTGGTGTTTCACATGCATAAGGCTGTACTCCATACCTCCCAGGAATTTTTTCCTAAGGTGGTTTCAGAGTTCCACATCAATCAAGATTGTTGTGCCTTCCTTTTGTCCTGGCCCTAAATATGACGAGGAGAGGGATCTCCACTTGTTAGCTGTGGTACGCTGCCTTAAATTCTGACTGATGCCTTATTTGTCATCCCTGAGGGTCCCAGGGCCGGTTTGGCTGCGTCCAAGGTCACTATTGCATCCTGGATTAAGTCTACCAACTGGGATGTGGTTTATATGCACTTCAAGATGGAATCCCTGCATTCTGTCATTGAAGCAATGTTTCCGGGGGGGTTTCTAGCCTCCCTTCTGGGCTGCCAGCGCTACCAGCATTTGGCTTTTGTTTGCAATCGCTATACTATTACGGCTCTGCAGTTTGGCCTAGCTTTGGCACCCAAGATTTTATTCAAATCATGGCAGCCTAGCCACTAACATCCATGCCCAAGGCATTCCTCTGATGCCATATTTGGACAATCTCTTGATCAAAGCGCTTTCAGAAGATCTCTTGGTTATCTATATTATGGTGCATCATGGCTGGATTCTCAACCTCAAGATGTCATCTCTTGTTCCATCCCAGGTTGCGATGTTTCTGGGCATGAGATTCGACACCCTCCTCGGAGGAGACGATTAAGCTTCTGCTCTAGGATGTCTCACAAGAACTGGAGTGGCCGTCAGCCACAATCAGAGACTGCGTGAGAGCCCTGGTTCGGTTGGTTTCTGTTTTGGAGGCAGTGCACTACTCCTGGTTACGCATGAGGTAACTTTAGAGGGGCATCCTCAGGACGTAGTCCAGGAGCCTGGAGCATCTCACCCATTGGATGATTTTATCTCCACAGGCCAGCGAGGATCTTCAGTGGTGGTTTCATCATCCACACCTGACTCAGGGAAGATCCTTTGTTATTCTAGAGTGAAACCTTGTGATGACGGATGCCCTGGGTCACCTTGGGGGCCCAGGGCAGTTGGATAAGTGAGGAGAGCCTACTGTCCATCAACATCTTGAAACTACGAGCGTTTCTTCTGGCTCTCCTGTTCTGGTCCCAGGTAGTCTCTGGGAACCCTGTGAGGGTTCAATCAGACAACTTGACATCAATGGCGTACATCAGTTATAAAGGGGGAACCCACAGAGAGGTGAACAGAGGTGAAGGATTTCCTCACATGAACAGGAGCTCAAGTCCCAGCCATCTCATCGTGCACATTCCAAGAGTGGAAAATGTGCTCACAGACCATCAGGAGGCGTTCTACCTGATAGTTCAGCACGGGAAGGGGGCAGCAGCGATAGACCTGAAAGCAACCAGGAAGGACAGGAAGATGCCCACATTCTGTGCACTGATAAGGGACCATCTGGCATTCACAATGGATGCTGTGTTCATTCCATGGAACTTTCATCTGTCCTTTGCATTTCCCCCATTCCCCTCATCCCCTGGGGATCCATAAGATCGGGATGGAGGGACAATGTTCATCTTAATCCCCCATTCTGGATCAGGTGGGCGTGGTTCGTAGACCTAATCAGCTAGATAGACAGTTAACAGAATATGTATGGTGGGACCACCAGACGACAAGCGCACACACCATACATATTCTGTTACACATTACTTATGCAGGCAGTACCAGGCAAGTAGTAACAGATTTTTCTGTAAATTTCTCTCTCTATATATATATATATAGAGAGAGAGAGAGATAGATATATATTTATTAATATACAGGTTGAGCATCCGTTATCCGAAATCTGAAATGCTCCAAAATCCGAAATTTTTGTCCACATAGTGACACCTTTTTGCTTTCTGATGGTTCATTGTACACAGACTTTGTTTCATGCACAAAATTATTAAAAAGTAGTTGAAGAGCCCGTTACACGGGCCATAGTGCCACTGCCAGCTGATCGCAGGGCAGTCATGTGCAGTAGAGACTACCTGCGCCGCGGCTGATACAGAGCATCCAGCTCTATATCGGCCGTGGCAAGGGCAGTCTACTGCGCATGACTGCAGCACGTGCACATGACTTTGTCTTTACACATGTTTTAGCGAATTATTATTGTATAAAGTTACCTTCAGGCTATGTGTATAAAGGGTATATGAAAAATAAACCATAAATGAATTTCGTGTTTAGACTTGGGTCCCATCCCCAAGATATCCCATTATATATATATGTATGTGTGTGTGTGTGTGTGTGTGTATATATATATATATATATATATATATATATATATATATATATATGTATGTATGTAATATAAAAAATCCAAAGCGCTTCTAATTAAACTTAACTATGCCCTAGGTAAAGGAGAAGTAAACATATGTTATAGAGCTTTTCCTGCTGAGTAAAACAAGGGCAATGTCACTGCTGTCAGTTGTTTTAGTCAAATGTTATAAAAAAAAAAACAAATAATCAGAAAGTGAATTTACAGTGTGTTTACTTCTTGAAAGTTGTTACTGACAGTAGGACTTTCTCCAACAGAATGTAACAAAATAACTAATTGGAATCTGACCACTAGAGGGCACTATTAACATAAAAAGCGCAAGTTTAAACTGTAATATCTCTAGCATCTCTCAGCAATGGGGTAATATTTACTCAGTAGGAAAATCTAATAAAATCAGATATTATATATACTATGTCATAACAAAAATGTACTGCTTCATTAAGGGACTCTATGGATTTTTACAGATTATTTACCTGGGAAGGTATCCTTCATACAGCAATGAAATATACACCCTGTTTCAAATTATTATGCAAATGATATTTAAGTGTCACAAATATTAAATATTTTGTTTTTCAGTTTAACTCATGGATGGCATTGTGTCTCAGGGCTCTTTTGATCACTGAAAACAATCTCAGAAACCTGTGATAATTAGATTGCCAGGTGAGCCCAATTTAAGGAAAAACTGCTAAAGTTGGGTGTTCCACATTATTAAGCAGAGCACCATTTTCAAGCAATATGGGGAAGAAAAAGGATCTCTCTGCTGCCGAAAAGAGTGAAATAGTTCAATGCCTTGGACGAGGTATGAAAACATTAGATATTTCATGAAAACTTAAACGTGATCATCACACTATTAAGAGATTTGTGGCTGATTCAGAGCACAGACGGGTTTGTGCAGATAAAGGCACATTGAGGAAGATTTCTGCCAGATCCATGCATTGGATCAAGAGATCAGCTGCTAAAATACCATTACATAGCAGCAAACAGATATTTGAAGCTGCTGGTGCCTCTGGAGTCCCACGGACATCAAGGTGTAGAGTCCTCCAGAGTCTTGCAACTGTGCATAAACCTTCTATTCGGCCACCACTAACCAATGCTCACAAGCAGAAACGGCTGCATTGGGCAGAAAAATACATGAAGACTAATTTTCAAACAGTCCTGTTCACTGATGAGTGCCATGCAACCCTGGATGGTCCAGATGGATGGAGTAGTGGTTGGTTGGTGGATGGCCACCCTGTTCCAACAAGGCTGCGACGTCAGCAAGGCGGTGGTGGAGTCATGTTTTGGGCTGGAATCATGGGAAGAGAGCTGGTCGGCCCCTTTAGGGTCCCCCAAGGTGTAAAGATGACCTCTGCAAATTATGTGGAGTTTCTGACTGACCACTTTCTTCCCTGGTACAGAAGGAAGAACTATGCTTTCCGTAATAAAATAATGTTCATGCATGACAATGCACCATCTCATGCTGCAAAGAATACCTCTGCATCAATGGCTGCTATGGGGATAAAAGGAGAGAGAGTCATGGTGTGGCCTCCATCCTCCCCTGACCTCAATCCTATTGAGAACCTTTGGAGCATCCTCAAGCAAAAGATCTATGAGGGTGGGAGGCAGTTTACATCCAAACAGCAGCTCTGGGAGGGTATTCTGACATCTTGCAAATAAATTCAAGCAGAAACTGTCCAAAAACTCACAAGTTCAATGGATGCAAGACTTGTGAAGCTGCTATCAAATAAGGGGTCCTATGTTGAAATGTAACGTGACCTGTTAAAATGTTTAAAAAGTTAAAATGTTGTTAAAAGTTTGATTGAAATAGCTTTTGATTTCATTAAATATGCTGCAAACACAACAAATGACAATTTTCAGTTCTTTACAACCTATAAATTGTTTTGAAACTTACTGTGCGTAATAATTTGGAACAGTGCATTGTAAGTTTTTTATGTTTTAAAAAAATACTGTTCTCATTAGGAGGTTTGTTCAATAAAATTTGAATTGCACTCTTAATAGTTGAAAACTTGAGAATTATGCTGACTTATTTACATCAATTATTTAGGTAAATGAGAAAAAGAATTTGCATGATAATTTGGAACAGTGTGTATATATCTGTTATATATTTTGTACATAATATATGCACTATTAGTACACTGTTAGTGAAGATGACATATTCTTATAATTGCTTGGTGAACACAGGATTGTATTTTTGTCCTCCACAGGAGAAAGTTGGGGACATGCAGCTACCGTCCGTTTAATACTTCATTGGGGGAGTACACAAAGGTATGTAACTGTAACCGCCTAGCAGAGCTGATACATTGCACACCCCTTTGGTCTCCACAGGTTTTATCTCTTTGCGTTCATCATTCCTTTTACAACTTCAGACTGTAGCCCTTCTCAATACCCACAAGTGCTTTATATCTTATATATGTTTTTATTCACAATAATATTTTTATTGAACCCACTTTTTTGACACGAGATGTCTTTTTAACCCTTTCAGTGCCGAGACAGTATGCTATACAGTTTGACAGTATCCCCATATTGCCAAGCTTGTATGATGTACTGCTTGGCAAATTCCCTCACTCACCAAGGTGATAAGGAAGGCATTCACTGCCTTCATTCCCTTCTTTCCCTTCCTACTCAGTCCAGAGTTCCTCAAACTTCCAGGTCACATAGAAGAAGCACAAATGCCCACTTCCATCTTCCCTGATATCAGAGATGACATGTGAGTTCAGTGATCTCCACACTAATGCCTTCCTATCTCCACTATTGATCTCTTATACAGCTGAGAAGGAGGTGGCATCATAACCCTGTGTGTGCCACAAGTGTCCAATGCACACCCCTCTGGCAGGAGCACTGCTGCTTCTCCAGTCTTTTTCCATTGCACACTGGTAGTCACAGATCCTCTACGTTCATCCACTGGTAGTCACAGTTACCCACATACATTGTCTGATTTCCCTCTCCCTGGACTGGTTACACTATCCACTGGTATCCACAGAACTCTCACATACACTGTCTACCACTCCCCCCAAGCATGATTAGGCTACTCACTGGTAGTCATAGATCCCCATATACACTGTTTGACACACATACACACACACCAGTCTGAATTCACTGCCCACTGATAGACACAGATCTGCCGCAGAAACTGTATGATTTCCCCATAGACCAAAGGGGCAAAGAGTTTTTAGAGGGAATAGGGAATCCAGCTGCACCCTCCTGATGAGGCCAAACTAGGCCGAAACGTACGTCGGGGGTTAGCTGGTATTCCCGGGCAGAGGGGACTTGCCCGTCATTTTGGAACTGGACCGCCCTTTTGGGTGAGATTAGTCTAATATGTATGTGGAAATTTCTCCTCTGTAATGGCACTAGAGAGCTAAAACATGATGATTCTGGGAGGTGACTAGCTGTAGAACAGGCCATTGTGCTGTTCATTCCCAGAAGCCTCTCACATTCTTTATGTTTATCCTACTGCACAAGAAAGGTGATAAGGCAGATCTAAAAACTACAGACCAATAAGCCTGTTGCCAGTGCTCTGCTAGTGGTTCACAAAGGTACTGTCAAGAAGAATGAATACTTAATGCGGCACAAACTAAAGAACAAGCAGGCTTCAGGAGCGGTTTCAGTACAATGAACCTCATTCAGACAGTGCAACAAGATGTAATGCGACATAATGAATATAAGCTTCCGTTATGCATAGCTTTTCATTTACTATGAAAAAGCCCTTGGCCGGTGAAAAAAAAAAACAAGCAATAATCCATGCCCTGATCAGCTAAGGAATAGATAGAGCTTATATCAGTATCCTCCAATCAATATATGAAAATGCAACTGAATTAGTACAGGTGAAAAATGATAAAGTACAGATCAATGTAGAAAAAGGGGACCAACAAGGAGACACAATATCGCCAAAACTATTTGCTCTGTCATCAAGTACAAGTTACTGGCAACTTTGGGTAAGCGATCCGTCCCTTTAAGCAGACAGGAACAATTCTAGAAGTGAATGCAGGGGGTGGAGCCTACCTACCCTCCTTGGCTGCAGCTGGCTAATCAGCTCCAGTAAGATTTTTTCCTTGGTGAAGTTACAGGCAAGAGAACAGTTCTGCTATAGTTTTAGCTATTTACATTTTCTGATAGGTATGGAATACCACTATTAGGCAGATTACCATAACTGACAATGTTCCTAGATGTGGCTAGCTCGGTATCCAGGTGCTTTTTGTGGACCTTAAGCCCTGGAGGGAAAATCTTGGGTTCAAGTTCTTTCCTCAGGAGTTGCCCGCTGAAGCTTGTTCTTAATACATGGTAATCTGAAGACAGAAGATCTGCAGGAAAGGTGAGCAACCCTTTGAGTGCTGCAGGTCCACATATACCACAGTGCCCCTCCGCAAAGGGGTTTTCCTTTGGAGTTCCTATTGCACACTCCTGCACTCATTGGGTTTATCTGTATGTCTGTTGGGTGTTTTGGAGCAAGTTTCTGTGGTAACTTAACCCTTTAGCTGCTGGTTTTGCATAATTTGGGGGTTTATTAGCACTTTCCCTACTGGGTTCAGTGTTTTTTTTGGGTCTGCTAACATGTTCTAGTGATGTTTCATGTAATTTTAATTCACAGTTTCAACTTTGCAAGATTTGTGTACCACATAGACGCCATTGCTCCATTCACTTCTATGGGACTGTACAGTTTGGGACATATCTCTGCAACCACTTATTGTAGCGACTTCAGAGATGGCTCTTTTTAATTGTCTGCCCTTGCTCTATCATCCGTTTCATTGTGTTGGAGGGCTCGGGGGTTTCAGGCACTGTTGGGGTACTTTTTCTGGGAAAACTACATTTCCCGTGAGTGCTTGCTTCTTGCGCGCGTTTGATTGGCTCCTTCTGCGGCAGCCATTTTGTGACTTTTCCTACACAAGTATCCTACACAAGGCTAGGACTCTCCTTCTCCCCTCTGCAGATTAACCCTTCGCCTGCCAGATTAAGTGCATTTTAGCTATTTCTGGGGTGAAATTTTAATCTTACACACTGTATTTGGGTGATTCCTTATAGTTTAAACATTTTGACACTGTGAGAATGTCTAATCTGTTTGGGGCCAGGCATAAGACTAAGGATGCTGGGGTCTCTGTGTCCCCTATTGCGCATTGCTCCTTATGTCATTCAGGGTTACCTAGAGAATTCTCAGGTCATTTATGCCCAGCATGTTCTGATGTCCCTGACTCTCTCCCATGGACCTCCAGCCATGCATTAGAGCCAGTTTGGGTGCAAGAGTTCAAGGCTGCTACTAGAGACCTCCGGTCTGCATTGCAACTCTTTCTATCCCAGTTACAGGGGGTCTTCCACTCCTGGCAGACCCCTTCTTCAGTCAGATCTTCCCTGCCGAAACCGCAGGGAGTACCTGACATATCAGATTCCTCTGAGGAGGAACTGTTGGTGGATTCGGATGTTGAAGAATGTTCTGCTGTGGGCTCATCTCAGTTTTTTGGGGACCCCTTTGAGGCTGATCCTGATCCCTCGGCTAAGGGCTTGATCAGAGCTGTCTTAACTCCCCTAAACATTCCCTTAGTTCAGGAGGTTTCTTCGGATCCCTCTGATGTATTTCAGCAGCCCTATACTTGTTTTCCACCTAACCCCACTCTTGACCACCTTGTCTGATGAGTGGAAGTCTCCAGACAGGAAACCTTCTGTGTCCAAGAAATTTGCCAAGCTTTACCCCTTCTCTGAGGAGGCACTTTCTCAGTGGGTTCATCTCCCCAACGTGGATGCTCCTGTCTCCAGGCTATCTAAGTCCACCGCCTTGCCAGTTGCTGATGTTTCCGCTCTGAAAGACTGGACTGACAAGAAACTTGAGGTCTCCCTCAAGTCCATTTTTGCCACTGCTGGTATTGCCATGCGTCCAGCGTTGGCTGCGGCATGGGTGAACTGGGCCATTGTGGTCTGGACTGAACAGCTCACCCTGGCTGTCCATCAGGGTGCTCCTACTTCGTGTATGTTGCGACTTCTTGCCAGCATTTCTGAGGCCCAGCACTATGTTTCTGCTTCCTTATTTGATGTCATCCGTTTGGTGTCAGTTTCCACCATTTCTGTGGTTGCCAGATGAGCTCTTTGGCTCAAGATCTGGTCTGCTGACACTGCTTCCAAGAAAGCTTTGCTCTCATTGCCCTTTCAAGGCACCTCTTTGTTTGGGCCAGATCTTAAGGATTTGATTAGTGAGGCCACAGGGGGCAAGAGTACCTTTCTACCTATGGTCCCCAGGAAGAAGACTCCTCTCAAGCGTAATCGGCTTTTTCGTTCCTTCCAGACTGAGACACATCCAGCGAACCAGACGGTTCCCTCAGCTCCGCGTTCCTCCTCCAAGCCCAAAGAGCAATGGAAGCCCAAGGTCTCCTTCAAGCCTAAGGCTTCCAAGCCTTCTTCGGCATGGCTTGCCCAACCCAGGTCCCCATTTTGCTGTGGGTGGCCGTCTGCGTCACTACCACAGTGCCTGGGAGGATTCAGTTGTGGACCTGTGGGTTTTGCAGGTTGTGGCGGAAGGGTACAGGATCCCTTTTGCCTCTCTTCCTTCCTTTCAGTTTTTCCCCTCTCATACTCCCCAGGGCGTAGAGAAATGCCATCTGTTCAATGGTGCTATCCAGGCCCTTCTGGAGAAGGATGTTCTGGAACCTGTTCCAATTCGGGTCAGAGGTAGGGGTTTTTACTCAAAAATCATTTGTGGTCTCCAAGAAAGATGGCGGCTGTTGGCCCATTTTTGGATTTGAAGAATCTCAATTCCTTTGTGATCCAGACTCCTTATCACCAGGAGTCTCTACGGACGGTGATTGCTGCTATGTCCCCAGGGGAATTCCTTGCTTCTCTGGATCTTCAGGACGCATAGTTACACATCGCCATTCATCCAGAGAGTCGGCAGTATCTCAGATTTGCCTGTGACCAAGGGCATTTTCAGCTTTCAGCTCTTCCCTTTGGTCTGACTACAGCTCCTCAAGTCTTCAACCGTGTCCTGGGAGCTTTAGTATCCATCCTCCATCGGGACGGCATCAGAGTAACACCATACATGGATGACCTGCTTCTGAAAGCCCCTTCTGCGGAACTTCTTCATCAGCAGGTTCAGGACTGCATTCATGCTCTCACCCATCACGGGTGGATCATCAACATGGACAAGTCAGATCTTGTTCCATCCCAGCGTCTGGTCTTCCTTGGCCTTCTCTTCAACACTCAGCAGAGCATGGTGTTTCTCACGGACGAGGTGGCTCACCAGATTGCCCACAGGGTTTCTGCTGTTCTGGCTGACGATCCAGTTCCAGCCAAGAAGCTGTCCTCTCTAGTGGAGAAATTCATCTGCACCATAGAATCTGTCCCATTTGCCATGGCTCACACCAGGGAACTCCAGAGGTTTGTGATCCAGGTGTGCAGGGGTCAGCCGGACCTTCTGAAGACGTCATTGTCCCTCCCTCTTCATGTGGAACTGAGTTTGTAGTGGTGGATTGACCTCTCCAATTTGCTGAAGGGCAAGTCCTTCCTGGTATCTGTCTGGACCATGGTGACAACTTATGCCAGCCACTCTGGCTTGGGAGAGGTCCTGGGTCGCCTGAGTGCTCAGGGTCGGTGGTCTCCGGAGGAATCTCTCCAACCCATCAATATGTTGGAGAATCGGGCGATATTTCATGCCCTTTGCCATTGGACACCCCAGTTGGAAGAATGCCCAGTCCAGGTCCAGACCGACAACGCCACGGCCATGGCTTACATCAACAAGCAGGGCGGAACAAGAAGTCTTGCCGTTTGGTTAGAGGGTCAGTGCTATTTTGTTCTGGGCAGAACAACATGTTCCTGCCATATCCGCAGTGCACATTCCTAGCATAGACAATGTCATGGCAGACTTCCTCAGTCAACACACGGTGGACAGCGGAGAGTGGGAACTGCACCCAGAGGTTTTCACCCTCATTGTTCAGAAGTGGGGTCTTCCTTGCATCGACCTGATAGTGACAAGACACAACAGGAAGGTTCAGATGTTCTGCTCTCGCTGGAGGGATCCTCTAGCTCTAGCGGTGGATGCCATGTCCATTCCTTGGTTATTTCCTCTGGCTTACATCTTTCCTCCCCTGCCCATGTTGCACAGGGTGTTATGGAAATTACGGCTGGAGCATTGCCCAGTTATTCTGATTGCTCTGTACTGGCCTCGTCAGTCTTGGTTTCTGGAGCTTTTGAATCTGTCAGTGGTGGAGCCCTTTTGGCTCCCCTGCCGTCTGGATCTTCTCCTACAGGGTTACCTGTGGAAGGATGATGTTCATCAGCTAGCTTTGACGGCTTGGAAATTGAATCCTCAATACTGAAAGGTTTTTCTTCTGGTATGGTGGCTACAATGCTTAGCATCTGCAAATCTGTTTCTTCTACGGCCTACCATTGTGTCTGGTCGACCTTACTCTCTTGGTGTGCTGATAGGGACCTTTCTCAGGATTTTGATCTGCCTACGGTCCTGGCTTTCTTGCAGGACGATGTGGATAAGTGCCTCTGTTTGAGTTCCCTTAAGGTTCAGACTTCTGCGCTCTCTGTTTTCTTTCAGAGGCTCATTGCTATTCTTCCTGATGTGAAGGTTTTCTTCCAGGGCGTTGCTCATACTTGTCCTGTTTTCAAGACTCCTGCTCCTCAGTGGGATGTTAACTTGGTTTGGGGCGTCTTAAAATGGCCTCCCTTTGAGTCCTTGGCTACTATTCCTCTATGCCTGCTGACGTGGAAAATGGCTTTTCTCCTGGCGATTGTCTGTTTGCTGTGCCACGGAGTTACATGCTCTGTCTTGAAGACCACCCTTTTTGGTGTTTCACAAAGACAAGGTGGTGCTTCGCACTTCGCAGGAGTTTCTCCCGAAGGTGGTCTCTGAGTTCCAAATTAACCAGGAGATTCTGGTGCCTTCTTTCTGCCCTGACCCCACCTCTGACAAGGAGAGGGATCTTCACTTGTTAGATGTGGTGCATTGTCTCTAGTTTTATGTACATCGCACTGAGTCCATTTAGACAGTCTGACGCTTTGTTTGTCATTCCTGAGGGCCCCAGGGCAAGAAGACCTGCATCCAAAGTGACTATTGCGTCTTGGATCAAGTCCACTATTCTAAAGGCTTACGAGCTAAGGAAGAAGCCTGTTCCCTTTTGGGTTATGGCTCATTCTACTAGATCTATTGGGGCCTCTTGGGCTTACAAGAATCAGGCCTCTGCTGATCAGTTGTGCAAGGCTGCCACTTGGTCATCTGTGCACACCTTTTCGAAGCACTACCGTGTTGATGTGCTGGCATCGGCTGATGCCAGTTGTGGGAGGAAGATCCTGGAGGCAGTCTTGCCTATCTAGGATCTTCTTCGGTTCTTTGGTGCTTCTTTCACTTTTGAGCCCTGTTGGCTGTAGTTCAGTGTGCTGTGTAACAGTTCCTGGGGTGGTGTTACCCCTGTTCAGTGTCCGTTGACACTTCAGTTGTTGTTGGGCTATCTCTGATCTGATGGCTCATATCTGCACTGGTGACTTTGGGGGCCTTGCGCCTGGTCCTTGCCTTCTTCCCGCCTCTGGGAAACTTAATGGTTGGACATCCCAGAGTTACCAGTAACCTGTATTGGACAACAGAGAAGAGGATTTTAGTCTTACCCGTTAAATCCTTTTCTCTTCATACAGGTTACTGGTCTCCCATCCTGTCAAGGGATTATGCTTGGCTCTCCTGTGGCAGACCATGGGGGTCCCTCGGGGTCATGCTCATAGGAGTCTTCTTTCCCTTCTTACTATCTAGTCAATAGTTAGTGTCTCAAATCTTACTGGAGCGGATTGGCTAGCTGCAGCCAAGGAGGGAAGGTAGGCTCCACCCCTGCCTCCACTTCTAGAATTGTTCCTGCTTACTTAAAGGGGAGGATCTCCTACCCAAAGTTACCAGTAACCTGTATGGACTAAGAGAAAAGGATTTAACAGGTAAGACTAAAATATTCTTTTCTGCTTGTTTAGAAGAAATTTTCTGCAAACTAAGGGCTCAATCCAAATGTTGGAGTTAAAACCAGCATGAAGAAAAAAACTGCCTTCGCGAGTTAACCAATACTGGGTAACGTGAGATTCAAATCTTTCTTACCCAGAAGAATTAACGCGCGACGGCCTACAAAACACAAAAAGTACAAAACTGGAGTCGCCCAAAATCTGACCTCCTCATCGATGCAAAACACACGATAAACGCGAGAAACATCCCAATAAACAAAAGCGAAACATTCAACGTTACTTACTGCCCCAGCCAATCACAACACCCCAAAGTATGAAGTCGAATAAACTATAAATAGACCCAAAATCACCTACGCACCTTTGTCTGTTATCAAGTTCAAAGAACTAGATCTCAGGACCCAAGGAGCGGAGGTTAGTTATAGAGAGTGAGGTAGAGAGGAGCACAGCACCCAGTTAGGAGTTGGAGAATATTGGCACAACATAATACACATAAAACACTTTTGCACATATCCATAACACACATCCAAACACAAAAACACACAGCTTATTTTTATTTTGATAATACAAATACTTTTATATATTTTTTTGGATAGTGTGAGTCTGTGAATGCAAGTGAGTGTGTGTGTGTGAGGGCCTGAGTGAGTGCCTGTGGGTGAGTGAAATGGAGAGAAGAACAGGAGAAGGGGATGGGGAATGTAGGAGGAGAGGAGGAAGAGGTGCAGGTGGGCAAACCTGATCAGGGTAGGGGAGGCAGAGGGAGAGCCCTGAGGAGGAGTAGGGGGAGTACCACCAGTAGAAGAGGCACACAGAGTGCAGGGCAAGAGATGGCAGTGGGACAAGGGGTATGGCATGGGGAGCACCACACTCAGCCAGGGCCATCGCAGGCAGGGCCTGAGAGCCAAGGCTCTCAAAGAACCTCTAGGGGTGAGGAGGAGGACAGGGCTAGAGACCCCAAGTTCTCCGAGGAGGAGAACCTCGTCCTCTGTGAGGCAGTCATCGTCAGGGAGAGGCTCCTGTTCCCCAAGGGGATGGTCGTCGGTATGGGGTCAAAAAGAAAGGCTGCCTCGAAGGAGGTCCTGGCTGCGGTGAATGCAGTTTCCAGCTGCAGACGGTCGCTGGAGTCCATTAAAAAAAAAAAAAAAGGTGGACAGACTGCAATGCCAAGGTAACATAGTAACATAGTAATTTAGGTTGAAAAAGACTTGCGTCCATCTAGTTCAACCCTTTTCCTATTCCTGTTTGCTATCGTGAAGATGAACAAGAAGATGGGAGAGCAGGCCTTGCATGCTGCTGGCACAGGGGATGGTCCACTCCTGCACGTGGAGTACAGCCAGTGGGAGGAGGCTGTGCGCAGGACGATCTCCTCCATATCGGTGCACAGGATCCTTGGATGGAGTGACACCAGGGATGAAAAGAGCCTCCTGTCCACCGGTAAGTGCATCAAGGCCCACACACAAATCTTAACACCTACCACACAGAGGCCAACACAGTGACACCTGAACACATGGACAGCATTCCACACCACAATTCAGCAACACAGCTTGGAGGGACATCAAACAAGGAGAGAATACTTGACAAACCCAGCCTGAATGGTAATGGTCAAGTTCTTGTTGAACCCCCTTCATGCTGTAGACAACATCATGCACAGCACAAAAACCATGCACCCCGTCATGTGTCAGTCACAGATCTCACTGTTATGTGTATCACAGTGTCCTACATAAAGTGACAGAGGTCAGCACACAACCCCTTGAGTGCCACAGGGATAAGTAATGCATTGTTCGACAATATATTGGCTAGTCCCCTGGAACCCAAAGGGTTACCAGAGAGTAGTAAGGAGGGGAATTGGTGTGTTTCCTATTGTATTGTTACTGCTAGACGTTGTACATATAAGTAGTTAGTCCAAATGGAATAACCAAGGTTCAGCTTTCTGCATCATATATAGCCTTCAGAGTGTGGATGGCCAGGGGGCATTCACCGCCATCACCACTCTGCAGGACATATGTGATTCACAAGGCTCAATCATGACTGGGGAGGAACATTCACTAGGGTGTCAGAAAGAGGTAACAATGTGTATATGACAACTGCAGTGTCATCACACCTGCAATCCCTGTGTTATTCTGTGGAGCCAATGCACCGAGATCTAAACAGTTCATGACATAACAGTGCATAGGCTCCATAGGATAATATAGGAAAAGATGGAAGTAACCTCCAGTACAATATAACCATGCACATGTGTGCTGGGTGTTAGAATTTCAGCTGTCCTGGGGTGTGTTCTTGTGTCCTCCAACTGATTGTGTTGTTGGGTTCCGCGGATCATGTTGGTTGGTGTGTCTGTTACTGTTGCTGACATCATTGGTTGGACTCTGTAGTCAATGGTGCATTGCTGTGTTCAGAGGTCCTAGTGTGTTTGCTGTTGAGGCCTCAGTGTAGAACATGCAGTGGGTATGTGTCACTCAGGGTGTGATGGTTCAGTTTTGCTCACCACATGGATCCTGATGAATGGGGATAGCAAGGAAGTATATGCCTTGCCATCCCCACTGCTCAGGATACACATGATGACCAAATCTACACCACTGTAGGTTAGTAGAATCAATGTATGGGATCGCGTTAAGCTTAGCAATGTGTGTCAGGATGGTAACCAATGCATTGCAAAGCAATGCAATGGATACCATCCTGCCACTCAATGGTTCACATGTCAGTGTAATAGTCTTCCAGCACTCCTGTCATTGCTCACATCACTGATTACATCATGTCATTTCCCCACACAGCACACCAGTCAGTACAAACGGAGGACTCCAGGGGCACCTCCTCTGAGGAGGAAACCACGTCCAGGGAGCTGCGGCAGCGGTGGCAGCAGCGGCCCCACCATGGCCCCCAGGGTCTACCTCACCATCAGCAGCAGTAGCTAGCCTACCAGCCCCCCCCCCCTCTCAGAAGCAGCATCTGGCCTACCAGCCCCCCCCCCCTCAGAAGCAGCAGCTGGCCTACCAGGCCCCACCTCAGAAGCAGCAGCTGGCCTACCAGGCCCCACCTCAGCAGCAGCAGCAGCTGGCCTACCAGGCCCCACCTCAGCAGCAGCAGCAGCTGGCCTACCAGGCCCCACCACAGCAGCAGCTGGCCTACCAGGCCCCACCACAGCAGCAGCAGCAGCTGGCCTACCAGGCCCCACCACAGCAGCAGCAGCAGCTGGCCTACCAGGCCCCACCACAGCAGCAGCAGCAGCTGGCCTACCAGGCCCCACCTCAGCAGCAACAGCAGCTGGCCTACCAGGCCCCACCACAGCAGCAGCAGCAGCTGGCCTACCAGGCCCCACCTCAGCAGCAGCAGAAGCTGGCCTACCAGGCCCAACCACCACCAACAGGTAGGCATTTGATGCCTGAGATGGTGCCCATGCTGCAGCAGTCCGGGTTTGGGCCATCCCCCAGGCCACGGGGATACATGTGGCAGGAGGACACCCAGGGGTCCACATTTGAATGGCCCATGGGATATGATTGTGTGGGGCTCCTGGGGGAGCCACAACGCCCCCAGGCAAGGGAGGTGTTCACCCCACCACCACCAACAATGCTATCACCCCCAGCAACACAAGTGAGCCACTTGGAGGCCATGGAATACGAGGGGAGTGAGGGGTCTGGGGATCCAAACCTGTACCCCTAAAGCATACATGCCGGTGAAGACCCTCCTGAGACACTCCATGGGAGTTCTCTCCCCCACACCACCAACTCCGCTAGCCTCCATTGTTTTCACACCAGTGACACTCGGGTAACCCGCCTGAGTCAGAGGTTTATTCACCTCTGCAGCCTTT
The DNA here is from genome assembly GCA_037306005.1 of Rhinophrynus dorsalis. NCBI lineage: Eukaryota > Metazoa > Chordata > Amphibia > Anura > Rhinophrynidae > Rhinophrynus > Rhinophrynus dorsalis. The sequence goes on along the minus strand of CM074719.1, from coordinate 327,994,850 downwards.
CCCCCCCAGACCCTCCGAAAAAGAAGTAAGGACAACCTTCTCCAGGCCCTTTCAATAAATATTTGCAATTCTTCATAACATCTGTGTCCATGCATGTTTCCTATTCAAGATATTGTTTGTTTGGCACAGTTGCCTCCAATGCATTGCAAAGCTATGCAGTGAACACAACTCATGCACATCTAACATGGGTGTCAGATAATTAGTTGTCTCTGATGCACTGCAAAGCTATGCAGTGAACACAGCTCATGCACGATGAATGGCATCACAAGCTTTTACAGCAGGGGTGAACACACACATCACATACAGACATATTTGGACAAGATCAACTCACACATATGAAAGCCAAACAACATCAGGGTGTTGTTCCATGATGTGACTCGAACTTAAACAACACGAACACATTAGACAGATCAACAACATGATCACAATTAAGGGGATAGTAATGCTTAGAATGATTGAACAAATATGTTTTAGAGTTCATCCCCCTGAGTAGAACAAGGGAACTCCCACTGCTGAAGGTTGTTTCATTCACAGGTTATTTCAGCTCACAGTTGTTTTTTTAGTTACAAAAAAATTTTAATTAAGATTTTTACAGTAAAAGTACAAGAGATATAAAGAATAGTTACAAGAAATTATAAAGATATGCAATACAGCATAGACCTCACACAATTCCATAATATAACCTGTGATATACATACAGAGTACATGCAAATATCACATTGGCAAGAACCTAGAGTCCCTCATTCCATTAGAATCCAGCCAGATGTACTTGACCCATATGCCCACCAACAGATACAGGCATTCTAATGCAAACCCACTCCCCATTCCCACGCTAGTAAGTTAATGTTTGGGAGGTCCGTGAGAGAAACTCCGTGCTTTCAAGGAACGGTGTCCAATGAAACCAGGTCGCTGTGTACCTAGCCACGGATTTTTCCGTGGTAGAGGCAAGGTCTGCCATGTGCCTAAGATCCTCCACTCGAGCGACCCAAGCAGCAAGAGAAAGAGGTTCTGCCTTCCTCCAACACAGTGCAATCATACCCTTCACAGTCACCAGAAGTTGGGGTACAAGTGACTTCTTGTAATGGTGTGGATTCAGTGAAGTGTGGTGTAATAAGAGGTGTTCAGGCCTAAACTCTGGGGTTGCACCTGAGAGATGCGTGATTACCCTATACACAGCCATCCAAAAAGGGTTAATCGCCTCACAATCCCACCATAGGTGAGCAATGTGCCAGCGGCCCTCCGACATCTCCAACAAAGACCATCATGGTTAGGATCAATTTTCTGTATTGTCATGGGCGTAATATACCACCGGGACAACAATTTATATGCGGATTCCTGCAATTCCGGGGCAGTGGAAGTGTGATGCGTGAGGTACATGATCTGCTCCCATTGCCTTCTAGATAGAGTGATCCCCAGGTCTGTCTCCCACCTTCCCACATAATCCAGTAACATTGGTTGTCCACTGTCAAGAAGCTGTCTGTACATGGCCGACAGTTGTTTTTCAAATAGGAGAATCACAGTGGCCTGAAATTGTTGAGTGGTGCTGTTGCTTGTTCATTCTATGGAGATTGATGGTGCTGGGACCAGAGCTGTCCATGGGATGGTGTAGCAACAGTGCCACTGTACAATTTTAGGCAACTGTGAGATTTGATCTATGACATTCAACATTGAGCTGAAATAACTTTGGAATGAAACACCTTTCAGCAGGGGGAGTTCCCTTTTTTTACTCAGTGGGATGAACCCTACTAGATAGGTTTCTAAAACATATTCAGTATAACTATCCCTTTAAACCCTGACAAGGGAGAGGTGATCAATGACACAAGATAGTCATATGTGATCAGATGTGTAACTGACATGGACATCAACAGGTGATCCTCATGGATGTGGATTCAACGTGTCACCGGAACAAACTTCTGGACCATGAGGGGTCATGCCATGGATGCCTGCAGAGGGTGAAAACAAGATTGGAAGGTGCACTACGCACACAACAGTCATGCTATTGCTGACTCATCATCATACCCTTGAGTGCCAGAGGTGTACACAACACATTGGTCAGCAATGCTTTGGAGACCTTACTGGCACTCCACGGGTACAGCTTGGTTATTTGACACGGAGTGAACAATCCATTGCTTGTCAGGGTGTTGTCTAGTCATCATGACCTTATGGGGTTTGTATCAAAGTATGGCAAGCAGACATATGTATATGTGAGTGGGCACACACATCATAGTCTAAACCAAGACCCATGAAACAGAGGAGCTATTTCATGGATCTCGATCTACATACTGATGAGGTGTGTGCTCAGGGTCCGCGTCTCACACACACACACACACACACACACACACACACACACACACACACACACACACACACACACATATATGTCTGCTTGCCATCCCTTTGATGGACACCTCACATGGTCCTGACGCCTAGACAAGTCATTGACAAGCAATGGCGTGGCATATTCACTGTGTTACACACACACAAACAAGTTAGCATGGCAGGCCTTCAGCCAGAGCATGAACAGTTGCAGCAGGTGACAGCTGTTGGACAGGGGTGCTTGGAGGAGGAGAATGAGCCCTAACCCTCTCACACCTTCGCCTTCACTGTCGTCCTGGTGTTGGTCTGCCTCTCTGTCAGTGTCTCTCTCACACTACATCTGAGGAGGGTGGGCTGTCACTTTTATACAGCTGTAAGGTGTTGTTCATGTGGTCATAATGATGAGACCAAAACAAAGGGCAGGAATCACACCAGCTCTGTACATAACTCCATACTCAAGATAAAACTGTAATCAGCTGAGGTGCACTCATAGGAATATACAATGATACTGGAGAAAGGGAAGAAAAGAAGGAGGAAACCAATCGGAAGAGAACCACCAGGCGGTGCCCCCCTCCCCTCCAAAAAAAGAAACCTAATAACTGACGCAAACTTCAGGAGTATACAAGAAATAGAAATAGGCTTTATTAGACAATACAAAATCAATCAAGTGAATACATAAAATCAATTAAAAACCATCCAGCACTGGACTATTAAGTCATAAACATATTCCCCTATAGAATAATGCCCCTATAGACTGAGAGCAAGTATATGTAAAGCAAACGTGCAATACTAAGTACCTACAAAAAATCCAAAGTGGACTATTAGCAATGTGCAATATTATCATACATATGAAGTACAAAGTGATAATGATAATAATAATAAAAATATGAATACACATGTACTTATCTCTATGAATATAAGTAAGAGCACAAGGGAAATATCAAACTGTGTTACTCCTGGAGTCATAGAGATAGATGGGTATATGTGTATTCATACTTTGTTTATGGACTAATGGTAAGTTGTGTGTGTTATCCATTGTTTTCTGGTGTGTCTGTGGTTAGTGGTATGATTATTTGTAATTGGTATGTACATGTCTGGTGTGTGTTTTGTCTCCATTGACTGCTGAGATTACATAGGTGAGCTTGATTTGTTCTTAGAGTGACAGGTGTGCATGTTGTGTTGTGGGTTAACCCTTGTTGTTCAAAGGTGTGTTGGGATGGCTTATGTTGTGCTGCTTTGTGTTCCCCTAGTCCCTGTGGGGTTGGTGTAGACTTGTAGTTTGTCTGTGACTTGTTTGTATGGTTTAGGCCAGTGTTTCACAACCTTGGTGCCGTGGCTGTTTAGTGTGCTATGAGTGCAAGCTCAGGTTGCCTGACTATTCCCATACGGGTTACAAATGCTTTGTGGACATGTGTTCTGTGATGTATGTTTGAAGTGGTCATTCTGCTCAATTATCTCCTTCTTGTCATCCCCACTGTGAGACCTACTAATAAGTATGTATCCATTGATTGTTCCTTTCACTGAGCCCTTTCTAACAACTGCAAGGGGTGCCCTGGAACATCCAGATTGCATGTTACGGGTGTCTTAGATGGGGGTCTTGTGAACCACTGTTGTAGGCCTTGTTGTATTTGCTAGGTATTGCAGGGGTTAATATCTGACCTCTGTATGCTTGGGTTATATCCTTGAATGACCTGCTTCTCTGTTTTATTTTCCTAGAAGGTGGTTTTCTACTCTGAGTTGTGTGATGTTTGCCAAAAAAAAATGGGTGTTAGATTTCTGGAGGAAAATGTTGCAGTTTAACTCACGTTAGCCCTAACTCCAACATTTGAATGGCTCTGGGCTTCGCTTCTACATTGTCCTCAATGGGCGAGATTTTGATGTTTTGGTGACGGGCGTAGTGTGTTTCAGAACTGCCGTTATTTCTTACTTGAGTTAAAAAAACACCATCACCAGTTTTTTCTGCCGACACCAACATTTGGATCGAGCCCTAAATTGGCACAAAAAAGGATTTAAGATCAATGGAGAATACCTACATCACATGTTTGCAGACAATATCAGTCTCTTTGCCAGCAGTCCTGAAAAACTGCAAGAAGGCATTGAAGAGCTAGAAAACAAAAGATAAAATTTGGGTCTGAAGATGAATATCAGGAAAACACAAGTCATGTTTAACCCTTTGAGTGCCAGGGTGGTATGCAATGCATTCACTTGAAATTTTTCGTACCTCTCTGGCACTCAAAGGGTTAACAAACTTACCATACCTAGGAAAATCACAGTAGATGGACAAGAAATAGAAGAAGTGGACAAGTATGTTTACCATGGATAGGGAATGTCAACAGATGGAAACACCATGATGGAAACTGAGCTACGAATAAAATGTGGGATGGCAAGCATTTGGAAAATTTAGTAGTACTTTGTTTTAAGACAAATTTACCACTTTGCCTCAAGCAAAAGGTTTTTGACCAATGTGTCCTCCCAGTCCTTCCGTATGGCTGTGAAACATGGACACTGAATTTGAAAGCCATACAAAAACTTACTTACAATGAGAAGTATGGAGTGGCAAATTCTAAACATAAAGAGACATAAAAAACATGTGTGGATTTGTCAGCAAACAAAGGTTTATGACATCATTGAAAGCGTAAAGCGCCTGAAATGGAAATGGGCAGGCCACATAGCAAGAAGACCTGATGGTAGATGGCCATATAGCAAGAAGACCTAATGGTAAATGGAGCAAACCAATTTTGGCATGGATTCCACTCAATACTAAAAACCCATGAAGAAAACTAAAGACAAGTTGGGTAGATGATATTACCAAATTTGTTGGTACGCAGTGGCAACAAAAGGCACAGGGCCGATGTTGTTGGAGGTTTTCTGAGGAGGCCTTCAACCTGCAGTGTATCGACAATGGCTGCTGCTGATATTAAAAAAAAAAAAAAAAAAAAAAATAAAAAAAAAAAAAAATATATATATATATATATATATATATATATATATATATATATATATACTACCGGTCAAAAGTTTTAGAACACCCCCATTTTTCCAGTTTTTATTGAAATTTACACAGTTTAATGTGTCAATGTACTCTGAAACTAAAGCATAGAACAAATATAAACAATTGGACATTAAAAAGAAATCCTGGAATCGTTTTCCTTAACAAAATGTAATCCAAACTTTTGACTCCTCAAAGTAGCAATCTTTTGCAGATATAACAGCCAAAAACACTTGTGGCATTCTTTCCACAACAGAAATCAAATATTATTCTGAAAGTTCTTACCAACACCGTTGCAAAAGTTCCCACAAATATGTTGCACTTGTAGGGTGCTTTGCTTTCACCCTTCACCCTTCAATAACAAATGGAAAAATGGGGGTGTTCTAAAACGTTTGACCGGTAGTGTATATATATTATTTCATGTTTCTTTTTTAGATAACTAAAAATATGTAGTAAAAAGGTACTGTAAACATATTTTAACATTTTGTTCAGTAAATTATAAGAAGTACCTTATAATTGCATATCAACGTTGAAAAGTGCAGGCCATTTATTTGTTTTCTAGTGCTCATTTCGTAGGACATAATGCATCTTTCATTTATGACTTTATTCTAGATGATCTCTAGTTTGTCTGTAATAAGTTGCCATGGAGTCCACTGCAGGAGAAAGCTGTGAAAATGATTTTACATTATTATTTGTTTGGTTGAGTAAAATGTCACTGTCTAAGATTAAATTGACAGAGGCCTCCTGTTTCCTTAACACGGTTCTTGCAGAAGAGGTTTTAGCACTCTTCAAACAATGAAATGTGTTGTCATTATGCTAAATGGCTCTAACATTTCTAAAGCATCCACAAATGCTTCTCTGAACTAAAACATTATGTAATATACAAAGTGATGGAAGAGTGTTTATTCATTTAGAAATGACTAAGCAAATAAACGTCATTAGTTGCACATTGGTTCTTAAATTTGAGTAGAAATATATTGTCTACAGATTATTATATTGACCTCTTGTATAAGTGCATTATTATACAGTAGATTTCAAGTGAATGATGAAATATATGCTGTGTTAGACTAGACATAGAGAGTTTGTTAAAAAGAAAACTGTAAATTCTTGGGCAAAACAATTGCACCACAAGGAAATCAAAATTTCTACTGTTTAAAATAGGACTTTAACCCCTTGAATGCTAGTGAGGTCACCAATGCATCGTCAAGGAGTTAAAAGTTGGGATGGGTTAAACGTTTTAACTCAAAAATGGAACAGGTGAAAAAAACGGCACTTCCTGCTTTGTGGGAAATTTTCATTAACCTCTTAAGGACCCATGACGTGCCAGGACCATCATGGAATTCAGGGCTCTCCGCCGTTTGTGGAGCCCTGAACCCCATGCATGAAAAAAAAAAATGATCCGTGGTCCTTAAGTGCCGGCCGGGTGCGCAATCGGCAAGTCCTTAAGGGGTTAAGAGTGCCAATTTGACTTTTTTCCTATTAAAGGCAATAGTAGAACTAGATTTTCCCTCACTGCTGTGAGTATTCCCACAGTTCTAGTATTAAAGGGTGTCAGCATCCCATATGTTGTCAGTCTGTGCTTGGGAGTAAGAGAGGCAAAGGAGCATACTGTGATTTCTAGTGACTTTTTGCCAAATAAAAACAATAAACTGAGCTATTTGTTTATGTAGGTGTTAGAGGAGTGTTGGACACATTGACAGCTTTTTTGACATGCGCTACCATGACTGACTGTAATAATGACAGAGGCTAACTGTAAAAGTGACATCTCATACACTAGAGGGACAAAGTATACTTATCTCTACTAGCCGCATGGTTTACATTAACAACAATCAATAGTACAATCGCAATAACCACCAAGCTTGCAAAAGGCAGGGATAAAGGCAAAGTAGGGTAGCAGGACTGCCTGGCTGTGCTATTGTGTTAGTAAAGTGGTACTCCAAAATTTGAATGTGGCCAAAGTTGATCAAGATGAACATATTCCTTGTGAAAAGGAATCCATTAGTAAAATAAAACATTTATGGTTTGAGAGATATCTGCTTTCAAAGTTTTGCTTTTTGCCTTTTCCCCTGACGTCAGAGTTCTAGCTGACAGCAGGAGAATCCGGGCCCTGAGCAACCGGAGTCTGTTCAGCAGAGCTGAGATCGCGTTAGGGAAGAAGAAATCCTTCACTGAAATGGTCTTCTACGTGTGATTGGTTTGCAAGCATTAGAAGACCAACACGATCTTGGCTCTGTTGAAGAGCCTTCTCCGGACCCGGGACCAGATTCCCCTGCTGTCAGCTAGAAAACTGACATCAGGGGAGAGGGAACTTTTAAAGTGGATATCTCTCAAATCATAAAGGTTTGAGAGATGCCGCTGGGCTCATTTAACTACATTTTTTTACTGGCTACAAAATGCATGGCAGTAATTTTTAAGTATTACTATCCATTTAAAGAACTGATGTTATTTGTTGCACCCCGCTGGCATATCCCAAGCCACAATTATTTTTCTAGGACATCTGTGCCAGAGTTGCACAAAGTAGTGGTTAGTCTGGTGGACATAGGGCTGGAAACCTCTATGGCATGAAAGTATACCTGACCACAGTGACAAGTGGGCAGAGTACAATAATCAGGCCTCTGCTGAACAGCTGTGCAAGGCTGTGACTTGGTCCTCCGTGCACACCTTTGCCAGGCACTATCATTTGGATGGTCTGGCTTTGGATGAAGCCAGCTTTGTCAGGAAGGTCCTTCACGCACTTCTGCCTGTCTAAGGACCTTGTTTTTTCCTGTGCCTTACTATTCTTTAGCTGTTTGATTCCGCTTGGCTCTTGTTCTTGTGTGCTGTGCTAACTGTTTTCAGTGTCCATTTGCACTTAATTATGTTTGGGCTTTTGCTAATTCTGGATAGTCCTAGGGAACCCGGGTATCAAGGGGACTGGCACTAGGTCCTTTCTATTACTTCCCACTGCTGGGAGCCTACTGTTGCTATATCCTAGTCTTACCTTATTAAATCCTTTTCTCTTAGTCCATATGGAATACAGTTCTCCCACCCAGAGAAAGGAGACCTCGCTGGTCTCGCCTGGCTGGACATGGGAGTCGTCATTGGGTCTTTTGCTCACAGGAGCTTACCTCTTCTTCTCTCGCTGTCCTATCTAGTGAGTTTTTCTCCTATCAAAACTCGAAGGATGAGGTGGGCTAGCCTGATGGAGAGTGAAGGCTCCACCTTCAAGACCTTGTCTTCTGAAAGTGTTCTGTTTTCCAAGGAAGTAAGATCACCTTCCCTGGTACCTGTATTCCATATGTAAAAGTATTTAACAAGGTAAGACTAAGAACCTATTATTTATGTGCTGTTTACTGCACCCTGGATTTACATGTGTTAAACTGTAAAATACATTTCATAGCAACATATCAAATTCCCAAATTGTGCATTATATATATACTAGTTGAACAGCCCATTACACGGGCCACAGTGCCACTGCCACCTGGTCGCGGGGCAGTCACGCGAAGTGGAGACTGGCCACTCCACGGCTGATACAGAGCTGGAAGCTCCTTCGGAGCGCCCAACTCTGTATCAGCCGCGGCGCGGGCAGTCTCTACTGCGCATGACTGCAGCATGCGCAGCAATGTCTACTGTGCATGTCGCTGCGTTACACACGAATTACTGAATTATTATATAGGATATGCACTTGCCATGACATGCCAATCACATCCTATAGCATCTATGCTACTTATATTTATACACAAAAGGAAATATATACTTCAGCGTATGCCATAGGATTATTCAGTAAGAAAAGTAATCTATAAAAGCATAGAAAGTCAAACCCTTAGATTAACTCTACATATCCCTTTATAGATCTATACTGCTGACACACTATCACACACAACTCATACATTTGGTAAATAAATGTTCTTGTATAACTCCTGAAGATATGCTAGCAATACTGCAGAATACTACTCTATAGTACATTCTTTTTAGGGTGGCCGGGTCTATAACAATAGGTTGCTAGGACTGCCCCAAATATACTGAATGATAATAAATCTTACACTTTAAAATAAGGTATATTTACCAGTCCTTATACTGAGTCCTGATCTGCGTGAAATGGATATCTGGTCGCCTGGAAGTCCCTTGGTATCAAGAACAAAAACTAAAAACCAGAACAGCGATTAAACAAGTCCTGTCTCTCGCTGTCCCTTGTTTTTATCATTACCATATTCGGCTATCTAATAACTCCTCCTTGGAGTTTTTTTTGATAGGACATCTCTTAGTGATTTTAATATGGCGTTTAACTAAGTTTTTAGAGAGCTCTTATTGGTTGAAGAGAAGATTGTTTTCTTAACTTTTACTTTAACAACCTTTATAAAAACAAACTTTACACGAGAAGATGGCACTAAGAGACTGCAGATTGTATGGGTGAGCAGCTAAAAAAAATCTTGAAAAAAATTGTACAATGAATAATAATTGGCCATCAATGTTTAGAGAAGGCCTTGGAATGAATAAGATCATTCACTCCCTTCTCTTTATATCCTCTACAACTTGAAAATAGCATTGTTAACGAACAGGTGTATACATCCCCATTACATCAGGAATGTGTGAGAAAATTACCAGAAGAGTGTCTTCTTGAACAGAGTATAAGGAGAACTTCCACTGGGCGAAGTTGACAACATCTGGATCCCAGAAATCTGGAAATCAGCAGGGTGTGTTCAAAGTGATCATATTCCGTTGGGGTTTACCATCAGTGGATCTCATGGAAATACCTTGTAATTTTCATCTATCGTATGTGTTTCCTCCAGTCTTCCTGAACCCCAGGGTCCTGAGAAATATCAAGATGGAGAGAGTTCAGGTCATCCTGATCACTCCCTTTTGGCTCAGCTGAGCCAACCTGTTCATTTGGGAACCTTTCTGTCTTCCTCTAAGGCTGGATTTTCTGACCCCAGGCCTGGTATGTCACCCTGGTTGACTGATTGCCTGCCTCATTAAGCCAGCATTTTGAAGAAGGGTCATTTGGATGCTTTCATCTCTACCATGTTTCAAGCTAGAAAGATGTTTTTTTTCAAGGCCATTCCTAGGTCTTGGTCCATATTCTATCAGTGGTGTTCTGTCTGTGGTTTTCACTCATAGCCATTTGGTTCTGGCTTTTCTACAAGATGGTGTTTGCAGTGGTCTCAGCCTTAGTTCCATGAAGGTACAGATCTCATCTCTCTCTTCTTTTCCAGTGATGCAAATGAAATTGTTCCTCTTGTCCAGCTCCTTCCAACAGACAGGACCGTCATCTATTAGATATGGTATGTTGTTTGAAGTACTATGTTTATCGACCGCATCCTTTTCCCAAATCTGACTATCTTTTAGTCATCCTTGAGGGCTCACACACAGGCCATGCTGCAGCTAAGCCTACCATTTCTTCCTGGATCAAGGCGACCATCCATCAGACGTATGTCCACAAGAAGAAATCTGACATGATGCACCCACCTGATCATTGGGCTCCTCTTGGGCCTGCAAGAATTAGGCCATTGCTGATCAGCTGTGTAAGCTGGCGATATGTACATCTTTGAATACTTTCAAACACTACCAGGTGACTATCATGGCATTGGTCAAGGCCAGTTTTGGCAGGAAAGTCCTTCATGCTGTGGTGCCTCTATAAGGTTCTTTTCATTCATTTGTTCACTTACAGAATTCTGAACCTTGTTGATTTTTCTTGTTCAGTTGTTTCATGTGTATTGACACCTGAGGTTCATGTTGTATCAGGTAGTCCTGTGGAATACTGATACACTAATTTTTTTCCTCTTTTACATTCCCAGGAATCTTGGATGCTTTGGTATATCCCCATGATTCCTGTGTTCCACGCTGGACGACAGAGAAATAAGGATTTTGATGTACTTATCAACAAATCCTCTTAGCCCATGTGGAACACAGGACTCCCTTCTGGAGAAAAAAACGTGGTTTAAGTCCCCTGGCAGAGGGGTCATCTTGGGGTCTCTGACCAGGGGATTTCCTTCTTTCCTCTCGCTTCTTCTTTCTTTTCACTTTGCTATTCATTGAAACTGAGAGTAGGTGGGAGGGAAGAGAGTGGAAGGAAGAGGGGAGTTTCTGCCTCAGAGGCCTTTCCTTTTTTACATGCCCTGTCCTCCCAAAAGAGGGAACTTTTACCCATAGGATTTAATTGTAAGTTCACTAAAATCTTATTATAGTTCTTCTTAGGTTTTCCAATCAAAATAAAAAAGCAGCTTAAAGTGGACCTGGCACCTTCATTTAAGTTTGCATATTTGTAAACTTTATTAAAAACTGTCTGTGTCATGTTAGCCAAAATTCCAGCAAATGTACAGCTTAGGAGATGTTCATACTTGTTACTGTATACTAATATATGCTAGTTGGGGTAGCTGTGTGGTACCAGTATGTTTCATGTGCTAATGATGCCTTTTCAGTGACGTTTCATTTGCTAATGAAAGTAGCTGTACCAGGAGATTTTGACTTTCCTCAGAAATAAAGTCTTCTGGTTAACATTACATATAACCAATCTTGAACTAGATTTTCAAATATGTAAAGGTGACAGATCCACTGTAACAATTTCCATGCAAATATATATATGACACCAGACATTCACATAGTTTCATACAGAAGAAAGAAGTGCTCTAAGTGCATGTCCATGGTGCACCAAGGAACCCTGGTTGCGAACCATTGCTCTATTAAGAACCAAAGGCTGCATCCTTCTCATAGAAGATATACAAACAAAACTTCAGTTTCGGAGCATTCTGCCCAAATCCCAACCTACGGGTGCTCATGCCTACATTTTATATGCCTACACAAGTTAAGAAAGTATACTTTTTATTGTGATGATTGTTAAACAGAAAGACAAACTTGTATCTTAAATCTCAAAAGGAGTAACACGGAGATGTTCATTTATTAGCTTAACTATCGTAGACACCCTGATGTCTTTCCAGTGGATTGCATATTACAACTTTCACACGTGACCGAATAAATCACATTTAGTATTCCACAATTTATATGGCTTCATAATTAAGTTTGGACTGGTAACACATGAAGTTAAAATGCTATACATCCACACAGTGTACTTTCACACTTCATTGTGAACCCAATAAAGTATTGGGTTTTGCTTTGTTCATCTTGTGTGCTTTGTGAATGGTAAAAGGGAATGAGAATATTGGGACCCAGCACCTCAGATCACCAAATGTTGTGCATTCATAAGTCATTGTTATCTAATTGTCTACAAATATGTTGGAATTATTGATATTTTCCATTTTGGATATACTCTTTTCTACTTGGATCCCTGTTTTCATTACATAGCAATCTTGATAGGTGTCTCAGAAAAGATACTGTTGTACTGACTGTAAATGAGCTGGAATAAGGTAACAGCCTTTATAAGTTCAAGAAAAATAGGTACTATTCTCAGTACATAAAAATCATAGATCTTTCCTTATATTACAAACAGCACAACAAAATTAGCCAAATGATGTCTCTACAGGACATATATATATACACACACAAAAGCAGCAATAATTTCTCAATATTGGTATGCTAAAGCATTATGTCTTTCTATGATCTTATAGTAGCAATAGAATGCAAAAGGGGGATTCTTGGTAACTGTATACCTTCTTTGTTTGCTTTTGCATTACAGGACAACGGCACTGTCATTTGTATAGAAAAATATTTACTAACTCTTTCAGCTTTGTGTCCCAAAACAATACATTAGATAGAGTTTGTGTTAATTACTAATTGTGTATATCATTTCATATGCATAGGTTTGCATTGTTGGCTAAATCTCCAATTCAGATGACAGCAACTGTACCATACGAAATCACGGTAAGCAGTACTTCTCATGTCCTATATTAAATAGTGGCTGGGCAACCTGGAGCTCTCAAACAGGTTGTGGACTACAGTCCCCACAATTACCTACCAACTGATGTGTAAAGTATAGTGATAGATATCACTGAGGCCGATGAGTCTGTAAAGCTCTGCAGAATTTGTTGGTGCTATATAAATAAAGATTAATACTATATAAATAAAGATTAATAATATTAAGATACATATAATATTAAGCAAACCAACTGTACCATAGGGAGCATTTACAAATTTCAAACATTCACAATTAAATGCAATTTTTATACCCTTGAATGCTAGAGATGTCTGACATATTGTTAATATTGTTTATGTATAGGGCACTTGGTTTGTACCAGAATTGCTCCAATTTTTTAGTACAAAGTACAACAGCCTTACTGTTTTTAAAGGGATAGTAATACTTCGTTTTAACTTTATTTTATTTTGTAGGCATTAAAAAAACATGAAGAATGATATAAGTCTTATCTCTCAAACCTTTATGGTTTATGAGATATTCACAAGCAAAGTTTCCCCCTCCCGCCCCTTTTACCTACTGTAAACAATCTCTTCTCAGATGTGGAATGCAGTCCATAGACTGGACAGATAACAGAAGGGGACACTCTTATTCCTATGAGAACAATGAAATCCATGCCCCCCTTGACAAGTTTTTCAGGTTTTTCCCTTATCTTAATTGAAGATTGTCCCTCTCTGCAGTCTACCTGGGCACCTCCCTTCTGCACTAGCTGAACAGTGTGACATCAGTAAAAGGGGCGGGAGGGGGACACTTTGTCATTGAATTACTCTGGAACTACAACTCTGACAGAATTAAAATAACACTCTCCAAAGTCCAAATACTATGATGATTAATTAGAGTTGTTTTTATTATGAAACATTACTATCCCTTTAATCACATGTACAAAAAAAACAAAACAGTGAGGATAGCATCCACACTGAATGCTATACGCTGTTCTTGTTTTTTTTCATGAAAAGTCATGTCACTTCCTTAGGTAACACCTGTTGATGGCTTAGTATGTGAAACTGTTCTAGATCTGCCCCATTTGCCTCTAACTTACCACCACCTATCTACCCATCTGTTGCTGACAAGAAGGGATACAGGTGTAGTATTGAAGTTCAAAGATTTTATAATTCATGCTAAAGTCAACATTCTGTGGCAGGTACAAAGTGTGCTTTCTGTTTACAGCTTATAGCAAGTGACACCACTGAACTGCACCTCTGTGAGTGTGTACTTGGATTTACATTAAGTGATACAATATAAAAACAACATCGAAATGTTGTTGCACTTGTCCTTTTCTTGTTTTGATTGTTGTAATTGCCCCTGTCTTGTTTTCCTGTTTTTGCTAGAATGTACAAGTATTAATTATCCTTCTACTGAATACACAAAGGGCATGATAGTAGGAGATACCCATTTATTTTAGGAAATGACTACTGTTTTATTTCCTGATTTTCTTTGGAATCTTTTCTATAAGTTCCTTTTCCTCTCCTTATGTGTACTCTAAATGGTGAGATCTAAGGTGTTTGTTTCCTTTTGCCTTGATGCGAATACACAACAGTACATAATGATAACATGGACCAATTCTGGGGGTTAAAAAAAAAATTAAAAAGGCACCGTATGTGTCCAAATGATTTGTGCTCCTTTGGCCCTCAATTTATCTGTCCTAATGAAATATAAACTACAATTCTGAATAATAAATACCAATAAATGATGTATTATTAAGTGAAAATATTGTTGAATATTGTGCAGCATCAAGGTTTCCGAGATGCTCAAGCTGCTGATCCAGAGGTGAACCCACCAACATCTGAACTGAACCTACGCAAGCGCCCAAGGGAAGATGATGAGTTCTAACTTTTTTAACTTTTTCAAGAACATCAATATTTCATTTCTGTATGTATTTGTAAAAGCGTGAGTATAATTGAAAATGTATGGAGTCATATTTGTTTCCTTCTGTCAACATAATTTTTCACAAATAAAATGTATTCATTTAATTCATGTTTACACCTTTTTTTATGTGTCACACATTTTTCATGTTGTCCTATAGTGTTATAAACATTTTTACAAAGTTTTATCCTAGAATTTACTAGGTAGCAATTATGGTTATACCATGTTCTCTTAATTGTTGTGTCCTAGTCATATACTCAAAATAGCAGAATATAATTGCTCAGAACAAAATGGTCTTTTTCTAAACGCTTGACTAAGCTTTATATGGTGAGGTGAGTTCTTCCTGATCTATATATTTGTATAATGGCTGCAATAAACTCAAAATGATCCCACTTTACTACCCATAATTAAGTATATTGGATCTACAGGAGTAAATTTCAGCTGGGATTAGCCGTGTCCAGCCAATATCAATTTACTGCATTCCCAGCCTGGCAAAATAATTGACCATATGATCCACGCATGGAAGGAAGTCAGGAAATTGTTAAAAGGTATACTTGCCATTTTCACTACACATAGATTTGTAGAAGTGGCAAGTATAATTGAAGGACATAAATCGAATATCAATGATCATCCATTTAGTCTGCAGTGGAAGTTATTTTGCATTTTTGTTTTAACAATAATCTAAAGCAATGTACAAACAGGGGTTCACAGGTTATTTGGAGAACACTGCACAATAAGACTATGTACAGACAGGAGTAACTTACCTGCAATTCATTGCGTTGCATTTCACCTGTGATCCCATCACTGGGTGAGAGGAGTGTTACTTGCCAGCCCATAACAACAAAAGCCATACATGAGTGGCTGATGCTCTTTGGGTCAGCAATCCAAACTACAAAGTTGTCCATGTGTCCAAAGGCCACATTGAAGATCTGCTATTTGGATAACTGTCTTGTTGTAATAGCCAACCTCGCTTCAGCTTCTTCATTAACTGTGAGACATTAGCTTCCACAATTTGTTGACACTTGGTAGAATCCATTCTTCCCTCTACCCTGACAATATTTCCTGTGCCACTGGCTATCACACAACCCAAAAGCATAACAGATCCATCCCATGCTTAACAATTGGCAAGGTGTTCTTTTCATCAAATGCTTCTCTTTTCTCCAAAATGTACATTTGGTGATTGTAGCCAAATAGTTCAGATTTAAGTGTTGTGTTGCATACTTCAGATGTTGACCTTTGTGATAAGATCTAATGGAAGAGTTCCTTCTGATGATTCTTCCATGCAGATTATACTTGTGCAAGCAAAGATGCACAGTAGACTGGTGCACCACTAAATCTTGTGTGTTATGACAAATGTATTCACAACTTCAGTTTTTTAATAGAGAGTTTACACATAAGCCACAATTATATGATCCTTTAATTATTTGTACAGCTTTTCTGGAAACAAAGGGGCTATGAACCAATCTGTCTCTTAAATTGGTGGCTGTCCTACAACTGGTTAAAGGTCTTATCTTATTTGTCTGTTTGTAAAACATGCCAATATATTTGTAGTATTTTTATACTTCCATCCATTGATTATTATAGCTGCCAATAAAGCATGGTACTAGTGTCATTAGCTTTATTTGTGATAGTCAGGAGTTTACCTTATTTGTTTTTAAAGCTCTACTATATGTTTTTAATGGGCCATTTGTATTAATTCATCTACGTTCATAAGCCCTTTGTTTAAAGGGGGGCAAGAGTTGAGCAATTCCTTCTTATTCTAAGGAATTCTCCACTGGGAATAGATCTGATCACTGAAGGTAGATGAAAGTTAGTTCCATGAAGAACAGTGTTTGTGGTAGTTCTTGTTTTTAACCAGGTGCTTTATATTACCCATACCAGACACCGCTGTTCTACCAGGGGGTTTATGGAGATTTTTGTGAGTCTTAGGAAGCATGTAGAATGTTGCAACTGTAAGAAAATCAACTTGTAAAAATGTATATTCTTCTTCTGTAAGGAGGATTTCATTAAATACATTTTCCACTATTACTTTATAAGCTTGCATTAAATAATCTTTAGAATTTCGCAATATTTGTTTATAGCAGTTCATAGCTTTAGGTTTAGGTTGTCTGCCATATTACTACACCCCCTTTATCTATTATCTGAATTTGTTAATATATAATTTATTTCATCCAGGAGATTAATCTACAGAGTAGCTCAAAAGAAAGCTTGATTCTGTCCCTAATACTTCTATGGTAAAAAGACATTCTTGATCAGTTTGATTGTCTGTTTTGGACTTTGGACTTAGTTACTTCAAATTTATCAAGTTTATTAGTTGCTGAATAGGTCAGTACTAAGATTTATTCTAGAGTTAAAATAATTAGTTTTTCTGATAAAATATTAAGTTTTTCTTCACATTATTGCATCTCGTTCTGTTGTTGGGGTGTACATTTCTCTCCCTACATTTGGTTTACTTGTATCCCCAATTTGTACAATCTCTTAGATTTCTCCTTTCCTCTTCTGAACCGACTTGATGTTTATTCTTGCTTCTTTTTCCTAAAAAAATATCTGTAGCGAATATGTTTAGCTACCTTATAGTTAGTAGTGTTTTCTACTAGAGAGGGTTCTCCATCCGTGGAATTTTCATCCTCACTCTTTACTTCAGCTTGAGTGAATTTTTTGTTTCCTTTTTGGGGCCATTTATAGATCATACCTTGAACAAGATCAGTTTTGTCTAATGAAAATGTTTTTTCCTATTTGTAATATCCTTTTCCAGCTTATCTAAGTAAGTGTTGTTTCTTGTAATTATGCTTCTGTACATCTTCCTGACTAATATTATCATATAGTGCGTTCCCTTATATTCTGAGATACAATACTCATAGATGGTGCTAACAGGAAATAGGTCTCAGTTAAAAAACCTTGTTTTGGTGGCACACATTGGAACACTATTAAAATAATGTATTTTATTAATTATTTAAAAAAATGGGTGCAGTCACAAACATGAATTCACAATATGTAAAGTGCAAGATGTGTAACTACAAAAAGCTAAACACTATCATACACATGTGATATACATATGTATAATTAGTATGACCTAATGCGAAAATATTGAAAAATAGATCTATTTATAAACATATAAAAATAATTATTATGAATTTGGTCAGTTAAGAAATAATATTTGAAAGCGTATACCTGCAAAAATAGACAACTTACACATTTTGCATTATATATGCGCATAACTAAGATCAATAAAAATATGCCTAAACAGGATAACCGTATAAATGATTTACTAAAATTATGTATACACAACAGTTAATATTGAGGACACAGTAGATATGCTAAAACAGAAGAATATCTCCCTCTGAACTGTGTAGTCAACCAACAAGTTCCTAGTAAAGTGAGGAAGATGACATTAGTGAATGTAAAATCCATGTTAATAAAATACTGCAAGGTTTTATAGAGCAAGACTGGTATTAGCCACAGAAAAATACTTGCTCTTGCATAAAAGTCAAATAAAACATTAGTTTCTTTAACCCTTTGATTGCCAAGTCCGTTAAAGCTACAGTTGTCCACAGGGTGCCAAGGCTCTATTAGAAATGGGCTTGTGCTCGGTCTCCAAGCCATTCAATTTGCTTTTATTGAACAGACCTTGCTGGAGGCTTCAGTATCCCTCTTTGTGCCGCTCCTTTTATTTATCACTTACAAGATGAACAGTAATAATTAAAACCTGGACACTCACCCCTTGTTTCATATGCTCCACCAGGACCTGGAGTCCCCAAACGTCTGGGTCCAGTGGGTGGAGCAGAAAGGCCCACTTGCATCATCACTGATATAAGCGATGACTCAAGGGGTTCCCTGTTTCCTCCAACAGGACCATGAAGGCAACAAGGAGGTAAGTGTTGAGGTTGCCATTATTGAGCGCTTACACAATTGTGTAAATAATCCATTCCAGGTTGGCAACAGGGGGCCTGCTGCCACTCAGCAAGCTCTGAAATGTATTACAAAACACACTTAACCCTCAGTGTGCACCACTGGGGTGTTCAGCGCATTGTAAAGCATACACACTTGCACAGATCTACCACATGCACTCTCTGACACCTCCCCGCCTGCTTCCACTGGCCCCTGGTAGTCACAGATCCCCAGATACACTGTGTGATTCTGCAGCCAGGTTCCACTGCCCATTGGTTGTCACAGATCCATAAAAACGCTGACTGACACCACAGTCTAGTTCCACTATCACTATACCATTGTAGCTGTACTAACTCGAGAACCATACATAAACTATCTGCTTCCCCATCGTTGTCCTGGCAACAACAGAACCACACATTTTAGTCTCTGAAACCCCAGCCTTTTTCCGCTGGTAGTCACAGAACACACATCACAGACATGTTTGTTTCCCCAGCCTTGTTCTACTGGTAGCTAAAACTGTAATGGTTATGAGCAGTTTAGTACAGGGAGGTAATTTTAAAAAAATGGCAGGTTTAGGTTGGTGCTCCTGGCACCTCACTGCATGTTAACCCATAAAAAATGGTGTACCATTTTTCTTGGGCTCGAATCAGGTACTGAGTATAGTAAAAAGTTGCATGGCTTTTAAAGATTTTAGTAAAAATTACAATAGCGGCAAGTTATAAAAATATCTGTGCACAACAGCCTACCAGTAGAAAGGCAAATAACTCCTCATTTGAAATGGGTGAATTTTGTACTTTCCAAAATGGTATGCCTACCATACCTCCTCTTAATATATGTAATAGTTATGACCATTTAGTGCATGCAGCTAATTGCAACAAATTTCAAAAAAGAAAACAGGTAGATGTAGTTCTGTGCTTCTGGCAGATGGTATGTCAAACCATACCAATGGGATACTTTTTTTTCTTTTCAAAGAGCAGTAAATAATACATATAGCAAGAAATTCCATGCATTTTTAAGACTTCAGTTCATTGGAAGGGGTGGAACATTTGTTTTCCTACAGCTCCACCTTCTGGAAACCTTTATGCACACAAGGTTAGGAGTAGAATGGCAACTGGTCACTCATTTGATGCATTGGGTTATTTCCAAAATGGTATGATTTGTGTACCTTTTCTTCATTTCTCTATTGTAATAACCATTTTAGTGTGGGCAAGTCTCATCTGAGAAACAAAAATGAGAGATTGTAGTTAGTATAGTTCTGTGCTTGTGGCAACCCCTGTACTAATTCAACTCATACCCGTGGTGTGCCTTTCTTCTTTTAAGAGCAGTAGCCAATTAGTAGTAGTGGGAAATTCCATAGTTTTCAAAGATTTCAGTATTTTTTATGGGGTGGAAATGTAAAAAAAAAATTCATTTTTGTTCCTTTAGTGCAACATTTTGGAAACATTAGTGAACAAAAGACTAGGAAAAGAAAGATAAGTGACCCTTCATTTGATGCAGTGGGATATCTACTTTCATGAAATGTAGTTTTTTATGTTATGGGGCAATTTAGCCTTAAAACTGTTTAGTGCATTCTGGTTACCGCCATGATATCGGACCCCTGGGAAGGATATATATTGTTTACCTATACATATTGGGCATCATTGTACTCAGGAAATAAGTGGTATTCATGTTTTATACTTTGTTACGCTAAGCATGTTGTACAGTAGATTGTGACTTTAGTGTATATTTCTGAAACCTTTCTAAAAACTCATGCTTTAAAAAACATTTTTCTGCTACATTAAATGAAAAAGACATAAACCTTATTCTGAATTGTAAGTCTACTTTAACCCCTTCATGACTGGCTGACAAGTGGTGTGGACGGCCTTTAAGAACCATGGGTAATATATATATTTTTTTTTTTGTCTTAATGGATTCTGGGGTCACTGAGCGGCAATCCTGTTAAGGTAATATATGTTTAAAAATAGCTATTGAGCTGTTTTAGGGTAGTTTTACCATGTATCCAATAGAATTTTTCATTTTTAGTTCATAAAGCTGAAAATGCCCTTTTTCACTCCTGTTAATTAAGGGTCTGTGCAGGCTATACATGTATGTAAATCTATACATTTTTTGTACTCATAGCTTTTAAAAATAATTCAAACTTTAACAACCAACATTAAAGGGGATCTATCACCCCTATACATGTTTGTCTAAAACATTAGTGTATATAGCGATTAGATTGAAAACTTTCTTCATTTTTTTTTTAAATCTTTATTTTTCCCAAATTAACCCCATCGCGACATCTGACTTACCAGGTACGTCCCGCAAAAACTGTCACTTAGTGACAGAGGACGTACCTGGTAAGTCCCAGAAGTCATTCACTAGAATGATGGGGAAAAAAAACCCAGTCGTTAAGTGCCGGCCTCATGCGCGTGCGGCCGGTCACTAAGGGGTTAAACTTCTAAAGATTACCCTGCGGCTTCCTTCCAGACAGATTGCGGTTACCAGATCTGTACCACAGTCTGTCACTCTTCCTCTGCTCCCCTCCATCCATCCAGCCTTCTCCCATGACTGAGTCTTCCTGCATGTAAGCTGGAATGGCCTCTGGCATGGTACAGAGCTGGTAACTGCAGTCTGTCCAGAAGGAAGCTGCAGCTTAATATTTAGACATTTAATTTGGGCAAAATAACGATTTCTCTGTCGTTCAGTATAGCTTACCGCCCCTTTCAGTAGGCAGGAACAATTCTTGGAAAGAATGCAGGGGTGGAGCCTTCCTCTCCTCCTTTAGCTGGACACCAGCTAGCCCCTTCTCCAGTTAGATTTGAGACACTAACCTATGTACTAGATAGCAAGAAGGAAACAAGGAAAACTCCTGTGAGCATGAACCCGAAGGGGCTCCCACAACCAGGGGCGGGCTGGGCAGGGGGGAAATTGCCCCCCGGGCCACTGTGGGCCGGTGGAGGCGGTGCTCTGTGAAAAATAAATCAATGACTGTCAGTGTCACAGAGGCCGAACATCACATTTTCCAACATGCAGTTCAAGAATTGTAAAGTCCAAATGCCAGTGAGCCACGCAGCAGAGCCAGATATGATCTATGAAAGAGAATAAATATGATAGAATTCCCATTACGCAGCAGGGGCTGCACAATGCGAAGTGTATAATTCACTGTTTTCATTCATTTCCAATAGAAACACTGGATGCTGCCTCCAGGCAGTGTCTCAGAGTTTCATTGGATAATGATTGGCTGGTTAACGTCAGGCCAGTGAGGGAGGCAAAGAAGGAGAGTACAGTGTGCCTCCGTCTGGTCTGTGAGGAGCTGTCTTGGGGTTAGTGCTGAGAATGCACAGAAAAAACGTTTGTGGCACAGCGGTAAGCAAAACATTTAACCCTGTCCACTCCAGGCTCAAACCCCTGTCTACTGTTTAAGCCAAGTATATTTTATGGGCACCTATCTTGCATCCAAGGATATGTAATAGATGCAAACATATTTTCTCAGAATTCTACGTACTCTGTGTGCTACAGGCTTTGGAGTAACCTATTATTGACTTAGAGGGGTGTGCCAGAAATCCTCATAAATGCGTTGTACATCCATCTGGTTTTAAGGTTTTGAATGCGCACCACTCTGACATGCAATTGTTATAAAGTTAAGTGAGAGCAGTTATTCTGACTCAAAGGTTTACAGATTCCTACAATTATCTCAATAAAAATAAGGACTGGAGTAGAAAAGCAATAGATGAGGTATGGAAATACACAGAGCTATGTAATGAGCATAGATTCATATCAAGTTACCTAGTACTTTACCTTAATAAACTTGCAGTGGGGAGCCTGGATCCTGCTGTCTCTCTGACGCCCTAAAAGTGGATAGGGTCTATCTAGCAGTCAGACATTGTCCATCCTCCAAGGCTCTTGTGGACTTGGAGGGGAATGAAATGTGCCTGAATCGCTGTAGATCTCACAACCCCACCCCGCCAAAAAAAAATAAAAAAAACGGAGTTTGTACAACTGATTCTGCTTCTTTCCCAACAGTACCCCTAGTGGAGAAACTGTGTAAATGGTTGTCTGATCAGGTTGGCTTGCTTGGATTTTAAAGCTGTGGATCTTGTATTTAGTCCAGGGGCTTTTTTCATTGGTGAGAGTAAAATCTCATTGGCCCAGATACAAGGCAATCTGGAACATTCACACTTCTATTGTATTTCTAAGCAGGGCTGGAAAACCTTCTGAGCCTCTAGTCTTAGACATCTTGGGATATAGAAAGTTCTCAGTTGCTGTAGCATCTCTTGTGAGCAGAGCTTTCAATCCATGTTCTCCTTCTTTTGTCATACAGGTGGTGTATTTATTAAGACAACTATAGGAATAAGTGGACTTTAACCCCATGGAATCTAGAGACCTCTCTAGCATTCAAGGGGTTAATTTGTATAATTTAAGTAGTTTAAAATGAGTCCTACACACACCGCAACTAACTCTCTCTCCCCTCTCTACTTCTTTCTTCATTCTTACTATTTATATCATGCATTGTACTGACAGCTGCTTGTATTTACCAATTTCAGGTCTGTATTTAGTTCATACCTACTCACCACAGACCATTGGATCCTAATTCTATCTTCAGAACTCCTAACAGGCCTTGTCTGTAGGATTTCCCTGCTTGAGCAAAGGTGATTTAATTAAATGATGTAAACTCTGGTTAACTCAGCTGTGCTCAAGTAGGGAAATCCTAATGACATGGCCTGTTAGGCACCCCAGGACAGGGTTGAGAACAATTACTGTAGAGGATTGCATTGGACTGAAGTCTACAGTAGGTTTGAGCTGTCCCTAGGCCCGGAAACTTTTCAGGACTACAATGAAATTATCCCTAGCAGGGATTAAATGATATATGTGCTCTGGTAGTTGTAATGGGGTGCAGCGTAATGACGGAAATTAGAGAGTGATACTGCTGTTCTCCAAGAGGTTATGCAGCTGCTTGATATATTGTTAAGGTCATTGTGGTGGTCTGTAATGTCACAAATAATTTAATCAAAGCAGCCCATTCCCTACTCCCCTATCCTGGCAAGCCCCAGCCCCCAAATAATGCATGTAATTTATGCAATCAGGACTAGATTTTCTGTTAGAGTAGGCAAATGTCTGGGAGCTTCAAACTGGGAGTTTTCCAGGCGACACCCACAGAACTGTTAGCGTGGCCTCAACATTTCCAATGCCTATATGCCAAACACCTGCTACTGAGTTATGGTGGTTGGTTTATTTACCAGTTTGTATACTCCTGCAGTGTCTAATTTATATAATATCCAGGAGAGACATCTTAGCCCTAACAAATTGGCACAGTATCTCCAAAATCTAGTAGTATAAATATTGTAAAGAAAATAAAAACAGTAAATCATTATATCCTTATAAAACATAATCATTTTATTATCATTTAAATACAATGTGTAATCACCCGACCATTAGTTACATACAGGTGAGGGCTGGCCTTTGATGCAGGGGAGCAGTTTACCCCTGGGCCAGACTTATATGTCTTGGCCGTGGGCCACTGCTACACCCAATCTCCCGTTTGCTGCTGAAAATGCAGCTACTAGTGATACCACAGCGGTGGGCTGGAACGATAGTATGATACTGGTCCACTTGTTTGTATTTGCCCCCCAGGCCACAAGTTGCCAGCCCTCCCCTGCCCACAACCGGCCACAGGAGCACCAAGCATGGTCCCTTGACAGGGTGAGAGACCTGTAAGCCATATGGACTAAGGGAAAATGATTTAACAGGTAAGACTAAAATCCTCTTCCTTTTTTTTTTTTTTTTTTTTTTTTTTTTTTTAAATGAAAACCGTTTTCAATCTAGTCACTATATACACTAATGTTTTATACAAACATGTATGGGGTGATAGATCCCCTTTAATGTTTTTGGTAATATGATACATAGCATTTTTTACTTTTTTTTTTTTTTAAATTTATATATATATATATATATATATATATATATATATATATATAAAGCTTTATTAAAAGTCATCGTGTACAGTACACAGTAACAGAAATAGATACACCTGATATTAATACATTCAAATTGCAAAGGGAACAGTACGTAGAACCAGTAATATAAGACATTAACATCCGTATGTCCCAGTATCTCGTAACCCATAATGACCTAATAGTTTAATGTTAGGTGCTGGAACCGAATAAAATTGAGAAGTGAAGATTATATATCAGAAACATACGATAAAGGCTCGTAAGATGAAAGGACAAGAGGAGAAGAGAGGAAAGGGAACAAAGGGAGGGGGAGAAAAAGTAAGGGAAAAAAGAAGACAAAGAGAAAAGAAGGAGAAGTGAGAGAAGAAGAAAGAGATTGGGCACTGGTGTCCCTGAGTAGAGGTAAGTAGAAGTAATACAACCAGACTGCTGCAACCCTCTAGCATGAAGATGATAGCTGGATACGGGGGCAGGGAGAACGCGAGCAATGCCAAAGTCTCCTCAGACACATAGAGGTAGCGTCAGGAACAAGCCAGAGAGCAGAAAAGGCACCACCCTGAATCAAAGATCCACAGCATCTAGAATGCAAAGGTCAAACAGGGAGACTACCCTTTGTGAAAGGACTTTTCCCACTTAAGAGAGTGTGTACATATCTAAAAGCCCCCAAGCTAGGCACGCCTCCCCAATTAAGATAGCCCTAGTTGTGTCCTATAAAGAAGCCATGGGTCCCAAATTCGGTGGTAAACTGGGAATGGTTTATAACTGAGGCGTGAATTCTTTCTAAGTTAGATACGTCGTCTGCTCTGCGGCACCAGTCAGTCACTGATGGCGAAACTACTGATTTCCATCTCACTGGAATGAGCTGCTTGGCCTCACTCAACAGAAAGGCAAAGAGCTTCAGTTGCACATTGTCAAGAACCACTTCAGGAGGTAAGACATTAGAGAGTAAAACCTTCGGATCTGCAGGTAAGGTTGCGTGAAAGATCAGGTTAAGTGTGGCCAGAACTCTTGACCAAAAGGTATTCAAAGCAGAGTAGGATCACCATATATGTAGGATCGATCCTCTGGCTTCCCCACACCTCCAGCACAGGAAGGAGCTAAGAGAAAACATCCTAGATAAGGTGACAGGTGTGTAGTGCCATCTGGTAAGTAGCTTAAAATTAGCCTCCCTGGCTGCCATGGTAGGTGCTTTATAAACGAGTGTACGTAACACTTTGATCCTGTCCTGTATCGACCACAACATATTCAATTCCCGGTCCCAATGTCTCATGAAGCCAGGCTTGGAAGTTAGAAAATCGCGATTCAACAACTTATTAATTTTCGAGATTGGATGTGAGCTCAAACTGCTGGTCGATAACGCCGATTCAAAAGGTGTCAATTGCCTATTGGCATATTGACGCGCCAAAAAGACCCTAATGTAGTGTTCAAGCTGACGATCCTGCCAGGCTTGAGAAGTAGGTAGATAATGATTGCTGCAAACAGACTCAAAAGATAGCAGACCTGAGTCAACTACCAGGGTCTGCAATGTGTGGACGTTGAGAATCTTCCACTGTTGAAATGAGCTATGTCCTAGACCTGAGGCAAAGTCAGGGTTACCGCAGATAGACAAAAGAGGGGACAGAAAGAAGTCAAATAGAAAGACTTTGAGGCTTTGTCCCACACATCTAAGGCCCGGCTTGTGATAGGGAAACGAGCCAAAATATCCTGTCTTGACCGTCTGGAAATCCAAGGGATATTAGAGGGAACCACCTTTGGGTCTAAAGTAGTTAACACTTTTAGCCAAGTCTTATGATCAGAGCCCACACAGTCAATTAGAGCCAGGGAGGAAGAATTGTAAAGACGTGAGATGTCTGGCGTTCCCATGCCACCCTGCTGCAGCGGGCGATACAGCCAAGTAGAGCGCAGTGTGGGTCTCTTGTAATGCCATACAAATGTGTTAAGTAAGGATTGTAATCTTGCAATATATGCGTTAGGTATGGCAATGGGCAGCGTCCGCACGCTGGGACCAACAGTATAGTCTGTCACCAGGTTAATGGAATAAACCAGCGCCCGCACGCTGGGACCAACAGTATAATCTGTCACCAGGTATAATGGAGTAAACCAGCATCCGAACGCTGGGACCAACAGGATACACTGCCACCAGGTTTAATGGAGTTAACTAGCGTCCGCACACTGGGACCAACAATAAAAATATCGCCAAGGCGAGAGAGAGAGCAATGTCGCCAAGCGACTACCGGATGGGAACTCTGAGGCTAGGTGAAAGTGGAGCACAGCGAACACCGCTGATTAAACAGCAACCGGAACCAGGCAGACGAAACAACCGGAGCATCAGTCGTCACGGAGGGGTCAAACCGGAGAGGCAAGCAGACTGGAACAGGAACAGATGAAATCAGGAACACTGGAACTCAAGATTCAGTAGCTGAAGACTCTGGAACACTGGAACAAGCCTCAAGCAGCGAGACAGACTGGAACACAGGACTCTGCAGCTCTGGACTCAGGAACACTAGAACAGGCCCAAACAGCATGACAGGAAGAACAAACAGGTACTCTCAGAGACACCACGAAAGGGCAACCAAAGGGTGCCCGAGCTGAGTCTAAATAGGCAGTCAGAGGCAGGCAGACAATAGACAGTCAATTGGAGCCCCTGCAGGTGATAGTGTATAGCACCAATCACGGGTGGATAATCGTCTATAATACAAAACCGGGAGGCCATCAGGACCTCGGCATTTATGGCTGGGGGCTTGCTTAAGGGCTTTTTCAAGTTCGACCATGGTAAAGGGAGCCTCCAGATCAGATATAGCTGCTTCGGGTAGACGTTCAGTTCCCGCTTCCTCGAGAAAGGAGTTAATGAGACTATGAAAAGAAGGAAGGTGCAAAGGAGGTTGTGAAGCTGAGAGGTTGTACAAAGAGTTATAATACTCAGCGGTGATGTCCGGAAAGGTACTACTCAGGACTCCATAGCCATCTCTTATGTTATTGATATAGTTTGTTTTACGCTTAGCACAAACCAGTCTTGCCAACAATTTCCCACACCTATTACCCCGTATATGTCATTCATATTTGTGCCAATGGAATGATTTAAGTATACAATCTCTATAGACCGCCGCCAGTTCAGCCTTGTATTTAGTAAGATTAACTAGGTCAGCCGATGATAGCGTACGCTTATGTCTGTCATCCAGTAGTTTAATTTGTTCACAAAGGTCACGAATCCGATGTCGCCGTTGCTTATTTTTGTGGGAGCCCAGTTTGATAAATTCCCCTCGAACTATGCACTTATGTGCTTCCCAGAGGGACATGGGGGACGACACGCTCCCCTCATTTTCATTGAAGTAGTTAGTCAGGACAGAAGAAATGGAGGCAAGATCGCAAGGCTCCAAAAGGAGCATCTCATTTAATTTCCACGACAGGCCACCCTGCAACCTAACCTCCCACTGGAAGTCCAACCAGACTGGGCCATGGTCTGACCAGGTGATGGGTTCGATAGCTGCGTCCATAACCATATGCACTAAGAACTGTTCTAGAAAAAGAAAATTGATTCTAGTATACCGATTATGAAGAGGAGAGAAAAAAAGAGTAATTCTTAGAAGTAGGGTGGAGTAACCTCCAGACATCAAGAAGGTTATGAGAGGAGAGGGTTTCTGACCATCTACGTAAAACCGTGGGGGTTATTGAGGAGGTGCCCACGGAGCAATCTAGATAAGGGTCAATAGGCAAATTAAAGTCCCCGCCCACAAATAACCTGCCCACTTTAAATTGCATAAGAGTCAAAAGGGTTTTAGAAAGGAAAGAGGTCTGTTTTTTATTGGGCGCATATATCTAAGCAATGGTCCAAGGGATGAAAAAAAACAAACCTTTGAGAAAGATAAATCTACCGTCCTCATCCCTACAGATATCTTGGAGCTGCCATGCTAGTGATTTATGTAACAATATTGCCACACCACAATGTTTTTTTTCTTGCCTCAAAGAGGCCAACCATATATTAGGAAAATGTCTATTAACTAGTGATTGGGGTGATCTCAGGAAATGTGTCTCCTGTATGAGGACTATGTATGCTTTCAATCTAGTGAATTCCCGTAATGCCATAGACCTTTTCTCGAGGCTATTTAGACCCCTAGCATTAACCCCTAGAGTGCCAAGCACGTACAGCGTACGAGATGTCACAGCTGTACCTGCTGTGCCAAGCTCGTATGCTGTAAGTGTTAAATGCGGCCACTGCATAAGCCGGTATAACCGGCATGCAGTGGCCGCATTTAAAAAAAAAAATGCCTGGCATCTATGGGGGGACATGAGGATCACTCCTCATGTCCCCCCTGTTATTGATCTCCCAGCCGATCACGCTGGGAGATCAATAATGCAAGAGGAGAAGAGCAGCTTCTCCTCTCCCCTCTCTCCTACCCGAACTTCCGGGTAGGAGTGGGCGGGACCGGGGAAAGCCTCCCAACGTCATCGGTGACATGGTCCCGCTCACTCCTACCTGTGGTAGGATAGAAGGGCAGGAGAGCTTTTGCTCTCCTGAGGTCGCCTTATTGATCTCCCAGCCGATCGGCTGGGAGATCAATAAATGAGAGGACACCAGGAGGGGTCCTGATGTCCCCCACGAGGTCCCCAGCACTCACAGGGTCACTTCTTTTTGGAGGGGATTTTTTTTTTTTTTTTTTTTTTTTTTTAGCAAGACCTCATCGGGGGGGGCCTGGCACACAGGGGTTTTACCATTACTTTGTTACCAGAGATTGTTGGGGGGCATCAGGATTGGTCTTGATGGGCCCCCCCAACAAGTTCTGATTACAAAGTAATGATAAAAAAAATTAACCCTCTGAGTGCCACAAGGGTCCAATGCATTGCTTTGCAGGGAAACTTATTTTGATTACTTTTTTTTTTTAACCCTGTGTGTGCCACAGGGGGGTGGTCCAGTGCAGCCCCCCCTTCTGTGGCACACACAGGGCTTTTATCATTACTTTGTTATCAGAGATTGTTGGGGAGCCATCAGGATTGGTCCCGATGGCCCCCTAACAAGCTCTAATTACATAGTAATGATAGAAAAAAAATTAACCCTCTGAGTGCCACAAGGATCCAGTGCATTGCTTTGCAATGCGCTGGAGACCCTTGTGGCACTCACAGGGTCACTTCTTTTGTGGACATATATATATATACTTTTTGTACTAAAACCTCATTGGGGGGGGGATCAGGGGGGTCCTGATGCCCCTCAATGAGGTCTATAATAAAAAAATAAATAAATAAATATTTAACCCTGTGTGTGCCACTGGGAGGGGGAGTGCAATGCAGAACCCTTCCTGTGGCACACACAGGACCTTTTATCATTACTTTATGATCAGAGCTTGTTTGGTGGCCATCTGAATACAAAGTAATGATAAAAATAAATAACCCTTTGTGTGCCACAGGGGCCCAATGCATTGCTTTGCAATCCACTGGACACCCCTGTGGCACACACAGGATTTTTTTTCCCCTTTTATTTTTCATTTAGACCTCATTGTATGGGTTCTGATGCCCCTAACGAGATCTACACAAAAATATTGGGGGAAAAAGCCCCCAAAAATGCACGTGCCACTGGGGGGGTCCAACGCAGTGCTTTGCAATGCATGGGACCCCCTGTGACACACATACACACTTTTTTTTTTTCATTATTCTGTTTTTAGACCTTGATGGGGGACACCAGGAATGTTCCTGATACCGCCTCCCCAACGAGGTATGAATACAAAATAATAATTAAAAAAAACTTTGTGTGCAACAGGGGGCCCAATGCATTGCTTTGTAGTGCATTGGGCACCCCTGTGGCATGCACACAAAATACCTCCAATCCCCCCCCCCACGTACCGTATCCCCCTGCCTGGTTCCACAGCCAACTGGCAGTCCCATTCCCCAGCCTGACCCCCAGTCTGTTTCCATTGCCTACTGGTAGCCTACTCAAAGTACCAGTATGCACTAGATTCAGGCTGGGAATCAAACGTTGCATGAGGGGGACATACAGTGCACACTGGTGGTCACAGATCCGCCATATACACTATCATACACTGTTTCTTTCAAGATATATCACCGTGTCTGGTCAACATTTTTGTCTTGGTGTGCTGACAGAGAGCTGTCTCATGACTTTGATCTTCCCACTGTCCTGGCCTTTTTGCAGGACGGTGTGGATAAAGGATTTAGCCTGAGTTCTCTTAAGGTTCAGACTTCGGAGTTTTCTGTCATTTTCCAGGAGCGCATTGCTATCCTTCCTGATGTCAAGGTTTTCTTCCAGGGCGTCGCTTATGTGCATCCTGCCTTTTGGAGTCCGGCTCCTCAGTGGGACCTTAATTTGGTTTTGGGAGTTCTCCAGCGTCCTCCCTTTGATTATTTGGCTACTATTCCTTTACGTCTTTTGGCGTTGTAGATGGCCTTCCTTCTGGTGATTGTGTCAGGTTGCCGAGTGGCGGAGTTGCAAGCTCTACCCTGTAAACCACCTTATCTGTTGTTTCATAAGGATAAAGCGGTGTTTCGAACCTCTAAGGAGTTCATACCTAAAGTAGTCTCAGAGTTTCACATCAATCAGGAGATTGTGGTGCCCTCTTTCTGCCCTAACCCCTCCTCTGACAAGGAAATAGATCTCCACTTGTTGGACGTGGTGCGTTGTCTCCAGTTTTATGTCCATCACATTGAATCTATCAGGAAGTCCGACGCTCTGTTCGTCATTCCTGAGGGTCCTAGGGCAGGAAGACCTGCATCCAAAGTGACTATTGCATCATGGATCAAGTCCACTATTCGTAGGCCCTACGAGCTGAGGAATAAGCATGTTCCCTTTCGGGTCATGGCTCATTCCACCAGGTCTATTGGGGCCTCTTGGGCCTATAAGAATCAAACGTCTGCTGATCAGCTGTGCAAGGCGGCCACTTGGTCCTCTGTGCACACCTTTTCGAAGCACTACCATGTGGATGTGCTGGCTTCAGCTGATGCCAGCTTTGGGAGGAAGGTCCTGGAGGTCCACAGGTTCTTAGTGCTTCCTTACTGTTGAGCCCTGTTGGCTCTAGTTCAGTGTGTTGTGTTACAGTTCCTATGGTGTTTTTACCCCTGTTTGGTGTCCGTTGACACTTCAGTTTTGTTGGGATCTCTGACCAGTTGGTTCATAGAGGTTCTGGTGACTTTGGGGGCCTTGCGCCTGGTCCTTGCCTTCTTCCTGCCTCTGGGAAACTCAATGGTTGGACATCACAGAGTTACCAGTAACCTGTATTGGACGACAGAGAAAAGATGATTTTAGTCTTACCTGTTAAATCCTTTTCTCTTAGTCCATACAGGTTACTGGTCTCCCACCCTGTCAAGAGACCATGCTTGGGTCTCCTGTGTCAATACGTGGGAGTCCTTCAGGGCATGCTCACAGGAGTCTTCTTCTCTCCTATTTCTGGTCAGTTATTAGAGTCTCAAATCATTCTGGAGCTAGCTGGCTGGGATGCAGCTGAGGAGGGAGGGGAGGCTCCACCCCCTTGCATACATTTAGACAAATGTTCCTGCCTACTTAAAGGGGCAGATCGCCTCCCAGAGTTACCAGTAACCTGTATGGACTAAGATAAAAGGATTTAACAGGTAAGACTAAAATCCTCTTTTCACAATAAAAGCAGCTCCAATTAATCTTCATAGTATTTGGGCCATGGAGAGTGTTATTTCAGTACTGTCAGAACTGTAGTTCAAGAGTCATTGAATGTTAACGTATTCCCCTCCAGCGCGTTACTGATGTAACACTGCTTATGTCAGAGCAGCAAGACTGTCTGGATGGATAGCAGAGAGGGACAATCTTCAGTGAGCATAAAGAAAAACCTGTCTAGGGGGTGGGGTTTTCCTTATGCTCACAGTAAGAAGACTGTCCCGAGCTGTGATCTGTCTGGTCCCATGACCAGATTCCACATCTCAGGAGAGGTGGCTTACACTAGGTAAAAGGGGCAGGTGGGGGATATTTTAGCATTCAATCACTCTTAAGCTACAGCTCTGACGGTATTGAATACCCAAATACTGTGGATTGATTGGAGCTGCTGTTTTTGTGAAACATAACTATCCCTTTAAGGTCTGATTTAAAAACCACTGAAACGGCAAAAAAAAACAAACAGTGCAGTTGGTTTGTCCCATAATTTCTCCACTCTTCTCACATACAAATACCCGTATCCCTTTAAAAGGCTGATTGAGTAATTCAATAGTTCCTGACAAAAGCATCTAGGTCAGCCATCAAACAAATAATTAAAATCTACCTTTTAATTCCAGAGAGCACCCTAGCTTTGCGGCAATCAGTAAGATAAGTGTCTTCTAGAAAATTAGCACAGTAATCATGATGACTGCAAGCAAGACACATACAGTATGCAACATGAGATCTGCAAGGGGAAAAGTAAACCAATATTATAGTAGGATAATAGTAGGATAGTGCTTTATGGGAGAACTAGCAGAGCTCATAAAATGTTTTTTGTACAGCACAGTGGTAAATTTTAAGGTAAATTCCCTATGTTAAATGTTTAGTGGTTTCTTTCTTTTAAAGATGGATGCTTCTAGGATCTCTTTGCAAATGTTCACATTGATATGTTAATGGTGTATGATCTCATCCGTCAGTGAAAGAAATGGAAAAGCACTGTGTCTCTTGTTAAAAGCAAAAAAAGCTCTTTTAATGCTAAACACATCACAGCTTCTAGACTTGCACTTCTACTGTTTTGTCCTTGTATAATAGTCTTTTCTGAACGACCAAACCACTTTACTAGCTTCTGCCAAGCGCTAACTAAAAGAAGGTTTTCATTATGCTTTATACACCATTTTAATAATGTAATTTTCCTCTCTTAATGCAATGGATGCTAGCAGTGTCTCCAGCACATTGATTTATAATGCATTGGAGAGTTCTAAAACATTCAAAAGGTTAATTTGACCCCATATGTACTATGGTAATGGATAAACACATCTTCCTTATGATTCACAGAAGAGTCGCTAATCTTGTTATTAAAGGGAGAGGGTTTTCAATGAGACCTATCTAGCTTTCAGTGGGTTAAAAGCCCCATGTAAATGTGAATTTTGATTAATGCCCTATAGTGCCATTGCTTTGCTCCAGAATTGCTCCAGTCTGTGCATATAACCCTTAATCCACAATGCCGTTTGTGATATCCACTTATTTTGTAAGTGTTATTCCAATGAGTGCATACCAGGGAAGGGTAACCTGCCACCATCCAGCTGTTGTGGACTAAAATTTCTATCAACCTTGGCCAGCCAACAGTTTCTGGGTCTCAGGTTCCCCAGTCCTGTGTTATACTATGTAACATTGTGAGGGTTATGCTTTAAAGTATGGTAAAGAGGTGGTAAAGTGGGGATTTGTTTGTGGGTCATCCATTGTCCCACGCAAGTTGTCAATCATTTCATCCTGCATTCTAGTGCCTTAGAGAAGAGATTGTCTAGATATTTTTGCCTGGATTATATTACAATGATCTTCGGAAATTAAAAATGCTGCTTTGGCCATAATATTGGCCACCACGCTTCTATATATCTCTGCACCTTTTTTTCAACCTATTAGATGAGTACTAAAAGACCAATATATTCTATGGGAAGCAATGCATGCTACCTTCAAACTCCAGTTTCACATTCATTTAATGGGGTTTTTAAAAGAATATCTTTATTTATATATTATCACAAGCATACACAGGACTTTACAATTGAAGTGTTTATACAATATAGGGTTACACAAGTTCTTTACAGAAGTAAACAATGGGAGTAAGGTCTCTGTTCTAGATCTAAGCGAATAAAGGAGACATTCACAGTACATAAGGGTTAGGTGTGGAATACAACTCTGGAATTCCACGCCAGGTTAGGGTTAAACATAAATTATAAGTGCCATGGGTGCATGAAGAATGGCAGTGCCTTTTACTTTATGTAAGCTTCACTTGAGGGGGTGTGATGTTAAAAGACGTGAAGACAGTGAGAGAAGTGCACTGCCATAGGCTAGGAGTTAAACCATTTCACAGATAAGAAGCAACTGGGGAAATGGGTCTGATATGAGAGAGAGCTATAGACACAAATGGAGCTGCAATGAGTTTCCTGGGCTGATCATAAGGGGTGAGATAGTGGTGCAGTGGAAGATCAAAGTGGAAATGAAGGCGGGGCAGAGAGGGCCTTGAATGAGAGAAGCAGGATTTTTTTTTATGCTATGCAGAGTTTGATGGATAATCATTAGATGGGTTGGAGGAGCAGGGGGCAGAGACAAACAAAAGGAGAATAAGGAAATTCATGCTGCAGCGCTCTGTATGAATTGAAATGCTGTCTCCTCCTCACAGTGATGTGAGTGAGGAGCATGGCTACCATCTAGCCAAACAACCTGCAAAATGGTGCTGCTGAGTCTAGCCCACCCCACAGTAAACACTTATCCCAGTGTCATCCCCTCCTTCCTCTCCCTATGACATCTGCTCGCTTCCATTACCTTGTCATCTGGACCCCATGTTATCCGCTCCCTCAAGTACTATCCATGTCACCTGGATTCCTGCTTTATCACCTGCCACCCCACTTCCCTTGTCACCCCACCATAAGATGTCTCAAAGTCCATATGTGTTCTTTGTCTACCAGTAGAACAAGGCTGGGGAAGCAGACAATATAATTGTGGTCCTGGGGCGCCAGGACAAGGCGTGTGTTAGTATATGTATATGGGGCTGTGGCTAACAGTGAGACAAGGCTGAGTGCAGACAGCATATGTGTGGATCTAGGGATATCAGTGGGGCAAGGCTGGGGGGTCACACACTGTATGTATGGCTCTCTGTCTGCCAGTGGACAGAGGTACAAGTCTGGGATTACACAGTGTGTGTGTGGCCCATTGGCTGCCAGTGTGATTATACTGAGGTATCAGACAGTGTATGTTTGGTTCTGTGGCTAGGTTTGTGGTGTATATATGATTCAATGGCTGCCAGTGTGACAGTACTGAGGTAACAGACAACTTATGTGTGGTTCTGTAGCATAAATTTGGCGTCATACACTGTGTGTGTGGGTCTGTGACTAGCAGCAGGACAAGACTGGGAGATGTACACTATGTGTGATTCTGTGCCCATCAAAGGCACAGTGGTACATTGCTGTGGTCACACTGAGAGTGGGATCCTGTGTGTGTCAGATAGTCCATGTGTGGTTTGGTTGTTGCCAGGAGGACAATGGAAAAATCCTGGGGTGACAGTGAATGTGTGGTTCCGTGCCTTCCAGTGGAGAGTGGACCAAGGCTGAAGAAGCAGACAGCATATATGTGGGAGTCTGGGCCTACTAATGTACAGCAGAACACTGATGAGTGGAACAAGACTGGGTAGACAGTTCAATTGTGGTTCTCGGTCTACCAATGGACAGTAGAACTAGGCTGGGGAAGCAGGCAGCATATGTTGTTTTGTGACTACCAATGGACTGTGCAAAGGCTGTGCTGACACATATTGTGTGTGTGGTTCTGTGACTACCAGTGGACAGTGAAACAAGGCTGGAGAAGCAAACTGTGTTGTTCTGTGGCTTCCACTGGACACTGGAACAAGGTTGAGGTGTCAGGCTATATGTGTGCATGTCTGTATAACTATGGGTTCATGACACTGAGCTTCTGTGTTTTTGTGACAGTACGCCTGATGTAATAAGAAAAACTGATGCAAGTCTTTGGCAAACAAACTGCACCTTAGTAAACAAATAAGAAAATATTTTGAGTCATAACCCTGGGGGGAATGCACTAAGATGTGATAAAGAGTTGATAAAGTAAAGATGACATCTACAATGATATCACTTCTACAGTTCCTATTTTGTTCTATGGAGCCAATTCAGTAAGATCTCTTCCACTTGAGACATTTTAGTGCATAGTAACATAGGAATTGGGAAAACTTCTCTCTGGAGACATCATCCCCACTTTATCACCTCTTTATCATGCCTTAGAGCATCTCCCCCCTTGAGTGCTAGATAGGTGCCCAGCGCTTTGCAATGCATTGGACACCTCTATAATATTCAATGGTTTAAATCCCCATTTAAGTCTGTAACAGTTTTGTTTATTTGTATTTTATATCTCTTCCATGTGTGTGTGATTTCTGCCTACAGTTGAGTATTTGTATTTTACATCTATGCTCTCCCTACAGCTGATTATGTTGCCTCTGCTTTTCCTTTCTCATCCACCCGAGGGTCTTGCTCACTGGGAAGAGGGTGTGCCTCATGCTTTTTAGCTCCTCAGTACAGTGCTTATATTTCTGCAGCATCCTGCTCCTGTAGCTGCCCTGTACCTGAGCCCTTTGAACACACACACTATAAAATCCCCATCTGTCTCCTCACTCCTTTCACCACTCTTACATAGCAGCCCTTTCTCCCACCAGCCTCTCAGCTACTGTTTCTGGCTGCAGTTGTGTCAACACAACTGTAGCATTGGGCAGTGGTTCTTATCCCATGTCCTCAGGATCCATTACCATTCTAGAATTTGTTGCTTTCCCAGTTCGAGTTCTGGTATGGCTGTGGCTATCATAATGATTGAGTCTCTGATTGACTGACGTGTTCAGGCTGGGAAATCATCAAATCTTGGCCTGTTAATTGACCTTGAGGGCACAAGATGATAACTGCTCAATTGGAAACAAATCTAAAGATATATTCATTCTTAAAAGTTGTTTTTAACACCATGAATCTTCAAGAGGTCTGCACTGAATTGCTGGAGACCAATCTAGCATTAAAAGTGTTGAAAACAATGTTAAGACAAAGAGAATCTGTTTAGAAAATTGTAATATTACTACTGGAGCAGTTGCCTGAAACATGATTGGGTAACCTATGGCCCTCCAACTGTTGTGGGCTACCACTCTCATCATTCCCATCCAGATGGTAACAGCAATAATCTACAACAGCTTGAGGGCCTCAGATTGCCCCAACCCTGGCCCAAAACAGGGAATCATTTTTGGAACCTAAGACCCTCATAATTCCCAAAGGGTTAAGGGGAGGTTTGAACTAATATTTCGGGATGTATACTTAGGAGCAGGGGTAAACATTTTAGGTTTTAAAAAACAGAGGGTTGTGTAATTCATTGTTTTGCAAGGCATTGCACACTCATCTGGTCCTCAAGGGGTTGAGCAGCATGGGACAGCTTTGATAATTGAGATGATGCTGTTATTACCAGCTGCCTGCTGGTCCCTGCATGCACCATGTAGAACCCTCTGGCTAATCCAGTGACTATTTCAGGTTTCATGGACTAACTCAGCAGCTCCTCGCAGAAGTTGTAAGTGAAAAACACTGGTGGCTCTCTACCAGTGGCACGATTAGACAGCTCTTCTGGGATATCTTGGTCTTCAACTACACCTTGCAACTATAGTAACAACCCATTTGTCAAGGCAGGAAACTTAGAGTACCATCTGGAGGCATTTTACCTGATAGTTCAACACTGGGGGGTCCCAGCGACAGACTGCCTGGCGACCAGGGACAACAGCAAGGTTCCGACATTCTGTATTAGCAGGAGGGATCCTCTGTCCTTTGCGATAGACAAAATGCCCATTCCATGGAGTTTTCACCTGTCCTATGTATTTCCCCTGATTCCTCTCATCCCCAAGGTGATCCAGAAAATCAGAATCGACAAGGAGCTGAGCATTCTGATTTCTCCATTCTGACCCAGGAGAGTATGGTTTGCGGACCTGGTCATCCTGTCCATCTGGGAACTAATTCATCTGCCACCCAATTCATCTGCCACATAAGTGTCCCTTATTGTAAACGGATGTGGAGAGATTGGTATGGCTTTTAGGCCATCATTCCGAAGCAAAAGGGATTATCTGCTGATGTTATCTCCACTATCAAATAGACAGCCTGTCTCTTCCATGGCATACTGTAGGGTCTAGTCCATCTTTCGCCAGTGCTGTGCGAACAAGAATATGTCCCTACAGGTCTTTGACCGACCTATGGGTCTGTCCATCCTAGATGGTGGAGACGTGTGTCTTAGCTTGCATTCCCTCACAGTTCAGATCTCAGCCCTTTTTGTTCGAGTAGAATTGCTATCATCTCAGACATGAAGATATTGCTTCAGGGGGCGGTTCATGCCTTCTCCTCTTTTTGGGATCCCATTCCTATGTGGGACTTCAGCTTTGTCTTGGGCATTCTTCAGAGGCACCGTTTTGGGCCTCTAGCTTCTATCTCTTTGTGACAGCTGACTCTGAAGATGGCAGTTGTCTCTGTTAGGAGGGTGGCTGATTTGAAAGCTCTGTTTGCAACCCTCCATTCCTGTGTTCCATATTGGGCGTAAACGAAAATAGGATTTTAGTGTTCTTGCCAGTTAAATCCTTTACTTTTTAGTCCATATGGAACAAAAGTCTCCCACTTGGAGAAAAACCCTCACTTGTGTTGCCTTCCTGAGTACACGAGTCCTCTTCGGGACTACCTGATTACCTGATTATTTTCCTTTACTGTGGACTAAAGAGAAAAGGATGTAACACGTAAGAACACTAAAATGCTATTTTTCCTTTGTTCTAGTTTAATGCAATGCCTTTATGCTTTTTAGTTTTTGCAGTTGTAATTTACAGGGGCTCTGGGTGCAATACAAACTCTATACTATAAGATTTTTCATGAAAAATTTGATTTTGCAATGAATTTGAGGCATTTAGAAATGCTTCTGTTATGTACTTCAGGAACTGGTTACAGTAAGGATTCATCCGTTTTCTACCCAACATCTTTCATGTATTATAATCATAGATGTTTAAAGGGACATCATCACTTACAAATCATAGCATCCATACCCTTTTAAATATAATGTACTCCTTGCTGGCGTTTCTAAAAATAGTTTTGTGGGTGCATAAACCCCAAAATATATTATAAGGTGTTTTTCGTATTCATCTGGAGGCAGCTGTGCATGGCCATTGTCCGCTGTTTTTTTTGTACAAGTGATAAGAACAAAGTATGACATGATTTAAGTAACCAAATAAAAAAGAAATTAGTTTCAGTGATGTTAAAGAGGAATTATCAAAATTATATTGCTCCCAAAATCCTTATTAACATAGCGGTACCCATATACATACTTTTATTATGCTGAATAAGTCCAGTATAATTGAGAAATTCAACTTGTTCAGCAGGCATCAGCGGAGATCTTGCAAGACATGATCTGCGTGCCTGCGCCGTCAGTCCCTTCCGGTACCGTAAGGTACCTTAATGTATGAAAATAATTGTGCATACCAGCTCAGGATCTAGAAAGGCAAACAACATCTCGTTTGATGTGAGTGAATGTCTTCTTTCCAAAATGGAATGGCTTGCATACCTTTCATTCGTATTTCTAATAGCTGTGACCACTTCAGTGTAGACAGCTGATTTCATAACATAAAATAGATAGGTGTAGTTTTATGCTTCTGGCACCCCAAGCATTAGGTCAAGCCATACCAATGCGGTAGCATTTTTTGGACACGCAATACCTAATGAATGCAGTAGGACATTCTATATTTTTCTTTAGTACTTTTGGAGGGGTAAAAATGTAAAACAAATGGCATTTTTTCCTTTATTAAAATACTTTCATGATTTTAAGTATTTTTAGTGGCATTTTAAGTCTCAGGGGTCTTGTGTTTCTTTGTGACCTTTTTACTATGGTAACCAGTAACCGGAACAGACGACTTTGTGATATGTTCTTAAACTATTTAAAGCACTGTTTTTATTTATAATTCATATGTATTAAATCCTGATAAAGTGGGCGAAGGCCCATGAAAAGCATTGAGACAAATACATTTGTATTACTGTATATTCAAGTTCAAGTGTACTTCACCTACTACAAGCTTGTGGTTCATCTATATATATTTTTATATGTGCCATTAATGTTGGAGCATCTGGCAAGTTAGGGGGGCCATTTAGGGAAGCCTTGTCCTACAGTTTTACCCTTGGAGGGTTTGCGTACTTCTATTTTCTTTTCAAATGTTCTCATAAGTTTGAAAATAACGACGCCAGAGTGAACCCTTGAACATCCATTGGACCAAGTCCGGATACTTAGAAGATTGTCCATGAGACAGAGTATTTGCTGCCCGCTTCCTCCAATACCTCTCCTCTCGCGTTGTACAACGCCTTGTGAAAAGGGACGAATTGCACAAGGCGACGCCAGGCAGCTGGGCACAAAGCCAACGCGAGAGGAGAGGTATTGGAGGAAGCGGGCAGCAAATACAAGCCTACCACCCGCTTCCTCCAATGTCTCTGTCCCCTCCTCCCGCTTTCTCCAATAGCTGTCTAGTGAACATGGTTTTATTATGCTGCGGGCTTCACAGCCGCCCGCAGCAAGGGGATAAATAAGAAATAAAGAATAATAATAAATAAATAATAATAAGAAATAAAGAATAATAAGAAATAAAGAATAATAGTAAATAAAGAATGTATAAATAAAGCTGAGGGAAGCGCTGCAAGCACAGGGCAGCCTGCTCCCTCAGT
The DNA here is from genome assembly GCA_037306005.1 of Rhinophrynus dorsalis. NCBI lineage: Eukaryota > Metazoa > Chordata > Amphibia > Anura > Rhinophrynidae > Rhinophrynus > Rhinophrynus dorsalis. The sequence continues at coordinate 327,953,665 of CM074719.1, read as the reverse complement.
TGTATTTAACCCTTTGAGTGCCAGAGTGGTACTCAACGCATTGCTTTGCAATGCGTTGCGTACCACTCTGGCACTCAAAGGGTTAACTTAGATCTCATCCATTCATAATGCCCTACTTACTGTGTCCCTTTGCTTTTAGTACTTTTGCTCCACTCTCAGTTTGAAGAAGAGTGGAGCAAAAGTACTAATAGCAATGGGACACAGGAGGTAGGGGGTTAACAATGAATGAGATCTAAGTTAAACTGTCTGATAATAGTATTTTAATTAAAAAAAAGTTTAAAACACACACAAACACACACACATATATATATAGGCAAGGTATGTAGTCCATACGTTGCCTATTAACCCTTTGGGTACCAGAGGGGTAGGAAACATGCTAAGCAATGCTTTCCTATCTCTCTGGTACTCAAAGGGTTAATTGAGGAATAAAAGACAGATTTGTTCACTACATGGAAGTCCATGAGGTGGATGTGGATGGGGTTAGTATGTCACATATATGCAATATATGTGACATACTAAGGGGGGGGATGTGGAAGGGGGCATTGTGTAGTGCTTGGTGTACTAGTTTTATTGATTTTAACCCTTTGAATGCCACAGGGGTGAGCAGTGCACATCCATATGGCATTCAAAGCTGTCCATGGTGCTGAAAGCCTTCTCTGTGTTCCCCTAGTGGCTGGGTAGGGAAGCACAGAGAAAGCTGTTCAGAACTGGAGACGTGGGTTTTGGATTTTCTGACTGAACTTGATACTTTGCAGTGCTGTGATTGGCTGTGGTGCTAGGTAACATTTTTATCGTGTGTTTTTAGGTAAGATTTTCTATGCGACGCAGGTTTAAGATTAACGTGTATTTTGTTGGTTATCGCTCGTTAGGCTTTCTAGGTAAGGAAGATTTGAATCTCACGTTACCTGGTCTTGCTTAACGAGCGAGGCAGTTTTTTTCTTCACGTTGGTTTTAACGCCAACATTTGAATCGAGCCCGATGTCCTTAGATGTGGCTAGCTCGGTATCCAGGTGCTTTTTGTGGACCTTAAGCCCTGGAGGGAAAATCTTGGGTTCAAGTTCTTTCCTCAGGAGTTGCCCACTGAGGTTTCTTCTTGATACATGGTAATCTGAAGGCAGAAGATCTGCAGGAAAGGTGAGCAACCCTTTGAGTGCTGCAGGTCCATATGTCCCATAGTGCCCCTTCGGCACAGGGGTTTTCCTTTGGAATTCCTATTGCACACTCCTGCACTCCTTGGGTTTATCTGTATGTCTGTTGGGTGTTTTGGAGCAAGTGTCTGTGGTAACTTAACCCTTTGGTTGTTGGTTTAGCATCATCTGGGGGGGGGGTGTTGGCACTTTCCCTACTGGGTTCAGTGTTGCTGGATCTAGTGACATGTTTTACTACTTTTTGTTGCAAATTTACTTCTTAGTTACAACTTTGCAAAATTTATCCAGTCAATGTTTGGTGTCTGTTGGGGGGCTCGGGGGGCTTCGGGCACTGTTGGGTAGGGTGATTAGACCTCACCTTTAACTGGGGACAGATATGAAAAATGCATACTGCAGGGCTGCTTTGATTTCAGTGCAGTCCTTAAATATGTCTATTTCCTATGTGTCTCCGGTTAAAGGTGAGGTCTGGTCAGCCCACTGTTGGGGTACTTTTTCTGGGAAAACTATATTTCCCATGAGCGATTGCATCGTGCGCTCATTCTTGATTGGCCCCCTTCACGGCAGCCATTTTGTGCTTTTCCTGAATGAGTATCCTACACAGGGCTTGGATTTTCCTTCTCTCCTCTGCAGATTAACCCTTCGCCTGCCAGATAAGTGTATTTTAGAGATTTCTGGGGTGAACTTTTAATCATACACACTGTACTTTGGTGATACCTTATACTTTGAGCATGGATGCCCCTGTTTCTAGACTAAGTCCACTGCTTTGCCAGTTGCTGATGCTTCTGCTCTTAAAGACTGGACTGACAAGAAACTTGAGGCCTCCCTCAAGTCCATTTTTGCCACCGCTGGTACTTCAAAACGCCCAGCGTATAGGGCCATTGTGCTTTGGACTGAACAGCTCACACTTGCTGTTCATCAGGGAGCTCCTACTCCTGATATGTTCCGGCCACTTACCAACATTTCTGAAGCCCAGCACTATGTATCTGCTGCTTTGTTTGAAACCATTTGTTTGGTGGCAAGCGTTTCCACCATGTCTGTGGTTGCCAGACGAGCTCTATGGCTCAAGATCTGGTCTGCTGACACTGCTTCTACGAAAGCATTGCTCTCCTTGCCCTTTCAGGGCACTTCTCTGTTTGGGCCAGAACTTATGAATCTGATTAGTGAGGCCACAGGGGGCAAGAGTACCCGCTTGCCTGTGGTTTCCAGGAAGAAGTTGCCTATCAAGAGGAATCAGCTTTTTCGTTCCTTCCAGACTGAGACAGGCCATGCGAACCAGGCGGTTCCCTCAGCTCCGCGTTCCTCCTCCAAGCCCAAACAACAATGGAAGCCTAAGGCCTCCACCAAGCCCAAGGCTTCCAAACCTTCTTTGGCATGACTCACCAAACCCAGGTCCCCAGTCTGCTGTGGGTGGCCATCTGTGCCACTACCACAGCAAATGGGAGGACTCAGTGGTGGACCCATGGGTTTTGCAGGTGGTGGCAGAAGGGTACAGGATCCCTTTCACCTCTCTTCCTCCCTTCCTTTTTTTTCCTTCTCACACACCTCAGATCTGTTCAACGGCGCCATCCAGGCCCTTCTGGACAAGGAGGTTCTGTTGCGGTGTTGGTGTTGTGGAGTTGCATGCTCTGTCTTGTAGACCACCCTTTTTGGTGTTTCACAAGACAAGGCGATGCTTCGCATCTCGCAGGAGTTTCTCCCGAAGGTGGTTTCTGAGTTCCACATTAATCAGGAGATTGTGGTGCCTTCCTTCTGCCCTGACCCTACCTCTGAAAAGGAGAGGGATCTCCACTTGTTAGATGTGGTGCACTGTCTCAAGTTTTATGTGCATTGCACTGAGTCCATTCGACAGTCTGATGCGCTGTTCGTCATTCCTGAGGCTCTCAGGGCAGGGAGACCTGCATCCAAAGTGACCATTACGTCTTGGATTAAGTCCATTATTTGTAAGGCTTACGAACTAAAGAAGAAGCCTGTTCCCTTTCGGGTCATGGCTCATTCTACTAGATCTATTGGGGCTTCTTGGACTTACAAGAATGAGGCCTCAGCTGATCAGTTGTGCAAGGCTGCCACTTGGTCGTCTGTGCACACCTTTTCTAAGCACTACTGTGTTGATGTGCTAGCATTGGCTGATGCCAGGTTTGGGAGGAAGATCCTGGAGGCAGTCTTGCCTGTCTAGGATTTTCTTTGGTTTTTCAGTGCTCCTTCACTTTTGAGCCCTGTTGGCTCTAGTTCAGTGTGGTGTGTAACAGTTCCTGGGGCGTTGTTACCCCTGTTCAGTGTCCTTTGACACTTAATTTGTTTTGTTGGGCTATCTCTGACCTGGTGGTTCATATATGCTCTGGTGCCTTTGAGGGCCCTGCACCTTGTCCTTTCCTTACTTTCTGCCTCTAGGAAACTCATTATTTGGACATCCTAAAGATACTAGGAACCTATATTGGAGGACAGAGAAAAGATGATTTTAGTCTTACCTGTTAAATCCTTTTGTCTTAGTCCATATAGGTTACTGGTGTCCCACCCTGTCACAGGATCATGCTTGGCTCTGGGAGTCCTTTTGGCTTCATGCTCACAGGAGTCTTCTTTCCCTTCTTCCCATCTAGTCAATAGTTAGTGTCTCAAATCTTACTGGAGCTGATTGGCTAGCTGCAGCCAAGGAGGGAAGGTAGGCTTCACCCCTGCATTCACTTCTAAAATTGTTCCTGCCTATTTAAAGGGGTGGATCACCTACCCAAAGTTACTAGTAACCTAAATTGACTAAGAGAAAAGGATTTAACAGGTAAGACTAAAATCCTCTTTTACAATTGCAAGGGGATGGAAAAAATACTTTTGTTTTTAACCCCACCCTTATCATACTAATCCAGCACAGAAAATCCACTTATTCAATTTGTCCACCAAATATTCCACAGCTTAGTTTATTTCAGCTCACATTTACAGATTTCACTCTCCCTCTGCTTTACATAACAGAAAGCCACCAATTACAACCCAGCAAACAACAAAAAAAACATTACCACCGCAGGCAGACTGGAATCAATCAGTTGTACAACTGCAAAGGCAGGGGAAAATCTTTTGTCTTTAACCCCTCTCTTACCACACTAACACAACACCGAAAATCCACTTATTCAGTTTGTCCACCAAATATCCCACAACTTAGCTTATTTCAACTCACAGCTTAAAAATCTTAGTACCCCTTGGCATCAAGGGGTTAAACTCCCCTTTAAATCAATGGAACTTTTTGTTTGTCCCATTTGGTGTGGTCGGTTTGCACTTGACTGACTCCACATTTCTTTTGAACATAAAGCCATAACAATGAACATCAGTATATAATGGACACCTGCTGATACCCCTGTATGGGCCAGGATGATGATTTCCTCCCCTCTGGTCCCTGTGGCATAGAATGTCTCCTAGAGGTTTCCTTTGGTATGAACCAGCCCTCTCTACGCACTTAACTGGAACTTTCACCCCAAGCAAGTTTATCTTATTCGATTTATAGTTTAAATTAGATGTTTGTTTTTTTTTAATTCTTTTTTTTTAATTCTCAATATTATTGAAGAAATAGCCTTTTAAAAAATTACCTTGTAACGTTCTGTGCGGTACAAGCTGTACCACACTGCTCTGCAAGGCTGTCACCTTCCTGAAATACTCCACCTACCACCCCTCCTACCGCTCCCTAGGAATGTGTACATGCCATTCATTACTTCCATTGCAGCATCATAACTCCTGCACCACTACTGGAGAAGGTTAATGTGCCTCCACCTGCCTTTCTTCCCTCCACCTGCAAAGCTTACTTTCTATCACCTCCCTCCTACTGCCAGCTTGTCCATCAGCAACCCTTACAGAATCACTTTCTGTTCCCCCTCTCACAAGGCAGCACTTGAATGAGACATACAAATGGCACATATTAGACACAGGGAATACAAACACCTTCTCCGTGTCTATCCCATGCCATTTGTATGTCCCATTCAAGCGCTGCCTTGTGAGAAGAGAGCAGAAAGCATTTCTGTGAGGGCTGCGGTCAAACAGGCTGGCATTAGGAGGGAAATGATGTACCCTGAGGTAGGTGAGTATGCGGGGGGAGGAAAACAAGTGGAGGTGTTCATCTGGGGGCTGAACTCCTGTCTTGTGGGCAGGCTTAGGGTAGAAGAGGGAGGGAGGAAGAGCACTGCCAATCATACTAAACGTAATCCATCCAGTCTGCGTGAAGTCTTGTGCTGTAACCCAACTGTTTATTAACTATACAGTCTCCTGGTATGTACTATTCTACCCTTCACCTGGAACTCCAATCTCATTCAGTCTCCCTCTACAATTTAACCCCTTGTGGTATGTAGTAATCTGCATTAGCCATTTTAACACCCTGTTCCAGTCTCCATATTGCATTCCTCCCCCATTCCTCTCCTATATATCTCTGTGTCTGTTTCTTATCAGAGGTTTAATGGTGTCACACCTGAACGCACTCAGAGCTCTCTCAGTCCAAAACAATTTGTAATTTGGAAATCCCTCAGTCAGTCAGTCAGTCAGTGTTCTTAGGGACTCCAGTTATTATATATTCAGGCCCAGTTAGGGGTGGCATTTGCCTGGGGTGGCATTTGCCAGGGGTAGTAGTTGGCACCTTTATCCAAGTACATCTTTATCTAAGTACGGAGAGTTAGGCAAGAGAGTTGGACAGGAGAGAGACAGCTGCTGCAACCACCTAAAGACAAGAGGCAAGTAAACAGGCTGAATTCAGAGTGAAGAAAGTCATTTCCACCAAGCACTGACATTTGCATCCTCTACTGAAACTACGGACAACCTGATACAAGAAACCAGGATTTCCAGGTCTGATTTTACAAACTGCTCATTTAACCACTAAACCACTGGGGAAAACCAAATCTGACTTTGATTTCTTCTCCAACCACCATTAACCATTACAACATCTACCTCTCCTGATCATCAGTGGACTACTTCATTTAACCCTGCATTGATTCCTACCCTCACCAAGTACTTTGCAGTTCTGCTACTGACTCTCCTCACCATCCCTGGCACCTATACCCTCTGCTCCGTGGATTGACCCTTGATTGCCAAGTCATCTGTACTCTCCTGGATTACTGACTGTTGCACATCTCTACTGCCCCATTCAGTAACCCCACTATGGGCAAATTAGCTCCTTGCTTTGTCATCGCCATTCTCACCTGCATAAGACTCTCCTCCTCCTGTGTCCACATTAAGTGTCACGCTGTTCACATTGCACCCTCAATTCTTCCCTCACCACTCTTCTGCTCCCATTAACTTTTTTCATTCCTCCGCTCCCTATCACCACCATCTCCTTCTACCCCTGCAAAAAAGCCCCACTGCTTCAAATCTCACTCTCACCTTATGTCCCTGTCCCTTCTCCTCCTACTTGCTGCAGGTGACATCTCACCTAACCCAGGCCCCCCTTCCATTCTCTCTTGTACCACAGAACCCACTCACACGCGCAACATTCACATCCTTCTGCCCCATAACCATATATTTCAGGTTATCCCCACTGTTCCCTCTCTCTCCTTCCCTTCATTTGAAGCTCACACACTTCGCCTCTTCTCTCCCTTCCCCCTGCGTGTCGCTGTCATATACAGGCCACCTGGTCCCACTGCACAATTCCTTGATCACTTCACCTCCTGGCTCCGTCACTTCATGTCCTCTGATGTCCCAACTCTTATCATGGGTGACTTCAACATCCTTATAGATAATCACAACACCCCCCTGCCCTCAAACTCCTCTCCTTAACAACCTCTTTAGGCTTCACAGTGGACCAGCTCTCCCACACACAGTGATGGTCACTCCCTCGACTTGATCTTCACTAACCTCTGCTCGGTCTCCAGCTTCTCTAATGTCCCCTTTCCCCTCTCTGACCACCACCACCTCCTCACCGGTAACCTCATCATACCACGCAAACCCATCACCCCCACCACAGTCAAGCGCATGCGGAGAAATCTGCATACTCTTGATCTGCAAAAATTTTCCACCTCCCTGCAGCCTCTTCTCAACCCCATCCTTACACTTACTTGCCCAGACAAAACTACTGCTGTCTACAACAGCACTCTCACTTCAGCCCTTGACATCGCTGCACCTGCAACTCCACGACACCCACGCACAACCCCACTAAAACCATGGCACACAAGACTAACGCGATACCTCCAAAGGTGCTCATGCACTGCTGAAAGGCACTGGAGGAAATCACGCTCCACAGCTGACTTCACACACTACAAATTCATTCTCCATTCATATAGCTCTGCCCTCTCCCTGGCCAAACAGTCATACTTCTCCTCTCTATTTTCTAATCTTTCCTCCAACCCAAAACGCCTTTTCTCAACCTTCACATCTCTTCTACACCCACCAACACAAACACCTTCCACTAACTTCTCTGCCCAAGATCTCGCCAACCACTTCAAGAACAAGACTGAATCTATCAGACATGACATTTCATCACTACCACCCCCACCCAGCCAGCCCAGCCCTGTCTCCTCTCCCACATACACACTAAGCTCCTTCCCACCTGTCACTGAGGATGAAGTCTCCCTTCTCCTCACTTGCTCAAACCTAACCACATGCCCTCTCGACCCAGTCCCAGCTCACCCAAGAACTCTCCCCTCTACTAACTCCAATCCTTACTTATTCAACCTCTCTTTGTCAACCGGCACCTTCCCATCCTCTTTCAAACATGCACTAATCACTCCCATCCTAAAAAAACCCTCCCTGGACCCAAACTCACTGTCAAATTACCAGCCAATTTCCCTACTCCTGTTCGCCTCCAAGCTCCTCGAGCGCCTTGCATATAACCGGCTCACTAAATTCCTCTGCTCCCATTCCCTGCTAGATCCCTTGCAATCCAGATTCCTCCCTCATCACTCCACTGAGACTGCCCTCACTAAAGTGGCCAATGACTTGCTCTCAACCAAGTCAAAAGGCCACTACTCCCTACTCATTCTCTTGGACCTGTCAGCCGCCTTTGACACAGTTGATCACCCACTCCTCCTCCAAGCCCTCCACTTCCTAGGTCTCTGCGACACTGCACTCTCCTGGTTTTCATCTTATCTCTGCACCGCTCCTTCAGTGTTTCCTACTCCGGCTCCACTTCCCCACCCCTCCCACTGTCTGTTGGAGTGCCTCAAGGATCAGTACTGGGACCCTTGCTCTTCTCAATCTACACTGCTTGCCTTGGAAAACTAATAAACTCCTTTGGGTTTCACCATCATCTCTATGCTGATGACACCCAAATATATCTTTCCTCCCCAGACCTCTCCCCTTCCCTCCTGTCCCGAGTGTCTGACTGTCTGTCTGCTGTGTCTTCCTGGATGTCCTCCCATCAACTCAAACTTAACCTTGGCAAAACTGAACTAATTGTTTTCTCTCCATCTACAACCAGCCTTATCCCAAATATTACCCTCACCGTTAACAACACTTCCATCGCACCAACCCCTACAGCACGTTGCCTGGGGGTCACATTTGACTCTGCCTATCCTTCATTCCTCATATCCAGTCAATCTCCAACTCATGCCGCCTCCACCTCCGCAACATCTCTAGAATCTGACCCTTTCTCACAGAAGACACTACCAAAATTCTAATCCAAACACTCATCATGTCCCGTCTTGACTACTGTAACTCTTTACTAATTGGCCTTCCTCTCACCCGACTAACCCCACTACATTCTATAATGAACTCTGCTGCAAGACTAATCTACCTCACTCATCGCTTCTCTAACACCACACCCCTCTGTCAGTCCCTACACTGGCTCCCATTAGCATACAGAGTAAAATTTTAAATTCTGGTGCTAACTTATAGAGCCCTCACTAACACTGCACCCCCCTATATTTCATCTATCATTTCCAAATATACTCCCGCCCGCCATCTTCACTCTGCACACGACCTTCTCCTCTCCACAGCTCTTATCACATCCTCCCACTCCTGCCTACAGGACTTCTCCCGTGCTGCACCTGATCTGTGGAATTCCCTCCCCCGCCCCATCAGACTCTCCCCCAGCCTTCAAATCTTCAGACGCTCCCTGAAGACTCACCTCTTCAGGGAGGCCTATCAACTGTCTCCATAAACATCATCACCAAGATTCACCCCTTGCACAGACTACTGCACTCAACGGCACTTCTCACTCCCACCCACTGACTGGCAGTTCATGTGGCAGGAGGCACTTAAACACAATAGCACTTACTCCTTCTGTGTCAAACGTACCTTCCTCTAGACTGTAAGCTCTCACGAGCAGGGCCCTCTGATCCTCCTGTTCTCCACATCTGATTGTACTATTTAATACCTCTGTATGTCTATTCCAAGTTGTACAGCGCTGCGGAAGTAGTTGGCGCTATATAAATAAAGAATAATAATAATCAAGAAGGCAGAGCTTTCTTTCTCTCTAACAAAGAGGAGTAAGGTTAAATTTTACAGCATGGGGGATGATTTTATAGTTTCATAGCCATTTTTAAGGTTTTTTTGGGGGGTCTACAACAATTTGGAACGTGATATTTCCACCTTAAGTGAGTTCTCCATATCTTGTCTTGGGTTTGTTCTGATGATGCTTGAGTTTTTCAGGTAGGTCATGGTGAACTCTTCTACTTCTTCCATTACTAGCAGGTTTTCTCACTAAGAGTATGCTCACAGTCACAGCCAGGTGTTAGGAATGTTTTATGCTGCATTAATGACATTCTGTTAGTGATCAGTTTTTGCCCCAATTAACAGGACACTAGCATCTCGTAATAACCCCCACTTACCTTATCATGACCAGAAAATCCTAACGGTCCCTATGAATTTTATCCTTGTGCCTTTGTTCAAGAAATAACATCCTCAATAAGTCAAGGATATCATGAAAATGGAGAAGGATATGTTATTTGCTGGCGTGACCACAGAACCTCAAATTCTGCCCCTACATATAACTATCTTACTCCTTTAGGGATAAGAGTGGATGTGCAAACCATTGTTTGCAATGCATTACTCACCCATCTGGTCCTTAAAGATTTTATTGGGCTCATGTACATTTCTAGAAAAAAAGGAGACAGCACAGACTCTTATGGATCACCTTCTTTCTTCTCTAAAAAATGTTGTTCCTCTCAGATACCACAACTTACATAAAACAAATGTAAGTTGTGCCATTGGCCACTTTCAATTGACCACAAGAAACTATATTTGCATTCAGATCTACAAGCCACCAAATATTGGCGACTTTGTAATAATAGTAGAGGCAGATAGAAAATAGGAGCAGTATATCCTAAAAAAAAATTCTATTTATTCAAAAGGAGTCGCCACATAACTCTTTAACAATTTAAAATATACCAATATAGCACCATACATAAAATAAAATAAAAAATAAACCTAAAAATTCCATACACTTGTGCAAAATATGCTCGTGAAAAAGTTTGCTCAACGCTTTTCGTGACCAATATAACTTATACGTCACTTTCTCAAGAGCAGTATCAATATCTATAATCAAAACCCCACCTTATATTTTATGCCTCCACTGTCATGTCCCAATTCAGCATTCTGCGATAAAGTGGAAGTGGAAACTCAACCGAAACTATGTACTCTCGTCTGTGTATGCGTCCCAACAATGGAACGCACAACAGACAAGTGGATGAGTCCATAGCAACCACATACGGAGAACACCTTCCCCAGGTACACAGTTCACTGAAGGTTGGAATGAGATTTTGGAGGGTTGCTCTCACTGATCAGACACCTGGTTGGATACAGAGAGGGATGTCTCCAGAAGAGACAGAAGAAGAACTTGAGGTTGTGAGCAATCTTTTGAAACAACATGAGAAGAAGGGAGTTAAAAAATAAAATAAATTGAATAGGGATATTGGAGATTCTAATAATGGAAAGCATCAGGGAAACCCTAATAAACAGAGTTATGGATCCCACTATAGTAGACACATGACTAATCACCAATAGTATAGAAATAGGAAGAACGCCAATGATAGATATCATATAAATAGGACTAATGGAGAGTTAGGTGTTAAAAAAGATATTGGGAAACAAGAAAAGTAAAAAGAACAGGAAATTGAAAAGAGTAACGATGTAGAGGATACGGAATTGGTGGTACCAAGTACAAGTAGTTAATTTAGTAATAGGGTCAATATCCCCCTCAAAAATAAGTTTGCGCCTCTTGAAGAAGAGATTAGAGAGATAGGGGAACTATCACGGTGCCTGTGATTGCTTGTCTTTCCTGTCAGTTAGCAATGGGTGCTTCCCATTTGTTGCCTGTGGTTAGCCCTCCCAGAATTACCTATATAAACTGGGCACCTGCACCCTTTTCACTGCCCTTTCATGGTGTTTCTATGCCAGTGCAACGCCTGTCTGTAGATTCCAGTGTACTTCCTTGGCCTGCCTGCTTCTCTCCTGTTCCTGCGCCTGTGTACCGACCTGGATAGCCTGACTACTCTCCTGTATTGTTCCTGTGTACCGTTCCGGCCTGGCTGACATTCCTGCTCCGGCATCCTGACCTGGCCTGGCTGACGTTCCTGTTCCTGGATCCCGACTTGGCTGTTCTGCTTTGACTCTGGTCACCTCGGCGACATTCTGACTTCCGGTGCCTTCCTGGTTTGGCACCGCTGCCCACAGGCTTGTCCTGCTTCCATGATTGCACTGGTATTCAGTAGCTGGTTTACTCCACTCAGTCACTGGTTGCTAGTGCTGCCTCCGTTATAGCACTGGTAGGGCATTCGTGTTTGTCCAGTACATGGTACTGGTTAGCTCCACTCTGACCTTCCAGTCGCGAGAGTTGCCTCCGTGATTGCACTGGTATTCAGTAGTTGGTTTGCTCCACTCAGTCACCGGTTGCTAGTGCTGCCTCTGTTATAGCACCGGTAGGGCCTTCGTGTTTGCCCAGTACGTGGTACTGGTTTGCTCCACTCTGACCTTCCAGTCGCAAGAGTTGCCTCCGTGATTGCACTGGTATTCAGTAGTTGGTTTGCTCCACTCAGTCACCGGTTGCTCGTGCTGCCTCCGTTATAGCACCGGTAGGGCCTTCGTGTTTGTCCAGTACGTGTAGTGGTTCACTCCAATCCGTCCTTCCAGTCGCAAGTGTTGCCTCCGTGATTGCGCTGGTATACCGTAGTTTGTTTGCTTCACTCAGACACCGGTTGCTTGTGCTGCCTCCGTTATAGCACCGGTAGGGCCTCCATATTTGTCCAGTACATGGTACTGGTATGCTCCACTCTGTCCTTCCAGTTGCAAGTGTTGCCTCCCTGATTGCGCTGGTATACAGTAATTGGTTTGCTCCACTCTGACACCGGTTGCTAGTCCTGCCTACATTATAGCACCAATAGGGCCTCCTTGTTGCTCTGTTTATGGCACTGGTTCGCTCCACTCTGAACCTCCAGTCGCATGTGTTGCCTCTGTGAATGAGCTGGTATACAGTAGTTGGTTGCTCCACTCCATCTAACCGGCTGCTTTGCTACCTCCGTTATAGCACTGGTAGGGCCTCTGCTACACCATGTTGCACCAGTCATAGGCTGCCTTACCCGGTATTTGGTAAGGTCGGTAGAGCCTCCTCAGTTCTTTGTTGTACCAGATTAGGCTGCCTTATGCGGTATTTTGGTAAGGCCGGTAGAGCCTCCTCAGATCCTTGCTGTACCAGTTTAAGCTGCCTTGCCCGGTATATTGGTAAGGCCGGTAGAGCCTCCTCAGTCCTATTGCACCATCTTCTAGGCTGCCTTACCCTGGTATTTTGGTGAGGCCGGTAGAGCCTATATGCTATATTACGTGAACCTGTCGTGTGTCTGTAACATATCTTGATGTTCAGGACCTGTGAGGGTTCTTTATTATTTTTTCAATAAAGCTGTGTTTTTATCTTAACTCTGTGTCTGTGAGTCAAACAAACCGTGACAGGAACTCATACAACAGAAAGAGAATCTTTTAGGAGCAAAACCAAAAGGAAGTTAACTCTGAGACTTTTTTTAATGATGAAGAATATAACAAAAAACGACAGATGAGAGAAATATATAGAAATTTTTTAAAATTTGGAAGATCTAAAGAATTAGCTGGACTCATCTGGTAAAAGGGAGTTGAGTTGTAAAAGGAGTAATTTGAGATCAAAATCCTCATTTTACCCATTATAGAAAAGAGGTCCGTATATTGAGGCTTTTTATCACCTGGTGCTGGATATAAGAGGGAGAAAAACCAAGCAAGAAAATCTAAGTAGGATAGAAAAACAAGCATTGAAGGATCTCTCAAAAAATAAGAAAGTCACAATTCGTGAAGCTGATAAAGGGGGCTCCATAGTGATCCAAAATAAGGAAGATTATATTGGGGAAGTCTTCAGACGTTTAGGAGACCAACAGTCTTATCAATTGTTGAAGGAAAATCCAACTGCTGCTTATTAAGAAGAATTGAAGGTTATGCTATTAGAGGCACTGAAAATGGAAATTATTTCAAAACAGGAATTTCAATACCTGTATATAGAACAACCAGATGTGCCATTTTTTTACCATCTACCCAAAATTCATAAAAAGATCAAGGATCCACCGGGTAGACCAATTATATCAGGTATCAACTCCATGTCATCTAATTTGTCGGCATATCTTGATTTTTTTCTACAACAGTATGTTAAAGGATTACCGAGCTATATACATGAAGTTTTACAAAATACAGAATGTGTTCATGATCAATGCTGGGTAACCATGGACTTTGAGACCTTATACACGAGCATAGAACATGCAAAATGTTTAGAAGCTATATCATTCTTCTTAAATGCTGATCCAGAGATACAGATAATACAAAAGAATTTTCTTAAGAAATGCACAGAATTCATGCTCTATCATAATTTCTTTCAGTTCCAGGAACAGTGGTTCCTACAAACCAGGCATCCGGCCATGGGCACGAGATTCACCCCCTCCTATGCCAGTTTGTTCATGGGTTACTGGGAGACCCAGAACCCTTGGCTTGATACAACTAAGGAAGGGGGCAGTCTCATGTACTATGGCCGATATATTGATGATATCTTAATCCTCTGGAGGGGAGTTAGGGAGGACCTGAAGCTGATGATTGAAGATTTTAGAAATGATATAGGTTTGATATTTACTGTGAAGGTTGACAAAGAGCAAGTAGTATTTTTGGATCTGGTATTAAGTTTTGATAATCGAGTAATTAAGAGTGGTATACATAAAAAAGAGGTTGCTTCAAACCAGTATTTTAGGTCAGATAGTGGACATTATTCTAAGTGGTTGACTAATGTCCCGTTTGGCCAGTTTCATAGGCTGAGACGCAATTGCAGAAAGTTAGAAGATTATGATAGACAAGGGATTCTTCTAAAAGCCCAGTTCAAAGAAAAAGGGTATATGGATTCTCTTTTGAACTATGCATTTGAAAGAGCAAGAAATCTAGACCGAAATAAGATTCTCACTAAAAAAGAAGGCAAAAAGGGGTGTGGTGAGAAAGATGTGACATATGGTAGTTGTTTTGTGACCCAATGCAATTCATATGGATATAAGATCAAAAACAATATACGTAAATATTGGGGAGTATTACAAGACCCCATTTTAAAGACTAGTATAAGTAAGGACGCTACAGTGCTTTTTAATAAAAATAAAAATATTCGTTCTTATGTTGCTCCAAGTCGTCCTAAACTTTTAGATTGTTACGAAGATAGGAAGAGTCCAGTTGGGAGTTTTAAGTGCCATAATAGGAGATGTAATAATTGTGAGCATATAATGGATGGGACTACTTCCTTCTCGGATGTTACAGATAGGGTTACATATGATATCAAGCAGCATGTGGACTGCAATGTATCTTTTGTGGTCTACATGCTGCTACTTCCTTCTCGGATGTTACAGATAGGGTTACATATGATATCAAGCAGCATGTGGACTGCAATGTATCTTTTGTGGTCTACATGCTGCTATGTGGATGTGGACACAAATATATAGGAAGAACCACCAGAAAGTTGAAAATAAGAATTGGTGAGCATAGGGGGTAAGATCAGGAGGGGAGATACTAATCATGTTGTCTCACAACACTTTCTAAGTTGCCCATTAGGGGGGATAAAAAATTTAAGAGCTATAGGTCTAGAGCAAATACCTGAAGGAATACCTGAAGGATTTCAAAAACTGTGCACTAGAGAGGCCTTTTGGATTTTTACTTTGGGGACTGTGGGTGAGAGAGGTTTAAATGTTGAGACTGACATAGCCTCATGTTTATAATAATGATTAAAAATAGTGATAATATAAATGTAATGATTTTTTAACTTACGATATATGTGTTCTTTTTATATATATCTGTATGATCTTATGTACTTTATGTTGGTTTCATGCACCTAGCGCTGACCCATGTGGCTTTTGTTGATGTAGTGAATTTATATTTTTTAGACCTAGTCCGCTCTTTGGGTATAGGGAGATTTCCTTATCTGTGGGCCAGATAGTATATGGGTGTGTGTGTCCATGGGATCATTTTATTACTGTGTTGTTATTATGTTATTTTCTCACAGTTGGAGTCACTATACATTCCCCTTTTTGCTTTGCGCTCCATGATATGGAGCGTATGTGTGGAGAAAAGGTTCTGTTTGTAAGGGGCCACATTGAGGATTTCCAAAGTATTATTATCCTTTGGTCAGTTCAGTTTGACCACTAATTCTGGTGGCTACCGAAGGCACTATATAGTCCTGTGCTCTGTGATATGGAGCGCATGTGTAGGGGAAAAGTGTTCTCCGTATGTGTTTGCTATGGACTCATCCCCTTGTCTGTTGTGCGTTCCATTGTTGGGACTCATACACAGGTGAGAGTACGTAGTTCCGGTTGGGTTTCTACTTCTGCTTTTTCGTGGAATGCTGCATTGGGACATGATGAAGGAGGCATGAAATATAAGGTGGGTTTTTGATCATAGATATTGATACTGCTTTTGAGAAAGTGACGTATAAGTTATATTGGTCATGAAACGCATCAAGCGAACTTTTTCATGAGCATATTTTGCACAAGTGTATGGAATTTTTAGGTTTATTTTTTTTATTTTATGTATGGTGCTATATTGGTATTTTTTAAATTGTTAAAGGGATAGAAATACTTCGTTTTAACTTTATTTTATTTTGCAGGCATTAAAAAAACATGAAGAATGATATAAGTCTTATCTCTCAAACCTTTATGGTTTAAGAGATATTCACAAGCAAAGTTTACCCCTCCCGCCCCTTTTTCCTAGTGTAAGCCATCTCTTATCAGATGTGAATCTGGTTGTAAGACCAGACAGATAACAGAAGGGGACAATCTTCTTTGTATGAAAAGAATGAAAGCCCTTCCCCCCTTAACAAGTTTTTCAGCTTTTTCCCTTATCTTAATTGAAGATTGTCCCTCTCTGCAGTCTACCTGGGCACCTCCCTTCTGATCTGGTTGAACGGGGAGGGATACTTTGCTTGTGAATATCTCTTAAAACATAAAGGTTGGAGAGATAAGACTTATATCGTTCTTCCTGTTTTTTTAATGCCTACAAAATAAAATAAAGATAAAACGAAGTATTACTATCCCTTTAAAGAGTTATGTGCCGACTCCTCTTCAATAAATAGAATTATTTTTTAGGATATACTGCTCCTATTTTCTATCTGCCTCTGCTATTATTACAAAGTCACCATTATTTGGTGGCTTATAGATTTGAATGCAAATATAGTTCCTTGTGGTCAATTGAAAGTGGCCAACGACACATCTTACATTTGTTATATGTAAGTTGTGGTATCTGAGAGGAACAACATTTTTTAGAGAAGAAAGAAGGTGATCCATCAGGAGCCTTTGGGGTAAGAACCTACCCGGAGAGAACTCCAAAAAGGTGAAGGTGATATATACTGGGTGGCAGTTATAACCTCAACAACAAGTGAGTGCATATACAGAGGGAGAGTATAAGAGGGGCTGTTGCACATATACCTATTACTACTCTTAGAGAGTCTGCGCTGTCTCCTTTTTTTCTACCTATACAGAATATTGTGGTTTGGATTCCGTGTGGTGATGTCCCTGTGAGAACTGCTGCGACTCCTTCCGAGGAAAGACGAAGAGACTTGTGATAAGAGACTCTCTCCTTTTTTGTCCTTTTATTTTATCTTTGACGATACTATTGGAATGGTAAACATATAGAGCGCTGTTATTTATTATTTCATGTACATTTCTGACTATAGTTTGAAAAAAACTCCAGCAGCTATTATGTCCACCTCCCTAGACATATCAATGATTAATTAAAGATATTATCTAGCAAACAAATGCACCACAGCAAACATCACAGGAAGTATCATGGAGATATTCCTTACAATCCCAGAATATTGCTGAGACTGCTTATCACTTAGACCAGGGCTGTCTAAGTTCAGTCCTCAAGGGCCACCAAAAGTCCAGGATGTAAGGATTTCCCTTCTTAAGCACAGCTGAGGCAATCAAAATGAATGAGCCATTGATTAACTCAACTGTGCTTAATCAGGGAAATATTTAAATCCTGGCCTGTTGGTGGCCCTTGACGACTGAACTTGGACATCCCTGACTTAGACCCTTCTTCCTAATTGGTACAACTTCCCGGAAAGGGCAGCAAATATATGTAACTGGTTGCTTTAAATGTAGTGTAACTGTCTGCAAAATATGTAATTATCTACGTCAAGCTAAGGAATTTAGCTGGAGTGTAGGCACCAAAATTTATCACATGTATGGTTTTGTTCAGTACAGCTCTAGTTTTATTATGTGTGTAGCCTGTCTAAAACATATGTGGTGAGAAATGGCCATTTAGGTGACGCAGCTAAGCTCAACAATAGGGATTATCACAGGTGCCACAATAATTGGGTGAATTGTATCTCCCACCACCCTCTGCTCCAAAGATTTTCCTACTAGCATGGGCCTTTTCAAGACATTTGTGTGTGTAACGACAGAACAGAATTTACTGGGTAGCAGAGGTTTCCAAAACAAAGCATGAACAATTTATTGACCAGAACAGTAATAACAGGCAAGAATCAATAGGCTGTATGTGTAAAAGTGGATTAGTGCCATTCTGGGGAAAATGAACTTCATCATAGGTGACAAATATAAATTAAAATTTAAGAAAATTGAGCCTTTAACCCATTAAATGTTGGGAAGGTCTCCAACGCATTTGCAATGCATTGGCAACCTCTCTAGCACTGAAGTTATTTAAAAGGCCCATTTAAATAAATGTTGATCTGGGGATTTTTGTACGTTCCCCCCCCCCCACACACACACACACACCTTCCACTTGGTTTTCCTCTGATTTGCATTATTCCACTTTTTTGCACATCCAAAATTTCTGCTCAGGAAGACAATTGCTGTCAAATTCTATTTCCCTCAGGGACCTTTTAATTCAAGTACTTGTTTCAGTTTACACTTTGATAAAAGCTAGTGTCCTAGTCATCTGAACAATTTATTGTACAGAAGAGTAATAACAGGCAAGAATCATTAGGTCATATGTATAAATGAATTAGTGCAGCTCAGGGGAAATCCAACTTCACCATAGGGGACAAATACATATTACAATTGATTTAAATGGAACTCTACTAAAGCCTATTGTTTGTTGTGAGGATATATGACCTTGTGGCAGACTTCAGTAGAGATCACCAGGCACAGGAAAATACAGATATAATGCAAAAACAAATATAGATAGATACAC
Organism: Rhinophrynus dorsalis; assembly: GCA_037306005.1. Lineage (NCBI taxonomy): Eukaryota > Metazoa > Chordata > Amphibia > Anura > Rhinophrynidae > Rhinophrynus > Rhinophrynus dorsalis. The sequence goes on along the minus strand of CM074719.1, from coordinate 327,934,943 downwards.
CTTACTGATGGATAAAGGACACCTACCTAAGTATGACAATGTGTTAAATTCCAAGCCACATATAACTAGGGAATAGTTCCCTTATAAGGGTTGTTTCAAGCACTGATAAAGTTGTGTAGGAAAATACTGGGTCCTATGTATGAACTATACCTGTTGCTTGAACTATATTTAAAATACATGTGATGTGCACACTATGGAAATGAAAGATACTATTCAAAAACATTCCCCTGAAAACTGCTAATTATATTTTACACTTGAATAACTGCAGTACTGCACTGAATAAATGTCAAGGCTGTAATGTTTACAGCATCTTCACTGAACACAGGACAATACATCTGTAATCTATTCACAGAACCAAAGAAAGACACAGTATTACATCAGGAACATAGAAACCATTGTCAAGGCCATATGCTTTTATACACTACCAACAGCACACACATACCCAAACAGAAAAATCTCTGACAAAAATAGAGAAATGTATCAAGTAGTTTGTACCACAGAGCTCACAATCCAAATTGGTATGACTCCAGTTAATCTCTTAAAGTAACAAGACCATAAATACACTTCCATTAATGCCTGTCCTTCTGTTACCCTTGTGCTCCAAACCACTTGTCGCTCAATATCATTCTAATAAAGAAGATGAGTCACACAGGTTAATGTAATGTGATGAACCTAATATTTTGGGGGGAAAGAAGACTGACTTGGCTGTGACAAACATCACAATCCACAGAATAACAAACAATTCCTCACACAGGTCCACTGTATAAATCTTTAGTTCTGACTTAAAGGACAACTATCTTGCGATAGTTACCACATCTGCAGATGTGCTTCACAGGCCACAGACCTGCCGATAAAACTGGAGCTGTATTGGGAGTCCTGTTGCATCAGTTGGGGGGGGGGGTCTGAAAAAGACCCAGAATGCTTTCCTGGTGCATGTAGTTTACTTCCCTGCACAATGTAGGTCCCCATAGACCTGCTGTAACTGACTTGAAAGCTCATCACAGCATTTCTATGAGAACAAGGCATCTGCAACTCAGGAGCTTTTTTATAGTCTATTTTGGGTTTAGATTTTAACAATTAATCTAAAATTTTATCTTAAGAGAAAAATGTTTTAATAGGATAAACCTGCACCACCAGGTATATTAGGGGGAAAACCACATAAAACATAACTTAGGATAGGTGCGCTTAAATTCCCTAATTATCATAATGGTGTCAGCTGATCCAGTACTACCGTACAGTTGGCATGTATTGTGTAAACATTTAACCTTTATTAGTAAATGTATTAAAAATACAGAAGATAAATGGGGATAAAGCAAAATAAAAATGTTCTGTATTTGATCATATTTGAAAAATAGCAATATTTTAAGCACACAGTGTAAGAGATTCTTTTAATTAAATTAACAAAAAGTCCCCTGTCACATAGGAATCAAGTGAATAACATTGACATTCTAGGAATCACTCAGTCATGAGATTAACCCTATAGATGACCAATGTTCTATAGCTAAAACCCATTCAACATTTCCTATAAAAATTACTGGTGGATGCTCATTCTGCTACTTTCCATGAGCTAGTAACATGCCTCTTGCCCAAATTCTGGTCATGTAGTCTTACCGCCTAAGCACGATATATCATTCCAGTTCTGCGTAGGGAGATTAGGATAATAGTAATACAAGAGGAATTGCACCAACTCTTGTTATCAACCCTAGATGCGACCTCTGCCTCAGGATTTAAAAAAAAAAAAAAACTCTCTAAAAAGATAGGTGCTTTGGTCGCAAGACTTCCTACAGCAGACACAAGTTTCTTCTCTATAGCTTAATCAGATGTTTTAAATTCTACCTGTGAAAAGCTGAAAATATTAACTTAGACTTTATTATGCTTAGGTCGTAAGACTGCCGACAGCAGACTAAGCAACTCTCTTTGTTCTTTTGTTAGAAATTGAGACCCTTTAGGTGCTCATAGATTTCATCTGACAAGATAATTAGCATGTCAGACTCACATGTGGCTTTGGTCGTAAGACTATATGACTTGATTGGGAGTGTGGTGGAATATACCGGACAAAGCATAGATTTCCAGTTGCGCCTTATAACTATCGTATCTAGGGTTGATAATACTGGGGCAGGGGTCGCTTCTAGGGTTGATGCAATTCCTCTTGCATCACTGCTGTCCTAATCACCCTTTGCAGAACTGGTATAATATACTGTGACCAGCTTTAGGGCAAGTGGCATGTCACTAGCTCATGGAATGTAGCAGAATGAGCATCTACCAATAATGTTTATAGGAAATGTTGAATGGGTATGAGATATAGAACATCGTTGATGTTCTCCTATTACCCATTATTCACTTGATTCCTATGTGACAGGTGACTTTTTATCTATTTATTATAAGCATCACTTATACTGTGGATTTAAAATATTGCTATTTTTAAAATATGATCAAACACAGAACTTTTTAGAACAAGATCATTTTTCTCTATATGGCTACAATATACTAGATAACTATTGTTTCTTGTTAGTAGGCAGTGTATGCTCTGTTATACTACTCATATAAGGTCATTACTTTAATATTTTGTATTATCCCCATTTATCTTCTGTTTTTTTTAATATGTTTGCTAAAAAAGGTTAAGTGTTTACATAATACATGCCAACTGTGCGGTAGTACTGGATCAGCTGAAACCGCTATGATAATTAGGGAATATAAGTGTTACTGTTCTAAGTAGTTTTCATATTTTTGTTTCTTTGTATATAAAATGTTAGCTTCCTGCAATACATGCCAATGTTTAGGAATTATTTTAGAAAAATATTTCAGTATTATATTTAGTGACTAATACCAAATCATATTGTTATCTTTATCATTTATTGTGTCTTTCAATACCATAAATGTTACTCAGTGCTACTCAGTGGTATAGAGAGATGAGAATTATGTACATTCAGACAAGTTTTCCCATGTATTAGTGCAGTCTAGGCAGCCATTATCTTCTTGGCAAGAGAATTTTTGTAATTTGCCCTACACACATGGTAACGTGAAAATGCATAGATATTTCATAGGCATGAGTGAGTCAAACATGACTGCGTTGCAGAGGACTGTTATGGAGAAGGTGGTCAAGCTGTTATCACTGTATACATAGTGGTATATTTTCATTGAAATGCTCCATTAATCTCCATTCAAGTCTTTTATCGCACCTTAGTACATTTGTCCGATAGAATCGCTCCCCCAAAATAAAAACAAAATGTGCTATGCATTGTTAGACATAGGTGCCTTTTAGGAAAGTGTATTTAATTCACTTGGTTACAGAAGTATAATTTTAAGGTTAACATATAGTATAATTTTTATAAAGACTGACATTCAATTGATCATCAATTTTTTGTCCTAATTAAGAGATTACATTATTCAGTATCATCTATGTAATAGTGTTCTTTTTGTCCCCAGGAGCCACATTTGTTGATAAGCATGATATACAAATATACTAATATATTCTGAAGCAGCGATAGCCATGGAACAACAAATGTTAATCTGCTGGCAAGTACAAAATCCAATTTTTCCACCTAAAGATTTATGCATTGCATAGGAAAATTGTTTATCTACAATAAAATGAGGACACATCACATTTGAATACTAAGAGCCTTCTCTTTCTCACAAACAAGAGAACAGCCATGTTAAATTAACTCTTTGTAAATTACTGTACTATAAATCAAGTAAGTAACCATTTGAAACACAAAACAACTGAACAGATTTTATCAGATGGACCCTTTGGGCGCTAATGGAATCTCTAGCACATTGCTTTTGCAATGTTTTAGAAACCTCTCTTTAGCATCCAAATCATTTAAAGACACATTTGACTTGTTGGGCTAATTTTTCTATTGATTTTCTCAGCTGTTCTGCCCCCAAATTGCTCCTCTTTTGTCTGTACACAAATGCTCAACTAACATTAAAATAGAAGTTGATTTATCTGAAAGAGCATATTTTAAAATGTGCATATCATATGCACTTATCAATAAATTATTATGAGTACCCTGGTGCATTAGTGGAGGTTTTGCTGGCTGATACAGTTTTCCATTATGAGCTCCCCTCTTAAAGCCATATAGCCAAGACAGAAGAAAAAGAGAAGTAGGGCAGGTATCACGGTTCCCGTGATCTGTTGTCACTCTTTGTTGTGGTGCGCTCCCATTGGCTGAGCTTTGTTTGGCCTGCCCAGTATGGCCTTCATATACTGGGCCTCTGGCACCTGTCAGGTGCCCTTTCGTGGTGTTCCTGTACCAGTGTTACTGTGTTGCTGTGTTCCTGCATTCCTGTGTACCGACTTGGCCCGTCTGACTACTCTCATTGGTTCCTGCTCCGTGATTCGACCCGGCCTGGCTGACATTCCTGCTCCGTGATCTGACCCGGCTTGCCTGACATTCCTGCTCCGTGATTTGACTCGGCCTGGCTGATGTTCCTGCTCCGTGACCTGACCCAGCTATCCTGACGATCCTGCTTGTGTACCAGCTGATCCTGTGTCGCTTGGGCGACATTCTGACTTCCGCTGTGCTGACACAGGGCAGACCGAGTTGTTGCCTCTGATTCACTGGTCCTTTCCGTTAACTCTTGCAGAGCACTGTTGCCTCCGTTACACTGAGCTTCCGTTAACACTTGCAGAGCACTGTTGTCTCAGTTACACTGAGCCTTCTGTTAGCACTTGCAGAGCACTGTTGCCTCCGTTCACTGAGCCTCCGTTAACACTTGCAGAGCACTGTGCCTCAGTTCATTCAGCCTTCCGTTTACACTTGCAGAACACTGTTGCCTCCATTAACCCTGAGCCTTCCGCTTACACTTGCAGAGCATTGTGGCCTCCATTAACACTGTGCTTCCATTAACCCTTGCTGTTCGCAGTGATCTCGTTACCGCACCGGTTGGGTGCTATTGGCCCTAAACACCTCAGCTCTTGCAGTGTACTTGGTCTCCGTTACCGCACCGGTTGGGTGCTATTGGCTGTAAACACCTCAGCTCCTGCAGTGTACTTGGTCTCCATTACCGCACCGGTTGGGTGCTATTGGCTCTATACACCTCAGCTCTTGCAGTGCAATTGGTCTCCGTTACCACACCAGTTGAGTGCTATTGACTCTAAACACCTCAGCTCTTGCATTGAACTTGGTCTCCGTTACCGCACCGGTCGGGTGCTCACGGCTCAACGTGTGCTAGCTCTTGCAGAGTATTGTGGCCTCAGTTCCCTGCTCAGCACAAGTAGTAGTCTCAGTTCTGCCTTATTGACTGGTGCTCTTCCATCTTGCACCACAGTCTCGCTCCTTTACCATCTTATGGGCGTTGTCAAACACACCACAACAGAGACTGATTGCTTTCCATGAACTTTAACCCATGTTGTGCCTGTAATGCTTGCTTATGCCTGTCCTGTGACAGTATATATTAATTTCCCTGTATACTGGGCCTGAGAGGGCATCTGTACATTATTGTCAATTTACAGTCATACTATATTGCCTATAGGAGGCAGTCTTTCTTGTCTTTTAATAAAACTGTGTTTTATTCTAACCTCCTGGTCCGAGTGTCTTACAAAACCGTTACAGCAGGAAGGTCATCATCTGTACCAGCCAACCCAAAGGACCCCCTCGTCTGCAGCTCAGACAACTTGTTTTTCTCTAGGTGGGAAGTCCTGTGCTTCCCAAGAATTAATGGTAAAGGATTTATTGATAAGTATAAAAAAAATCCGCTTTTTGGTTTCGTCCATTGTGGAACACAGGAATATCAGAGGTATTCCAACAGGATTCCAAGGAAGGAGAGAAAAACCCTCAGAATGCAACTAGTCTCAGCAGAGAAGCTGGAAACAAGTAGGAACCTCAGGTGTCAATAGACAATGCCTAAGTCCATTGTGCTTTCAGCAGGTAGGACAATTGAATACCGACTTAGACATTTTTTTATGTCGGCCAGTAGACAATTTAGCCCTACCAGCTGTTTTACTGCACAAAATTGAATCAAGGCCTACGTGTTACTGTTCCTTTAACATTTACATGTAGGATAAAAGGGAAAAAAGAGGGGATCCCCTGTGTTGAAGCAGTTCAGTTTCCATTTAAAAACACCAAAAGCAAAATGGCTAATCACTTAAATGATGGTCACCTTTAAAGAACATCTATGATTTTTTTATCTATGTCTTCTCTCATGCGATTTAAAACATTTTTATTGCACTGTTAAACTATGATTATTGTATGAAACATTAACAATGAAAAACAATCCATAATTATTCATTTTTATTGTATTCGATATATATATCTGCACAATGCTGATTGTTTTCACGGTTTCTTTTTAGAGATAAACTAATGTCATTATTTCATTGTTAACTGAGTCATGATTCAGTCTTATTCTTTTCAAATTTTATTTCTATTTTTATATTTATTTTAATTCTGCTATACCTATTTTCTAGTCCCCCACATGCCAGAGCAGTACTCCACACACCACTAGTCTATCAAAATATGCCCACCTGACATGCAAAGTGGCAAACAAAAATAGCGATCATCTTGCTCTTTCAGATGAGATACACTCCTATATCGCTATATGAACTGAATATCAACATCAATACATTCTTGTAATATTTATACCTTGTATATTATTCATCTATTGACCTTCAAAAACGAAATCTAAAAAATGTGTAAATAATACAAATAAAAATGAATTAGAATGAATTCTAATCAAAAGATAAAAAACAATAATAAAAAATATTTTCAAAAAACCATTATAATGTATTTATTTATAACTTGCTGTTTTGTTTTATTTCAATGAAACTTGCAAGTTGTCAAATTCCAAACTACAAGATTCATGAATCCAAATAACCCCTTTTTTATCTACCCTAAAATGTTTTATTAAACACATATTATTAAATAGTTATCACTGGGGAATAAATGAAATTATACAAAATTACTGTGCACATAATCATAGTTTATCTTTTATTTTACGTAAACAACAGTTCAGTATTGTGTACTTGCTAGTTTGATTGAAATAAAACAAAACATTATAAACACATTATAATGGATTTTATATGAAATTAGTATTTATTATTATTAATTTATAAACTAGTCACACCATTTTTTGAATTTGAAAGTCTATGAATGAATAATATGAGGTATAAATATTACAATAATACATTTGATATTGAGATTCAGTTGACATAGTGATATCAAACTGTCTCTCTTCTGAGAGAGTAACAAAATCACAATCTTTGCTTGTCCCTTCACCTGCCGGTGGGTATGCTGCAAATTGATTAGCGGTGCATAGCATGCCACTCTGGCATGTGGAGGACTAGAAAATGTAGAATTAATATAAATATATGAATAAAAATGGATTAGAAATGTGTATAAAAAGAATTCCCCCCAAGGAAGTGGCTATTATAAGACTGGAAATGTGTTGGGCTGTATTGAAAACATATTTTTATATATATTGGAAATAGCAAGCAATATCATCCTTTTATATAATTTGCTAGGATGCCTTGCTTCCTGTGTGCATATCATGCACATGCACAGTAGAGACTGCCGGAATGATGCAGTCATGCGCAGTAGAGACTGGCCGAACGCGCCAGCCTCCAGTCTGAATGAAGGCACAGCTGATCCAGAGGGAGGCGTTCCGAATGGCCCACCGCCTGACTCTGCTCCCGGCTCTGATTATAAATACCATTGTATACCTTAATACCAGAATTGTAATATTTAGGCCTTGCTGTAAAAGACCCCAATAAAACAGCTGGTATGACAAAACTGGATAATGTCCCATTAGCAAAAAGTGCTAGTGGAGCTATTCAATTGCCCTACAAGCTGAAAGCACAATCTTAGGGGGGGGTCTGCTCAATGTCACTTACTCCTCGGCCGCTGCTGCCACAAATAGGGGCGGAGAAGAAAAAAGGTGACAGTTTTAATCATACATTTTTCGCCCACGGAATACTTTTCGTTTTGAATTCAAACAAGCGGAACAATGGGGACATATGTTTTAAACTGTTGGCATATTGGACAATTTTAACTTGCACATTTATGCATTGTTTAACCCTGTGAGTACCAGAGGGACTCTGTGCCCAAAAAAACTGGGTGCAGATTCTCCCATGATAAAGTGGGTCCCTTAGCTTATCTTACTGCCTAATGCAGTCAACTGAATAGAAAATTCTGCCGTTTGTACTGAGTTTCTATGTAATTTGCTAGGATGCCTTGCTTCCTGTGTGCATAACACACACATGCACAGTAGAGACTGCCGGAACAATGCAGTCATGCGCAGTAGAGACTGGCCAAATGCGCCAGCCTCCAGTCTGAGTGAAGGCAGGGCTGATCCAGAGGGGGGCATTCCGAATGGCCCACCGCCTGACTCTGTTCCCGGCTCTGGAGCAGCAGCCAAGGCTGCTGGGTGGCACTTTGGCCTGTGCACACAGGCCTTCAATACTAGTGTTGATATAATTGTATAGCATAGAATTATACATATAGTAAATTGGCGTTATGCAGGAGTAGGGGCCATAAAATGTATTCCAGTTCCAGTTTTTGAATAGAATAATATTCATCCTTTATTTTAATCTTGATTATAAATACCATTGTATACCTTAATACCAGAATTGTAATATTTAGGCCTTGCTGTAAAAGACCCCAATAAAACAGCTGGTATGGCAAAACTGGATAATGTCCCATTAGCAAAAAGTGCTAGTGGAGCTATTCAATTGCCCTACAAGCTGAAAGCACAATCTAAGGGGGGGTCTGCTCAATGTCACTTACTCCTCGGCCGCTGCTGCCACAAATAGGGGCGGAGAAGAAAAAATCTGACATAGTTTTAATCATACATTTTTCACCCACGGAATACTTTTCGTTTTGAATTCAAACAAGCGGAACAATGGGGACATATGTTTTAAACTGTTGGCATATTGGACAATTTTAACTTGCACATTTATGCATTGTTTAACCCTGTGAGTACCAGAGGGACTCTGTGCCCAAAAAAACTGGGTGCAGATTCTCCCATGATAAAGTGGGTCCCTTAGCTTATCTTACTGCCTAATGCAGTCAACTGAATAGAAAATTCTGCCGTTTGTACTGAGTTTCTATGGGCTCAAATGGCCACAGACTGATATTCTGCTGGCAGTTCTTCATTGCTTGAAAAACTGCCAAGAGGGTTTTTGCCTAATGGGGTCTTTTAAATCTAGGCCTTAATGTCTTTTCAACCTTTGTACACTCTGCTCAACCACTTAAGGACCTATGACGGTCCTGGTAAGTCATGGGTTTGCGAGGCATAAGGATCCATGACATACCAGGACCAAGGACCGTCATGGATTTCAGGGCTCCTCGCGCGGCTGCACGCTGTTCGGGGAGCCTTGAACCAGGATCGTAAAAAAAAAAAAAAAAAAGGTCCATGGCCATGTGCGTGTGGCCTGTCCTTATGGGGTTAAGCTGTTAGTGGAATAAATAAATGATAAACTTTCTGTTTTGTTGTGGGTTTTTCATCTCAAGCCAACATATTCTGGTGATATGAGCTGCAGAAATTCTACTCAGTACTCTCAGCTTATGCTGCTATTTCAAATTTCCTCCATTTTGCTTTCCTTTGTTCATTGCCTGAGGTTTACAAAGAAGGTACAAAAGGAGGAAGGGACCAGCTAAATTTACTGTCCTGGAGATATTCGGAGATGAGTGTAAATTTGAAAATCGAACTGTACATTTTTAGGTTTGCATGGCCACATAGCAGCAGTATGGATCACCTCCCCTATTCTGTATTTATTAAGAAAAAGTATCTTTTTCCTGTAGAAGACACTGTCCCTTTAAAAAAAAAAATCTTACACAGAGTGACATGTTGTATGTGAAACAATTATATGCATATATATAATATGCATATAAAGACACTTTCCAATATGGTTCTTATTCACAATTTATGAATATGGTTCAAATTTGTTGGTCATTTTTTCTTGTCAAATCTAGACAAGTTTTTAAAACATGAGCTCTCAGTATATTAATTGCTAAGACAAATAGGTATTGTTTGAATTATTATACTTATTTTCTCACTTGATGTTTCCATGTCACCCGTCTCTGCAGTTTCTAGTCATACATTCTTTTTTCCCCCTCTAACAAGACAGTTTGGCAGTAAAACAAAAATTAATCTTCAGAACAGAAGGATTTCTCTCCTAACATTTATCAGCAATGTGTTACAATGCTGAATACAGTACGTACTTCCAAGATACTGTCAGCACCGTAATCAAGTCAGATGTAGATATTTTCTTTAAAAAAGAAAAGGAAAATAGTCATCTATGTTAACATATTCCCTGATTGCCATGTACAACTTGAGTAACAGAATAAGCCATGCACTGGTATCTGTTTAATAGCTGGATCAGATCCTATGATCATGTTCAATTTCTTGAATGCCAGAGATGCATCCGCTGCAATATGAAGCAACTTTAGTCCTCAAGGGGTAAGTAAATGGAACAGATCATTTGATAACCTTTAACCCTTTCAGGACTGGATATTTGTTTGTTTTTCTTCTGGGAAGGCCGGGGCCTAGAGGCACTAAAGGTCAAAGAGGGCTACTAATGTCAACGTTCTGTCGGAGCAGTGTCACAAAGTGTCTACGACATCACTTCACCAGCACTTCGACAAAAATATACCCACATTGACATCAATCCGACATGCCTTCACCATGTCTATGAATTTTTATTCTTTGAATCGACAATTGCTTATTCCCATATGGAAATGAAGCATAATCAGATACATTCGTATGCAAGGGGGTGTGTTGATATTATAATGTTACACTTCAACTCATTCAGTAAACTTGGATAACAGCCTCTGCTGTCAGAGTTAACAGTCTCCACTTCACCTGCCTCAGGCTGTAGTAACTGGGATCTCCCCTGTACTTTCCTATGGAGTAACAGCAGGGAGAGCTACAACATTCTGAACAGCATTCTCTGCGCTTCCCTACCCAGCCAGTAGGAGAATACAGAGAAGGCTTTCAGGACCATGGACAGCATTGAATGCCATGGGGATGTGCATTGCTCACCCCTGTGGCATTCAAAGGGTTACAATAAACAAAACTAGTACAACAAGCACTACACAATGCCCCCCCTTCGACATACCCCCCCCCCCCTTTAGTATGTCAACATATACTGCATATATTCGACATATTAACTCCATCCGACATTCACCTCAGGGACTGACATTTAGTAGAGGAATCTGTCTTTTATTCAACACTTAACCCTTTGAGTACCAGAGAGGTAGGAAAGCATTGCTTAACATGTGTTTCCTACCCCTCTGGTACCCAAAGGGTTAATAGGCAAGGTATGGACTGCATACCTTGCCTGTATATGTGTGTGTGTGTTTTAACAATTTATTTTTTATTAAAAAATGTATTTAACTTTAATGATTAAAATATTAGACCTCAGGAAGAGTATCATGACCCCTCATGACAACCCCTAACACAAATGCCCGTTTATTACCTTAAGCGCATAAACCTATGTGAGACATAAGTTATATGCGCTTTTATGCTTACAGTAAAAGACTAGACCTCAAAGGGGGGCACCAGGACCCCTCCTGATAGCCCCCCTACCACAGATCAGCTATCCAAAAGGATAGATGATCCATGGGGTGACCCCAAAGGCATTTACTGCCTTCTTAATACTGCCGGCTTTACAGCCTCCTGCACCATCAAGCTCTTAATGAATGAATGAACAGTAAGTGGAAAGCTGCGCTACCATCATTGAATCAGTCTCCGGGGTCAAACCCGGTGACTGATTCAATGATCAGAGCGCAGGGCTGCTTTCTAAGATTGAAACCGATGATAGGTTTCATTCATTGAAGGGAGCACTTAGAGTAGATGCGGCTTTTACATTTTCTCTAAACACTAAACTACAAGGGGTACAGGATCCCCCTCCTGCCCTTTTCTCCTATGTCACTCTCCAAGCCAGTCTGGATGGAGCTCAGCGAGGGACAATCTTCAGTAAGCAAAAGGAAAATCCTGCACACCTTCGTCAAGCTGGGCAGGGTTTTCCTTATACTTGCTACATGAAGATTGTCCCTTGTTGCGATCCTTCCGGTCACAGGACCAGATTCCACAACTGCTGGGAGAGTGGCTATAAGGGGCAGGAGGGGGATCCTTTCTGATTCAATTGTTTTTGAACTACAAGCCTTATAATATTGAAATACAGCACTACAAGGAACAAATAGTATAAAGAGGAATCAGAGCTGCATTTTGTTACAAGTATTACTATCCCTTTAAAGGGATAGTATTACTTAAAAATTACTATTCTGCATCTTGTAACCCTTAAAAAACTGAGTAAAATGACACCAGTGGCATCTCTCAAACATTTATGGTTTGAGAGACATCCGCTTTCAAAGTTCCCTCTCCCCTGATGTCAGCATTCTAGCTGACAGAAGGGGAATCCGGTCCCGGGACCGGTGGAGGCTCTGCAGCAGTGCAGAGATCTCGTTAATAGAAAATAAATCCTTAACTTAAAAGGTCTTCTATGCGTGCTTGCAAACCAAACACACGTAGAAGACCATTTTAGTAAAGGATTTCTTTTTTTATTACAGTGATCTCTGCACTGCTGCAGAGCCGCCAGCTGATCCCAGAAGAGGATTTCCCTGCTCTCAGGTAGAACACTGACATCTGGGGAAAGCCAGAAAGAGGGAACTTTGAAAGTGGATATCTCTCAAACCATAAAGGTTTGAGAGATGCCACTGGTGTCATGTTACTCAGTTTTTTAAGGGCTACAAGATGCAGGATAGTAATTTTTAAGTAATACTATCCCTTTAAGGGGACCGGCATCCAAGAGGGTCCATCAACTCCAGGGTCCAATAGTTTATAGCTATACTCCAGTGGGAATATTTTTTGTGTTGGGGGGCACAAAAATGCTTTGTACCCTGGCCATCCAATGACTAGTTATGCCACTGTTGCCTGCTATGGTGCTCTTGGCTTGCTCAATAACTGCTCCACTTTTATGCATAGGTGCACAAATATATGTCCTTCCCTGGAGCACCAAATTGATAACATCACATACTGACATCAAATTACACTTTACAGGAGCTAACCAAAATATGCTAAGAGGGACGTTGTTTTTCCAAAGGGGAATATATGTGGATACTCAAGGCTTAAACCAATGGGACCCTTGGACTTTAATAATCATAATGATTGCTATTTCCTGAAATAAATGTGTTTTTTTTCTAGTTGCATTATGACAGTGATATGCATGATTCTGGGGTTGCTGGAGGGAGGGCCACATGGCTATGTGGTGCAGTGGGCAGCACCGTGGATACTTTGCACAACAATTTACAGTATATGGTGCTATAGGAATAACATACTTTTTTACACTTCAAATATACTAAAATCGTTCAAAACCATACAGTTTCATACTGTATTAAGTACCTAATACCAGCCCTAAAAATGGTATTCCTATGATGTTTGTTCACATACCATATAGGGTGCTTGGAGAACTAATTTAAAATTATCATGTTTTCTTTTCTTTTTTAATTACCTTCCTGCATTAAAATGGTCACAACTATTACAGATATGAAGAAAAGTAAGCAATTCATATTTGGACATTCACCTGCACCAAATGAAATGCTGTTTTGCTGTTTTATCCCCAGGTTGGTGTGTACAAATAGTTGCATAATTTTCCACTATAAGAAAAAAATATATACATTTTTAATTTCCATCATTTCAAAGATGCTAAAATCTTTGAAAACTATGGATTCTCCTACTGTATTTGATACCCACTACCAGCCCAAGAAAAACCATACCCCATAGGTTGATATGATGTTTGAGGTTCCATGTACACTAACCTACACCGCCACATTTCTTTTTTTAATTTATCTGCCTGCACTAAAATAGTCACAGCCATTACAGATATGAAGAAAAGGTATGCAAGGCATGTCATGTTGGGAATGAGATATTCACCCATATCAAATGAGGGTCTCACTTGCCTTTTTACTTGTAGGCTGGTATGCACAAATGTTTCCAGAAGGTGGTGCTATAGACAAAAAGCTTAGCTATTTTACATTTCTTCCCTTTCAAAGATACTGATACATTTGAAAAAGAATGGGATTTCCTAAATTTATTCACTAGCTTCTGATCTTCAAAGACAAATGGGATACCATTGGTATGAGTTGACACAGCTATGTGCAAAGTCAGAAGCACAAAACTGTACTAACTGCAATCTCTCATTTCTTATATATTGTTCAAATATAACTTGGCTGTATGAAAATGTTAGTAACAAGTAGAAAAATGAAGAAATGGTAGATACAGCATACAAATTTGGAAATTTTACAACCAGCAGCTTTTTTTACACTTCAGTCATTAAATCTTTCAAAACCACATAATTTCCATAACAGTCTAGGTAGAGTGGTTGTTCTGCATTGTCTTTAAATGGATTTAGATAAGTTAACAACCTTTCTGAAAAAAATGAACAGTGGGTTCTAATCTCAGTACATTAACACAGTCATCACTACGCAAATTATTAAATAAAATGTGTCTATAGACATGCATAAAAATGCAAGTTTCAGATTGGATTTTTAGGATCCAACATAAGATTACTAAATTTTTCAATTTTACAAAGGAGTATTTAATCAATTTACTGGGGCTTTCTTGGGTCTGGTTATGTGTTTGTTATAAAATAATAAATCAGAGAGAAAGAAATGCCCTAGATTATAGATTCTGTGGATGCCATTGGGGGTCTTTTGCACTAATGAAGTCCAGTTTTGAACCTACATTGGTATCAATAGTATCTATAGCCAATGTATGTAGTCTAGCTCACTTTTTCTATTTTTTTTTGTTCCTCCTTCAGTATTTGATAATTAGTACTAGGCATGCAGTACAGCAGTAAATTATACTCATTTTTTATCTCTATTGTTTTATATTTACACAGTAGTGTGGGATGGCATTACCCATCTATTTTTTATGATTGTGAAATAGTTATTTTTGGATTTAGCACAGTATTAATAGTCAGAGGCATCAATCATATACTGTATCACCTGTATTCTAATGTAAAAAAATCTCTTTGCAAAACCATGGACATTGTTACCCTTTAAAGGGATAGTAATGTTTCAAAATAAAAGCAGCTCCAATTAATCTTCATAGTAACTGGGCCATGGAGAGTGTTGTTTCAATACTGTATTGTATTTCAAGAGTAATTGAATGATAAATTATCCACCTCCTGCTCCTTTTACAGATGTAACACTGCTCACCTCAGAGCTATGTAAGACTGTCTGTATGGATCGTAGAGAAGGACAATCTTCAGTGAGCATAAGGAAAAACCCAAAACCTGTCAAGGGGGGCAGATATTTCCATATGCTCACAGTAAGAAGTTTGTCCCTTTCTGTGAGCTGTCTGGTCCTAGGACCAGATTCCACATCTAAGGGGAGATGGCTTACACTATGTAAAAGGGACAGGAGGGGGGTCTTTTAGCATTCAATTACTCTTGAACTACAACTCTGACAGTATTGAAATAACAATCTCCTTGGTCCAAATACTATGAAGATTAATTGGAGCAGCTTTTATTTTGAAACATTACTATCACTTTAACAAACAAACAATTGCTCTCAGGCCATCCCCATACATATATCTTTCATCCAACCTCCTATAAATCGCTGACTGACACTGTATACTGGATTCTTGACAATAAACTTCTGAAGCATAGGGTGCATCACAGTCCACCTGAACATCAAGGATGTGGTAATATTTCCAGTTGTAGAATTGCTCCTCCCATAATTGAGATGGTCTGAGTACATGTGAGTGCAGTCTACAGCACTTAAGGCATCCGAGTTTAAAGGATACTATTATCTCAAGCCACTCTGCTCATTGCCTAAGAAAGTAGACAATATTTCTTGCAATGTTGGTTAATGTATCTAAAACTTGAGTGAGGCATTTTGATAAACTGGTTTGACTCACGGTGCTGACAAGCACAGAGACTGACTGGTATAAGTCAGTAGCAAAAAATGCACTACTGATAATAATGTGGCCATCCCTGGTATAGCATAGTCCTTTCAGTCACAGGCTCCAAGCTCTTGCCAATGTGATCATAGAGCACCAGGACAGCATGCCTGCTGACCCTAAACCTCTCTGAATGTCATCATCCTCCAGCCTTTCTATGGAAGTCCTTTGTGATACCAAGGTTCTGATCCTAGAGTGAGGCAAATTCACTTGCTGGCCACCCTCTGTTAGTGTAACAGTTTTCCTAGCATGTCTGCTAAAAAGGCATTCATCTCCATCATCAATTAATAATAACTGTAGTACCAACAGAAAGTAATGTGTTTGGGAATTTTTGTAATTGTCCTTCCTGGTGCAGTTGATTTGTTCCAGAATTGTTCCGATTTGTTTTGTTCATATGGTCCTACAACTTATAACTGCACTAGATTAGAGCCTCAGTGTTATAGACTGCAAGAAATACATGAAAGCACAATACTTAAGATTTCTTCTAATGGAGCCCTAAATCTATCATTTAAAAGATGCTTCATGTCCCTTGTGGCTGGCTTGTTGTCTGAATTCAGCTAGCAACTGGTATTAAAATAGTTTACAATTCTTAGTTATAAGAAATCATATCTAATAGTTACCAAAGTAAACTAGATTTGGATATCAGCATGAATAATGAGCCTTATGTATAAAATCAAAGTGGAACAAATCTGAGGTGAACTACCTACTCCATAGGGGACCAATGAAAAATCCCATTGATTTTGTAAAATAATGCATTGGAGATTTCTCTCTTGCATTCAGGGGTTAAAAGTTCCATTTAGACCAAAGGAAATTTTGCATGGCTTATTTATCTCCTACAGAGCAATTGAGTTGCTACATCTTTCCTTTTTATACATATGGCTCAATGAGCATACCATTGTGTTTAGACAGTGAATGTGCCAGAGAACACTTGAGTAAATATGCCTTTCTGAGAATATGCCAGGAACTGCTGATAACCTAAATGACATTGTATAGCAATCAGTGAAGCTTTATTTGGTGGAACATATGAATAGAAAAGTGTCAGTTCTCAAGCATTAAATGCAAACCCTGGGAAGTATGCCATTAAGTATATCCAGATGGATAACAGGTTTATGTATTGGTATCTTGGTATTTATGTATTTGCCATATTAAAAACATTCTGGAACATAGAATGATATGACTCTCACTTTAAGTGAGATGCAAGTCGAAGGGAATGTTCAAATTCATTAATGCAGCTCCACTAATATTAGCCTCCAAAGTGTTAGCCTCCAATGCCATTGTCAACAATTAAGGTAAGGGCGCTAAAGTTTTTTCAACTCTGGGCAGCATGTTCAGAAATCCATATGTGTAAGGGCTGCATTCATTGGTTTATTGAAAACAATGGTGATGTATAGTCTGTCAGCTCTTCAAAAATATGTATTTTTTAGCAGTAAAACAAAAGCATTATAAAAAAAAGTTTAATCATCTTTATTTCGCATAAAGGTGCAGTTACAGGTCTATACTAGTAATTGATCAAGTCAATGAAGGGGAATATAGACAACTATTCTCAGTCTGTAGTCTACTGCCCTTCTAGTTTATGTGTTCTAGCTAATTAGGAAAAACGATGTTTTTGTTAAAAATATCAGGTGTGCTGCACCCTGGCGTCAGGTGGGTTGCATTTGGCCCACGGGCCTCACATTGGACACTCATGGCCTAGAGGTACACATTAGAGTATATGACCTCTCTTGTGCATACTTACACATATTCCGACAACATTAGTGCCAGCAAGCCCCAAATGCCTTCCCCATAGCATGCACAGGAAGATGGAGTAACACCTTAGGTAATATTTGCTGCATCAGTCTGACAAATGTAGCCATTACATATGGGCTTAAAGGGATAGTAATACTTCGTTTTGACTTTATTTTATTTTTTAGGCATTAAAAAACATGGAGAACGATATAAGTCTTATATTCACAAGCAAAGTTTCTCCCTCCCACCCCTTTTACCTAGTGTAAGCAATCTCTTCTCAGATGTGGAATGCAGTCCATAGACCAGACAGATAACAGAAGGGGACAATATTCTTCCTATCAGAACAATGAAAGCCCTGTCCCCTTTGACAAGCTTTTCATCTTTTTCCCTTATCTTAATTGAAGATTGTCCCCCTCTGCAGTCTACCTGGGTACCTCCCTTCTGCTCTGGCTGAGCAGTGTTACATCAGTAAAAGGAGCGGGAGGGGGACACTTTGTCATTGACTTACTCTTGACCTATAACTCTGACAGTATTGAAATAACACTCTCCAAAGTCCAAATACTATGATGATTAATTAGAGCTACTTTTATTATGGAACATTACTATCCCTTTAAGGCAGGAATCAGATTGTCTTTGCATTTTTTTAGAAAAAGAAACAATGCACTTCCCTGGAATCATTGGAAAACTCTCAAAAAAGGATCTCAGAATGAGGTCCCCTAGCCACAAGGAAAACAGGCAGACAATCATCTGTTCCCTTGATCTGGGAGGGGGCAATAGCCCACATGGTCCCCTGCTGGACATCATCTACATTGTACCTATTTAATGTGTACGTTACTGGATTACATCGATTTTGCTACACCAGCAACTGTGGGATTAACCAAAAAATACACTGAAATCTGAGATTAGCCCATTCACTGCCATGGATGCTAGAATTAGCCACATTGGCAAAATATGTTTTAAGAGTGTCAAGAAAAATAATATGGGGTCTATTCACCCCATCATATTTTTTAAACATTGTTAAATATAAACAAACACTAATATGAGGTCCATATACCCTATTATTATCATGCATGGAAACAAATAATGGGGTCCAGAGCCTCATATTCATTTTTTAAATTATTCAAGGAAGACGTATGGGGATCCCTTCTTTTACTCTTCCTATCTGGACAGGGTGTTTTACAAACATTAATATGGGGTACTAAGACCGCATATAAATAAATTAAATGTTTAAGGAAGGGGTTCCATGACCCCTTCCTCTATCAAAGTAAAAGAATAACATGGGTCTAGGTCACCATATGCATCTATAATTTGCACCTATTCAGGGGACCTCTTCCTCCATCTTCCCTAATGGAAGTGAAAAAATAAATTAATCTGGGGTCCACAGCCCCCGTATTAACTTAAATCACCTGGATATAGGTGAGCAACATCCTGGTACTATCTTACAACTTCTAGCAAAACAAATATGGGTAGTAATAATCCTTCATGGGCCCATGCACAGTAAACACACATATGTACAAAACAAAAGATAATCATTCCATCCAGTCATTGGCTGGGGTCACTTGTGGCATTGTGAATGCCCACAATATAAGCTCTTTCCCCCAGTTGATAGGCTGGGAGGAAAAGGAATGCACCAATCTATGGAACCTCTACATCCAGGTGCTCGAGACTATTGTGCCCATAAACATTTGTTAGGGCCAAAATTAGTTCCAGCCGGTACACACATTGTTGTACTGTCGGAATTCTATTCCTTGGCCAGCATTGTCTGCAACTGAAATAGGTGCTTATTTTCTTCTACTCTGGTCTAACACCTTTCTCCCCGGGGACTGCAGACATTACACAGTTCCTCAGTATCACCTAGGTCTTACGAGCAGCCCGGAGAGAAAAATCAAAAACACTTGGACTCAAAGTTTAGTGTCGTAATGTCTCTCTGATTTTATTGCCATGATACGTGAATTTATATAATGATAAAAATGCGTGGGAGACATATCATGTCATCTCATGAGGGGGGGGGGGTTCCTCCCGGGGGTACATGACATCATCTTTTATCATAATATCATAAAATAAAGCATACATCGGTATTATTATTATTCCATCAGGGGGCACTCTTTGCCCAGTGCATGGGCCAGTGGTTCAGATAGGCAACACCTGCTACCAACAAATGAGAACTTAAGAATCAGCTCATCAGTTGGCAAAATGCCCCCAATGAAAAACAAGTCCCATTACCGCAAAAGTACAAGAACAAGTAATTTACAGATTTGTTCTAACAAAAAAGCAGAAGTTAGGTTACTTGTTTACAGTAATTTAATATTCCTGTAATAATGTCATAATTTACAATTATTAACCCTTATGTAGTGCTGAATATGAAACCAATGTGTTATAGCAAATATAAATATATCCTAAATAATAATAATTCGCTAAATCGTGTGTAACGCCGCAACATGCTGCAGTCATGCGCAGTAGAGACTGCTCGCGCCACGGCTGATACAGAGCTGGGCACTCCGAAGGAGCATCCAGCTCTGTATCAGCAGTAGCGCGGGCAGTCTCCACTGCATGTGACCGCCCCGCGACCGGGTGGCAGTGGCACTGTGGCCCGTGTAACGGGCTGTTCAACTAGTTTATATATATGTGAATCTAGTTATATATGTGAATCTGGTTATAGCAAATGTATATATGAACCTGGTTATAGCAAAGGTATATATGAACCTGGTAATAACAAATATTTCCCCTTTCAGCAAAGAACCCTGGTTGCATGAATTCATGTTGCAGCCTAATGATCATAAAAGTTTTCTGTTCCAACAACTTGTGCTAAATAGCGTGAGTAATGGAAACATCAAAAGAAACTAGCCAATGCCCAATGTTTGATATAGGGTCAAACATCAATAATCAATAGTGAGCTAGTTACTCAGTGACCATCCCCAACACTAACTCTAAAAGTCCCCCCTGGCCTTCAGATATACCTAACATTACCAATAAAATAAAATACCCTTCTAGTCCTAACACTAACCTATGGACCATACCCCCAACCCACTCCTGTAACTATAACGCATCTACCTTGATGTCGGAGCTCCAGTGTTGTCTTCTTCACCCTGGTCCCCCACAAAAAAAAAAAAAAAAAAAAAAAAAAAAAATATATATATATATATATATATATATATATATATATATATATATATACACACACACAGTATCTCACATAATTGAGTACACCCCTCGTATTTTTGTAAATATTTTTATTTTATCTTTGATGTGACAACACTGAGGAAATGACACTCTGCTACAATGTAAAGTAGTGAGTGTACAGCCTGTATAACAGTGTAAATTTGCTGTCCCCCTCAAAATAACTCAACACACAGCCATTAATGAATAAACCTTGCCAACAAAAGTGAGTACACCCTTAAGTGGAAATGTCCAAATTGGGCCCAAAGTGTCAATATTTTGTGTGGCCACCATTATTTTCCCACTGCCTTAACCCTCTTGGGCATGGAGTTCACCAGAGCTTCACAGGTTGCCACTGGAGTCCTCTTCCACGCCTCCATGATGACATCATGGAGCTCGTGGATGTTAGAGACCTTGCACTCCCTCTCCTCCCGTTTGAGGATGCCCCACAGATGCTCAATAGGGTTTAGATCTGGAGACATGCTTGGCCAGTCCATCACCTTTACCCTCAGCTTCTTTAGCAAGGCAGTGGTTGTCTTGGAGGTGTGTGTGGGGTCGTTATCATGTTGGAATACTCCTCCAAAGGGAGGAGATCCTGCTCTGCTTCAGTATGTCACAGTACATGTTGGCATTCATGGTTCCCTCAATGAACTGTAGCTCCCCAGTGCCGGCAGCACTCATGCAGGCCCAGACCGTGACACTCCCACCACCATGCTTGACTGTAGGCAAGACACACTTGTCTTTGTACTCCTCACCTGGTTGCCAACACACACGCTTGACACAGTCTGAACCAAATAAGTTTGTCTTGGTCTCCAGTAATCCATGCCCTTAGTCTGCTTGTCTTCAGCAAAATGTTTGCGGGATTTCTTGCGCATCATCTTTAGAAGAGGCTTCCATCAGGGACGCCAGCCATGCAGACCAATTTGATGCAGTGTGCACTGACAGTCTGACCTCCTACCCCTTCAACCTCTGCAGCAATGCTGGCAGCAATCATATGTCTATTTCCCAAAGACAGCCTCTGGATATGACGCTGATCACGTGCACTCAACTTCTTTGGTCGACCATGGCGAGGCCTGTTCTGAGTGGAACCTGTCCTGTGAAACCACAGTATGGTCTTGCCCACCATGCTGCAGCTCAGTTTCAGGGTCTTGGCAATCTACTTATAGCCTAGGCCATCTTTATGTAGAGCAACAGTTCTTTTTTTCAGATCCTCAGAGAGTTCTTTGCCATGAGGTGCCATGTTGAACTTCCATTGACCAGTATGAGAGAGTGTGCGAGTGATAACACCAAATTTAACACACCTGCTCCCCATTCACACCTGAGACCTTGTAACACTAATGAGTCACATGACACCGGGGAGGGAAAATGGTCAATTGGGCCCAATTTGGACATTTCCACTTAGGGGGTGTACTCATTTTTGTTGCCAAGGTTTAGATATTAATGGCTGTGTGTTGAGTTATTTTGAGGGGGACAGCAAATTTACACTGTTATACAGGCAGTACACTCACTACTTTACATTATAGCAGAGTGTCATTTCTTCAGTTTTGTCACATGAAAGATAAAATAAAAACATTTACAAAAATGTGAGGGGTATACTCACTTATGTGAGATACTGTATATATATATATATATATATATATATATAAAATGTATTATTGGTAAAGGTGCCAATATCCTATATTCTCATTTCTAAAATAGAGAAATATTGCTATTATCCTCAGGCTCCAATAGTGTAAGAGCCAAAACCAAACGAAAAACAAATACAAGGAGAGCGCTAAACACACCAAAATTGTATATACATAATTAAATACGCATAATTAAATACACAAAGTAGACAGCAATAAAAGAGATGACAAAATCACTTGAACATATAAAAGTCAATATAATAACGTGAGCTCACGAGTCACCCCGTGGTAAGAATATAATATGGGGTGATGATAATTATATAAGTCCAAACCGGAAATAAGACGACTAGTCCAAATATGTACCAGCATTGTA
This sequence comes from Rhinophrynus dorsalis, assembly GCA_037306005.1. Lineage (NCBI taxonomy): Eukaryota > Metazoa > Chordata > Amphibia > Anura > Rhinophrynidae > Rhinophrynus > Rhinophrynus dorsalis. Next base: position 327,912,164 of record CM074719.1, on the reverse strand, counting down.
CAAATGATGTATATTTACACCAGGTATTAACTAATACCTGGTGTAAATGACAGTCCAATACCTGAATGAGTCCTGAGAAACTGTGGGCAGGTGCTCTAATAGCCGGTAAAGTAATTAATTGCTCTCCTATCAATATAGTGTATATGTATATCAGTGTGTGTCCTGTCGAGAATTCCTCTCACCTCGCGGGCAGAGATCTGAGATGTGGATTGTGTCTCTTCCTTCTATAGATGAGGTATTATGGTCAGTGTCCTAGCCAGACTTCCTCTCACCATTTTATGTGTATTTAAAGGGATAGTAATACTTAAAATGTAAAAAAAAATATGTTGTAGGGTTTATCCCCCTGAGTAAAACAAGGGTACTCCCACTGTTGAAAGGTGTTTCATTCAAAAGTTATTAATTTTCAAAGTTGAATTTTTTAGTAGCAATATCACTGTGGCCTGAAATGTTACAGTGGCGCTGTTGCTACACGATCCTATGGACAGTTCTGGTCCCGGAACCATAAATCTCCATAGGATGGTATAGCAACAGCGCCACTGTACAATTTCAGACCACTGTGATATTGCACCTAAAAAATTCAACTTTGAAAATTAATAACTTTTGAATGAAACACCTTTCAGCAGTGGGAGTACTCTTGTGTTACTCAGGGGGATAAACCCTACAACATACTTTTTTTCCATTTTAAGTATTACTATCCCTTTAACTATATATATTTACAATTTTGGAGTATTTAGCGGTCTACTTCTATTTTGTTTTCATAAATAAATATATATATATATATATATATATATATATATATATATATTTTTTTTTTTTTTTTTTTTTTTTTTTTTTTTTTTTTTTTTTTTTTTTTAACAGGGTGGAAGCATGCACACTTTCAGTTGTATTTGCCTGGATGCTATTTTTTTGGCTACAAGTATATTGTGGACAAAAAGAAAAGCTGCACTCTCAGGACTCAAATAAATTGGAAAAAATAGACAGGTTTAATGATCAACGTTTCAGCTACATAATAATAACCTTTCTCTTGAGAAATTTGCTAGCATCTCTTTTCCCGCGCGTTTTGATCATATCACTTTGTTACCCTATAGACATATGTTCATGGTTTTCATAAACTTTATGTATGATAAAGGAATTTTTATTTGTGGAAAACAAAACAAATTTTTGTATCAGAAAACGTTTGCATCAATGCTTGGATCAAAATAATTTCCCTTCTCATGCAAATTTTCTTGCAAACAGTGGCAAAGATGTTAACTATTAACTCACCCTTGAGTTGTCATGAGTTTGTCTGAACAGTGTAGCTGCAGAATGCTAGTTTCTGTTTCTCAGGTGTCCTTTTTCACTGGAACTGTATTCACTCACAGAGCAGAGGGGTCAATAGGCATGTGCAAGACAGAGATGGTGATCATCTTTGCAGGGTCAATAGGAGGGAGGCAGACTGTAGTATCTTAGAAGGAGTCTTAGAAGGAATCAAATAGCAGGCTACACAAGGCAAGATACCAGAGTAGAACTAGACAAGGCTAGATGAAAAACTCAATGAATATGCGTTCAAGCACTGTAGGTGTATGATTAAATAGGCTAAAGGAGCACGCCAAGAAGCATACACTGGGCTTTGGGTCAATGTTCTTCTACTTTTCAAATGAGTATATGGAAGGCGTTATCCTATCGTTAAGATTAGTAGACACTTCTATTGTTCTCAGATGATCTTTTGTGTTATTTATGACAATTTACAGACATCTTATCAATAGACATCCTGGTGCAGAGACACCCACTCAAGGGGTCATCCACAAAGCTTGAATGATTCATCCACAGGACATATATAAGAGACAATTGTGAGATTTAGGATTTAAATAGGAACCTTTTACAGATTCCAGCTTGGGGTACAGGATATTTGAGTGAACACAACCCCATTTTGTTTGTATGTGTTAGTTTCTTTTCTTAATACTTTGCATTTGCAGCCACTGAACTGTTTATAACATGAAGGGACAATATTTCTTAAATCTTTACCTGAAAATGAAGCCTTATTTATTGTACCTTACTGTTTTATAAACAATTGCGATGTTACAATAATGTATGCAACTTTCATTGACATGAATGGGATTTTTCTGAAACCAACCCATTTTTCCAAAGAGGTATATCTAATTCAGAAAAAGGTAAAATAACTGACTGCATCTGTATGCTCTAAAATGAAATAGAGGGGATGGGCCATTTGTTTTGTAGTCAGAGTCCTACAGGGGATACAGTGGCCTGGACAAGCCAGATTTAGTGTATGTATGGGGTCTCTCCAGTGGGAAAGCTGCAGTGCTGGAAGTTGGGGTCTGTTGGTTGAGCTATTATCTACCTCTGCATAGATGAATCTGTGAGATCTATTGATGTCTTACCACCCTCTTTTCATCCTGACCTGTGTTCAGACTGCATTATGTTCTCTCTCAGCCTTCCAACATGCCTCTTTTTCTAATTTCAACCTCTATCAGTCATAATTGCCTCTTCTTAGTTTTTCCATATCTTCCTCTGTCTTGCTGCCTCTTATTACAGAATGTGGTGAACTGTTTTCCTTATTATCAAAAATTCCTCACTGGAGGTCACTGATGGGAAACTAAACTCTGAGACTCTGAAGTCTGGTTTCATGTTGGAGTTTGTGTACACAGTCCTAGTTGCTGCCTGTGGGAGCAATACAAGCAAGTAAATCAGTTTTCTGACCACAAAATTGCTTAAATATTTTTTGACTGTATAGCACAGACTCAGCTGATGAGATGGCTCAGTTGGTTTATGCCCCAGTTGTAGAATCTGTTCAAGCAGCAAGGTCCCAGGTTCTAATCCGGGCAAGGTCAGCTTAGCCTTTCACCCTTCAGAGGTAGATAAAATGAGTCCAGGACATACTTGAAAACGAGAAACAATCTCAATGTTTTATTCCTAGTAAAATACTTTCACAAACAAAAAGAAGCTATTTTCTTTTTAAAAAAATTTTTTTAATTGAAGTCAAGGGTGGTACATCAGACAATACAAGGGCTTATCAAACAGATACTCTATAAAATAGACCATATGTACTGTGGATGTTGCATGACATAGGCTTACCTAACACCTGAAACCGGTCTCAAATGAAGAACCATAAATCTTTCAAGATTCCACTAAAGACACTGAAGGGAAAAATATAGTAAAATAAGATAGATACAAGGAAATAATAAATTAATTAATGAAGATGAAGAAAGGAGTACAGTTACTGAAGGTATCCATTTGGGATATTCCAGGTGATGCTGCTGTGTATATATATTAACACTGTTTATATGTTGACATTTTATAGAGATTTCTCTTTTACCCTAAAACCCCTGTATTGTAATAATACGCTAAGGGTGGTCTTTTAAAACTTATCTTTGCAAGTTTTGGAAATCAATAAAAAGTTACAAGTATAGTCCGTACATCGTGTTATCGATGTGTGGTGAGGACTAGGAACAACATTACTATATATTAGCATCAGAGCGTGAAAAAAAATCACTTGCCTGGAGTGAAGCTCAAAAAATCCATTGCAGGATCTCTAACCAAGAGGCAGGATAGCCTTTTGTACATGTGAGTACATTACTAAGAGGGGAAGGGCAATTTGAGAGATTGTTTGGACTATTACACTTAGAGGCACATTCTATAGCTCTGTCTTTGTTTTTCTTTTTACATATTGGTATTACGACGTGGATCATGAATTGTGAGCTCCACAGAAGATGGCAGCTAAGAAATAGCTGGGTAAGTGTTTCTGAGGATAAGATCTATAAACACAGTTACCCAATCTTCATAGAGCTCTATATATGCTATCTTTATAATATACAGAGAGGAAGAGGTGTAGCTCAAAAAGGAAAAGGTGGAGCCTAAAGAGGAAGGGGTAGGGTTTACAGATGAAGGGGTGGATCCTAAACAGGAAGAGGTATGGCCAGGAGGGGAGGGGCAAATTACGATTTGGGTGGTGCATGAGTTTAGTCAGGCCTAGGGCAGCACAAAACCTAAATACACCACTGGGTGCTAGAGAGAGCAGTCATAACCACAATAACCTTGCTGTGGCTATTAAATGTGCTGGCCAAGAACCAAAATGTCTGACCCCAGTTGAGCCAGTGCCTAAATCAGTATGGGTACACAGGTACTGAAAGATTCAGCAACAAAAGCATCAGTGGGAATGAGAGCAAGAATGGGCTGTGAAGAGGCTCTGACAACATATGAAAAGGCTACAGAAAAGTCAGCAGAAATGTTGGCATGGTTTGTATGTTTGCTTGTTCGTTAAATTGGGGATGATAGGATGATGAGGAATGTAGGGCGATGCCTAAGCAAAAGTAGAAGGAATTTAAGAAGGTTAATAAACTGAGATCGTCTATTAGAAACTATATGTAGGGACAACCATGGAAACAAAATACTTCTGTAGGAAAGACAGATGCCAGTTCAGGGGCATAAAGTAATTTTGGTAAATGAATTAACTGAGTTTGTTTTGAAAATCTGTCGACTACCACCGAGAGAGTAGTGAGTGAGTAGCAGATTCACAATAAAATCCGTGACAAGATAGGTCCATGGAGGTTCAGGAATGGATAACAAATGTAACAATCATGTCTGATGTTGATGGAAAGACTTAAATCTAATGCATGTAGAACAAGCATCCACAAAATCCATGACATTTTGATGAAGAGATGGCCACCAGAAATTACATTGAAGTTTGATAGTTCTGTGGATACCTGGATGCCAGAACATAGAGAATTGATTGTTCTACTGCAAGATCTCAGACTGAAAATAAGGGGAAAGAATAAGGTATTGAGAGGTTGTCTGGAATAAGGTGAACCATGAGCTTGATGGATCTTACTCAAAATAGTAGAAGACAATGCAGCAATATCCTAGTTCGAGGGCAGTATGGCTTCGGGAACAGAATTGGGACCAGGTCCGAATTGCGTAGAAAGGGAATCAGTCTTAGTGTTTTTGGACCCTGGGTGGTAAGAAATTATATAATTAAATCTGGTGAAGAAAAGTGCCCATCTTTCTTGCCAAGGATTGAGACATTTAGCTGCTTCTAAAAATTGAAGGTTTTTATGATCTGTAACAATTAAGACAGGAGATGGACAGCCTTCTGTGACATCATTCTTCTAGGGGCAATTTAATAGCAAGGTGCTTTCTGTTAGGAACATCATAGTTGGATTCATCCACAGAGAAATGTTTAGAAAATGTTTTGTGATCGCATTGGGAGAGGATAGCACCAGCTCTGACTTCAGAGGTGTCCACCTCAGTGATAAAGGGCTAAAGGCATCTGGCAAACTGAGGATTGGAGCAGTAGTGAAAGTTGCTCTAAGGGGGAAAAAGGCAACCAAGGCTTTGGTAGGCCTTTCTTGGGTATTATTGCCTTTCTTTGTGAGGGCAGTAATATGAGCAATCAGGTTAGAGAAGTTGCAAACACATTTCCTGTAATAATTCTCAAACCTAACAACTCTCTCGATAGGTCTGATATCTAGAGGAAGGGGCCAGTGGGTGACAACATTGACTTTGTTGGGATCCATCTCTAATCTGGAACCAGAGACTATATAGCCTAAGAAGGGGAGCTGCGGTTGCTCAAATTCACATTTCTCTAATTTGGCAAAACAGGTTATTTTCTCATAACCTCTGGAGAACAGCACGAACATATACCTAATGCAAGGATACATAAGGATAGTAAATCAAAATATCATCAAGGTAGAAAATTACATCAGATAAGATGCTGTTTCAAAAGGTATTTTCATAAAACTCTGGAAGATGGCAGGGATATTTCATTAAAGGATACTCATAATGCCCACATCTGGTGTTAAAGGCCATCTTCCATTCATCACCTTAAAATGAATCAAATTTTAAGTCTCTCATAGATTCAGTTTAGAAAAGACTGTGACACCCCTTAGAAGATCTAGAAGTTCGGAAATAAAAGGAATCTGATAGTGATTCTTAATCGTAATTTTGTTTTCCATGCCAATCAATGCAAGGATGAAGCGAAGCATCCTTCTTAGCCACAAATTAAAACCCTGGCCTGGTTAGGGAGGAGGATGGCCAAATAAAACCCTTGGCAAGATTTTCCTCAGTATAATCCACAAAGGCTTTAGTTTCAGGAAGTGAGAAGAGCCAGGAAGGAGTTCAAAAGCACAATCACAGGGGTGGTGGAGCAGATGAACATCAGCCTTGAGAAGACATCATAAAAATCTGAATAAGGGGACAGAATCTTGTCACTCAGCTTCTCATCATCAGATGATTTGGTCTTGTTTACACTTCCTGCTTCCATGGTTTGAACCGCGCAAGACAAAGGATTAATAGAATTAGCTTGAGGGAGAACATTCTGGAATTTTGATAATGATCCCTTACTGCATCTTCAGGTACCTCACGACAGGTTAAGGCATCTTTAAGGTGTTCACTGAACCCACATCTAAATGCCTCTGGATTCCAGTCTGTCTTATGTGCCAATTTTCTAAATTTGATGGCATAGTGTCCTAAATGGGTGCTTTCCTGAAGCAGGTTTAAGAGTGCTGCCTCCACAGAGAATCTTCTTCCGGGAGCATCGAAAAGAGTCTTGTTCTACAAATGGAGATGTCCCGGCTAAAACCTCATCCTTTATTAAAGAAATAGTCAAAGTTGCCTTGGATGTAAAAGCATGGGGCGAAGTCTGTAAATGAAAGTACTGGCTTAAAAAAACTTTTTTCTGGTAAGGAATCTTTGGGGTTTTTCCAAGCCTGAATCATATCCCAATCAGCTTCAGTATGAATCGTGGTGGTGTTGAAGGGCTAGAAACAGAAGTTGCAATTCATGGAAGGACAGAACTTTTACTGTTGAACTTGTCTTGCATGAAGTCTTCCAAATCCACAGGGTCCATAGGTATGGCCCAATTATAGTGTCATGGTGAGGAGAGAACTAGACTTGTATGTGGCTAGAGGACAACACTGGGGTGCAGTGGTAGAAAGAACCTGCTATACCCTTGCAGCGGCTACCACCTTAATTAAAAGTGCTGGACACAAAGCCAGGTGCCCGACCCCAGTTGAGCCAGGGCCTAGCCCAGGATTACAAAAGAAAAAGGTGCAAGTATATATTCTTGAAAACAACAGAGTGCTCAAGGTATCAATCTTCACCAAAATTGTTTACATATAACAGATACTCACAGGACTCTTTAAACCGGATTATTGCATATAGGGATACTGGCTTGTCCCTGCTCAAGCAAACTCCAATCTCAGCTCCCCTGAAGGTGTCCAAACAAGAAAAAAGATGCTCTGACGTGTTCAAAAAGTATCAGTTATAATTAAAAATGATGCAAACAAGCATCTATAAAACAATATAAAATATTTTCACACATTGTCAAAAATGTAACGCGTTTCATGATGTATACACCCGCCACTTTATCAAACAATTGTGAACAAAATTCTGGTACTGGAATATACTGGAACACTGGTACTGGAATATCCAGCAACAAAATAAGATCATATAGGGGCCCCAGGGTGTGGAGAGGCTCTGACGGATCAAAGGCTGCAGATCAAGTGGGTGATCAGATGAGGTAAATTTATATTTAGACTGGCTCTAATTGACTATGCATTCAAAGGAATAGGTAATCAGGTGAGGTATCTCTGTGTAAAGATGAACTATGTGGAACGGATTAACTCTTGGCTTACAGGTATAGCTGTTGATCAGATGAATTCTTTTAGCACACAGAAAAACTCTGTAGGTAAAGAGACACAGCCAAGTCAGCAACAAATTGAGGGTCAATAAACCGAGCCGGAGTCAGAAAACAGAAATCAGCTGAGCAAAAAATGAACAGAATCAGCAGGCAAGTCAGGGTCAGAGGATGAAGCCTGGTCTGTAACCAGAAGTTAAAGACAAAAATTAATAAAGCTGGATATCAATAAGAATAAGGAATTAAAATCAATAATTGGTCGGAGAGGAAAGAAGGCACTACAATTTTAAATTCTCAAACCTCCAATCAGGAACAAGGGGCCATCCGAAATCTGAATGGTAACAGAAGGGTGAGTATGGCAGCTTCTTTAAATTAGTGCTGGAGGTGGTATTTGTAAACAGACTTCAAAACGTTCAATATTGCCTGTAACTGACAGGAGAGGAAATATTTTAACTACATTTTTAAGGCCTGTATTGATTCCACCTAAATTAATAAGAGATCTACTGTTTCTGTAATTTAATGAGTGAATAGCTTCATGTCCAGTATTAAAGAATCTATTATCTTGGTGGGAAAGATCTTTAATTATGGAATTCGCACAGCATTTGTCTTGAAAATAATCAACATTTCTACATCTAGCTTCTGGGTGTTTTAACTGAGGGCTGATGTAGCACATTGTGATCTATTGTTCTCAAAATGTGCCCTCAGGGCCTACTAACAGGCTAGGATTTAGGATTTCTCTGCTTGTGCACAAGTGAGTGAAACAAAATTACACAGGCTCTGTATCATGGTGCCCATGCTTTCTGTCAGTCTCTGTGTGTTGCGCTCCCATTGGCTGAGCTATATTTGGGCCGCCCAGTATGGCCTTTTTATACTGGGCTCTGGCACCTGTTTGGTGCCCTTTCGTGGTGTTCCTGTACCAGTGCTGACTTGAGTTGCTGTGTTCCTGTGTACCGACTTGGCCCGTCTGACTACTCTGCTTCTGGTTCCTGCTCCGTGATCCGACCCGGCCAGGCTGACGTTCCTGCTCCGTGACCTGACCCGGCTTGTCTGACTTTCCTGCTCCGTGATTCGACCCGGCCTGGCTGACTTCCTGCTCCGTGACCTGACCCGGCTTGTCTGACGTTCCTGCTCCGTGATCCGGCCCGGCTCTCCAGTTCCAGCTTCGTTGTGTCGCTTGGGAGACATTCTGACTTCCACTTGTCTGGGCCTACCAGACAGTGTGTCCGTGCTGCCTTAGTTACTGCTCCGGCAGTGTACCTATTGCTGAGCATCCCGTTAACTCTTGCAGAGCTACTGTTGCCTCCGTTACTGTTCCGGCAGTGTACCTATCGCTGAGCATCCCGTTAACTCTTGCAGAGCTACTGTTGCCTCCGTTACTGCTCCGCAGTGTACCTATTGCTGAGCCTTCCTTTAACTCTTGCAGAGCTACTGTTGCCTCTGTTACTGCTACGGCAGTGTACCTATTGCTGAACCTTCCGTTAACTCTTGCAGAGCTACTGTTGCCTCTGTTGCTGCTACGGCAGTGTACCGATTGCTGAGCCTTCCGTTAACTCTTGCAGAGCTTACTGTGGCTTCCGTTACTGTTGTGGCAGTGTGCCACTGGTTGCGTTTCCGTTCAGCTCTTGCAGAATACTGTTGCCTCCGTTACTGCACCGGCAGGGTGCCCTTGGCTCTATTCCGTTCGGCTCGTGCAGAGTACTGTTGCCTCTGTTACTGCACCGGCAGGGTGCCCTTGGCTCTATTCCGTTCGGCTCGTGCAGAGTACTGTTGCCTCTGTTACTGCACCGGCAGGGTGCCCTTGGCTCTATTCCGTCCGTTGTAACCAAATACCTTTTCTAGGTTGGTGTTCATCATACAACAGGCAGGTATATCTATATGATTACTGTGTATAACAGGAGGACACAGGAAAACTGGAAAATATATTCACAGAATATTTGTTTGGGCTCTCCTCCTATGTGTATTTCTCTATTAACTAGGTAGAAGCCCATCAAACAGCGGTCAAATATATCTATATAATTACTGTGTATAAAGGAAGAACTTACCATGGTAGGAGCATTATGCAGCAGTAAGGTATATCTGTTCTGTTCTTCTGGATTTAGACAGGAGTAAACTGACCAATGCACGGAGGAGACAGAAAAAGAACATTGGGGGTAAAAATGAGATGTAGCTAGAAGCAAGATGAAAGGATACGGCACGCAGATGTGTAAGAGACATGGAGGAGAGTGAGGTAAACTCTCCTGCCATTACAGTTAAAATATATTAACCATTTGACACCTTTCTGGCAATTAAAGGGTCAAAGAACTGTAATAAGGAGTGAGGGATTCCTTCTTTACCCCATTAAACCAGTCACCGCTTAGTGCTGCATCTCACTCTGCAAAGCTGAAATCCTGGTCTCCACATGTTCCCTGTACAATGGTGCATCTTGGTGATCAGACTGCAGCTGTGTGGGGGAAGGCATCTCTTAGTTGCTACAGTGTGTTGGAAGGCTAGTGCTGGAAGGGGGTTGGAGATGGGATCAGCACTTGATCACACAGCATTAATATAAACTATGACATAATCTTCAAACTGATTTCCCCGCTAGGATGCCTTCATAAATCACGGGGGCATTAAAATCAGTTCAAAGATCATAGTTACATAGTAATTTAGGTTGAAAAAAGACTTGCGTCAATCCAGTTCAACCCTTTTCCTATTCCTGTTTACCATCGCTGACCCAAAAGAAGGCATCTGACTCCAAATGGCAATCAGACTTCTCCCTGGATCAACAAGCCCTAACTAAATATTAATCCCAATACTAACGTACATAGCCCTCTATATTATGCTCTTTTAAATAAGTATCCAGGCCCCTTTTAAAGGCATCTAATGTATTTGATAGCACCACCTCCTCCGGAAGTGCATTCCATACCTTTATTGTCCTTACTGTAAAGAAACCCTTCCGCTGTTGTAGATGAAATCTCCTTTCCTCAAGTCTAAGCGGGTGGCCCCTTGTCCTGTGTACTGTTCTGTTAATGAACAGGTCTTTTGAAAGCCCTTTATATGGGCCTTGAACATATTTATATAGTGTTATCATATCCCCTCTAAGACGCCATTTCTCTAGTGTGTACAAGTTTAACTTTTCTAGCCTCTCTTCATAACTAAAACTTTCCATTGCCCTTACTAGTTTTGTAGCCCTCCTCTGCACTTTCTCTAGTTCCATAATGTCCTTCTTCAGAAAGGGCGCCCAGTATTGAACAGCATATTCTAGGTGGGGTCTTACCATGGACCTGTAAAGAGGCATAATTATATCTTCCTCCCTTGAGTCAATACCCCTTTTAATACATGCCAATATCTTATTGGCCAGCTGGCATGCATGCTACTGTTAAGTCTACCATTACTCCCAAGTCCTTTTCATTAGTAGATTTCCCCAGAGAAACACCATTTAAACTATATGTTGCATTTTTATTATTATACCCAAAATGCATAACTTTACACTTGTCTATATTGAATCTCATTTGCCATTTGCCTGCCCAGTTACTCAATTTGTCCAAATCCTCTTGTAATGAAGACACATCCAGTTCAGACTTTATGTCAGAGCTTCTATATGTATTTTGTGCTTAAAAGCCTCCATCACACACTTTACCCTTAAATTGTGTTAACCACTTGAGTGCCGGAGGAAACAGCCCTAACTCCAAGTTCTGTGCAGACCCAATGAGGAGAAATAGGAGGTGAACCCCTTGTATCCCCTACTGCTAAAAGTTGTTGTTCACTATAAGTGTCCCCTGTGTTATAATTTGCTGGATATTTTGTGTTTCCCTTTTTTATGTACCTATGTTCTGTATTTTGCTGTGCATTCTTTATACATAGTTTTAGAACAGGAAGCCCCCTGTGGAGTGGCAACAAAGGAATACAAATTAAATCCTGCTTTGAGAGCAGTTTTGTTTCAAGGACTTTTTCCTGGATCAAAAAGGGGACTCTGACTGGAGAGTAATACTGTTTCTGATTGGTCCCCTGGGGCTCCCCCTGATTGGACAATGTGACAGCATTGTCCCAAGCCTTAATTTGACTACGTACACAAGGATGTCAGCTGGAAGTGTATAAAATATCACGGTGTCTGTGATTTCCTTGCCTGCTCTTCTATTCGGTGGTGGGTCCGAATGCATCCCCTGGTCTGACGCTATCGTCAGGCGCACGTCTCTAACGCCGCACTTGCAATTTTATAGCTTCCTGTCTGAATGGCCTATGGTACTCCGTCCCTGGGTGGCCTGATAGTCTGCCCGCGAACTGTGCTTAATTGCCCTTTCGTGGTGTTTCTGTGCGCATTCCAGTGTTGCTCGTTGCACTGTCCCCTGGTACAGCTGTAGGTGTGCTATACCTATCTGGTGCAACTACTACCTTGCCAGTATAGTTGGTAGTTGCCTCCATATTGTGCTTTCCATTGCCTCTGGGCTTTTCCTAGCTGGTACAACACTACCTTGCTGGTAGTGTTGTTAGTTGCCTCCACACTGTGCAATCTCATTGCCCTCGGGCTCGTAGTGTTACCTATATCGCTCTACCTGTTGTCTCGGTACACTACCTTGGAGTGTTCCCTGCTGTCTCTACCCATATTCACTCTGAGTGACGCACTGTGCTACTGCAATTCCGTATTGACAGCCTCCTGGTGTACCTCTGCTGTGTGGCCTTCGATCAGGTACCTTGCTGGTATGTTAACGGTGCATTATTTTTTACATTCCTCTCAGGAGGTTGTCTGGGTACTCTCCATTATTATCCCTGGCGTTCCAGGTTCCTATTTGTCGGTGAGAACCAAGTCTGGTTCTGTACCCGTGTTATCTACTGTTCGATTGCAGTTCAGTGTCAGCTTGAGTAGTGGACTAGACACTGCCCTTACGCCTATCTCCCCTAGGGTGAGGAGGTGTTTTCTGTTATTGTCTTTTGTATTATTTCTATTGCTATTATTATTTTCTTCAATAAACTGGTTAAAATTACTTGTACTGTGTTGTGTGATTATTTGCCTGGGTTACCGTGACATAAAAGCTGTGTGTGCCCTCAATAAAAGGTGTGCTGTTTTACCCTCCTCAATACAAGTTTCAGCTGTATTTCTTGAAAGGGGTGCCTGATGGAGGGCTCATTCCAGCAACTGCAAGGGATAAATTCACTTGTTTCGCTTTTCTAGTGGTGAGTGGCAGTGATCTGTTCCTGCCTCCTGCCAGGAAAGAACCCATGGAGGGGCTCCACTGACCAAGTGAGCTTGTATAAGTTGACCTCGACACACAAAAAAGTGCATGGGGGTTTAAGAATTGTATATATTGTTGTGCACCTTAGTGAAGACATAGAAAACAGCTACAATGTATTTTTAAACATGAAGCGTAGATAGGTGATTAAATTACTTAAGCATGTACTTCACTGATCTTCACAGAGGGCTCCTTACTGCCCTGTGACCATGCACAGCAGGGCGAACTGTTTTTGAGTAGAGCCGGCCAAGTAAGAACAGGGCAGTGTGGAGGGCATGAGAAGAGGAACAGGTATGACACACAGGGGAGTGAGGAGGTGGAGTATGTGAAATCTGTGCAGTGTCAGGGACCTGCTCACTTGGTGCAGTGATATTCATAGGAGTGGGCAGGGGCTCCTGTGAAAATAGCCACCCCTTTGGAATCCCTTGCAGCGAATTTGCCAGGAGTTGCCAGGGGGCCACAAAATTTCATTTTGTAAAAACTAACTCTGAACCCTGAAAGGCGATTAAAACTGTTGAGGAGGATGAACGGAAGGGTTTGCTTGGGGTTTGAAAACATCATGACATATTATCCACAAATGCAATAATTCTAAGTTCTTGAAAATAAACTTATATACTCATATATGACGAGAGGGGAAAATAAATGTATGATGTGATATGAAGAAAAGCTTCAAGCTAGTCCTATCTAATACATGCTGCCATTTTTATGGCTTATGAAAATGTTATATATTAAAAGCAAAATCTATCTACTACCCTCCTGGCTGAACTGAGCTTTAAAACAGGGATTACTTGCAGGAAATGGATGGGGACCTCAAAAACTGGCATATTTCCACCAGTCCGTTCGTATAGAAGTCTGGGTCAACCACTACTACAAAGTGTATTTTCATTTACGCAAATTTGAGCAATGACAGGTAAACATAAGCTTTGCAAGCTACTAAAAAATAATGCCATTTACTATGCCTTCTAATAATCAACAATTATTACTATTTAACATATTTTGTCAGTAACTATTGTATAAAACCATACAGTCAAAGAAATGAAAACAATACAATGCTCACCAGTGTACATATATTGCCCTCTGGTGCAGACAATGCAGATGGGTCCACCAGCAGGACCAGTGGCGAGGGAGTGTGGACAATGTCTAAGACTCCTTGCACACCGGTCAAGTGGGAGCTACAATACAGAAGAATTAAAAATGGATGGGATAGCTAGAAGAGATCACCGGAGATGCTGGGAATGAGCAGAGCAACCCAAAGGGTCACAGCTGAGACCAGAAAGAGAGAGGGTGGAAAAGAAGAGAAGAGAACAGGAGAGTAAGAGGGGGAGAGAGAGACAGCATAGAAACAACAAAAAGTGAAAAAAACAGGATAAACTACAAAATAGCAGTGACCAGAAGGCAACACACAACTTCACTTCTCAAAAGGTATTCACTTCTCAAAAGCACTATATTTACTTTCACATTAAAATTGTATTCACTATATAGATATGTTATGGTGAGTTAGCAGTGTGAGCTTTTCTTTCCTTTCTTGTTATATGTTCTTCTCATCTGCTCATTCTAGCAGCTTTCTCATTTATCCTATTTAATCACTATTATAATGCAGTGAATATTCCATTTCTCTATCATTTTCTTTTTTCTTTATTCTTGCCCTTTAAGGATAAGGCATTAAGCCAGTCTTGGCTTGCATGCACCCTGTCTGTTTGTATAGAGGAGTGCAGATTTGTCTTTTTGTTTGTACTTTGGGTTTTGGCCTAATATTTGGGGACTGGAGAATCCTCTCATTCCTTGTTGCTATCTATATATTTACTTTCACATAAAAATTGTATTCACTATGTGGATATCTTATGGTGAGTTAGCAATGTGAGCTTTTCTTTCCTTTCTTGTTGTATACACGTCTCCTCTGCTCATTCTAGCAGCTTTCTCATTTATCCTATTTAATCACTTATATAATGCACTAAATATTCCATTTCATCATCCTTCTCTATTTTCTAAATTCCTGGACTTTAAGGACAAGGCATTAAGCCTGTTTCGCCTTGCATGCACCCTGTCTGTTTGTAATCAATTATTCCTCACATGACTTGTGGGGATGGACATGTTGAAGGCTGATGGATCCACAGCCCCTCTATATGCTGTCATGCAATGCAGGCCCAGTGGATAAGTCCTTCATTTACATGTGTTTTATTATATTGTATATCTTCTGTTTTTAATTGCACGACACTGGGACACACAAGCATTGCAAAGATTGTATTTAAAGGGTCCCTCTCCAACGAGTTTACTATAACATCTTTTCAGGGAATTTTTAATTAGATAGGGTTTTTTAAGTGTATTAGAATAGGACTTGACTTAAAGTGAAATACCTTGAAGTGGTGGCAAGCTTACACATGACTTGGCCAGTTTGTGAAACCAAAATCTCACTTATTTACTAAGAAATATTAGGTATGTTCAATACAGGGCACACATTCACACTTTATATAGAGGATAACAGGTTTGTCTTTTTGTTTATGTAATATCTAATCTTATTGAAAGAATATATTGTTGAATGTGAGAAAAAAATCACTCCGCTGAAGGTGGTATTCAAGAATCATCAGGTTTATCCATTGTGGAACACATGAACCATATGATTAAGGTGCTACCTCAGAGATGCAGGGCAAACCAAAGCTCTCCCTCCCAGCCCCATTTTATCTCTGCCCAGCAGCTGCAGACTTCAGTTTTCAAAGTTCTCTGCTTTGTCTGTGTTGTTGTCACTCTTCTTGGCTCTGGAGGTAATCCTGTATGTCCTGGCAGCAATGCCATCTACCCTGCCTTCAGGCCACACACCTGACATTTTATCCCACATAGTGACAAAGGACCCTGGCTTGTCAGGTTGGGGAACAACATTTGTCAGAAAAAAAGACAAAGGGAATACCTGCGCTCCTAAACAAGGTTATCTAGTCCCTTATATATGGAGATTCCAAAGAACCTGAAAGGTATATATAGGATGACTAAATTTCTGTGACTGGATAAAATGATATTTCTATACAAAAAAAGTTTATATACTCCAAACAGTAATACAAGTAATCTAGTGTCTTGTTCACACTAGGTGTACTGTGGTGACGGGATATGGTGATCTGCACCAGACTGAAGGAAACAGGTATTACTGGAGAGTGTAGATATGTATATTCCAGCCCCACCAGACACCTAAATGGCCAATTCTGGGGATATAGACTGTTTAGATCATTACCCTGTATTTAAGTGCACTTGGTGAGACAAACTTCAATTTATAATATATAGAACAAAAATCAGAAATAGTACATTTCTAGGACCAAGTTCAATCACATCAATTTGTTTATATTATACACAGAAAGTTCCTGCACAGTACCGTACAAATGACTGGATGAGAATGAGTAATGAATGAATAAGATGAAAATGAATAAGTATGTTCTTTCAAACCATAATATGTAAGATGAAAATCAGAAATAAAACATTTATAAGACCAAGTTCGATCACCTTAATGTTTTAATATTATATACAGAAAATATCTGCACAGTACCGTTCAATGAAAGGATGAAAATGAGTGATGGATGAATAAGATAAAGATGAATGAGTCCGTTATGGTAGTGATGAAATGAATAATAAAGATGAGGTCTATGGATGAAGTGTGTTCGATATAGAGTCATTTCCCCTTTCCTTCTCTTCTCTAGCTGTTTTGTCCTGTACTGCCAGGATCCCCAGGCAGTTGGTAAAAGTATACAGACAGTTCAGTAGGATGGATAAAGTGCTCCGAGATCGGATGTTAGATGGTATATGGAAAAAGATAAAAAAAGGACAATAAGACAGTCTAAGTGCAGACTAAGTTTAGTATTCAATTTAGACTATGGACCTATATATATCTAAGTAACATCCTGGGAGACTATAGAGCGCAAAACCATTAAAGAATACGCATATTCAAATTAGGTCTTTATTATAAATAAAAATAAATATATAAAAAAAAGGGATGTATAAAATGCAAATAATAAAAAGAAAATAAAAAACTCTTAATAAGGTATTATTCAATATGGTTTTGATTTCTAAAATATATGATACTGTATGACGTTTCTTTTAGATAAGCTCAGTTGATCCCAAGATAGCAGGAATATGCCTGAAATAGTGTTGGGTTGTAGATACTGTAGAGTATCCCCAAAAAATACTTCTATCCGGTGATAGTCTAGTAATAAGTTCTAATTACCAGATATATAGAAACATCGTTGTATGTAGTAGAATACAATGATCACAAAGTATACTGCTGCTCTTGTCCCAAATCCACTATTAGTTCACAGTTACAATGCCTTGATCCCTCTTTCTCCGATGACACCAGCTCAGCATCCTCCTAATGTGTAGGATTGTGAAAGAGAACTTGGAGGGCCGCGTTTAGAGGTTAACACCTCTACCTCAGGGATTGTGCGATTGAAGTGTGAAAGGGGTTATTGGAGTTCTGGGCCCCTATTTGAGACCTCTTCAGTCTCAGTCTAATTGAGTGACTCTTTGGCGTTCCAATCAAAAACGTAGTTAGTGGTTAAATATTTAAAGGAAATCTTAGTTTGTTGTATTGTAATTAAAATATTTTCAAAATCTAGTGTAATATTAAAGATGTACTTGGGCCACATTGAATCATAATAGGAACATAATATAATCTTATAGATCTGTTAGAGACTATTGGATATGTATTGACCATACAGGGTTCATGTGATGTCATGGATCTTCCAATACTGTATTCTTTATATTATATAAGATCCAATATTATATTTGTAGAGTGTATGTTATGAAACTTGCTAAGTACTCCGTAGGTTACATTTATGGAGTGCCGAGAGATTTAAGATATTTGAATTTTTTTTCATTTTTCTTCTCTCCGTAAACATCAGGGAATTAGATAACCAATTTAGTATAGTATTCAGATATCCAGCGACTCCATATATCGAAGTATTAGCAAAAACAATACTGTACTACTAACGTGTAGTAAAAAAATGTTCTAACTTAATTTTAGTTGCATACATTAGCTACTATTTAATTGACATCTTGTATATCTCCGTTTATATATGAGCAAATTTAAAGCTCCCACTTAGCGCGTATGAAGAACCTGGAGGTAATTCAAGTGTCTAGAATGAAATAGAGAGTGATGACATATGATGATAAGGTTATTGTGCTGTCCTCAGGACAGATGGTTAATAAAAGTTTGTTTAAATATTTATTTTAAGGTTTACTATGTTGCCCCATTATGTAATGTATAAGTGTTGGCACCATCTAGTGGCCATTTGTTGTAATTGCCAGGATTTTATACAATACTTGTAGCTATGATGTAATTCCTTTTCCTGCTACTAGCAGAGACTTGTGGGAAGGGGAAGCCATTTTCTTCACCACATGAAGCTGGGAAGAGCTCTTGACTTCAATCTCTCCTCTTATGGAAGCATCGTCGGTAAGAAACAAAAGTTTACCATTTCTTCAGTCACCTACTGTTTCCAGCTGCTTTAGAGACACTTTGTTTATGTCATATTTGTTGTGCATCTGTATTATCAGCCAGCTACTCCTTTAGTTAGTTCTGCAGTCTGGCTTTCTTAAATATGATCCATCACATTATCACCATGCTATGTGAACTGTATTGTTGTAATGGTGTGTCATCTTTATATATTCTGTATTCTTACAGTTTGTATTGTTTTGATTTTCCCTTCAGTTTTACCCCATCCCTACGGCTGGTTATTAAAGACACAGACTTCAACCTAGTCTCATTTATTGACCTGTAGGAGGGTGTTTAGCTGCCTGTCGAGCTGCACATAGACCCCGGGGGTACGTGTAGTGGGGGCAGGACAGTAAAACGACGAGTGTCCAGGAAGTGGGTGAGAGGATCAGACTACACAGAGGTCCACTACTGTCAACGCAGTCCCCTGCAAACGACAACCTCTATACAGTCAAACAATGTCAAGAAGCCAGGCATCTTCATGCAAGACAAGGTCCCAAGTAGGAAGTTCTAGCAAGTCATCTGTCAGCAATGCGGCCATCATTGCCCGCGCAAAGGCCGAAGCTGCAAAAGCACGCGCCGCCTTTGCAGAACAGGAGACGCAAATGAAAAAAGAGAGAGCCCTCCTTGAAGCTGACCGAGAAAAAGAGAGAGCCCTCCTTGAAGCTGACCGAGAAAGAGAGAGAGCCCTCCTTGAAGCTGACCGAGAAAGAGAGAGAGCCCTCCTGGAAGCTAATCTAGAAAGGCTGGCAGTAGAGAAGGAAACAGCAGCAGCCATAGCTGAAGCAGAAGCCCTGGA
Source organism: Rhinophrynus dorsalis (assembly GCA_037306005.1). NCBI lineage: Eukaryota > Metazoa > Chordata > Amphibia > Anura > Rhinophrynidae > Rhinophrynus > Rhinophrynus dorsalis. The sequence goes on along the minus strand of CM074719.1, from coordinate 327,893,067 downwards.
AGCAGTTGTATACCCCAACAGTGAGCACAGCAGACGCAGCAACGTGCTCGGCCCAGAAGGGGACCGCCAGGATTCACCACGGCGCACGGCAGAGTATGTTTATCAACATGCCATATCAATCAACAGCCCTCAGCCTGCACAAGAAACAAAGGATGTTGACAGAGAGACAAGTCAAACGTACCATACAAAGCAGCAGACAACCGACTTTGAATTGCAACTCTGCAAGCAAGAGAATACAGAGCAATGTGACACTGCCCTCAACAACCCCTTTGCACAGCAAGGAACTCAACCTCCATTCCAGCATACAGAAATGTCTTTCACACCAAAACGGTATGACAACGGCTGGCTTAAAACAGAGACTCCTAACAGGTATGGTCACACACACCACACTCTTACCATAGCAATGCACTGCCAACCTATTCTAGTGCTAACCAAGCCACAATAGACTTTGCCAAGTTCCTTGCACGGCGTGAGATAATCACTAAAGGACTTGTAAAGTTCAGTGATCGTCCAGAAAACTACAGAGCCTGGCGATCTACCTTTCAGAATGTAATCAGAGACTTAGACTTGTCATGCAGTGAGGAGTTAGATCTCCTAGTAAAATGGCTTGGGAATGAGTCTGCTGAACATGCTAAGAGAATCAGAGACATTAACATAAATTATCCAGAGACAGGCCTTAAAATGATCTGGAGCAGACTTGACGAGTGCTACGGCTCAGCAGAGGCTATAGAAAGCGCATTATTTAAAAGAATTGATGACTTCCCGAGAATAGCTAGTAAGGGTTATCAGAAACTCAGAGAACTAAGCGACTTGCTAATGGAACTGCAGGTGGCCAAAGCTGAAGGAGACTTGTTGGAACTTACATTCCTTGATACAGCCAGGGGTGTTAACCCTATAGTACAAAAGCTCCCCTATAACCTCCAGGAGAGATGGGTCACACATGGCTCTAGGTATAAACAAATTCACAATGTACCATTTCCTCCATTCAGTGTGTTTGTAGACTTTGTAAACCAACAAGCAAAAATTAGAAATGACCCCAGTTTTGATTTTACACTGTCATGTAACACTCCTCCTGGTCTCAAGCACCATAAAACACCAGTGGCGGTTCATAAAACTAATGTTTCCTCTACAGATTCATTTCATAGGTCTCCAACCCCCTCACACCTAGAGGACAAAATCAAGGATCCTAGTAGACAGTGTCCCCTGCACAGGAAGCCACATCCTCTACTGAAATGCAGAGGCTTCAGGGAGAAGCCCATAGAAGACCGCAAAGCCTTCCTCAGGGAGCACAATATCTGCTACAAATGCTGCTCATCGACAGCACACTTTGCCAGAGACTGTAAGGTCAGTGTAAAATGCACAGAATGCGACAGCACAGATCACAACACCGCTTTGCACCCTGGGTCACCCCCAAAGACTTTAACCCATACAGACAGTGCCCAAGAGCATGGCGGGGAGGAAAGGAACATTGGTACAGATACATCAGTAGTTACTTCACAGTGTACTGAGGTCTGCAAAGGACTCATAAGTGGCAGGTCCTGCTCAAAAATCTGCCTAGTCAGGGTCTACCCAACAGGATGCAAAGACAAAGCTATAAAAGTCTATGTAATTCTAGATGACCAAAGTAACAAGAGTCTAGCCAAATCTGCCTTCTTTGACATTTTTAGCATTAAGGGCCCCAGCTCTCCTTACTCCCTAAGAACATGTGCAGGTACTGTTGAGACGGCGGGGAGGAGGGCGACTGGCTACCAAATTGAATCAATAGATGGTCAGACATGCTTGCCCTTACCAACTATCGTAGAATGCAACCAGATCCCTGACAATAGATCTGAAATCCCTACACCAGATGCTGCAATACACCACCCCCATCTGAAACGTATAGCTCACCTTATACCAGAACTTGACCCTCAGGCTCAGATAATCCTGCTCCTTGGGAGAGATATCTTACGAGTCCACAAAGTTAGAGATCAGATTAATGGTCCTCACAATGCTCCCTATGCCCAAAGACTTGATTTAGGATGGGTCATTATAGGGGATGTCTGTTTAGGAAGTGTGCACAGACCCACCTCAGTCAACAACATGCTTACTAGTACATTAGAGAATGGACGCCCCTCCCTTTTCCAACCATGCCAAAATCGTTTCCTCATAAAGGAACTGCCACACAGCACCCATCTGTCATGCCCCTTCATAGGTCCTTCCTCTGACAATCATGCCTGTGACAGTGACCAAGATCACCTAGGGTGCTCAGTATTCCATAGTACTAAGGGGGACAATCAGGTAGCAATGTCCTTTGAAGACAGATTGTTCTTAGAGATAATGAAACAGGGAATAGTCAGGGATGACTCTAATAGCTGGGTTGCACCTCTACCCTTTAGACCCCAAAGACAACGTTTGCCCAACAACAGGGAACAAGTCTATAAACGCTTTGCATCCCTTAGGCGCAGTTTCCAAAGAAAGCCAGAAATGAGAAACCACTTCTTCTCCTTCATGGAGAAAATATTTGAGAATGGTCATGCAGAGATAGCTCCTAACTTAAATGACTCTGAGGAGTGCTGGTACCTACCCATATTTGGAGTATACCACCCAAAGAAACCGGGTCAGATTAGAGTAGTGTTTGACTCCAGTGCCAAACATGAGGGTGTCTCCTTAAATGATGTCCTCCTGTCAGGTCCAGACCTTAACAACAGACTCCTAGGAGTACTTCTCCGCTTTCGCAAAGACTCTGTGGCATTTATAGCTGACATCCAACAGATGTTTCATTGTTTCCTTGTTAAAGAGGAACATAGAAACTTCTTAAGATTCCTTTGGTTTAGAGACAACGACCCGCTCAAAGACATCATAGAGTATCGTATGCGGGTACACATCTTTGGTAACAGCCCTTCCCCTGCAGTTGCTATTTATGGACTCAGACATTCTGCTAAGGAAGGTGAGACAGAATATGGGTCAGACGTTAGACACTTTGTTGAAAAAGACTTTTATGTAGACGACTGTTTAAAATCACTGCCTACAGATGAGGCTGCTATCAGTCTCCTTAAGAGAGCTCAAGGAATGCTCGCCTGCTCAAACCTGAGACTCCATAAAATTGCTTCTAACAGCAAGGAATTAATGGAAGCCTTTCCTTCCCAAGACCACTCAAATGACTTAAAAGACTTGAATTTAGGTACTGACTCTCCCCCTATGCAGCGTAGTCTTGGTCTGCTTTGGGACTTAAAATCTGACACCTTTACCTTTCAAGTCAGCAATGAGGAAAAACCCTTCACCCGCAGGGGTGTCCTGTCTGCCATAAACAGCCTTTATGATCCTTTAGGTTTTACAGCTCCTGTTACCATTCAAGGTAAAGCAATACTCAGAGACTTAACCCGTGAGACATCAGACTGGGATGATCCGCTTCCCACTGAAAAAAGGGATATGTGGGTGGAGTGGAAAAACTCTCTAATAGCTTTATCTAGACTTCATATTGCACGCTCATATGCCCCTGTGCCATCTACAGAAGTTCAAACTCAAAACCTCTGTGTTTTCTCTGATGCTTCTGTCAAAGCCATTGCTTCTGTAGCCTATCTAAAGACTGTGGATTTCAAAGGACAATGCTATATAGGGTTTGTTATGGGCAAAGCAAAACTTGCCCCACTTCCGGAACATACAATACCCAGACTAGAACTTTGTGCTGCTGTATTAGCAGTGGAGCTAGCTGAACTGATCACTACAGAAATGAATATTGAGATCAAGGACATTGAGTTTTACACAGACAGCAAAGTAGTCTTAGGTTATATTTGCAATGAAACTAGACGTTTCTATGTCTATGTCAATAACAGGGTGCTGAGAATCAGAAGGTCCAGCTACCCAAAACAATGGCACTTCGTACCTACTGACCACAATCCTGCAGACCTAGCCACCAGATCTGTTGCTGCTAACCATCTAAAAGACACATTATGGTTTACAGGTCCTGCATTCTTATATAATTCACAGCACACTACATCTGACTCTAATACATTTGAACTGGTAGATGCAGATACAGATAATGAAATCCGTCCTCAAGTGTCTACACTACATACAGTGACTTCACAAAAACAACTTGAATCCCACCGTTTTAGCAGGTTCTCAACCTGGAGGTCACTTGTGAGAGCTATTGCCTGCTTAGCCCACATAGCTCACTCTTTCAAGGTTGCCCCATCTGCAGAGGAAAGGGATTGCAAAGGTTGGCACCACTGTAACTATGTTTACAATGTAACTGATCTAGAACAGGCAAAAAACATGATAATTCGTACTGTGCAACACGAAATCTACGCTAAGGAAATTGATAATATTACCAACCAGAGACCTATCCCTAGAGACAGTGTTTTAAAGAACCTTGATCCAATCATTGATGGAGATGGCCTGTTAAGAGTAGGAGGCCGCCTTAAGGAAGCCAGAGTAGACCTTACAGAGAAACATCCTATACTAATCCCTGGTCATCATCACATTGCCTCCTTGCTTGTGCAACATTACCACAATCAGGTAAAACATCAGGGCCGGTTATTTACAGAGGGGGCTTTACGAGCTGCTGGACTGTGGATAGTTGGGGCAAAAAGATGTGTGAGCAGATTCATTTTTAAATGTGTTACCTGTCGCAAGCTTCGTGGTATTTTTCAAACACAGAAGATGGCTAATCTTCCATCTGACAGACTTAGTACAGATCCTCCCTTCACCAATGTTGGCCTCGATGTATTTGGTCCCTGGTCTGTCACTACTCGGCACACTAGAGGAGGCCACGCGAACAGTAAACGCTGGGCAGTCATATTCACCTGTATGTCCATCCGAGCTGTCCACATAGAGGTGATCGAGTCTATGGACACTTCTAACTTCATAAATGCTCTTAGGCGTTTCATTGCCATCAGAGGTCCTGTGAAACATATTCGCTCAGACAGAGGCACAAACTTTGTGGGAGCAGCTAGAGAACTACAAATTCCTTCAAACATGGACACTACCAGTGTAGAAAGATACTTGAGTGAGCAAGGCTGCACTTGGACCTTTAATCCACCACATTCTTCTCACATGGGAGGAGCTTGGGAGAGAATGATAGGTATAGCACGTAGAATCCTAGATTCTATCTTCCTGCAAGTGGGCACTGCAAGACTAACTACTTTCATGGCAGAAGTCTCAGCCATTATTAATGCCTAACTACTTTCATGGCAGAAGTCTCAGCCATTATTAATGCCAGACCTTTGGCTCCGATCTCAAGTGACCCTGGAGATCCAGAAATACTTACTCCCACTATGCTGCTTACTCAGAAGACTAGCACTGTTGATGCTCCGGCTGGAGAATTCAGTGCTAAAGACCTTTATAAACGTCAATGGAGACAAGTACAAAGCCTTGCCAATACCTTTTGGGACAGATGGAGGAAGCAATACATCTCTACTTTACAACCAAGGAAAAGGTGGCAAACCACACAACCTAATCTCAGACCTGGGGATGTTGTGCTTATGAAAGACTGCCAATCACATAGGAATGAGTGGCCTTTGGGTCTTGTTATCAAGGTACTTCCGAGTGAGGACGGGAACGTCCGCAAAGTTGAGGTCAAGGTTCATAAACAGAATGAAACCAAACTATTCCTCAGACCAGTAACTGAACTTATTCTACTGTTCTCATCTGGGGACTCTGATAGTGGCATCAGTTGACGCCAGGCGGGGAGTGTGCTGTCCTCAGGACAGATGGTTAATAAAAGTTTGTTTAAATATTTATTTTAAGGTTTACTATGTTGCCCCATTATGTAATGTATAAGTGTTGGCACCATCTAGTGGCCATTTGTTGTAATTGCCAGGATTTTATACAATACTTGTAGCTATGATGTAATTCCTTTTCCTGCTACTAGCAGAGACTTGTGGGAAGGGGAAGCCATTTTCTTCACCACATGAAGCTGGGAAGAGCTCTTGACTTCAATCTCTCCTCTTATGGAAGCATCGTCGGTAAGAAACAAAAGTTTACCATTTCTTCAGTCACCTACTGTTTCCAGCTGCTTTAGAGACACTTTGTTTATGTCATATTTGTTGTGCATCTGTATTATCAGCCAGCTACTCCTTTAGTTAGTTCTGCAGTCTGGCTTTCTTAAATATGATCCATCACATTATCACCATGCTATGTGAACTGTATTGTTGTAATGGTGTGTCATCTTTATATATTCTGTATTCTTACAGTTTGTATTGTTTTGATTTTCCCTTCAGTTTTACCCCATCCCTACGGCTGGTTATTAAAGACACAGACTTCAACCTAGTCTCATTTATTGACCTGTAGGAGGGCGTTTAGCTGCCTGTCGAGCTGCACATAGACCCCGGGGGTACGTGTAGTGGGGGCAGGACAGTTATGAAAAGGATATTCACATAATTCAAATAAAAAATTCCTAAAATATATTTGTATAGGATTTATCAGCTCCGTTAATGTTATTGTAGGTGATTATAAATTATTATTAGAGTATACAGGTATTCCCTCACACATATATACAATCTACACAGTCACTCACCACATATAGATAGAGGGAACAAATGTGATGGACATTCTGTGACAATTCCCTCTGGCATTTCCCAGGTGTTGAGGAAAGTCAGGATGGGCCAGGTACGTGCAATTCTTAATGGCCTCTCTGAGCATGGTTGTATCTGATAAATTTTTCAGTACCAAACCAGGGAGTCTTCCTCTTCTGGACCTTTTACCTTAGGGTTCTCCATTTTATACAAGCAGGGAGATGCTGGCCTTGATGACAAGACTGTTGAAGCCAATATCCTGAGAAAAAAAGGGGTTATCTGAGCTGGGCATGGCTCCTATTCTCAAAGCCTATAAAAGGTGCATCATAAGATAATTTTTCTTCAAGTGATGTGAAGATCATGACTTTTCATCTTCTGCTGGTCTAGTCCATTTTCCAGGATGGACTTCAAAAGGGACTTCATCTTAGCTCTATCAAGATCCATACAACTGCCTTGTAAGTTCTTTTTCAGAAGCTTATTTCTTTGTTACCAGATGTTCAGACCTTTGTGCAAGGCGTGGCACTTCTAATCCCATCTTTCAGGATCCCACTCCTGTTTTGTGACTCAAATATGGTCATTGGAATAGTTCAGATGGATCCTTTTGAGCCATTGGCTTCTGTGTCTCTTTGTTTCTTGACCCTGAAGACAGTTTTCCATCTAGAGATTGTTACTGTTTGCTGTGTGACCGACAGACTTAGAATTTTCATACAGTTGATGGTTCTGTGTACTCCCTTTGGTTTTCTTCCCAAGGTGGTTTCTGATTTTCATATTGTCATGCCTGTTGTAAGAACTCATGCAGTTCACTACTCCAACCTGAAGGTGTCACCTTCTGCTTAGCTGGGTTTTTTGTTGCCTCTACCAAGATCACTGCTGGAACTGCATATTTACACTTATATTTGTGTGAGGGTTTAGGACTGCAAGAGGTGAGGTACAGAAGCCACTTCTTGTGTGTTAAATATGTGGAACATTCCCTTGTACACCACTCTCGACAGGAAGGGATAAAGGAGACAAGTTTTAGTCCCTTATCATAGAGACTCTTAACATTTTAGCTGTCAAAGCTACATAAAAGTGTTGAAAGACTATGAGATTAGATAGAGTGTGATGATGCTTCTCATGAGTTAAGGACAGGGATGAGCATCATTGCCTCATTTTTCCAGGCTTACCATATGCTATTTGCCTGTTTGATCATTAGGTGATTATCTACCGTACTCATGCCAAGTTCCAACAGCAACTAGGTTGTAAAGACATTTATGAGATTTCCTTCCCTAAGCGATTCCAGAATTTCAATAATGTGGGCATTATTCCTCCTACTCCTATTTAAAGGTAGTATTTTTTATCTGTGAGACTATTTATAATAGTGGCTTGTGATTTCAGTGAGGTCAGTTGTGAAAGGGTGCTACTAATAGAATGTTTATCCCTGCCAATTTTTTCTCAGTCAAGGGTCCAATATATGTGCAATCTTCCTCTCACATCTTGTATGCTTATTTTGAATACTCTTAGGGAGTGAAAGGTAATCCAAACGTGGACCACTTGCTCTCAGTGCCTAGGGAATCCAGCTGCACTCTCCTGACAAGGCCAAAACTTATGTCTGGGGTTAGCTGGTGTTTCTGTGCAGAGGGGACTTGCCTGTCATTTTGGAACTGGACCACCCTTTTGGACAGGATTAGTCTAACACAAATGTGGAAATTTCTCCTCTGTAATGGCACTAGAGTGATAAAAAGTGATGCTTCTGAGTGGTGAGTATCCATAGAACAAGCCATTGTGCTGTTTTTCAGCCTCAGAAGCCTCTCACATCTTGTATGCTTATTTTGAATACTCTTAGGGAGACTACCTAAGAGTGAAGGGTAATCCAGACATGGACACCTTGCTGTCAGTACCTAGGGAATCCAGCTGCACTCTCCTGATGTGGCCCAACAAGGCTGAAATGTACATCGGGGGTTAGCTGGTATTTCCGTGCAGAGGGGGCTTGCCCGTCATTTTAGAAATGGTCCTCCCTTTTGGGCGAGATTAGTCTAATATATATGTGGAAATATCTCCTCTGTAATGGCACTAGAGAGCTAAAATGTGATGCTTCTGAGTGGTGAGTAGCCATAAAACAGGCCATTGTGCTGTTATTCGTCCTCAGAAGCCTCTCACATCTTGTATGCTTATTGTGAATACTCTTAAGGAGTCTCTCTAAGAGTGAAGGATACTCCAGATGTGGACCTCTTGCTCTCAGTGCCTAGGGAATCCAGCTGTACTCTCCTGATGAGACCTAACAAGGCAACAACTTATGTCAGGGATTAGCTGGTGTTGCTACGTACAGGAGACTTGCTTGTCATTTTGGAAATGAACTGTCCTTTTTGGTGGGATTAGTCTAATATGTATGTGGAAATTTCTTCTCTGTAATGGCCCTAGAGAGCTAAAATGTGATGCTTCTGAGTGATGATTAGCCATAGAACAGGTCATTTTGCTGTTGTTCGTCCTCAGAAGCCTCTCACATCTTGAATACTTATTGTGAATACTCTTGAGTCTCCCTAAGAGTGAAGGATAATTTAGACGTGGACCCCTTGCTCTCAGTGCCTAGGGAATCCAGCTGCATTCTCCTGATGATGACAACAATGCCGAAACGTACAGCGGGGGTTAGATGGTGTTTCCGTGCAGAGGGGACTTGCCCTTCATTTTGGGCAGGATTAGTCTAATATGAATGTGGAAATTTCTCCTCTGTAATGGCACTAGAGAGGTAAAATGTGATGTTTCTGAGTGGTGAGTAGCCTTAGAATAGGCCATTGTGCTGTTGTTCGTCCTCACTAAGAGTGAAGGGTAATCCAGATGTGGACCTCTTGGTCTCAGTGCCTAGGGAATCTAGCTGCATGCTCCTGACGAGGCCCAACAAGGCTGAAACGTACGTTGGGGGTTATTTGGTGTTTCTGTGCAGAGGGGACTTGCCCGTCATTTTGGAACTGGACTGCCTTTTTGCGTGGGACTAGTCTAATATGTATGTGTTAATTTCTCCTCTGTTATGGCACTAGAAAGCTAAAACATGATGCTTCTGAGTGGTGACTAGCCATAATACAGACCATTGTGCTGTTGTTCGTCCTCAGAAGCCTCTCACATCTTGTATGCTCCTTTTGAATACTCTTAGGGAGTCTCCCTAAGACTGAAGGGTAATTCAGATGAGGCCCCTTGCTCTCAGTGCATAGGGAATCCACCTTCACTCTCATGATGAGGCCCAACAATGCCACAATATACATGGGGGCGTGGGGGTTAGCTGGTGTTTTCGTGTAGAGGGGATTTGCCTGTCCTTTTGGGTAGGATTGGTCTAATATGCATGTGGAAATTTCTCCTCTGTAATGGTACTAGAGAGCTAAAACTTGAAGCTTCTGAGTGGTGATTAGCCATAGAACAGGCCATTGTGCTGCTGTTTGTGCTCAGAAGCCTCTCACATCTTGTATGCTTATTCTGAATACTCTTAGGGAGTCTCCCTAAGAATGCTTAGGGAATCCAGCAGCACTCTCCTGACGAGGCCCAACAAAGCCGAAATGTACGTCGGGACTCAGCTGGTGTTTCCGTGCAGAAGGGACTTGCTTGTCATTTTGGAATTGGACCGCTTTTTGGGCGGGATTAGTCTAATATGTATGTGGAAATTTCTCCTTCGTAATGGCACTAGAGAGCTAAAATATGATGTTTCTGAGTGGTGATTAGCCATAGCACAGGCTATTGTGCTGTTGCTTGTCCTCAGAAGCCTTTCACATTATCACGGTGCAGTGATTCCCCTCCTGTCACTCTTACTTGTGCTGCGCTCCGATTGGTTGAGCCTGTTTGGCCCGCCCCTGGTGACCTTTTTATACTGGGCCATTGGCACCTGTCAGGTGCCCTTTCGTGGTATTCCTGAGACAGTTTTGCTGTGCTGTGTTCCTGCGTTCCTGATCTCCGGTGTACCGACTTGGCTTGCTCTGACTACGTTCCTGTGTTCCTGCCCCGTGATTTGACCCGGCCTGGCTGACATTCCTGCTCGTATCCTGATCTGGCTTGTCTGAGAACTTGCTCCGTGATTTGACCCGGCCTGGCTAACGTTCCTGCTCGTATCCTGATCTGGCTTGTCTGAGAACCTGCTCCATGATTCGACCCGGCTTGTATGACATTCCGGCTCCGTGACCTGCACTGGTTACATCTTCCCAGACTACGTTCCAGCTTCCCACTGTCGCTGAGGCGACATTTTGACTTCCTCCAACTACTGTCCTTCTACGGCTGCAGTTGTTAACCCGTGCTGAGCTGAGATCCTGCTACCGAGCTGTTCCCTGCTGAGCTGTACTCCTCTTATGAGCCGTTAACCCGTGCAGAGCTGTGTTCCAACTATCGAGCCGTTAACCCGTGCAGAGCTGTGTTCCAACTATCGAGCCGTTGACCCGTGCAGAGCTGTGTTCCAACTATCGAGCCGTTAACCCGTGCAGAGCTGTGTTCCCGGTTCTGAGCCTCCAGTCTGGTACAGAGCGTTGCTATTGTGATGAGCCGTTTCTGTCATACCACTATTACTGCTGAGCCGGTCCGGTAGGCCTTGCAGGCGACGGTTCATATCACTCCTTGCAGTATAGTGAAGTTCGTTACCGTGCCCGGTAGGAGCTACGGCTTTAGCTGCTACTGTGCAAGCCTCTGTTATTACGCCCGTGGGGGCTATTGGCTCAAGCTCTTGCAATCCAGTTGATTCCGTTATCATGCCCGTGGGGGCTATTGGCTCAAGCTCTTGCAATCCAGTTGCTTCCGTTATCACGCCCGTGGGGGCTATTGGCTCATGCTCTTGCAATCCAGTTGCTTCCGTTATCACACCCGTGGGGGCTATTGGCTCAAGCTCTGGCAGTCTACTTGCTCCGATATTATGCCCATGGGGGCTACTGTTCAAGTGCAGCAGGCTCTGGGTTGCAGGTTCCTCTTTGCTGGACAGTTATCTCAGTATTATGAACATTTGGTGTTCAGTCCTCTCCACCATTTACTGCCTATTATCACCTTGGGCGTGCCAAACACGACAACTTGAGACGGACTGATTACTGTGTTAACCCTTGTATCTCTGTACTCAGTATCTGCTATTTGCCTGTGCTGTTTAAATCAATACCTGTATATTGGTCATACTATTGCCTTCTTACTGCTACGCAATGCTGCCTATAGGGGGCGATTTTTGTCATTCATTTTGTTCTTAATAAAACTGTGTTTTATTTCACCTACTGGTCTGAGTGTCTTGAAAACCGTGACATACATCTTGTATGCTTATTTTGAATACTCTCTGGGAGTCTCGCTAAGAGTGAAGGGTAATCCAGACGTGGACCCCTTGCTCTCAGTTCCTGGGGAATCCAGCTGCACTCTCCTGACGAGGCCAAACAAGGCCGAAATGTATGTTGGGGGTTCGCTGGTGCTTCCGTGTAGAGGGGACTTACCCGTCATTTTGGAACTGGACCGCCCTTTTGGGTGGGATTAGTCTAGTATGTTTGTGGAAATTTCTCCTCTGTAATGGCACTAGAGAGCTAAAATGTGATGCTTCTTAGTGGTGAATAGCCATAGAACAGGCCACTGTGCCATTGTGTCATTGTGCTGTTGTTTGTCCTCAGAAGCCCCTCACATTTTGTATGCTTATTCTCTCTGGCTTTGTTGTGATTTAGATGTCTGAAGGAGATGCTGGTGATGTCTAACTCAAAAGTGAATCCCAAGTTTTCTTAGAGGACTAGTTCTAGGTTCACATTTACTTTTTCCTGTGTTTTTTTCCCAAGCATCTGTCGCTAATGTTATACCAAGAAGGAAGTTATAATGGAGTGAACCTTGAAAAGGAGAAACTTAGTCTGTATGACAGAAGGCAAGCAATGTCTATCAGGAACAATAGTTAGCTATAGCATGAGATGTATGAATAGGAATAATGCAGGTTTAGTACAGATAACGTATCTGAAGCTGTAGGTGTAATAAACCAATAATAAATTAATAAGTTGTAAATAGTAAGTAAATTACCTGTGTTAGAAATTGCACAGTAGCAAAGTTATAATAGCAGACAAGTGAAGCAGGGAACATGCACTCACAGGTATGATAATTAACCAGCCCAATGCAAAAAGATAATTAAAATGTATTAAGACAATGCAGAAAGTAATGTATCACAAAAGGAGATATAGGTGGGAGGAAAATGTTGCTTTAAATCCTTAATGGGAAATAAGTAAAGAAAAGGAGCTGCTACTATCCTATTGCCAATAGTGCTAAAAGGCCTAGTGCTAAAAGGCCTGAGGAAGTACCTCGCAGGTATGAAACATGTAAGAGTTAGGTTTTATATATATCAGAAGTACTTTCAGTACATTCTCCGTGAAAGTCAGGAAAGACTCCAAAGCTTATAACCCTGATTACCTACTTCGGCCCACTGGAAGAACTATTTAAAGACTGAGGTGCCATTTGTTTGGATGGTGGAGATCTCATGGAGTTCAGCTCTGCTCATTATTGAACACATCTACTCTGCCATTACTGTCTGCACACCAATTATCAACATACAGGTGCAACTAGATGGGAGAGGTTTCAATACAGCACCATCAAGTTACAGGTGACTGTATATGGATTCTACATCAGGTGTTTACCCTGCCCGCTATTGGATGTATTGATTGTTAGCCCACTAGCACTCTGTCCTGATTTCTTCTGATTTTTAGAGATATAGAGTTTAATCTTACACATAATTTTTCAAATTTAATCAGCAGATATATCTGCAAGTGAAAGGTACTGAAATGGGTTCCAGATTCACGCCTAACTACGAAAAATTTTTCATGGGCTTCTTTGAGTGGTTCAGAGTCTATAGTTTGGGGTATATGGGCGCAAACCTGGTGTTCTATCGTCTGTATATCAACGACATTTTAATGATCTGTAAAGGGGATATTAACCTAATAGAATAATTCACCAAATATATTGAAGATAATCCATGGAAGATTTCTTTCACCAAAGCACTGAATAAAACTTCAGTTGAGTTACTAGATTTAGAATTGATTGGCATCCCTGTCAAAGAAATAGTATCACATATATATTTCAAACCTGTAGATCTTAACAGCTGCTTGACATTTACAAGCTGCCATCATCATAAAAAATGGCTACAGAATGTTCCATACGGTCTAGGATTAATTGCAAATACATTAGGGAATCTGACTTTATTGAACAGTCTAAAGTACTTATAGATTTTTTCCGGGAAAAATCTTATCTTAGGAATTTGGCTATTTCTCTGTGTTCATAACGAGATGTAATAATAAAACTAATTCTATGATTACTATATTAAATAATCACTGGGGTATCCTATGAAAGGATCCTTTATTAGTTGACATCCCTAGGAATCCTAGAGTGGTTTTTAGGCATGCCCCTACCACGAAGAACATTGTAGCTCTGTCTAGGATTCACCATTGTGATAATAAGAATGAAGTACAGTAAACACATTGTCATATGAAAGACAAAAATAAGTAATTGAATGCATGAATGACATATTTCCTATAGAGTATATGACAAAAAACTAGTAATGTCCATTGTGTACGACAAAACTTCAGAATTGAAGGGCAAAGGGGCGTGGCTAGGGCATGACTAAACTATTCTCCATTGTCGTATAGAGGAAAAGAAAATTTGTCATAACTAACGACAAAAAATGTCTTTCAAAAGAAAATTTGTACGTTAAGAAAAAAAGTGGAGGGAATGTGTTCTGAATGTGAGAATTTTTGTCTTTAGTTAAGACATTTTTGTCTTTAGTTAAGACAGTTTTTTGTCGTTCCATACGACAATTTCAGTCAGGACAAACGACATATTTCCAATCACAACCGACACTCTCTGAAAATATTAATGATCCCAACAACACTGTACTTTGAAAAGTCGTTACAAACGACAAAAGCTATTTCACTACTTCTTTGAACATATGGCCCTTAATATGCAAAAGTTAAAGGGGCCTATAAATGAAAAAGAAGTTGTTTAACATGTATGTACATCTTGGATGGAATGCAATGTTTTTCTTTTTTATTAGGAATGCAGTGTTTTTCATCACGGGTTACATCAGAGTTTTGAAATTCAGACCATGATGAATTGTGGCTTTCAGTTTGTTCTCTACCTATTATCCTGCAGCAGCAGTTTGCAGTAAGTGGGACATACCACACAATGTCTCAGGACCTGGAGTGGACAATACAGAAGGAACATCACCAACAGGTTCTCATATCATAGTGCCTCTAGACATTTTTCAGAACAACATGATGGGAAACCTGATGGCATGAGTGTTGTTTCAATTGAGTTAATTACCCCATCTTCTGAAATGGATAGACATAGCAAGTTAGCAATGAGGGAATCATACTGGATTTTTCAGTCGAACACTCTCCTCCGACGGGTCTGACTAAATCTGTTGATACCTTTTGGTAAGATGTTTTATATAATTCCAGGGATTCTTCAGGCGAGTATAGATAGGCTTCTTCTTCTTCATTCTTTTTTTATTTTCCATATATATTTGATTTGATTTGTTTTGTTTCATTTATATATTTTAGTTATTTACCCAGTCATGGGTTTTAATATTAATATTAAAAAAAATTGTTGGTGGTATTATGCACATTATAGTGGCACGTTATTTGAGTTTATAGACTTGCTCTGTGAGATACATGGGCATGTTTATATAGCTCTTTTATCAGGGTGTTATCTTGTTTATTACAATAAAACTTTTTCATTATTGTGGCATATTGATGTTATACCAGACTTGATGATTTGCGCTTTTGGTTCTCCAGGTCTCTATTTCCGTTCACTGTAGTGTTGAACAGTAGTTGGCTCTCGAGACATTTTTTGACCTTATTTTGACCTTTTTTGACCTCATAATTCTTTTATGGATTTACTTATCTCTTCCGCTTTTTAGTTTAGTTTTTTTGTCCGGTGGAACACATTTGGATTTACACACAGTTGTGACGAATTTAGAGGGGGGACCTGGTGTGCACATACTGATTCCGTAGGTTTGGCTTATTATATTGTATATACTGAGATTGTTATCTCTTTGTTTTGTCCTGTATTGTAATGTATGGCGCCTATTAGTCACAGACAATACAGGTCTATTTTTCTTTTTTCCTCTGCTCCTAGGCACTATGACAATCTCTGTGGCCCCTGTTTTTATTGTTATTATGCAATATCATTGGTTTGGGATACAGGGGATCTCCTGTGGACCCGGAGAGGAGATCAAGAGGGATAGTGAGGGGTAAGATGCTGGGACTTTGTTGGTGTGGGTGGCACATTTATTCATATATAAGCCTTTGTGATGTGAATTTAGTTTGTGCAAGTATGACATTTTTATTATGTGATATATCTTGTTTTACCATTTGAGATCGTTTATTTATACTGCAGGATATATACCATTTTTTGGCCCTTGTTTTTTCACATAGTTCACTAGACCAATCAAGTGGTAACATTTTTTAAATAAGATAATTTGTAGCCTCTCCCATTCTTCTTTATAGTTACTTGTAATTCTAGTCGATTTTGTTTGATAAAGTGTCAAGAGGCATAACGCATACCACTGTGCCTGTTTGTGGTCTTAAATAAGTTTCTTTTTTTGACACATAGAGTAACAGCTACTTTTTATTATTACTGTTTTTTAGTTTATCAGTTTTTTACTTTATTTACACTCCCCTTGGATTTGTGGGCGATCCTTTGCAGGTCTAAAAGCTGCAGACGATCCATACCCAAGAAGGGACAGGTAATATACCCTGCATGCATTTTTAGTTGATCCCTGTTAGGGTACCCGCTCTGTTTGAACTGTTGTAGTCTCCTCCTCAGCAGCGGGGACAGTGCTCTCTCTTTGGCCATCCCACGGCCCTGCTGATCTCCCTTCTCCTTAGGGAGGCTGGCAGGGTTACCAGGGTTTCATGGGGCTCCAGCCGGGACTTCACTCCAGCTGCAGGGACCTGCAGTTCCGACGCTCAGCGGTCCCGCAGACTGTGCGGCCTTTCCCCTCCATAGGTACATGCACATATGACGTCACTGGTGATGCACGCACCTTTCTAGCTTCCATTGTGGCGGGCCTTGGGTAGGCTCTGCCTGTTAGCTGGCCTGTTTTTGTCTGCAGCAGACACCTATCCAGCGCCCTTGCGTGGTGTCTGTTTTTGCCTGTATATTCGGTTGTGACCTTGGCTTGGCTGATTAACCCACTTTGGTTCCTGACTCTGGCCTGGCTGACTACCCATCTTGGTTCCTGACTCTGGCCTGGCTGACTACCCTCTCTGGTTACCGAACCCTGGCTTATGTTATTTTATTCTATGTTGTATATTGCTCAATAAAATCTTGTCCATATATATGCCTTTCTGTGATTTATTGCCTAGTCTGTTCAGTACACACTGTAACCTGTTCATGCTGGTTCCCTTGGACCTACCAGTATTGACAGCGTGCAGAACCTGACAGTACGCAAGGGACATGAATCCTGAGGGTACTGCAACACAACCTGTACAGAATATTTTGACCAGAACAGATGTACAGGACCAAAGAATTGACTAGCTGGCTATGGCCTTGCAGACCCTTCTTAATCGTACCGCTCACTTAGATCAGCCATTACAGCAACCGGTGGTTCCGGCCGCTCCAGTTCAGACACCAGCTGCCCCCACGGTACAGGAATTTACCAGATTTACCACAGTACAAGCACAACCCCTCCCTTCTCTGAGAGGCTTGTTCCTCAATGGAGAGACGGGTGAACCCCAGTTGCATGAGTTTAACCCAGTGGAATCAGCACTAGTAGGCTTGGGAGGTATGGGAGGGTGTGCAAGATTCGGAGCCAAACATGAAGGAGGCCTACACAGGCTCTCCCTGAATGAGGGTCTCTCCCTCAATCTGGTGTCAATCAGTATGCAGAACAAAACCAACTCATCAAGATCACTGGGTATATCTCAAGCCGTTATCACATCTTTAATGGCATCAGACAGACCTTGAGAAAAGGTTTCATTATTCCACCCTACCTCTGCCACCTGTACCGTCTAACCACTATGATTCCTGACTCTGTCCTGGCTGACTACCCACCTTGGTTCCTGACTCTGGCCTGGCTGACTACCGTCTCTGGTTACCGACCCCTGGCTTATGTTATTTTATTCTATGTTGTATATTGCTCAATAAAATCTTGTCAATATATTTGCCTTTCTGAGATTTATATGCCTAGTCTGTTCAGTAAACACTGTAACCTGTTCATGCTGGTTCCTTGGGCCTATAGTATTGACAGCGTGCAGAACCTGACAATCCCAAGTGTATGCTTCATTTTCAACAATTTACAAATGTGATTTCATTTGATGTTTATATTGTTTTATTGTCTGCATATGGATTAAAGCACTATAGTCGCCCTTCCATCTTTTTGTTCTTTCTGCATGTTCTTCACCTCCACTTTGTGGATGATCGTTTTTGATCCAATAGAAAATAAAGAAACTACTGCAAGTTGGGGGCAGTTATAATCCCCAGGCCCTTTAAAGGGGAACTTTCACCCACAAGACACTCTATCTTATTTTATTAGTGTACCCCAATGGTTTATGGATTGGCATTTTTTTTTTGCCTTTTTTTGTACAAAACAAAAAAATTAATACCTTAAGAGATATAACATAGTACATTTTGAGTTGTGGCAAGCACTTCCGCCTTCTGCAATACAAGGCTATTTCAGCACAGCTCTGCTGGATGTCCCCACTCCCCAAATTTCCCTCTCACCTCCCTCCCAACTCTGCCTGGGAGCGCTTTCACTCTGCTCTTCGTAGCATATTGAAACCAGCAAGCTCCTGTCAATGTACCGAATAAGTAGCCTATAATTCAGTGTTTGAATCGTAGGCTACTAATTCGGTACATTGATGGGAGCTTGCTGGTTCCAATTTGTTACGAAGAGAAGCGTGAACGCTCTCACAGGCAGAGCTGGGGGGAGGTGGGATGAGAATTTGGGACGTGGGGATGTCCAGAAGAGCTGTGCTGAAGAAGCCTTGTGCTTCGGAAGGAGGAAGTGCTTGCAACAACTCGAACTTTAATATGTAATATCTCTGATACAAAAAAAAACACCAAGTCACACACCATTTGGGTATACTAATAAAATAAGAT
Organism: Rhinophrynus dorsalis; assembly: GCA_037306005.1. Classification (NCBI taxonomy): domain Eukaryota; kingdom Metazoa; phylum Chordata; class Amphibia; order Anura; family Rhinophrynidae; genus Rhinophrynus; species Rhinophrynus dorsalis. Next base: position 327,874,537 of record CM074719.1, on the reverse strand, counting down.
AGTGTTTTGGGGGTGAAAGTTCCCCTTTAAGCTGGACAACACGTAAGTGTTGCGTTCAGCCACCTATTATGTGAGTAGATCTGTTAATGGTGGTGGTTAGGGACTCATCTTGCTGATGTCATTATACCAGGAGCGCCTACTGCTTTTTTCTTTTTTTTCTTTCTACTTCTGATTTTTGAAGTTACAATGATATCCCATGATTACTTTAATATAGGGTCCTATATATTTAGGTGTTTTCCATATATTTGTATGTTGTGTGATGTAATCTATGTTTATGTCATATTTTTATTTCCTATTAAAATATATATTTTTTCACAGAACAGGAGTGCTTTCCTTATATTTTTTGTTTTTTAGAAAGTAATGTACATTCACATGAGTCTTTCTTTCCTAATCTACTTGGTAGAGTCCAGTGCAAATGGTCATAGTGTTGGATAAATAGAGAACATGGCAGCTAACAAAGAGGTACTGATAAAACAGTCCAAAAAAGGGACAAAGTTAGAGATCAGATGCAGTATTCTGGAGAACAGAACCAGGGCAGTACCAATGAGGTATGGATAGAAAATTACAAAAACAGTTAATGTATTATATCCACCCCAAAAGGGGAAATTCCAAAAGATATGATACTGGCCAGGGAGTGATACAAAGATGCCTCACATGTTCTGGTTCATGTGACATGGGCTTTGCATGATGTAAGAAGTAGTATTAAATATTTTAATATTTGAACAATTATCAATGGCCACAGAATGACCCATGGCCGTTTGACTACCAACATCTTGGCCTCATAGGTGAGCCACAGAGACCTGAACCACTCACCTACTTCACACCAGCACAGATTGGACCTGGGGAACAAGGATGATCAGTCAGTGAGGAGACCATAGATGTGGAGGAGGCACAATGCTCACCATCTAATGCATCACATGTGCCTCACATCTGTCCACACATTTGCCTCACCACCATCTGCAGCATCAGAGGAGACACACCTAGACCATGAGGAAACCACTGTGCACGGGACAGATACAGACCAAGGAGGAGAGGCATCAACAGCACCTCCATGTGCACCATCCACGCCTTCATCATATGCCACAGCTACTTTAACCAGCAGCATGGATGAGGAATAGATCCACATCCAGAGCAGGCTACTAAGGGAGACCAGGAGCTTCTCCAGGAGGTGTCTGCACAGCATTGACAGAACTGCAGCCACTCCTACGCACAGAAATACGCATTATTGGGACTAGACTCATTGACTTGTTTGGCCAGATGTTCATTGAAATGTGCAAGTAAAATCGAATCCAAAGGCTGCTGTTGGTGTGAGCTCAACAGTTAACTGAGGTGTCAACTGCAACAGCCTCCTGCTCAAGTGTAACGCCCAGATCAACCCCAAGACCCACAACAGTCAGTGAGTGCATCCACATCTGTACCCACTTCCAAACCCCTCCAAAAAATAAAAAAGCTCCATGTATCATGTTTTCCCTAAATCAAATGCACTTCGTGATCCGAATCATGTCTGTGAGTCCTTTAGGTATCTAACAATGTCAATAGAAGAGATGTCTCCAATGCAGTGGAAAGCAATGCACTGAACACAACTCTTGCACAATTTACTTGGTGGGAAAGTGTTTAAGCATTGGTAACCAAATGCAGCACATCCGTTGTTGTCCAATTTCATCTCACAATACACCTAGCAAAGCAAAAAACCTGAAGCTGTTGTCTGGGTATGCTGTGAGTTGATGTTTAACAACAGCTGATGGGAAACATAACAATTTAAGTCTGGTCACACACATAATCACTGTTAACACACACACAGGGATCACACTCTGCAAATGCACATCTCACAATACACAGTGTCTGGAACACAAACATACCCTTCAAAGCAACCAGCGTGCATCCCCTAAGCTGTGTATTCATCAGGGATGTGCTGGTGGGTGGTGGAGGAGTCTCAGGGGACTCCTGGGATGCCAGTGGGTCCCTCAATACATCATACATAAATGCATTGTAGAATCCTCTTGCATTCCAAACTCAAGGCTGGCTGAACATATGCAAGATCCACATGTTTTACTGATGGAAGAACTGGTCATAATGAGTTCCTTCTCAGTTCCACTGTCTGAGGAAGTGCACATAATGACTGTCCAAGAATGACCTCTGATACAACAACATTGTGTCAGGGCAAACACATAACACTGTCCTATTGAGGATTGGTCATGTATCTCCTTTGTTCCATTGTGTATGAACAGATTTGCCCTCTTCAAATCCCAGCATATGAATCAAGTCAGTGACATGACAATATTCCATATGGTTTTAACATACAGTAGCACTAGGATGCAGCAGGAGAACCACTATATGGAGTCAACATTTCACCGGGGTAACTTGGACTTTCTTCTGTTCCATGATGGGTCATGCCATGGATGCCTATAAGAAGGAATGACAGGAGTTCAAACTGCTTAATTGTATACATTTCTTTGCAGACTCCCAGGCTTCCTATAAACTGGAGACCAAAGCAAAAAGCAGCTTTATCATATCAAATTGTCAGGAAGTGCTGGGAAGTGCCAGTGATTAGATAGAGGACTATGTCCTGGTGTCCACCATAGGCAGCTATGTGCCAGGCACTCCAGATGTCCCTGTTTGCCAGCCTGATATCCACCCCAAACTTGACCAGTAGTTTGACCAGCTCCACGTTGCAGTCTATGACAGACTGGTGCAGGGCAGAACGAGATGACATTGAACTTGCAGTTGGTCATATTTTGCATCAGGGACTGCAGCTCCTTCGTGTTGCCCTTCCTGCTAGGGTTTTTTTTGGTGGGGGTTTTTTAAATATTGTTTGTTGTATTCTGTATGCCAATAAAATCCTAGGATCAAAATTACAGTGAGTTGATGTATCTGTTTACTATGAGTTTGCACTCACTGCACAGAAATTAATTTCAAATGAGTAGAGCTGTTCCATTAATCTCAAAGGGCAAAATATTACTGGCCATTGTCATTTTTAGCTTACGTTAGTGGTTCACAACATACGTAATTGGACGGCTTACTGTGCTTCCAAAACTACCGTTATTTTTTTAAATTTATTTTTTTTATAACGATGGGACTTGGATCGAACCCTGGGTGGGCTAGGTTTTGAATTTTATTTTGGTTATGTTTGGTTTCTGCCAAACCTGTGATTCTGCTAATAAAGCAGCTTTAACTCTAACTTCTTCTTCTGAATCTCTCCCAACACAGACATTAAAAGCTTACCTCAGAGAATGCCCATTTAAATCAATAAAGTTATTTTTTGTTTTCTTAAAACTGGATAGAAATAGAACAATCACTAACCAGCATATGCTGCATTTAGTAATCATCCAGCTGTGTCTTAAACACCACAGCACAGCATGTGCCATATGCTTTCGTGTAGTGCTATATGAAAAATTTATTATATTTAATTCATAATTCACAGACTGAAAGCTAACAATACTGATATACATTTTTGAAATAAGATATTAAAATAAAATTATAAAAATAATTTTCTAGGGGAAAATACTTAGTAGTTCATGCCTTATTTTTCATTGTTGTTTAAAGGGATACTAATGCCCCAGAAAAATTGTCCAGTTTTGTAGAAGTTAAAATAATAAACAATATGCTCCAAACCCTATCTCTCAAACCTCTATGGTTTGAGAGATATAAGCACTGAAAGTCCCCCCTTCCCCTTCTCCTGACATCAGCGCTGAAGAGTTACTTCATTGGAAAGGTCTACAAAATGTACCTGGTTTGCAAGCACACATTGTTGACCATTCCAATGAAGTAATTCTTTGTAAATAATGACATTTTGGCTCTGCTGAAGAGCCTCCTCGAGTCGTATGACTCGAATTTTCTGACATCAGGAGAAGGGGAGGGAGGGGGAGCTTTGAATACCTATATCTGAAACCATATCGGGTTGAGAGATTGGATTTGTAGCATATTGTTTATTATTTTAATCTCTACAAAACTGGAAACAATTTTTCTGGGACATTACTGTCCCACTAGAACTTGAGGTATGATAAAATATGTATCTTTCTCTATTTAAAGGGAGCCTATAACAAAAGTGAAATGTTTTGTTGAATAATATTGTGTTTATATCTAACACATTATTGTTTCTTTTTCAACTTGCATTATGGTTCTTACCTTTTTTTTGTCTCTCCTACTCAAGAAAACAAAAAGGTTTGTAATAATTTAGGGATGAACTTCTCAGCACCCTGACAATAGAAATCTATTGGATACGTTCATTCTATTATTTACAGAGATGGCGTCGGATACAATCTGGAGAGTATTATTTTGGAGGGACGGAAGACTCTAGCAACTACAGGCGTGAGAGTCTAGCCTGAGTACTGGAAATTTAATGGAAACTTTAAGCCCTTCGCGTCCTGTGACGTACCCGGACTGTCACGTTGGTCCGGCACTTAAGGACCAGTGACGGTCCTGGTACATCACATACTTTTACTCACCGTGCTCCTGCAGGAGCACGGTGAGTAATACCGTGGACTGAAATTGATCGCTCCAAGACCGGATCGATCTCTTTCAGTCCTCCTTTCGATGTGCCGCCCCGTGTGATCAGTCGACGTGGGACGGCACGTCGAACGCGCCTATCTGGTCCTTAAAGGACCAGACACCGCGGGATCGTCGGACCCTAAGGGGTTACAAAAAGGCCTTATTGCATATTTGAAATCTACAGTTACAGGATTCATGCCAGCATGGATTTACTACAAGCAGATCTTATCAAGTACATCTTGTAGTTTATATGTATTTTGGTAAAACCTTTGATACTGTCCCAAATAAAAAGTTAATTCATAAACTGCAATATCTGTGATTGAATAGGTTGGGATAGATGATAGGTGACAGTGTATTTTTGGGCAGTACAATACATTTTAGAGGAAGTATAGGTTACTCCAGGGACTGGTGCTGGGATGTACTTAAAGGAACAAGAAACCTATTAAACGAACCCCTTACTCTAAAGGACATGCTCTGATGATAGCTATAGCAGTTTTATATTTCATAACTCTGTAGTTTTCAAGTCTCCCACACACGATAAACTGATACATTTACCAGTTGAAATTCTGCTTTATCTTGTCGTACAGCATACCTCAAAGGTTCGAAACTACCATCAATCAAACCCAAGCAGGGAACCAACAGCTCACACTACGCCTAGCACATAGCACAATGACAGCAAAGGCAAGAATAACCCCTGGAATTCCAAGGAACTACCTTGCAAATGTGCATGAGCTACAAATAAGTCCTGGAAAACCAACATGAACCCATCAACCCCCTGAGGGACATGGGGCTTACCAATAACCTCAAACAATCCCTGACACCATACCCTGGCACAACAGGGGTTAACATATGCCAACAGATATGTCCACATAACACAATATGAACACCTGTCAATTATTAAGTAACCCAAGCCTATCTGTGCAATATCACTAGCCAATGGAGATCCAGGTGCATCGGTCAACGTCACACATGCAATGACAAGTAAACCTCAATTTCAACAAACACATTCAAATAGCAACAACAGCCACACTGCCATACACTTACCTGAACAACACACACATTCCAATTGGCCCCTCCGTACTTGATGACCGTGCCTGGACAACACCCCACCACTTTCTTAAAGGGACATCTCGCAGTCCTCAAATGTGGCGTGTTTACAGTGAGACCACTCAGGGAGAGATTATGAGCAGTATGTTTTCATTACAATACCTTTGAAGATCTCCGAGAAGGGGACATGTGAGGGCAAGGGAGCCCCAGGAACTCCCAAGCACACCTGAACATCTTTCACCTGTCGCAAGCGATGATGCTGTGGCTGGTAAGACACACAGAAGCCCATCTCCAACTGGCTGACCAGGACAAGCAGCAGCACCTCAGCTACCGCAACCAGATACCCCACAGCTCCCACAGCTGCCACAGGGGCCTGTGGAGCAGCACAGAGATAACAGATGACCTCAAAGCCAGGATATTCCGCACAAGGTTCACACTCTTTGGAATGACGGACACTGAGAGGTGGCTACAGATTGACATCGCACAGCATCATTGAACTATATGAGGTGATCAAGGCTGACATAGACTCATACTAGCGTGTGCCATACTACAAAATATCACAGTGGACACACATCTAGTGGAGGATATGGATTCAGAACCCATTGTGGAGGTGTCTGTTCCCCAGCCAGAGGATGAGGAGACCCTGAGAGGGGTGGGGACACAAGATTATGATACATCAATCAAACACAATGCATGTATGATTAGGAATAGGGAATGTGTGCAAGCACACACACATCAGAAATAATTATATGTTTCAACATCACAATGACCTAGCTGGCACCATAATGAACACATTCACCTGACATGCCATGTTTGGGTCTAATGGAGGCTATGAATTCAACTGGTATCTGCAATTCTTTTCAGCCATGATGACATTGCCACTCCAAGGATCTAAACTATCCCTCTGCTAACACTGGTACACCCAATAGCCTATGTCCATCATATTGCTGATGGTTGAACATATCCATATCAACCATAGAACCCTTGGAGTGATCGAGGGGTATCTAATACATTGTCATGCAATGCATTGGCTACCCCTCTGGCATTCCATGTACTAAAGGGGTATTAGAGGTATTAACAATAGATTTGTGATGCCTAAGGTAGCTGAATAGGGATGGGTTTACTGTGTTAGTGTTAGCTACTGTATTAGAGTAATTCATTGGAAGGGGGGTTTGCAGGCCTACCATGTTGACTTGTGTATGTGCAGCACAATGGCAGTGGCACTCCAGAACCTTCTGATTCATGGGGGTTGGTTCATATACTAGCTTATGTATTGCTACAATGTTCCGTTGACATATTCATATGGTTGGTTAGCATCCCCTTGTTCTGAACCCTATAAGCTCCAGAGAGGCAGCCACAATGGGTTGTCTACTCCTCTGGAACACAAAATGTTAATAGTATAATGGTTAATCCTTTGAATAACAGACAGTTATGCAGTACAGTTTCAACTTCTCTCATTCCTTCCCACAGGCATCCATGGCATGACCCATCATGGGACAGAAGAATGTCCAAGTTACCCTGGTGAAATGCGGACTCCACTTCCATGAAGAGCACCTCTTGCTGCTCCCTAGTGTTACTGTTTGTAAGAACGTATGGTATCATGTCATGTGACTGACATGAGTCATATGGTCGGAATTAGGGTTGCCACCTTTTAAAAAAAAAAAAAAAAAAAAATACCGGCCATAGCATTCCCTCCATAGACTTAACATTGGACAGGAGCCAATTTTTTACTGGCCTGCCCGTAAAATACCAGCTGGGTGGCAACCCTAGTTGGAATTGATGAAAGCACATCTGTTCATAAACAATGGCACAAAGGAGTGACATGACCAATACCCAGTGAGCAATTGCTATGTGTTTGCCTTGATACCTGTGGCCGTGGCATGTCAAGCAAGGTATTGAGAACCCGCCCAACATCCTTATATTGTTCCAACTCAATGGACATCATCTGAAATCCACACATGTCATTTGTATGGAATCAAGGAGAGTCATGATAAGCACCTCCTCCGCAAAGTGGAACATGAGAAGGAACCCATCATGAATATAGTTCAATATGTGGATCTTGCATGTGCTCAGCTAGCCTGGAGTTTGGACTGCAAGAGGTTTACCCAACGAATGTATGTGTGAGGTACTGAGTAACCCAATGGCATCCCTGGAATCTCCTATGACCCCTCCACCTCCCACAAGAACACCCCTGATGAACACAAACCCTAGGGAATGCACACTGGTTGCTTGGAAGGATAAGTTTGTGTTCCTGACACTGAGTATTGTAAGTTGTGCATTTGCAGAGTGTGATCCCTGTGCCACATGCCTGACATAATCAAATGTGAAAACGGTGTACCCTGGTGTTGGAGTGCTACTGACCCAAGATGTTAGCACTGATCCTCTGTGTGTGTCTATGTTTATGTTGCAATATGTATCCCATCAGCTGTTCCATCTCTTCTTTATGGATTTGGTGGTCCGCTTACACTGCGTTGTGGACCTAACGCCAGGCATGTTTCGTCCGTGCACCAGAACCACTGGCCCCCTCCATGGAGAACAAGATGTGTTCCCTCTCAGTGATACTATGCACAAGATCCATATTCTCCTCGAGGGAGTACATGGGGTCCTGCAGTCTGTCTTCCTCCTCACCAACCTGGGAACTGTCAGAACTTAGAGAGTCGATTTGGGGTCCAGGCCCTACCTGCGCTGTCCATGGCTGTGTGTACTCCTGTAGCACATCCCCTTCGGTTCCCACTGGTGTGTTGTTTCCTCTCAGTTTTATACCTGTGCGCAGCTGGGTACCCCTCCGCCCAGCTTCTCCCCCCCTCCTTCGCTCACTGGGGATCCCCTGCTCTCTTTCCTCCTTTCCTACTCCTCTACCCATGCCTCCAGCCTTCACTTGTCTCCCTCCCATCTTCCTATCACTCTTCTATCTATCTCCCTCACACAGCCACTCAGCCCCACTGGCACTCGGTCACAGTTACTCTCTGTCACTCCCTTGCACTCACAGAATCACACTATATAAATGAAAAAAAAAAGATGTGTTGTGTGTTGAAAAATAAAAGATATGTGTGTTTGTGTGTATGCTTTTGTGCAATATGCGTCAAAGTGTATTATTTGTATATTTAAATGCAATGCTGTCCACTCCCCACTCCATATACCTCTCTGTCTGCTCCTCTCTCTTTCTCTATCACTATCCTCTTCTCCTGGGCCCTGTGTTCAAGCTCTGAGAACCTCCAAACACAGGCAAGGTATATCAGTTATTATGGGGTATATATATATATATATAAGTTTATTTGAATGTACTTGTTACTTGGTGTGTTGTGATTGGCTGCGAGTTTGAATTTTTCTTGACAACGTTTAGCGTCACTACATAATGTTGACCATTAACTTCTTTTCTTTGAAGCTGACATATCTGGTGTTGTTTAGTGACTGAAATGAAGGCACAGTGATGTAAAAAAAAAAAGGCGAAATGCATTTTTTTTTAACTGTGCTCGTTAGCCATTCTGGTAGACGGCTTATTGCATAGCTGTGCTACTCAGATATGGCTAAGATTGGTAATGATTTTCGTCTTATCGGCTTTTTTACCGTGCTTTATTAAATCGAGTTCCTGATCTTGAGGCAATTCCTAAAGGGTGTTTGGAAGGCTCTCTCCACTTCTACACTGATTATCGATAAATAATTCACTGTCTTTGCAGGGTCAACCCTATTCCCTGCTCAAAACCTTTTATACAACTGGAAATGTACAAATCACATATTTTGTCTTTCCATGAACCCAGTAGCACAGGGATTGGCAAGGAAGGAAGATTATGCCTGCTTAGACACATATTAGTGGTCAGCAATCAATGAGGTAGTGGAATGAGCCTTCATGTGACTCATATGAGAGATTAGGTGAGTGACTCAATGAGTCAATCCAATTTTACTTTAAGGGGATTAATTCTGGGGGTTGCTTCTCCATGAACATGTATATTAGTTATTTTACTAGTGAGTTAACAGTATTTTTTGTAAGACATTTTGAGGAATAGATAAGAGCATGTGATCGATAACAAGGGAAAACCAAGAGCCATTTTTCTGCTGCCCAGAACACCCACCCCTTGTATTCTTATTGCCCCAATAATTCAATGTTTGTTGAGGTTTACATATTTCTATGCCAGGGGGATTAAATTGCAGCCCCTCCAGCTACTGATGGACTCAGGCACCATCATCTTCAGCCAGTCATTGGCCAGCTGAGGATGATGGGAATTGTAGTCCAACAATAGTTAGAGGAGACTAGGAGTTGGTCACCAATGGCCTATTAACAGGAAGCCACGCTAGCGTCTAGATGTTTTGATGACGGTGAAAAGCAATGTTGCCTATTCTACGGCTAGTCAGCGCTCAAGAGCATCACATTTTAGCTCTCTAGTGCCATTATAGAGGGCATATTTCCATATACATATTAGACTAATCCTGTCCAAAAGGGTGGTACAGTTCCAAAATGATGGGCAAGTCCCTTCTGCATGGGAATTACCAGCCAACCCCAGATGTACATTTCAGCTTTGTTTGGGCCTCATCAGTGGGGTGCAATTGGTTTCTCTAGGCACTGAGAGCAAGGGGTCCACATTTGGATTACCTTTTACAGCGAGATGGGCTGAGGACAAACAAGAGCACAATAGCTTGTTCTACAGCTAGTCACCGCTCAATTGCATCACATTTTGCTCTCTTCTGCCATTAGGGAGATGTCCCAAGAGTTTTCAAAACAACAAGCCAATATTTGCGAGAGGCTTGAGGAGGAATAAAAGCAATGCTTCCTGTTCCATGACTAGTCACCGCACGACAGCATCACAAATTAAATCTCTAGTTCCATTACAAAGTTCGACATATTATTATTTTTTATTTATGTAGCGCCAACTTATTCTGCAGCACTGTAAATGGGCAATAGACATGCAGAGATATAAACAGTACAAATAGAACATGGAAAACAAAAGGATCAGAGAGCCCTGCTCGTAAGAGCTTACAGTGTAAAGGAGATAGATATTAGACTAATCCTGCCTAAATGGAAAGACTAGTTCTTGAGTGATGAGCAAGTCCCTTCTACATAGGAAATCCCAGCCAACACAAAGCTTTCTTTTTGGCCTTATTTGGGCCTTGTCAGTAGGATGCAGTTTGTTTCCCTAGGCATTGAAAGCAAGGGATTCACATCTGGATTACCCTTTACGCCTACAAAATATACATACCAAAATGTGTGAAATTCTGAGTACAAACAAGAGCACAATGGCTTGTTCTACGGTTAGTCACCGCTCAGATGCATCACATTTTAGCTCTCTACTGCCATTAAAGAGAAGAAATTTCCACATACATATTAAACTAATCCCACCCAAAAGGGTAGTCCAGTTATAAGCAAGTCCCCTCTGAACAGTAACACCAGCTAATCACAGCCATACATTTCAGCCTTATATGGGTCTCGTCAGTGGAGGTGCAACTGTTTTCTTTTTCACTTTTTCTTTTCATTATGCTGTCTGCTAGTTTTTTGGCCTTACCTTTCGCTCATCCTCCATAATGCAACCCTCCACTCTATGTATAAGCATATCTCTGTGGGATTCTAGCAAGTGATGCCAGCATTAGGTGCAGAACAATGGGGCACAGTTTTGTGGCTATTGGGCCTAGGAGGGTGATAGGCAAGATTCTACAAACTCAGTGTTTTTTATTGTGTGTATTTATGTATCTCCAATAAACACCACTTCTTCTTGTGCTCTGTGGCTATCGTGGCTAAATATGTATAAGTATATAAACATTCCCAGCTATTTAAATGGGGCTCTTAACCACCTGAATAATAGCATGTTGTGAAACAATGCATTTTTGACTTCCCGTATTCAAGGGGTTAGAAAATGAATTTAAATCACTGAGTATTTTTCTTCTCCTCTATGGTGCAGAATGGTCCCAGAGTTGCTCCACTTTCCTTTGGAACATAGGGTGCTTAGTATTGTAAAATATATTTTGTATAGATCTTCTTTAGCATTGAAAAATGGTATTCCTACTGTTGAGAGATGCTTTATTCATGAGTATGCAACAAAAAGATCTGCAATGGTAACAGCACCAGCACAGAATGGAACTCTAGATCTGGGAAATATGAAAGGAGAAGCAAACTTTTGCAGTAAGAAAATATACATTATTTGGGTTTTCCTGCTGAGAAAAAAAGCATAGTCCCATTGTTGATAAATATTTCACTCAAAAGTAATTAGAGCACAGATTGTTTTTAATCACTCTGTTAGCAACAGTGTTGACTGGTGTCCAAAAAGCACTTTTTTGTTTATAATGCACTTTTTAGGAGAACTTGAGTCCTAAACTACCGTCTCCATAGCACTGCCGTTTTTACTCCTGGGTGTTGCTCTTGTAGGCCAGGGGACCTCTGACTTCTGTGTCTACAGGCTGTTGACTCATCTACAAAGTGAGATTGAATGAAATCTATGGAGATTGTTGATGGAGATTGCACAATTCAGAGGTGAGTGTGATGTAATTATCAAAGGGTTTAGCAATCACTTTATCAAGTGGTGTCTGCCTCATTGGCATTCACATATAAATAATTACATTATAGTGCAATTACAGCCCTGCTCCATAGTAACTGTTAGGAACAGCGCCATCTGGCGATAAAAGGAAAGTAGCAGTAAGGTTTGAATGGAAAATCTCCAAGCAGTGGGTGTACCCTTGTTTTACTCAACATGAAAAGAATTGCAATATGTATTTTTTTCATCAAATAAAAAAACAATTATCTTTTAAGGAATAAAATACTGAAACAGCAGATGTGATTTTCCATGACAGTGGTGGTTCCCAAACTTGTCCTTGTGCCTACCCAGCATTGCAGCTTTTCAGGCTCTCTTCTCATGCTCACTGATTCATTCTGGAAGATCCTCTTGTGCTAATGATAGAATTGCATGTGCTAAATGTAAGTGATAATGAACATGCATTGTTGGGGGCTTCAGGACATGTTTGGGAAAAACTGTTCTATGGAAATACTGACATCTCATACGATAAGAGTGCATGGATATTATGAGAAGAAGACAGAAAACTTACTAAGAAATTCAAAGGTTGGACCAAGATTGCAGTAGACAGACTGGTTAGATTGATTAGCATCCAACTAATTAGTTTTAGCAAATGGCATTTAGCTTCTCAGCCCTTTCGCTGCCCATCACAGGGTCAAACCCAGGGTTTCCAGAGAGAGATTTACAAAAAATAAATATACCTAGAATTGGTTTTATGCAATTATTTACAAACTAGTTGAACAACCTGTTAAACGGGCCACAGTGCCACTGCCACCCGGTCGCGGGGCAGTCACACGCAGTAGAGACTGCCCGCGCCGCGGCTGATACAGAGGTGGATGCTTCTTTGGAGCGTTCAGCTCTGTATCAGCCGCGGCGCAGGCAGTCTCTACAGCGCATGACTGCAGCACGCTCAGCAGTGTCTACTGCACATGTCACAGCGTTACACACGTTTTAACGAATTATTATATAGGATAACCATTGTTTTTCCCTTTTCAAAGTCAAGCAGAGAACATCCTGCATACCAGGGCTGGACTGGCCTACCGGGATACCGGGAAAAATCCCAGTAGGCCGCCAGCACTGGGCTTCATTGGGGGCCGGCCGGGGCTGCTTAAATAAATGTACCAACTTTACAAAGCCAATCATCAGCGGCCGCAAGGTAACAAGTGGCCGCAGAATTTGAAAGGCCGCATATAGTGAGTGGAGGCAGGTCGGGCCTAGACCCAGTGACGTCAGAAGCAGTGTGGAAAGCACTGCGTCTGCGCACCGGGTAGGCCGGCCGCTCCTACCTTAAACACTTGCCTGCGGAGACTGAGCTGAGCGGGAGGCTGGGAGCAGAGACTGCGTCAGCAGACGCCAGACACGGTCACAGGCAAGGGGGGGGGGGATCAAGAGGGTTTATATAGAGGGAAAAGGGGGATCAATAGCGGGTAAAAGAGGCAGGGGGGGCAAGAGAGAGAAAAAGAGACAAAAGGGAGAAAAAAAAAGAGGCAAAAGGAGAAGGATCAGGAGGCAAAAGGAGGGTGGACCAAGAGGCAAAAGGAGGGGGATCAGGAGGGGGAGAAAAAGAAAAAATGTTGAGATCAAGAGTCAAGAAGGGGAGAGAGAGGCAAAAGGGGGATCAAGAGTTAATGAGGGGGAAAAAGAGGCAAAGGGGAGATCAAGAGAGGAAAATGGGGGACGGGAGAAAAAGGCAAGAGGGGAAGAAAGAGGCAAAAGGGGTGAATCAGGAAGGGGGCAGAGAGAGGCAAGAGGGAGAGGAAGAGGCAAAAGGGGGATCAAGGCAAGAGTCAAGGCTGGATTAAGGCAAGAGGGGGAAAGAGGCAAAGAGGGGGATCAAGAGGAGGAGAATGGCAAAAGGGGTGATGAAAAGACAATGGGGGAAAAAGGCAAAATGGAGGATCAAGAGGGGTAGAGTGGTAAAAGGAAGATCAAGAGGGGTAAAGAGAGGCAACTTGAGAAGAGGGGGAATCAAGACCGGGTGAAATAGGCAGAGGGGGGGTCAAGAGTGGGAAAAAAAGAGGCAAATGGAGGGGGGATCATGAGGTGAAAGGAGGGGCAATCATGAGGCAAAAGGAGGGACCAAGAGGCAAAAGGAGGGGGAGAAAGGGGGATCAAAAGGGAGAAAAAGGCAAAAGGAGGGGGCTCAAGAGTCAAGAGGGGGAGAACGAAGCAAAAGGTGGGAATGAAGAGTTTTTTTATTCCCAGTCTGGCCCTGCTGCATACCCAGACTATTAAGGGACTACATCTTCCATTATCCTCAGCCATCTGAATCTTGGAGCAGGTTGCCCCACACTAGGCAGAAGAAACAGCTGTGGTGCTTTCAGATGTATATGTAGCAAATATACTAAGGATCAACAATATAAATGTGTAATGAAAGTGTACTCACACAGAGCTGTCCACCGGTTGGTATGATATCAACCAGTATATGAGGTTAACCTGCCCCTGTACAATTGCTCCAGTTGTCAATGGAAAAATCTTCAATGAATCATCAGCAGTCTCCCAAAAAGACAGCGATTAGCACATAAAGTAAAAATTAATAATGTAAGATTTATTTAAAAAAAGTAGAAAACATGAATACATTTGTAACTTTTATTTATAAATCTTGCATTATTTGTGGTGGTGATCGCTGTCTTTTTGGGAACTTTCCGATGGTTCAATGAAGTGACTGGAGCACTTGTATTAGGGAAGGTTACCCACTGCAGCCATATGCTGGTTGAAGTTAAACCAACCGGTTGACAACTCTGAGTACACTTTCATTACATATTTATATTGATGAGCCTTAGTATGTTTGGTACATATACTTCTGAAAGCACCACAGCTGTTTCTTCTGTCATAACGGGGTGGGGCAACTTGCTTCTGAAAATGCCTCAGCTGTTTCTTTCTGTTTTTGTTCTTCTTTCTCTTTTGAGGAGGATTATTTGGGGAGCAGCTGATTAGAAGAAATTCTCTGTGGGGGCAGTGAACTATCCCCCACATGCTTTAATTGCTACTGTAAAAGTTATGGGTGGCAACATAGATATGTGATTAGGATATTATTTCCCTAGTAGTTTTCATTTTTTTGCTGAATACATTAAACCTTTGAGCTCCACATTGTCTTTTTCTTGTTTGCGCCCACACCATTTGCCCAACATAAACAAACATTTCTCATTACTGGGTGCCAAAATTTGGTGTCTCTGAAAATAACACAAGTGGGATTTCTGGGCAACTGAGAACCCCTCTATAGGCTTGCCCTCAGTCTTAACTTGGAAAAGTATGTGATCATATTAACTATTTGCTGGGTTGACTTATGCAAAAGGATGGGGTTCCTGGACAGCTCCATTCTTAGGGTGTATCTAAGAACAAAGTTGGGAAGTAAGAAGGCTTTTGGAAAATAATTAAAGTATTTGTGGTCATGGCAAGTCATCGATAAATGGAAATATTGTAGTGTCGGAAGTGGTATGCCCTTGTCCTATTTGATGAGTAGGCCTAAGAGAGGGCCTACTAAGAAAGAGGGAAAGGGCAGTATAAAGAAAAGAAAAGTAAGAAAAAAGGGGCGATTGGAAGGTTAACCTGATCTTCACACAGGAAGCTCCAAAGACCCATAAGGTACCAAAGAGGCCAGTATAAAATTATCCTGCTGGCCCTCCCACAGCTTCAGGCTACCAATAACCTTCCATTCCTGTTCCTGCCTAGTCATGAATACACAGAAATATTGTAGTGTCCTTGTCTGTCCTGATGAGTAGACCTAAGAAAGGGCAAAAATTAAAATTACAAAATCTTAATTAACACCTTTAGTCACATGAATACAAACTATAAAGAGATCATACTGGTAGTACTTGAAAAGCTTGACTGATCTCTGTAGCTGGTTGTGGTACATCAGTGGTGTTACAGGATGATTTCCAATAGCCAAGCTTTTTAATAATATGCACTGAAATATGATTCTTAGAGGCCGCAGTGGCCTCCTCTCTTCTAAAAGAGTGCCTGGAAGAAGCCATGGGATTCCAGCCTAAACTAGTAATAAAGGGGTTTATGCAGTACATAAATTTATTAGAAGTCAGTGGCTTGTTATTGTACGTAAGTAGCGGGTTGGTTTTAGGTTTGTCATGAAGTAATAGTAGGTATGAAATGAAAATCAACGACAGTTGATAAAAACTTCTGTGACTGGTCCAACCTGATTGGTCTTGGATCGGATCTAGACAGTCTGAGTACATAATGGTCTGACTTGCTACTGAGGTCTGACATTTCAAAAATCTACTTGAGTTGGATGAGGCCGTGAATTCCCCAGGTCTACGGAAACCATAGTACCATGGCCACCATGAATGTATTATTTAACTGGGGTTCAAACAGGACTGTTTTCAGATTATTGGCTAATTGTTGGAACAAAACCCCATCTATAGGGAGACGTGTACGGACTTTGACTGGTGAAGCTTTCTCTATACCTCATAGTAACTTTTTTATAGAGTGGTAAGTGAGGAGTGGCCTAAAAGTGGGATCTGTAATTTGGCAAAAATGTTGAGTTCAAGCTAAATATATTTTTATAGTAGAATAAGGCAGATGTAGTGAGACATGGCAATAAGATATAAAAGCTAGAATACTGTTAATGGCCAAAGATTCAGAAGGCCTGTATACCCTAATGAAACTCCCAAATAAGACCCAGGCTTGTCATAAGTTTTCAGCGTGTTTGTAGATAGAGCTTTACCCATCAAGGATGCAGTGCCTTCTAGGTGGCAATTCAATGCAGCATTTGTGATTCCACTGGAGGCAATGGTGTGGGAAAAGGGTCGGCAGATGGGTGAAGTCTGTGGAATTCCTGAAATTTGAGTTGTGAAAGAATGTCAGCCTTTATATTGACCTTACTAGGTAAAAACTGACATTTAATGAAAAAGGCATGATAGTGTTGGAAGAATATCTGGCTTTATTCATGATCTGCTCTGTAACCTGAATGTCTGTATAGTGTATAGAAAACCACCATGCGGCCTGTCCATAAATGACCCCTAGAGTCACCACAATAGGGTATATCTCTAACAAGGATGAGGTAATATTGAAATCCGGGATAGTGCATACTTCAGGAGGCCATGCTGCCACCAACCAGTGATACTGATAAATGGCTGCAAAATCCCCTGAAGCTGGCAGGTCCGTAATCACAAAAGGTGAATCTGAGGTGGCACTAAGAATGAACATAGTGCGCCCATTCCAGGTCCTCAGAAAACATGACCACATGGCCAAATGGGACTGAACTGTTTTGTCCAACTGGATTCTACCTTGTACTACACGTCCATCAGACAATATAGTAAGTAAATAAGAAATAAAAGAGTGCCCTTGTGGTATAATTCTCATGGCAAAAGTTAACATGCCCAATAGAAATTGTAACTTCACTCTGTGACAGGTTCAGATATATGAATACCAAAGGAACTCTGCTTGAATGCGTTGAAGTTTCTCTGATGGTAGGCAAGCCCCTATAAGGTTAGTATCCAAATGAGTGCCCAAAAAACACAGACACTGGACTGGCCCTACTGTTTTTTCTTGTGCTACTGGTATGTGTAACTCACTAAAAATAACCAAGCCCTGAGGGAACACATGTATGGACGGCAAGAAATCTGTCTAGATAGTGGATAACCATAGGGGATCAACACACATTCAGCAGAATCAAGCACAAGGTCTCTGAGAACAAGTCAAATAACCTTGGGCAGCTTTTAGCCCAAAAGTGAGGAAAGTAGCAAAATAATACCTATCCCTCCATCAAATCCCATGAAGGGAAGTATGCAATGGAAGCAACTTAAAGGCATATGAAATGTTCACTCTGGATAACCATTAGCCTCTGCCTGATTGAACGATTAACTGAATTGCATCATCCTCTGAAGCATATGAGGGAGAGAGAATTCCCCTGAAGGTATCAGTGAATTGATGACAGGAATAAATGATGACTGTGGGGAAGACATAAATTATTCTTAGGAGAAATACTACGTGAAGGCAGGCACCAAGATCCTTTCAAACCTGACCAATATATAAAAGACCACACCAGCAGCTACTATCCAAACCTGTTAGTGGACAGGTGAAACAACAAATTAACATAAAAAAATGCAAGTAGAGTGCTAGTGTAGTCTATAAAAATATTTCAATGGACAACAATAAGTCTATAGCCTGTGGATCTAACGTGGCTGACTGCAATGATTGTAAGTTTGCATATATCAAAGATTCTGAGGGAAGCCACTATGGATGCCTTCCATAAAGCCTGTACAATAAACTCCACTAAACTCTGTGAAAGATGAGACCTAAGACAGAATTACAAGCTAGGGACATGGACCACTAGTAAAGGTTTGGGATAAAGCCGCAGGGGACACATGGTTTAAAGGTGGTCCCTATGACAATTTATATAGACGTGCAAAAGATAGCAAGCCATGAATACAAAAAATTAGACCTGAAAAATGGCCGCAGAACAGCTCTGTGTCCAATTTACCCCAGTGTGGGATATAGTTTAGTTGAGCTTGAGCTGCCGCCTCCTTCACTGAGAAAGAATGGTGGTAGTCGTAGAATGCATAACCACCATACTTATGGCCCAGCTCAACCACCCTAAACATATACAACTGAGACTTGTTCACATGAACATACCCTATTCTCAATGCCATCCTGAGAGGAAAAAAGTAAAGACACAAGGTTGATATCCTTACCATTGAGGATTTCTCTTTTAAGGGGCACAGGTACAAAGTGGGCAGGAGAAATCACTGGTTGGCTGATGACTGGGAAACTAGTCCCTGAGAAACTCTCTGACTGATCTGGACAGGGGACCTTCATAACCTGTTGGCTTAGCTGGGAGGATTTGATCAAATATAGTCGTGCAAGAAGGGAAGCTACTGATGCTGCCAAACTAGCTAAGGAAGTCTGGATAACAGTTAAGTCTGATATGTGACATGATGACGTAACAGAACTGACTAAGCCTAGGAGTTTGGGGAGCAGGAAACAATAATCTGAATAATTCAGCTTTGTGTGCTGAAGTGGCAAAAGGAATGCCTCATCTATGAAGTTCAGCCACAATAAAAGACTTGGTGATCCTTGACTGCAGGATATCTCATCGTGTTCTTATCTGTTGGACAACCTGACTGAATGAAGATCTGTCTAATGCCCTATAAAACATAATCTGTATGCATAAATACTAAAGCCAACTTATTGCTCCATAAATTCTTTAGATCCTAAAGAGACAACAGAGAAAAAATGGAAATCTAAACTTACTTTGATAGCAAGGGAGACAGAGGCAGACGAGACACTCAGAGTCAGCATGCTTTCTGTGCTGCCTGTGTCTCTCACTATGCCGGTACATGTGATCGTTGCTACGGCGATCACATGAACCGGCACAAACTAGAAGGGCTAGTCTCGGAGCATTCAGTCTCAGCCTGGAATTAATAATAGCAGCGTGCACGGAGGCACGCTGCTATCATTTAAGCCATGACGGTCCTGGTACGTCATTGGTCCTTAAAGCAAATCCAGCCATGACGTACCAGGACCGTCAAGGGTCCTTAAGGGGTTAATGCACAAGGAGCTACTCTGGTTTCCTTGCACTTTCTCAGTTCACGAATGAATGACAAATTAATTTGCAAATACATGGCCAGATTATGGGCTAGATTCAATAACCGACAGCTGAAAAAAACAGCTGACAGCATTTTCTTCAATCACAGTAAGCTATTCGATTACCTGTGCCATGAAAAAATGCAGACAAAAAAAAAAAAACCTGCCAGGCGCTAAAATTAGTGGTGTTTTAGCCCATTCAAAGTAAAACAAACACCATACATTCATTTGCGTGCATCAGCCCCTAGGATCTGATAAGGGACCCACTTTATCATGGGAAATTTAAGAACTAGTTTGTTTGGCCGTAGAGTCCCTTACTGGATTTCAAAACAGCCGACCCAGCAATTGAAATAAAACAAAAAGTAAAAAAAAACCCTAAGTCCCAAGTGGATGTATCGATATGGGGGCTGATATGATATGGTAATATTTACTTACATTTTCTCATATGCAAGTGCAATTGATCATTAATGAATATTTAAAGGAGAATGCTAAAATCAAAAACCATCTATGATCAAACACTACGTATGCATTGAGACACAGAGAATCATAATAATCTATAGGGTGTGAGTTATCAAAAAAGCACTATATATTTCTAATTCAGCAATACAGTAAATATCAATACAATTGTATAGCAAATACGATTAAAAATCTTAAAACTCTCTCTAGCACAGTTAAATTGAAGCTTCAGTTGTCAATCACAATAGTCCATCTTCATGCATGCATCTTATAACATCTGTAATCCAAAAGAAACTCTTCTGATCTTATAGTTGGAAAGTGTTTGGGTCCTGTGTGAGTACCTCATCTACTGTTCTCCGATAACCCCTGGTGACTTCTCTTAATATTTAAAAGTAATGTATTGAATTCCCACTGATCTTCTTTAGTGGTTCTCTCAGCTGTTCATAGCCTTCTATGAATCTTCTCTGCTGTATTCAAGCCTGTTCACTGTTGGCATTGGGGTGAGGACTGTGGGTAGACCCTTATTTAACACACTTGATCTAGAGCTCTCTGTGCGCTTAATTGAACTCATAAGTGGGCAGAGATCTTTATTAGTATAAATATAGACTTTGTAACGATTGACCTAATGTCACTCTTTTATCAGTGCCTCCGGCAGGTAAAATCAAAAAGTGTCTATATATCTTCCGTATATCTACAGCTCTCTCACACTGAGGTTCTTTTTCATCAAGCTAAAGGGATGCAGTTCTAGAGAAAACAGCACCATATGGTTGATAAGAAAATGCTACAAATGTCTATTGATTTAAATGAGGCTTTTAACCACTTGAAAACTAGAGAGGTCTCCAACACTTTGCTCTGAAAAGATTGTCACCACAGAAGGAAAACAATTTGTATCGACTCATCATTTACTATCTGAGCTGACACCATGAGATTTAATTAAACTCAGAAACCATGGTTTCCATTAAAAGCATCATTATCAATAGCATGCCATCCAAATGTTCCAATTACAGAGCAACTGTCCTGATTTGGGAATTAAGTCCCAATGTTTCAGGCTGCATCCTCTGTAATGGTTTCCTGAAAATTTGATTGTTCAGTGACTAAAACTTTTGAATGACCATTGGCTACATACTGTGACTCTGACTGAGTAAAATCTACTAGCCATTCATTGTACTGGATAGTGCAACCAGTCAAACAGAGCACAAGCCGTGAACAATCAGATGTAGTATAAGGCTCTGTAAGCTTGGCACGGACCCTGAATATAGAACTAAGAGTACATTTCACTGCTGATTGCAATCTATTGCAATCAGCATTGAAACTAACACTCATAACTTACATTCACTATAATAACTGATCCATACAGCTTACTCTTTGAAATCTGTGGGTTAAATCTATAGACTACCAGTTCTGATGGTCGGTTTCCCTGTAGATTACAAGCTATGTAGTTGTAAGAACATTGTCGCAGTGTGCATGTTCTGTGTTTATATGGGCTACTTCAAACTCAATTGGGACACACCATACAGTGCTTAAAAAAAACACCTTCAGAGCCTTAGTGTGCATTCATGCTGTTCTAACATTCAGTCTAGTCACTGTGCCAAGTATGCCTCCTAATACTTTGACTGTTTGCCCACCGTTCTGTCTGTCACCTGCCAAGTGACTTCTAATCATGTCATGCTCTGTCTATATCCTGCTAAGAGACCTCTGATAGTCTACTAAATCATGCTCAGTGTGTTCCCAACCGAGTGACCTTTGCCAGTCTTACAATTAGTGACTATCCGTTCTGGTGCTGACCTATGGCTCTGTCGGACTACCTGCTCTGTGAATGATCCTTGGCTTAGTTGGATAACCAATCTGGTGCAGACCTGTAGCTCTGGCTGACTAACTCCTTGTTTCCTTCCGATTTAGTCTGACTTCTCCCAAGTGCGGACCTGTGGCATTGCAGAATATTCATTTTCCCATTGCTGGGACTGATTATAGAGAATCTCACGGAAGCAGTCTCCTATTCCTGATAGTTGTCGCTTGCTCTGTTGTGCGCTTCTCTCTCATACCATTTATTGATATAATTCTGATTCATTGGCTGTACCTAATAAAGTTGGTGTTACCTATAAGCACTTGTCCTGAGTTTCTTTGTACGTTCCGTGACACCACTCTGTTGGTAAATTGTATGGATTTCAGGTTCTAACATTAATTTTGCCTGTTATTAATGTATGTGGAAAAAGAAAGAGCAAACTAATGGCACTATCAGTCAGTAATAGGCAGAAAAGGAGACTGAGGTAAAAGTGGCAGCAAAAAACAATAGCGCACCAAGCTAAAATATAAAATATATACATAAAATAATCCACGGACACGTCTTCACCTAAATCTATATATATAACTGGCAGGGGAAACAAAACAAACTATTTGGTATAATACACAGACCATAATCCACCCAAAACAGATTGCTGTCAAGAAAGTTTATCCACTAAGAATAAAATATAATCCACACGTGAATCATGCAGAGGATGTGTCTATAATTCCAAGGAATCACCTTCATGCACAGTTCAGTACTGTCCATCTAACAAAGGGAAGAGCTCCGGCTCTAAATAGGAACCAAAGTATTGCTATCTTCCAACGTAGATAACAAAAGAGATGTAATGATATTCTCTACTCTGTTGGCGTAACTCCACAATATGGATCTTATCTGAAATGTTCCTTAAAAGACAATAAAATCACACAATAGTGCAATATATCCAAATCAGGGGAACCCTCCCTTCCCACTCGTTATACTCACACTATAGCAGTATAGCAGTGCGTATCATATATAGATAGTAGATTGATGAACCAACACAATCGGTGACCATAACATCATAAGTTAATTCTAAAATAAACATAAAATCCAAATAAGTAGTATCTTAGGTGAACATAAAAACTAAACCCTGTAGTAAATTACCAGATTCGGACACACAGGTAAATTACAGTGTCTGATGTCACTACCAGTGCTGCAGTCCCAGACTCAGACTAACGGGTAGGTAGAAGGTCCACTTACTGACTCCAACCAACTCTTTTCATAAAAGGTACTTCATCGGGACTAAGGCTCCATAGGGCCCTATAGAAAAAGGAGGAATGGTCCTCACCATCAGCACACAAACAGAGATATAGAAATATACCTCAGAGATGGTGCCTACAGGAAGAGAATATATGTGGAAAAACTGGGAATTAAGGAATCCCAAAGAAAGACCCCTGTGTTTATGGCAACCATCTAAATTTAAAAGCAATATCTTTATTCGTTCTATTAAAACAAATGATACTATTGCATTCAAAAGAAAGAAGGGGGTATTAGTAAAATATAATCAAGATCCTCACTAGGGGGTGTATGATAAATAAATGAATATACAATAGTATCATTTGTTTTGATAGAATGAATAAAGATATTGCATTTATATTTAGATGGGTGCCATAAATATAGGTATCTTTCTTTGGGATTCCATTCTTTCTAGTTATTTTACATAGAGCCCTAGGCAAGGTAACAATCTGGGGTTCCACATCTCATGATCCAGTGCTTCTGACACAGAGAGCTGCTACCAAGCACTGGCATTGCAGTTCTAATTTAAGGGGGAGCAAGTGAATGATGCTGGTCTCTTAAAAAAAAAAGGGCATCTGACACAATATGTTAGCAGCAACACTAGCAGGACATTTGTATGTGACCCATCACTTGCAGCCAAGGCCCCTCATATGGCCATGGGCCCTAGGCAGTAGCCAAGATTACTATATTGGATTATATGGCCTGGATGGACAGTGTTCTTGTTGATTTATGGGTCTGTTTGCCATTAACAACATATATGTGCTAATAAAAGAAATAAAGGCTTATTTAATACACTTGGTTAAATGCCATAATCTACATGCAATGCTCTAATTATATACCAAGTGTGCTTTAACAAGTTATATGTATGAAAAAAATATTGTTCAACTTTATTTTTATTTAATAAAAAAAAAGTCACAGAAATTATTTAGGGTTTATTTTCTCAACAGTGACCATTGACTTCCCAATACTGGCACAAGTGTAACACCTGATGTATTTAATAAACATACACCATGAAAAAATTCAACTGATAATTATTTAAATATATATAATTAATAATATCATCCTATATAATAATTAGTTAGAATGTTTGTCAGAGGCAATCATGCACAGTAGAGACTGCCCGAACGCACAGAATGCTGGGAGTTCGGAGCTGGGAGCATTCTGTGCTTTCGGGCAGTCTCTACAGTGCATGAATGCATTGGTGGCAGGGCGCAGAGCAGGAACAGCCTCTTAACCCTTTGAGTGCCAGAGGGATATGCAGCAATGCGTTGCATACCCCTCTGGCACTCAAAGGGTTAACATCACTCAGACCTTGGCTCGTGTACACGGCTTTTACATTAGTTGGGTAATAAATCAATAAAATTATTTAGATCTGGCAACAAAAAAACATGGATCACTGTGAAAGAGGAAGGCAATGTTGAGCACATTAGAAGGTGCACACAGATATATGAAAGCCCCAGAAGAACTGGCAACTGAGCACACTGGCAAATAAAGACACAGTTCAACATCAGAAGAGTTGATATGGAATTTTCATGACATATATTTATTAGATAGAACATGAGAATCTGAGAAACCAGTGATTCATGTTTGAGAATAAATATGGAGAAGAAAATGTTTTATTCATTAGTGAGTACGTGCACCCTGGGAGGCAGTGCAGATTAGTATACAAGAAGGTATGACATCAAAAATATGGGCAATCATGTTTTTTTGGTGAATCTTAGTACATACATCATTGATTTGTGTTAACTAACAGTTGCAGGGTGGACCGTAATGAGTTCTTGAGAAGGTGGCATCCTGTAAGGTTCCACATGTACTTTTACAAAAGACAGGTCCTGGACCGTTCTGGGCCATACTGGTGCTGAGGCTGTCCATGATAACACAAGCGGTCTAGGTTTGGGCAATTTCATGCTGAAGTAGAATGCTAGGACTGTTCTGATGAAATGGTCTGATGACATTTTGTACATCCAAAACCAGCATGTTGTACCAGCATGATATAGTCCCACACCTTTATACCAGTAGCTGTCCCCTGGTAACGTTGGACAATTCACACTTCCTTGTGTCATTGAATAGCACTTCTCCAGTCCATTGTCCGGTTATCATGATATCCAGGACAGAAACAGGAATTGCCAGTGAAAAAAACAGATATCCTTTACTGCCTCCAAGGCATTGAGCTTAGCAGGCAACAATAGTGATAGGCCTTGGCATGGTTATCTTGGCTAAAGATCTCTGACATCAAGTTGTTCTGAAAGACACAACTGTACCAGTAGTTCACTGGAGACCCGTTTTGGGCACACTACTTATTGCATAGGGTTCTCCCAATGACAATCTTTACAAGTAGCAGTCTGACATTTGCTCAGCCAGCACCCTTTATACCCATCTATCTAGGTACCCACAACCTGCAATTATTTTCATATGGTAAAAAGCACATCTCTTAGGCCAGAGTTCATCAAGGTGCGAATGGCTCCATGTGCAAGGAAACAGGATTCCTTTGTGCATTAATCCTTGTCCTATAAAGCAAGTGCCAGATTGTATCTGGCCATCACTTATTCATCAATAACCATGGCCAGATAGAGCTGCCAATTGTATCCACCCGCTTTCCTTTGTAATGTATGGGCCAAACACACTCATACACATTTGCTGTATGTGTATGCCTGGGTATACTGCCTTATTTACTGAATTTTTCCAGGGGAATATGACATTTTATTGATAAATACCCGAAGAGCAGGGTATTTGATATGCTGCTTTTCCTGCACTTTGATGAATTTCAACTTTAGTGTCAAGTGCATAGCGCTACATCTCCCCTTTAAAGGGGTTGCAATTGTATTGCTGAGCAATGTCTGTCTGTCTATCTATATCATACAAGCACGACCACTATAAAATGGTTACATTTACACATTTTTTTCAACACACAAACATGACACGTCTGAGTCTCTATGGAAACAGTAAGAAGGTGTGGACTAAGGATGCCCCTGTCATTAGATAACGCCTTCTCCAGCTTTGCCAGCCTCCTCTAAGGTAGAGACCGCCCCTAGGAGCTCTCCAGCAGCGAAGCTGCCCGCACCCTGATCCACTACAAGCGCTGCTAGTGCCGGAGCTCATCCTGCTGCTAGACCTTCTTCCTGCATCTCTTGCCCAGGAATGAGAAGCGATGTCTGGTGTATCCAGCGAGGAGAAAACATGCCGCAGGTTCCTGGAGCTTTTTCTAGGGGAGTTCAGGGGACCCTTCGGGGAGGAGGACCCCATCCCGCTCCGGCCAGTGTCTGACCACATTACTCCGGAGGAGGTGGAAGGGGAATGCCTGGACCTTTGCCTGCAGCAACTCTGCAAATAGTTAAGTCGTTCAATAATCTTCTGTCTATTCTAGTCCTCTCTAGGCAGGCTCAGTGTGTGTGTGTGTTTGGATTTATGTAGAGGTAGCACATGGCTGCCCAGGCTGTCATAGGATTGTATGTGGGGCATTATATGCTATAAATAGATAATAAAGAGCTCTTCCCCATGATGATGGACAGAGACTTCACATGCATTAAATTGGAGTGATGGCACCCAGGGGCAGCCTGTTAGCTTTTTAATTCTAATCTTTTATTTCTAATCTTCTATTATTGCAAGGCTAACAGCACTATTCATTAACCCGTTGCGTGCCAGAGGTGTACGCAGTGCATTGTATCCCACTGGTACTCAAGGGGTTAAGACCAGGAATGGGAAGACCTCGGCTTCTTGCAGAACCCCTTGGAGAGCAGAGCTACCAAGCAATACTATGTTCTTACAGTCGCACCCCATTATGGATCACGATTGCATGAAGTGATTGACATCTTTGTTATCCAAGAGGTTCTGCAGTCACCAGCCTCGCAAATGGGAGGGAGCTGCTATTATTGGAATCACATAGTCCCAGAGGTGATTGTGACCTAGGCCATCCTCTGTTGGTAGCTGTAACAAGGGGAGCTGTTAACTGCACTAGACCAACTACAACCCATATATTGACAAGGTGATAAGTGACTAGATATTAATTATGAATATAATTATTTACATTTTTGTTGAACACCTTCTGGTTCTCATAGGGTTAAATGGAATGAGTAAACTTCGGGCTGCCAGTCCCTACAAACACACCCGAGGTCCCAAATAACTTACAGCTTGACAACCCCCGTGTTAGATAGACGATGCTAGGGAAGGAATGACTCATTTCACAAGTCACCATTTCTTCAACCATCGCAGTGATCTATGCATTGTGTCCCATTCCCATACTGCTGTAGTGGGGACATTTTGATGCTGAATTACTAAGAAGAACTGGAATAATTCAGGGGTAGCCCAACTGTACTACAGAGGACAATGAAAATCCACCTAATCCCCATTGCTTTAAATGGGGCTTTTAACTCAGTGAATGCTAGCTAGGTATCTACAGCATTGCTTTGCAATGCCTAAGACATCTCCCTAGCAATCAAGGGATTAAAAGTCCTGTTTAGATGCATTAGTATTTGTTTTTGTCCCCTGTGGCTCAGTTGGTTTGCTCCAGAATTAAATAAGATCTTTTGTAGTCATTCAGCTTTTTTTAATAAAACATTTTAGGTATGAGAGTGACAAGTCTTTACATCTACAGGTATTCAGATAAATTGGTTATCTAAGCCATCCTCATTCCATCAGTTGGTTATTTATGAGCTACAAATAACAGGCAAGATTAGAGATCAGAATTCATTGTACAGGTAATTTGGCGCCTTCTATTTTTATCTCAGTTTCCAGTATGTTTCCAAAGTAGCATTCAGTGTAGCAGGGAATAAAAGCTTATCTATAAACCATAACATAAGCCAGCCTATCACTGTTCATCTGGATGCACTTGCTCATCCAAGTGGGGAGGATTGGGGATGCTTTGATGTTGGACACTCTAAATGGGTCATGTGTGGGTTTGTTTTTCAGGAGTGGCACAGTTTAATGTGGGTACACTTTCCCAAGCATAGAGAGATAGGGTAGGATAGCCAGTCCACCTGTTAAACTGAACAGTCAGATGCTGAAGTAATTTATAGTGTAAGCAGTTGGTGTGGTTATCCCAACTAATCTTATGTCTCCTGTTCAAAAGAAAAGTTGTCGCTTTGTGGCAGATCACCTGCATTATAGAGGACAAATAAAAAGGTCCGTTGATTTAAATGGGACTGTTAACCTATTGAATGCTAGAGAGCTCATCCTCTAGCATTCAAGGGGTTAAAACACCTATTTAATTCATTGGGAATATTGTGTATTTTCTCCTCTGTGTTGGTTACTCGGTTTATCCCAGAAGTATCCAGTTTTCATATGAACATAGAGTCTTTAGTGTTTGTTGACCTGCATTCTAAATATATTCAGTACAAAGTTTATTCTCTGTATTTAACCCCTTGGACAATGGAGGCATCTCTAACATGCTAGAGGCTAACAGCTTTGGTGCCAGTAATATATTTGTGATTTCTCCAGAAGGGTTAACCCTTTGAGTACCAGAGAGAGGGGTAAAGCACTGCTCACCCCTATAGCACCCCCTATAGCATTTACATGGAGAGACAACAGTCTGAAATGGTAGAGTGTGGGCACATTCCTGTCGTCAAGTTATAAAATATTTATATTACATGTTGCATATGAATTGGGATACATTTAGTGGGGTGCTTTAACCATCTGAGTGCAAGAGAGTTATTCAACATCTCAGGCACACAATAAGACTGTTTTATCTTCTGGTTTAAGGGATTATTTTAAACAAATTGTTATGAATACAGAACTCTGTAGTAAATTTCATGTTTTACAGGGATGGAGCAAAATATAAACATCTTTGGAGTCAGATAGAGTTTTTAGCAGCCAGCTAGGAGTTTGCAGAGCTGAAGATGCGGTGCATGTATAGAGATGTTTATAAAAATATGCTCCAAATTTAGGAGCCCAAAATGAAATTTTATGAGCTCCTGAGGTTTTTCTGCCACTGATGTCTTGGTTTGTGATGGAATGGTAGCTGTAATCTGCATGTTTGGTAACACTGTTAACCCTTTGAATGCCAGAGGGCTGCACAACACATTGTAGAGAAATGCATTGCGTACCCCTCTGGCACTCAAAGGTTTAAGTAAACAGCTATATATAAAGGCTGTATCAACCAGCCTATACTTATATTGGGATTCATAGACTTTTGCAATTAGGTGACATGGTAATTATGTTGCATAGGTAATTACTCTACTTAGCTTATATTTTCTATCCTCTTTATTGTCTCCATACCTTGTGTTAGTTATGTCAGTTTTCAATTCTCCTTATAGTTTACACGTCTTTGATAGGTGGTAGCCAGTTAATCTATACATACAACTGACGATGCAGTAAAGACTGTTCCAGCAGCCAAGAAGCTGATGCACTAATAAGAAATGAAGCAAACCAGCTGCACCATAAGGAATAAATACAAATTCTTAGCGCTCTCATTGATTGAACCCTTTGAGTGCCAGAGGGGTACGCAAAGCATTGTAAAGCAATGTGATGCATTCCCCTCTGGCACTGAAATGGTTAAATTGGGCTTTTAACCCCTTGATTGCTAAATGCCAAACCAGTGTCTTGGGGACCTCACTGGCATACAAGGATTAAAAGCCCCCTTTAAATCAGTGAGACTATTTACTCATGCCCTGTGGTGTCCTTGATTTGTCCTAGACATATTCCAGTTCTTTTTAGTACATCAACCTCAAAGGGTTAACCAATTTTTTGTTTAACCCTTTGAGTGCCAAAGAGGTGTCCAGTACATTGCAATCTCTCTGGCACTCAAAAGGTTAAGCACTCTTTGGTAGAAGGAAGATTACTAAAGACAGCTCAATAGGAATCTGTGAATAGTACATTTTATTCATTGATGCTTTACAAAGTCTATTAACCCTTTGGGTGCCAGAGGGGTACGGAATGCGTTGCTTTGCAATACGTTCTGTACCCCTCTGGTAACCAAAGGGTTAAACATATTGCATGCTAGTGATGTCCCAAAGCATTGCAGTGCAATGCACTGGAGACCTCTCAAGCATTCAACATGTTCGAAGCCCAGTTTCAATCAATTATTATCATTACTAGTTGAAGAGCCCGTTACACGGGCCACAGTGCCACTGCCAGCCGGTCGCGGGGCAGTCATGCAGAGTAGAGACTGCCCACACCGTGGCTGATACAGTGGCAGCCGGTCGCAATGCAGTGCAGAGCTCCCTGCTCTGTATCAGCCTCGTCACTGGCAGTCTCTACTGCGCATGACTGCGTTGTTACAAACTTTCTAGCGAATTATTATACAGGATTATTTATTTATGTATCTACAACTGATACTGCAGCGCTGTACAATAGGAAATAGACATTTAGCTTTTAAATACACATGGAACATGGAAAACAAAAGGATCAGAGGGCCCTGCTCGTGAGAGCTTATAGTCTAGAGAAAGGTTTGTTCCGGGGGTGTCACATCTGTCATCAAACCCCATAAACGTGTAGGATTTCAGGATATCCTCACATGAATGCAGGTGAATCATTCAGTGGGATAGTCATTCCGAAGGATCTGCCTGAGTTAAAGATATTCACATTCGTTTAACCCTTTGACTGCCAGAGGTGTACAATGCATTGCTCTACAATGTGTTGCACACCAATCTGGTGCTTAGAAGGTTAATTTAGGATATCCTGAAATCATATACAGATTTGAGTGCTCCTGCCTTATGGTGCGGTTGGTGTGTTCCAGAATTGTAACTCTTTAGCTTCAAGAATTGCATCTGTAGACTACTTTATTTATTGTGTTGTAGACTACTTTATTTATTGTGTTATTGTGTTTATTGTGCTTTAGCGCATGAACTGTCAGGTTAACTTCTTCCTGTTTGCAGATAACTGTAATAAGCTGTTTTACATGGATATCCCCTCTGTAAGGAAGTAAAGAGCCCAGCATGTATGTGGGATGTTGTTTGCATTAACAACATTCAAATGATATGTCTAGTATAATCATAAAATTACTGTTAAAGATATAGCATGTGGCAAACAGCTTAGTTTTTTGTGGGCAAGAACAATGACTGTATAGTCACTTAATTTTTTCACAAGAACTGTGTATGCTAACGTGAAAGACAAGTATATAGGACATTACTCATCAAACCAGTTGCATTTTTGGAGCAAACCATCGGCGCTATGGGGGAAAATGAAAATCCCCATTGATTCAATTGGGTGTTTTAATCCCCTGAATACTAGAGAGGTCTTCAGAGCATTTCAGATCATTGCTTTGGAGACCTCTCTAGCATTCAAGGGGTTAAAAGCACCATTTAAATTAATGGGAATCTGGGGAATTCTCTCCCACACCATGGTGCAGTTGGCTTGTTCCAGAAATGTACATCTTTAGCTTGATAAATAAGGCCGATTGTTAATTTTTTCCTGTATTTTTTGGCTGTTTTTATAAAAGCAAGTTTGCTTAGCTATTTTCTCCTTGAAAAAATGAAAGTGCTGTCACTCCATTATGCAAAAGCAGGCTGTGAAAATATTCAGAGATCAAGGCGTTTTCCACTGTGTGGTGATATTGGGCTAATCAAAGGTGTTACTCCTGCATAGTAGGACGTAGCAATTAGATACATGCCACTGCACTGGAAACATCTTGAGACTGCTGTAATAAGAACTGGAGTCATTTTTGGGGTTAACCAACAGCACAACAGGAAAAAATACAAATAACCATTGATTTAAATGAGGCTTTTATCCCTTTGAATGTTAGGGATCACCAGTGCATTGTGGAGAAGTATGTTAAGACCTCTGTAGATTTCAATTGGTTGAAAGCCCCACTTAAATAAATGGGGCTATTTTACTTGTCCCCCTATAATTTAGTTTGCTTTGCTCCAGAATTACTCCGGGGGAGATGCACTAGGTTTCAATGTAATGAAGTGTGTCTGGCGATATGTGGAGATAACTATGCTTTGGAGAATATGACACACTTCACCATACACACAATAAGAACTAAATATGCCAGAGGAGGGGGGAGACATTGATCATTGGCATATGACATGTGTTTCTATCGTGTGGCCCCTGGGTGAAATGCGGCCTGCCTGACCCCAGTATCGTCCCTCCTGAGATTTTGTTTACCTAATGAGCTAGCACACATGAACTAGTAGGCCAGTAAAACCTAACCTCCTTCATGCCAGTGGCATATATTTACCATTATTATTAATAAAAAAATGAATTTGGTCCTCACACTTATGGATTTCTGATTGTATGACTGAAAAAACCTGGAGGCCCCTAGCATATGACATTGGCTTAAAGATGCAGCTGTGTTGTAATTCTGTGTCTGCAGTCAGGTTAATAACCAGGCTAATATGAAGTATGGACAAATGCTATCCACTTTTAAACATGGCAATCTGATCTCCAGGACTGAGGACTGCATAGAATTCTATGGAAATATCTACAATTTGCCAGTCCCAAGAATGCAAATTTGTTTCTGTGAGCTCCAACAGCATAGCCGACTATAAGACCTTAGTGCATAGTCACATAACCATATAAATACTTCCTTAGGAATATGAAAATCACTCATTAAGTCAGATTTCAGTATTCAAAAGAGCAATTGGTGAAAGAGACACTGCAACATCATGTATGAGGTAAAGACTTGGAGAACGCTTGGCAATTTAGGGGTATTTTAATTGAAAACACAGGGATAAAATGAGGAAGACACCATAGTGCATACTACAAGATGTATTTGGGTTAATTTTGCCATAATATTACCAAACTACACCCCTATTGTAACTTAGTGCATCTCTCTTCAGTTCCCCTAAATACTATCAACCTCTGCCACTTTCCCACAATGAAAGTTCAGCACTGTGTAACAACCAACCTGTATCACATGGGTTGCACAACCTTGTCCTTAAAGGGATAGTAATACTTCAGTATTACAAATCCCTATAATGAACACTTCTAAAGTTGCCCTCTCCCTCCCCCTTCCCCGTAGTCAGCATTTTAGCTGACTCAGGTAAATCCGGTCAGAGATCATCAGGTGGCTCTGCAGCAGAGCCGCAATCTCTTTAACTAAAAAAAAACTTTCACTAAAACGGTCTTCTACTTGTGCTTGCAAGCCAAGCACATGTAGAAGACCATTTCAGTGAAAGTTTTTTTCTTAGTTAACGCGATCAGGCTGGGCTGGAGAGCCGCCTGAAGCTCTTACGACTCTCTTCCCTGCAGTCAGCTAAACTACTGACTACGGGGAAGGGGGAGGGAGAGGGCAACTTTAGAAGCGTTCATCTCTCAAACCATAAAGGTTTGAGAGATGACACTGGGGGCAAAACGTTTCTTTTTACAAGGGCTTTAATATAGGGATTTGTAATACTGAAGTATTACTATCCCTTTAACAGTCCATGCCTCCTGCTTGAGCACAGTTGAGTTAAAACTAATTCTACCTATTGCATTTGACCACAACAGGATTGTCACAGCACATTTATTTATCATGACATCAAGGTCATTGTTTCACAACTTTCTAAGTAAGCTTATTAAGTTACATATTTTACAGCCAACATATGCCTTAGAAATGTACACTTTTCTGTTACATGTCACAACCTAAAAAAGCAATATACTACATAATTAAAAAAAAGGTTAGGAACCATTAAGCTATTGAAATAAGTATCTCTTAAAGCCTTTGACAAGAAATGCATTGGGGAAATTGCTTATATCCAAGGGTTTATTTTTTAACAGAACAAGTTACATAGGTAGGAGTCTTTCCTATAGAAGTTACATGTGTGTGCTTGTGTATGTTATATAAAATTTATTTTTTCTATAGACAATATACATTCATACTCTGAATAAGAAAACCCATAGAATAAAAGCCCCAGCAACAATCTGAAGAATCATATAAGTATTTTTAGATAGTAAATTATATTTTAAGTATGTATTACGTCACACTTAAAAAGGCAGCATACTAATTAAATAGAAGTAATTGATGTAGGATAGGCTAATCAAGCCTTCCCTTTAACTGGGAAAAAAATGAAATATAGCGCACTGAAGGTATATACTGAGATCAGAACAGACCTACAAAATAAATTGCTCATAGACGGCCCCAGTTGAAGAAGAGACATAGGTGGTTATGGATTTGAAGGGGTATTAATGTTTCAAAATAAATGCTGCTTCAGTTATTCTTTACAGTTTTGGGCCATGTAGAGTGGTATTATAATTCTAATGTGTAGTTCCTGAGTAAATGAATTATAAAGAATCCCCATCCCACCCCTTTTACCTATTGTAAGCCTCCTCCCCTCAGACGTGGAATGCGGTCGCTTGACCGGACAGCTCACAGTGAGGGAGAATTTTCTGTCTCTAAGCATAAGGAAAAGACTGACCCCCTTGAAGGAGGAGGGCAGGTTTTTCCTTGTCCTAACAGAAGATTGTCCCTTGCTGTGATCCATCTGGACGGTCTTCCTGTGCAACTTTACATAGGTAAAAGGGTCAGGAGCGGAACACTTTATGATTCAATTACTCTGGAACTACACATCGTAGAGACTTATAATAATGATCTACAGGACCCAAAAACTATAAAGAATAATCAGAGCTGCATTTATCTTAAATATTACTATGCCTTTAAGGGTGATAAAGAGGAGATGACTTCTCCAGTCATTTCACTTCTCCAATTCCTATGTTATTCTATGGAGCGGATACTCTAAGATTTCCCCCACTTGAGAAATCTTAGTACACTGGAGCAGTGATATAACTGGAGAACTTATCTCCACTTTTTCACCTCTTTATCATCACTTAGTGCATCTCCACCATGGTCAGCTTAGTGTAGGACCTAGGTAAGACCTGTTAAATGAGCCATTTATTGTCTGCTCTTTAATCAATGCTTAAGTTATTTTATCTCACTTGACTTCACTCACTTGAGGAATTTCTTAATATCTGAGCTGTTGCAATACTTGAGATCTCATTTTGCTGAGTAAAACGGAGGTTTTTTTTGTCCTGCTGGGAGATACTTCAGCCAAAAGCTACTGCAAAGCAAACTTATAATTAAGAGTTTGAGTGCCCAAGTCTTTGTAGCCAGATAACGCTGCTGTTGTTATTGCATGTAAAGATCTGAGTGTCATAGACAAAAGTGTTTCGTAGATGAATGTAGCAACAACATGACATGGCCGTAAAGAGCATATTCCCAGCAGTTTGAGTCCCCTGTTTTACTCAAAAGGAAAATGCTACAACATACAAATTTTTATAATTTGAGTTTACTGCCCCTTTAAGAACTGTATTGCTGGGCTGGGGGAGTGTAGTCGTAAGGACTAGAGTCCAACAATTCCAGTGTAAGGCAAAAAAGTCATTCACTGCATATGTTTTGAGGAGCATCTAAAGTATGGTGTATGGTGTTTAGTTATATGCACGGAGCATGTTTTTTTTTTTAATTCTTTGAGTGCCAAAGTGGTAAGCAACGTGCATCCCCCCTTGGCCACTGAAAGGGTTAACCCTTTGAGAGACAAACACAATACACTGGAAACACCTCTCTCACTCAGAGGGTTAACAACATTTTAATCTTGATCTCATTGGGTAGAAGAGATAATTATGGTATTTTAGAGAGGTTAGGTAGGTGGCATATTTCTGTCTTTCATCTATATAGTGGCAAAATAGCTTTAATCCCTACTTGACTGTTGCATGGTTCGTGGCAGAGCAGATGGCACTTCACCAGTGTCCCTCCCACTTAGTCTGCTTGCAGAGTGTCTGTTTCATGTCTTTATCATGCAGACAGTTAAGCACTCAGGGAAAGGTGGAACCAGTTACACAGAGATGTGTCAGTACTTTAAAGGTGAGCATAACAAAGATTCAGGGATCAAGGACAAGGGACCGTATTCAGTAAGCTAAAGGGGTGCCATTCTGGAGCAAAGCAGTTGTGTACCCAGATGTCCAATAATGTAAATGGGGCTTTAACCCCTTGAATGCTAGAGAGATTTCTAACATATTTCTTTGCAATGCATTGACAGCCTGTCAAGCATTCAATGGGTTAACCCTTTGAATGCCAGAGGGGTACACAACACGTTGCTTTGGAATGTGTTGCGTTCCCCTCTGACACGCAAAGGGTTAAAAGCCGCGTTTAAGTCAAGGGGAATTTTCATTTACCCCTTACGATGAGGCTGGTTTACTTCAAAATGACACCTCTTTAGCTTGATGAGTAAGGTACAAGGTGTTGTTGAATACTGTCATTTGTTACCCCTTTAAGGACCAGAGGAGTGGGCAATGTGTTGCGAAGCAAGACACTACATATTCCTCTGGTCTTTAAAGGGTTACTGAGTTGTAAATGAGGATAAAGGTAGGAAAAAAAAATATTATTTCAACCTTTTATTAAATTCTGTTTCAGATCGTCATCATACTATGTTGTGAAAAAGAAAACGTGGAAAACAAACAAAAAAGTCTTTGACGCTTATGCCTCATTTGATGTGCAACACTGTTTTTTCCTTGTGGAAATGCTGTTCATGTACTACTTGATGTACTTTGGCTTTTGGAACTGTTTTAATTGCTGATACTGTTGAAAAAATATTTTGATTTGAATCAAATAATTTTAAGAACTATATACTTATTAACCCTTTGAGTGCCAGCGAGATATCCAACGCATTGTGTTGCAATGGTTGGATGCCTCTCTGGCACCCAACAGGTTAACTTAAAGTGGACGTGTCCTTATAACATTATAGGGTATTTTGAAAGAACTTTCAAAATCACCTATATGTCATGTTACCTATTTTTAATTAAAACAATAGTTTGACATATTTAGCTTTACTTGTCATTACATGCGCATTACACAGTACACAGTATGCACATTACACAGATTCTAACATTTCAGATTTATCTCTCCCACCTTTAACTCCCTGCCTGCCAGAACTGGCTAATTTGCATAAGCCAACAAATAATGCTACCTAAAAAATTGGCTAATATAATTTATAGGTCATTTTTTAGACCTTGTTCCAAATCTAATTGTTATACCATTTTATAATGGCACTAATAATGCCTATCCACAACGTAATCTTATGACATACATCACTGGGACAAGTATTCCTGCAGACACAAAGATGGGACTTGATTCTTATGCTGACTCATCACATGAATGGTGACATCACAGATGAAATGTATCACTACTCAGTAGTGAGAGGACTCGGTTTCAATCTTTACTGAAAAAGCTAAACTGAAAAGGGCAGCTGTAACAGGCAGTTTCAATATGCTGATCCCAGATATTGGCTACTACCGCTCTGCAGCACCCCTTAGGTCCCTTCCAAAACTATGAATAGAGGTCCCCAAATATAGAATCTATATCAATGTTTCTCAGCTCAAGTTATTTGGGCACACCAACAGTTTTATCTTAATTAAGCACAGACAGCTCAATCCCAATAACTGAACCATTGATTGCTCACCTGTGATTAAAGGGGAACCATCACCTTTTACAATTTTTTTAGCATAGGTTTAGTTAAAGAGGAAATATCATCTTCATAATATTGCCCCCCAATACATTACTAATATAGCGATAATACTTGTATTCTGTTAAATAAGTCAGCATTATTGAAGTAATCCAGCTTCATCTGCAGGCATCCAGGGCACAGAGTTTACAAGAGAAGCTCTGTGCACCAGCGCAGGCAACAATTTCCATTACCTTAACCCCTTAGTGACGGCCGCGTGCAGACGCGGCCGTCACTTAACGCCCGTCTAACATTTTTTTTTTTTTTTCTAAAGAATCCGGAGTCCCCGAACGGCGTGCAGCCGCGCGGGGAGCCGGATTTCCGGGACGTACATGTACGTCCTCTGTCACTAAGTGACAGCCACACAGGACGTACATGTACGTCCTGTGTCGCGAAAGGGTTAAGGCAGTGTTTCTCAACGTTAGTCCTCGGGGCACACCAACAGTGCAGGTTTTCAGGTTGTTCCTGCTTAATCATAGGTGAGTAATTAGTGGCTCAGTCATTGTGATTGATTCACCTGTGATTAATTAGGGATATCTTGAAAACATGACCTGTTGGTGTGCCCCGAGGGCTGGAGCTGAGAATCACTGCCTTAAGGTAACCAATGAACGTCACCACCAATCCGGGCAGTGCACGGGACAGACAGCACAGACTCAGAGGTAACTTTCCTCTAAGATGTCTGCACTGTTGTCCATTGGATGCCTGCAGAAGAAGCTGGATTACTTCAATAATGTGGACTTATTCAGACTAATACAAGTATGCTTTTGCCTGTCGCTATATTAGTAATGTATTGGGGGGCAATATTATGAAGATGATAGTTCTGCTTTAATAAAGTAGTAGTAGGCAAGGTGTTTTTTTATTTCTAAATGTACCTGCTTTTAAAGATATTTCATCTTCAAGCTTTGCCCATCAACATAATGCAGCAAGCTGACTCTTCGGCACAGCTCTTCTTCAGTTCCTAATTCTCCTCCCACCTCCCTCCCAGCTGCCCCAGGGAACGTGTTCATGCTTCCCTTAGGTGTGGTGTGAATGACTTCTATTGTTACATCAAGCTCCAGTTAGCATTATACTGAGGTAACCTCAATATAATGCTACCTGGATCTTCATGTAACAGTAGAAGCTGGTACAGCTGGGAGGGAGGTGGGAGGAGAATTAGGAAGTGAACAAGAACTGTGCTGTATGTCCATTATGCAGAAGTGTACAGCTTGAAGATGAAATATCTTTCAAAATAGGTACATTTAGAAAAAAAACCTTCCCTAATACTACTTTAATAACTAAACCAATGCTAAAAAATGTTTAAGAGGTGATAGTTCCCCTTTAACCCCTTAACGACCCTTGACGGTCATAGCACGTCATGGGTAGCTCTGACTTAACGACCCATGATGTACTATGACCGTCATGGAATTCCGGGCTCCCCCCGCAGCTGCGCGCCGTTCAGAAGCGGGAACAAAAAAAAAAAAAAAAAATGCTCTGTGGTCCTTAAGTGACCGCCGCATGCGTGGCAGGTCCTTAAGGGGTTAAGCAGGGGTTAAAGTAGATTTGTCACTTTGTAACAACAGGGTGAGTTTGAAAGCCTTTAAAAGAAAACTATATGTATGTTAGGTATTTTTAATTTAAAACAATGATTTATAAGATATTTTGTTTTGTTTATTTGTCAGTTATTGCAAGTCTTCAAGGTGTGCCTGGGGACACATAGTCCTGCATTACCAACTGCCGCTACCTACCAGGAAGTTGTAGCTCAGCTGCATAAATGGACAAATAAATAAAGCTAAATATCTCAGAAACCATTGCTTGTAATTAAAAATGACTAACATAAATGTGGGTGATTTTGGACACTATTTTCAAAATCACATATTTGCCATAAAGTGACAGTTCTACTTTACTCTGAAAAGCTGACCTATTGGAGTTGCATGAGGACTAACATTGTATCCATGTATTAAAATACTCCATAGCTCAGCAATGCTATGTGCAGTCATTTGTGAATTCAGCAAGGAGGATTCTTGAGCAGAGTGACTTTCACCAATCAGACTACTCTAGCCTACAGCGTAGGCGGCATGCATGAACAGTTATTAATGTCACGCTGGGGAAAGAAAAGTAATTTTTTTCAGGATTAAATGATTTTTTAATAAAATTAATTAGAAAATGATCTCTTTATGCTAAACCTAATTTGTTTTTGTTTGTGAAATATTATTGTTGCAACTAATTAAGCTGAAATGACTTAAAACTGGGTTGAATTTACAAAAACTATTCTGAATCAGAAGCTGGAATCTATTTTTATACCCCATACCTATGCCTACCTAACTCCCATTTATTAAGGACTGAACACCAAAATTCCTCT
Organism: Rhinophrynus dorsalis; assembly: GCA_037306005.1. Taxonomy (NCBI): domain Eukaryota; kingdom Metazoa; phylum Chordata; class Amphibia; order Anura; family Rhinophrynidae; genus Rhinophrynus; species Rhinophrynus dorsalis. The sequence goes on along the minus strand of CM074719.1, from coordinate 327,834,775 downwards.
TCTTAATGCTTCTTGTGCTAAGGAAAGGACAGTGAGGCTGTCTATGGGCCTTGGATCATTACTTTCCTCTGTGCCTTGTTTAACATAACATACTAAACAAGGCATAGAGAAAATGGTATGAGTTAAAGCCATTTTCCTGCACATGGGGCAGGCATTTGGGGTTTGCTGTCATCAATTCCTAACATTGGCAGAGATATGCATAAGATATTATACTCTGTATTGCAGAGGTAGCCATCACTGGTCTTCAGGAGTTCCGACAGTGTGTGTTTTCATGAAATCTCAGCTGAAGTGCAGGAGGACTAATTAGTGGTCCAATCACTTTATTTGGTTCACCTGTGCGCTGTCGGCTATATCCTGAAAACATGCGCTGTTGATAGGCCTAGAAAACCAGGTTTGGATACCCCTGTTCTAGTGCATACTGTGATGTATAGCCACTGGTGTAAGAGGTTAACACCAATGAAGCTGCACTGGCAAATTTGTACTTTACATGCCCTTCTAGACCTTAATGGAATAAAACTGGGGAATTCAAAGATAGTTTGCAGCAAAACCTTTTCAGATTTTTCTTTATCTTTATTCCTCTCTGTGTTGGGTGGTAGAGATATTGTGGGATCATTTTACATGTTTCTCTGATTTTATCTATATTTTTAATCTGTAAGTTTTTGTAATTTGTGCTGATTTGGTTGTGATTAAGACATGATCCTAGTAGTGGATACCAACATTTCCTCTTTCATGTAACGTAATTGCATGTTTGGTTAGATATCCATTATCGTTTTTACTCTCGTTATTACATACCTCCCAACATTTCAAATGGCCAAAGGGGGACACTTTTGTTTTAGGTGGTGTTGTTGGGGGCGTGGCTGGTGGCGGGGCATCACCAGGAATTTTTAGGTTATTTCATGACCTATTGATACCTCTTTGCCTAACTGAATACATGATTTAGAGGAAGATCAAAGAATTTTAATTTATAAATATATATACACTGATGTTTTCACAAACATTAATGTGAGTTTTATTGCTGTGGAGCAATATGATACACCTATATACACACCACAGAGTCTTATCTCCTAGAAAGAAGGACACCAAGGTGGGAAAGAGGGACGGAGAGATTTGAGTCTCAAAGAGGCACAGTCCATCCTAAAGAGGGTCACCTGGAAGCTATGTGTTATTACCAGAGATTGTACGGATAATGCAATACCATTATTGCTTAGTTGCAAATTTTTTTTTACCTTTTGCAGAGTACCTCCTGGGTTTCATGTTAGGTCATACTAACAATTAGTCTTATCATGTTTTAGACGTGTATGTGGAAAATGTTTAATACACAGATTAAAAAAAAACATGATCCTGTAGACAAGTGTCGTAAACAGGAAAGTATTGGACGTACAAGCAGCTCATGTAATGTAAATCTATTCTGTATCATACTTTATTATCACGCTGGCTTTATATCCTTATTTAGCCCTGTTTCACACCATCTGTATTACCCAAAATCCCTTGGATGTTTGAGATGTCTCCAACTCACTAGAGAACAATGATGTCTTTAGCATATAAGCCATGTGTAGGTGACCTTTGGCTCCTTATCTGTATGACACTACAACTCCCATCATTTTCTCTACAACAGGAACAGCTGGAGAACCAAAGATTGCTTACACAGAGCAAACCCAAGAATTAGAGGGGCTTCCAAAAAAAATCCAAAAGAATGTGAATCTACAAAACAGATTCCAATCTAAATCAAGCACAGGAGTCAATTTTGAGTCCCTACTCCTGCCTAACGTAAATTTGCTATGGTATGTACACCTCAGATCCTCGCCTTAAAGTCACTTGTGGCAAGAGTAGGACAAGGGGGCAGTATGTTGGCATCTCTGGGTGATCCTTTCCTCTACACCTTGCTTAAGCCAATGTATTAGCAAGGTGTAGAGGAAGTTGTATGAGTATACTCCTCTTCCCTGCTGGCATTACAGTCCAACACTGTTGGAATGTATCTGCTGGTATGCACTACAGTGATCATATGCTATAGTGCATACCCTTATGTGCAGTCTTTGGCGTTAGACACTAATTGTAGGGTGGCTACAGTGATGAGTTTATACATTCTTCCCAATGTTTTGTAAGATTATGTGTAAAAATTCCAGTGTGCTTGTTGTTACATTGGCCAGGGTTGGAAATCTGCTTCTCCGCCAGATGTTGCTGAATGATAATTTTCATTATACTGATTACAAAGCAATATGTTGGATATTTTTCTGGCCTCCAAGGGGTTAACTTAGTATCTCTATGAAATATATTTGAACCCTTTGTGTGCCAGAGGAAGCACTGCGTTGCATACCTCTCTGGCACTCAAACTGTTAAAGCTAGAGAATATTATTAGAGTAATATTTGTTAGGTAACTATCTGACAACTAATATTTTTTTCTTAAAAAACTGGTAACTTTCAATGCTTTTTACAAGCTGGCATGAAATGAATCAAACTTCCATACATACACTGGGAGGCGCAGAACCAATGGACACCCCAGTCTTGTTCCACTGTCTTGTTCTCTAGTATCCAAGGAGCTGAGAATCAGAATGCTAGTTTGTATGGGTAATTTATGACTACATTATTATGTAACCATAAAAACCATGAAGAACTTGTAACCATTACCAGATTATAGTGACATGAACTGTCATCCACAGTTTGAAAACCTCTGCAGTAAAGGCTTGTGTTGAATTCCACTGCAAAAGACGAGAATCATAAACTTTGAGGAAAAATAATATTTAGTATAAAGTGGCAATATCAGACCCTCTTAGTGATTTGTAGCCTATGGGCCATATGCAGAAAGAAAGAATGGCACAATTCTGGACAAATCAGCTGTAAAATTGGGGGGCAAATAAAATTCCTATTAATTTTTATGGGGATTTAACAGACTGAGTGTTAACATTCAGGGAGTTCAAAGCTTCTTTTAAAGCAATGGGAAATTTTGTTTATGACCTGTTGTACATTATTATCATTACTATTATTATTATTATTATTATCATCATTCAGTTAAATCTCAACCTTAGTAAACTTTACTGTACAATTATAAAACTCATTACAAGCTCATTACAAACACGATACGCTTAACAAATGTATATAAACGATGAAGAGGGCTCTAGTCATGAGAGTTTACAACACAGTTCAACAGAACCAAGGCGCCTGGTCACAGTGGTGAGTAGAAGTTGAGAACTGGCGCTCAGACTTCAGAGGAACATTTTTTAACCTGCTTCAAATTGTCCCTGCATAAATGGAAGGTGTTTCCCTACACTACAGGGCAAGTTTTATCAGTTTTAAATATACATGATTGCTCCCATGAGCATGGGAATGAGATTGTACATTAAAAATGCACATAGTGCACAATCTCTTTGTGGAGTTCAAAAATAAAATAAGACTTTGTGAGGGGGCAACGGGACCCTGCCTGATGCCCCCCGGCATTGATCGCCTGTCCAATTGATGCTGCGACCAAGGAAACGATCACCACCTTCCCTTTACCTCCTCAACCAGGAGATTAATGAATTTATGGATTGTGGGTCCTACAGACCAGCACACATCTTCAGTAATGCGAGTGGGCCTTGAAGATTCACCTACTCAGCCTTGACATTCATAGAGTGATGGGTCGAGTATAAGGAGATAGAGGAAGGCAGTGATTTCCTTCTTGGAGATTTTATTGGTCATCTATTCAGTCAGACAGGCTATCAATGCTAGAGAGGCATCAGAAGGGGCCCTGATGCTCCTCACTATGTCTGAAATAAATAAAAATAAAATAACCCCCTGCTTTGTCTCACTGCCCATCACCTATTGGTAGGGATAGATTCCGCACATATACTGTTTGACCCTCCCAAACTTGTTCCTGTGCCCACTGGTGACCACAGTTCCCCAAATACACTGTGTAATCCCCTCTCCAACTTTATTCCCCTGCCTACTGGTAGCCACAGATCCCCACATAGACTGTCTAACCCACTCAGCCTTGTTTCCCTGCCCATTTGGAGCCACATTTCCCCACATACACTGTATGACCCCACTCGGCTTTGTTACCCTGCCCACTGTTAGGTACAGATCCCCACATACACTGTTTGACCCCCCTGTCCTTGTTACCCTGCCATTGGTGGCCACAGATCCCGCTTACACTGTGTGACCGCCAGCCTTTCCCCCCTGCCCACTGGTAGCCACAAAGCCCCACATACACAGTTTGACCCCCAGACCGGTTACACTACCCACTGGTAGTCACAGATACCCACATATAAAGCTTGATCCCACGGCCTGATGCTGCTTGTATTCCTAGATCACAACACATACTGTATGCCCCAAAAGCCTGGTGTCTCTCCACCTGTCATATATTCCCAAACACACTGTCATACACTCCAGCCTTGTTCCTCTGTCCCATTGGTAGCCACAGAACCTTACATACATTTTCTGCTTCCTCAGCCTCGTCTCACTTGTAGCCACAGAACCAAAAACACATGTTTTGACACACCAGCTTTATTCCCCTGGTAGCCTTAGAGCCACACATTACTGTGGCACTCCAGCCTTGTTCCATTGGTAGCCAAAGAATCACACACACACAGTCCACTAGACCCCGAGGGGAGATTCTCTGTGATGCAGATTCTGGCTTCTAAATTTTTTGTCTGGCTCGTAGAGTCAAACAAAATTTGTCAAACCTTGGCTTACAGTTTATTTAAGTTAGTTTATTCCAGAATTGCTCACTTTCTTTCTGTGTATGGCCCGATGTTGCACTGAGTAGGAACATCCGATGTACTGTCAAATCATATCCTTTCAAGGGCCAGAGGGTTCTGTTCACCTCCCCTACATACACACATGCACACACATCTTATGTGGTTAATAAAACTCTTAAACTCTCTTTGGTATGTAGTCTGGGTACATTTCAATAAAAATAAATCATAAGTAACAGTTCCTGTCTTCATTTAAACAGTGATTTATGTTCATCCTTATTGCTGATAACATTGTCTTCTAGAATACCTGAAAATGTGATTTGTTATTTTTTGTATTGAGTTTTCAATTTAAATGATTTGTGTACGACAATATACATATTTGTTCTTTTTAATAGTTAAACTATTTCAGACACAGTGATATGCCTTCATAAATCAGACTTTTCAATTTTGAGACATTTTTGGGCATTTCATTGTGTCTTTCTGTCTCATACAGTTTTCTTAACTGAGATTTAGCCAAACCTTTTTTTTTGCATTGGCAATTCATCCTCTTAAGAGTTGCATAGAAACAGACTGAATGATTTCCACTGCCATCTGTAACACCTTTGTGCCAGTTACCTGGCCTATGATCTACATGGATTTCCAAGACTGTCTTTGGTTGCGTATATTTATATTAACCTTTTAATGACCAGAGAATGTACAGTGCATTTCTAAGCAATGCATTGCACACCCCTCTGGTCGTTAATGGGGTAAAGCAATACTGAGTAAGTGAGGCCCGCCAATTGCTGCCAGACAACAGCTCCCATCATTCATGATGGGAGTTGTATTCAATCAACAGCTGGAGGTCCTCACATTGCCCATCCCTGGGTTAAAGGAACACTATCACCTCTTAATAATAAGCCCCAGTTTACCGTAATCTTGGCAAAGATGCCTAACAACCACTATGAATCTGTTGTGAGTGGATTGATTTGCCAAAATGAATCTTTATTTAGTACTAGAGGCAGATACGATTACTTTTTCATGACTCAAGGAAAGCAGATTGGGAGGAGTTTGGGGTCCTTGAGTTCTGTGAAAAAAAATCATGCCTACCTCTGTGGACATGAAATCTAGTACTAATTAAAGATTCATTGTGGACAGCCATTCCACATAGATGTAATTAATAATGTCCACTGGTATTCTCTGTCTGCTTTGCAATATGTTGACACCGAAAGGGTTAAGGTAAGTCCCATGAAAGAGTAATGATATTTTGCTTTTAGTTTACTGTCTTCCATCTTTTTATGTCAGAAAATATTGAGCTGTTGCTTTTAATGACATCTAAAGGTCAGCATTAAAATACAGCTGCATTAATGCATTTCTCTTACCTACCACTCCTATCATTTTGAAAGCTAAATACCCAGACAGTGCTTACATGGCATCATACCCAGCTGCCCAAGTAACCAGCTTCGCTTCCCATTAGATACCAAGAGAACTTTGCTAAGAAGGGGCATATCTACAGGGGGTGCAGAGGGTGCAATTGTGCCGGGGCACAGCATCCAAGGGGGTCCCATCTGTGCCAGGGTCCAATAGGTTCTAGTTATGCCCCAGTGACAATATTTTGTGATAGGGGGCCCGTAACATGTTTGCACCACGGCCCTCCAGTGACTCATTACAATATTGGCTATGGTCATCAATCCAAGGCAACCTCCCAATCTGGTCTCCCTTCACTTGAAATTCTTGTACGTTAAAGGGATAGTAATACTTTATTCTGACTTTACATGTTCAGCAAGGGCAAAATATGTAAAATCAGAGTGCCCATATATTTTTTTTTCCATCTTCAGCAATTTTTTTTTTGTTTTGTTTTTTTTCTCTTTTATACCCTGACAGTAAGACCCCTGGATTTCTGTTTCCAGAGAGTTTTCTGGTCAGTCAGTGATCAAAGTAAGACAGTAAAATATTACAACACTAGAGGTGAATGTTTGTTAATGATTCTGTGCTGTATTATGCACTGGAATAGATATTTAGATCCTACACCTGCCTAATGCTATTTGTGCTGAGGGTAGGACAATGGGTTCATTTACGCTCATTTCAAGGCATTTTATGTATTGTTGAATACAATACAGTGAACAAGACAGACGAATTGGCATGATTTTATGGCATTTTCTATCAAATTCTATGGGGCGGGGTAAAGAGCTTGCTGCCATTATAGACCTAACAATGAAAAAGTGTCTGTTGATATGCAGTGCGGGCATAATACACTCTAGTGCGTACCATAAAGGACAGCTGCTGCTGCCTTTGGAGGTTAATGCCAATGGAGCTTCTCTGGCAAATTTGTACATTCACCACTATCCCTGCAACACTGACTGTTCTGTTTTCTATTTTTCTACACTGTGTTCTTCTACTTTGTCTCACTCTGCATTTTTTACAGTCCTTGGCTGAAAGCTTTCTGGAAACAGATTCAAGAACCTCAATGATAGGGATATAAAAGTGTAAATAAAAAGGTGAATATGAAAAAATAAATAAAATGATAGGCATTTGGAGTGTAAAGTATAAATAAAAAGGTGAATATGAAAAAATAAATAAAATGGTAGGCATTTGGACTGTACATATTCAGTTGCAGATTACATATATAAAATCTAAATAAAGGGTCATTATAGATTTAAAGGGATAGTAATACTTTATTATTACTATCCCCCATATTGTAGATATTTGTAAAAGGATGAATTGCCCCCAGGTTCATCTCTCAAACCTTTATGGTTTGAGAGATAACAGAAGGCAAAGTTCCCCCCTCCCTCCCCCTTCCCTGAAGTCAGTGTTGTACTGACTGCAGGGATATCTGGTCTCATTTTCAGCAGGCGGCTCTGCAGCCGAGCCAAGATCGCATTAGTGAAAAAGAATTATTTCACTGAAACAGTCTTCTACATGTGCTTGGTTTGCAAGCACACGTAGAAGACCGTTTCAGTGAAATAATTCTTTTTTACTAACGCGATCTCGGCTCAGCTGCAGAGGCACCTGACCGGATATCCCTGCAGTCAGTACAACACTTTGCATTTGGTTATTTCTCAGACCGTAAAGGTTTGAGAGATAAACCTGGGGCCAATTAAATTCATTTGCAAATACCTACAATATGGGGAATAGTAATATTAAAGTATTACTATTCCTTTAGCTAGTCCCAGTGGAAACTGCAAAAATGTGTATGCTAAATATATAGAACCTTAAGGGAAGAACTATACCCATAAGATTTTCTCCAACCCATAACTATCTTATATATGCCATAGGTGGCCTTAGGATTATACTTCACTGCAATTCAATTCTCTTCTTCAGTCAAACTACACAAGTGGAGATGGTCATGACCATGATTCAGAATAATCTACAAGTATGTCCATCATAAAGGATGCTGCAAGCCCCATGGGGGTAAAGATGAATGTAATACCTATGGCATATAAAATAGCTTTGAGGGGTGTGATCTTAAAGGAGCTTTAACACCTCTTTATATTATCCCCCCACTTACCATACCATGGTCAGAAAATCCTAGTGACCCCTAGGAATTTTGCCCTTGCTCGTTAGATCAAGACATAACATCTTCAGTTAGTCCTGGATTTAATGTCCATGGAGATGGACATGTTTCTTGCTAACATGACTACAGGAACTCCATCTATTCTCAGTGTATACGGCTCTCTACTGCTGCACATGAACACTCCCTGCTTCAGTTTGAAACATAAAAAATACTGGTTACGGTGGGTGGAGTTTGAGGTCCAGTAATATGACCAGTAAGAATCATATATCCAGGTCTTCAGAAATGGCATCCAGGACTGGCCATTGTAACGTAAGTGAGTTATTATTTAGAAGTGTTAGTAATCCTTTAAGGGTGTAGATCCCCTAACAATATCCATGTTGCATATAAAAACTCCAGCAGTGAATACTTGAAGGTGAAACCTCTACAGTTTGACACGCCTGTTCTTTATGAAAGCTATTACACTGGATCACTAAAAGGTATAGCCAACTTTCTTTAACACTCATACTTGTATGTCCAGAGTGACAATTAGCGTTCTTGCTGCAGCAAGGGAATCCGTTCATTGAATCAAGCGGAGACTCTTCAGCAGTGCCAGATCTCGTTATAGAAGAAACGATCCTTCACTAAAACGGCAAAGTTTAAAAGCAGCTATCTCGCAAACCATAAAGGTTTGAGAGATGCCACTGGTGGCATTTAATTCAGTTTTTAAAGGGCTTCAATATAAGGGATAGTAATTTTGAAGTATTACTATTCCTTAAATGGTGCATTAAACCCCATGAGTGCCAGAGAGGTCTCCAACACACTGAAAAGCATTGAAATCGTCTAAAGCATTCAAGAGGTTAAGTCACATTTAAATCAATATACACTTTTATTTGTCTCATACATTGCAGTTGGTGTGCTCCAAAATTGCTTAATTTCTTCTTAGTACATCAGCTACAGTAACTTAAAGGGGAACATTCATATGTGATAAAGTTTTGCACATGGGCTTAAATTAGCCCAACTACATTAGCCTTGGTATTTTTTTCAAGTTTACCTACCTACTATTTAAGCTATGGAGAATTGAAATGTACTACTTCCGCATTGTGTGGCACACTGTATGTGTGGCACAATGGAGCAGGACTTCCCACCTCCCTCCCAGCTGCCACAGGGAGTGCGTTCTCACTTCCCTGCATAGTTGTATTTATGTGGGCTATCGTTACAGCAAGCTCTGTTTCCTGTGCTCCTGAGCTTGCTCAGCTTTTTGAGTGAAGAGTTCCACAGATAATTTTTGTAGTGGCCTTGAATATATTTGTAAATAGTAAATGTATCCCTCCTTAGATATCTCTTAAACCCAGTTTGGCTAGTCTCTCTTCATAACTAAAATCTTCCAATCCCTTTATCAGTTTTGTTGTACGTGTATGTACTTTTTCCAGATCAATAATGTCTTTTTTTTTTAAAGAAATGGTGCCCATAACTGTTTTCCATATTCTACACTAGGCCTTACCCAAGGCTTTATAAATAGGCAGAATTATATTCCCATCCTGTAAATCTGTACCCCTTTTTATATTTGATACTTGTGTTGGCCATTTCAGCAGGTGAGCACACTACATTCTGTTGTGAAGGCGATTGTCTATCAGTATGCCTAAAACTTTTTTAACAAGGAATCTTTGAGTAGTGTCCTATTTAGTGTATATGTAGCATGCTTGTTTCTGCAACCCAAATACATAAACTTACATGTATTTATTTTGAACATCTTCTGCCACTTTTCAGATTCTTACTGCTGAGAGGTGTTTTATTCAAAAGTTATTGCAGCTCAAACTTGAATTTTTAGGTGCAGTACCACAGTGGTATGAATTTACCAGAGCTGATCATAAGATGCCATTGTATAATTTCAGGCATTGAGCTGTAAAAACCTTTGACTAAAACATGCTTCATCAGTGAGAGTACCCTTGTTTTATTCAAGGGGATAACAACTGTTTTTTTATATTTTAAATATTACTATCCCTTTTATGTACACAGTTTAATGTGTTCAGCAATGACTGAGACACTACTATCAATAACCACCTCAAGAAAATTAATAAACTAATTTAAAAAACACAGGACTGAACTCTGTGGCACCCCAACTGTAGACCAACTTGAAACTCTTTATCAGAAATATTTACAATTTAATACATTTTAATGAAAATTGTGAAATGTATCCGTTAAAAAGGATAATAGCTTTAAAAATGAGTTCAATTAGAGTCAGAATTTGATACCTGTTATGTTTATTAAAAGGAAATTATTTCCATAATAGGATACAGAAATACAAGGACATGCTGACATTTTTTAATAAAAGAAAATAAACATGAAACTATTCTGATTTGTAATGAATTTGATTGGATTCTACTGGGACTTTGGAGTAAATTACTCAAGGGATTATGAGAGAAAAAATAGTTTTACACACATGCCAGCGCATCCCCAGATAAATCTAAAATGCGGGCTTGAGATCCGATATGCTGTCCTCGTTTTGTTTTCATCTTGTGAGCCGATCAAGATGTTTTGACAGGCTGTTACGGATGTGCCCGAGTCATCAGCCTTCAGTTCACCTGACATTCTGTAGTCTGGGTCTGGATAGAAAGGAACTCATTTATCTTATATGTATTCAAAGGATGAAACGCAGTTACTGTCTCACAGCAATAACTAGACATTTGGTACCAAAACCATGACAATACAGATATAGTATAATAAACACAAATATTCATGTTAGATTAGTACAGTGATTTGGAAAATGTTTTGCTATGGTGGGACCATTTGCTTCCACTTAAATTCCTATGAACCCTAACAATCAAATTTAATAACCCCTTGTTTTCTAGAGAGGTACCCCAATGCATTGAGAAGCAATATGTTGGATATTTCTCTAGCAACCAAGAGGTTAACATAGTATCTATAGTAAATTTATTTTAAAGCTAGCTTTTACCAATAATTTAAGAATAAATTATTAGAATAATATTTGTTAGGTAATAGTATCTGATATCTAATATAGTTTTCTTTAGAAGGTAGTAAATTGCAGTACTTATTAAAGGGGATCTCTCACCCCTACAAAAGTTAGGCTTATTAGGTAGAGTATATATCGATAAACGTTATTTATTTAAAAAACAAAACAAAAAAAAAACAACCTCTATTTGGGTTAAAATTATTGCTTATAGAGTGCCCTGCACCCTACTTCCGCATTCACTCCTCTTGCCGCAGTTTGCCGCACCATCTCTGCTCCCTTCCTACTACCCAATGATGGACACCACTCCAGCTTACAGACGGACAGCCTCCTTCATCAGAGGAGGCTGGGTAGAGGGAAAGGAATAGAGGCAAGAGCAGTGTATGCAGAAGTAGGGTGCAGGGCACTCTATAAGCAATACTTTTAGCCCAAATAGCATTTTTTTTAAATAAATAAAATTTTCAACTTTATCGATATATATTCTACCTAATAAGCCTAAATTATATAGTGGTGAAAGATCCCCTTTAAAAGCTTTCAAACTTTGAAATGTATCACTCTTCCACACATACAGTGTTTGAAACAAAACCACGCACATACACTAATGGACAGCCTAGTCTTGTTCCACTGTCCACGATTACTTAAATTTGTTCTGTGGAACTGCATGTACTTCTTCAGGAACCCTCTTCACAAAATAGTTTGAGAACCACTGGATTAAAGTGTATGGACACCCTCTTGGCTGCTTTTCTACTTAGTTAAAGGGATAGTAATACTTCATTTTAACTTTATTTTATTTTGTAGGCATTAAAAAAACATGAAGAATGATATAAGTCTTATCTCTGAAACCTTTATGGTTTAAGAGATATTCACAAACAAAGTATCCCCCCCCTGTTCAGCCAGATAAGAAGGGAGATGCCCAGATAGACTGCAGAGAGGGACAATCTTCTATTAAGATAATGGAAAAAGCTGAAAAACTTGTCAAGGGGGGAAGGGCTTTCATTGTTTTCATACAAAGAAAATTGTCCCCTTCTGTTATCTGTACTGTCATACAACCAGACTCACATCTGAGAAGAGATGGCTTACACTAGGTAAAAGGGGCGGGGAGGGGAACTTTGCTTGTGAATATCTCATAAACCATAAAGGTTTGAGAGATAAGACTTATATCATTCTTCATGTTTTTTTAATGCCTACAAAATAAAATAAAGTTAAAACGAAGTGTTACTATCCCTTTAAGCAGAAAATTAACTCTTACAAGGTGTACTCAAATGTTTCACACAAGCAAACATTTTAAATGAACAGTAAACTTTTTAAATGAAAAAAGTCATTCTTATAGGACATTTCTGGGAGGGTATTCCCACTGCTGGGAGAACAAAAAGAAAAAGAGGGCGCACATTAGCTCAATACTGCAGGTAACAGGAGGAAATAAATTTAGAAGAATAATAGCGTACTCACAAGCAATGTGGTTAGGGTTAAGAATATTCAAAGACACCTGACAGCTCACGGATAAATTAACCCATCTCAGCTTGGACTGACAGATATACACAATGAAATGGTATTTATTAAAACAAATGTGTGGCAAACACACTGATATAGATACAACACAACAAAGGCCCCTCCCATTGATCATTCCTGATTTTGGAGTCTTTTAGCTGTGTATGGGGTAGCATTAATTCCCAGCAGCACTTCTGGCTGAGACCTACATATGTAGGTTCTCAACTACTTTATTTGTGTGTACCCATCTGAGGGTGTTTATGGTGGTGGTGGTTCCATTAACATTATGGTTCTGCACAACGGGAGCACCCTGTGTTTCTTACTTATTCTTTTTCTGCTGCCATTGCTTGATAGTTTTCCTTCAGCAGGTATTGCAGCTCGTATCTGTATACTTCTAGCTTCAACTCCAACTAGTGTCCAAAAGGTAATTGTTTATATAATGCACAGCATGGGAGAGTGTGAGTCATGGACTGACGTGGAAAATCACCACTCATGGCCCGCCCTCCCCCTGGCCATTCTGGTCCAAATCACATCTATGAGATTCACCTGCCTCGACTGGTGGCGTCTGCTCTGAAATGAAGACTGATCTCTGAATCCCATAGACATTGCAGTAGTATTCCCTAGTATAATATATTAAAAGTCATCATAGGTGTTCTAAATGACTCATTTTCCAGTGTCATTATGTTCTGTGTAAATGGCACAACGCATTGGGCCTTATGTACAGAGGCAAAGTGGTGTATTTCTGGAACAAACTGACTTTGCCATAGGGAACAATGAAAAAACTTAAAAATTTGCATTGATGAAAAGGTGGCTTTTAACCCCTTGAATGCTAGTGATATTGTGCCTTTAAAGGGAAGAGTGCAGCTGACCTGTTCACCTTATCAGTGTGCTTATGGGTGTGAATGAGTTTTCCAGTCTTTCCCTGTGCATATGTATGTATTCGTAGGGCCTTATCTTAAAAAATGAAAAGTGGGAAGAAATACAAATTCCCATTGATTTAAACTGGACTTTTAACCCCTTAAATTTAAGAGAAGCATCCAGTGCATTACATAGCAATTTTGTCACATAAGGTGCAGTTGATATGCAGCAGAATTTTTCCCACCCTCCTTATTGCATCAGGTGAGAACTAAAAATCCTATTGACTTAACCCTTTGTGTGCCAGAAAGGCATCTTGCAATGCATTAGCTACCTCTGTAGACCTGAAAGGGATAAATGGTTAGCGTTTAACCCTTTTAATGTGTGAGAGGTTTCTGACTCATTGCTTTGCAATGTGTCAGAGACACCACTACCAGTGAACATGTTACAAGCCCTCTTTACATTAGTAAGAATCAGGGAGGATTTGTGTTACAGCCCTATGATGTAGTGGTTTTCCCCAGAATGATTCCACCTCTCTTTTGAATATAAGGCCCTCAGAGTCACTCTGTGACTTCATGCGTGCTCTGATTGTAGTTCTGTACATTCCTCATATACGCTGGGGCTCTTCCAGTGCATTCATGCACGTCCTGAGATTCATGTGGTGTGTCCATGCGTGTTGCGAGGCTAGCAAGTTGTGGGTTTTAGTGACTGCGCTTTGTACTGTCAGCACCGCTGTCCTATCTGGGGCGGCAGAGACATTATGGCTTTGTCAAGTAAATTATCTCTTGTATACTGAGTGCCTTTAACTACTTGCCTTTAACCATTGTAAAGCAATGTTTTGGAGTCCTCACTAGAATTCAGGAGGTTTACAGATTGAAGGGTTAAAAAGTTCTTGGCAACTAGAATTATATGAAGTATTTGCGGTGAGATTCATATGAAATCCTTTTTCATTTTTTTATTTTACATTTTGTTATTTTTAAGCCACCCCTGTTGTTTCAAAAGGCTGTCAGCTTAAAACCCACTCTCTCTCTCTTTCTTATCAAAATATGTACCTGAATTTAGGCATAATACTTACTGTGTTCTGTAACATTCATATTCGTGGTATGCTTGGAAATAATCTACCCTGGGCTTCAGTAAAAAATGCAAATGTGTGCCTTTGAATATTGTGTATTTGTATGTTTCCATATAACAAATGTGTTCCTGTAAAGTTTCTATAGAGAAATGAATCTGCAGTAGCTATAAAAGCAGTTGAATTGAGGCATGGGAATAAAGCTCAAAATCAATTATATGCTTTGAACTTTGATTGTAAGAAACATATCAGTAAAGATAGTGGGAGGAAACTATAAATTCACCAGGTTAGCCTCATAATACCCATAGACTTTCTGTATTTTTGATTTAGTGAACCAGGTGCCAAGTCAGTTTGCTTTCTCCAACCATTAAAATATGTAGATGGGTAGTGTTGAAATGCATTCATATAGGGATGAAAAAACAACTCTTTCTCAGAATATACCTGCTTTTGCACATGACTCAAATATTGGTTCAGTCATAATGAGTAAGTCAGCAGTGCAAAGGCAGGAGTATTCCTAACTCAACACCTTCATTATACGCCCTTTAGCAGTGCAGTGTGACACAACTGATATATGTATTATGAGCTGGTTTAAATGTATTCCGAAGACTATTTTACATACACTGCATTAGCATACATAAAACAGTGGAGTAGGTCTGTGGCAAACCAACTCAACATAGGATTCAAAATTATTCAGATCCACAATGATTTAAATGGGGCTTTCTACCCCTTGAATGGGGTTAAAATACTAATTTAAATCAGTAGGTTTTTTTTATCTGTTCTCAGTGATGTAGCTGATTTTCCACAGAATTGTTCCACTTTTTTTGTGAAAAATGGCCACATGGTATCTACAAATACCAAAGCAACATGTTAATTTTTCCTCACATAACCTATTTATTTCAGGTGAATCCTCTGTCTAGACCAGTGGTTATCAACCTTTTTTTTTGTTAAACTCTAGGCACCCCCTGGAATTTTTGAGGCACCCTAAACACCCCCTGAACATTTGTTAAGGACTTGGTAAAGGAGACAATAAATAAATATATGGTTATTTTATTTGTGGTCACAATCAAAATGAGAGAGAGACAAACATATTTTTCATAATAATTTTACTGAACAGCTGAAACTCCTCAACGTTCACATTTAAAAAAAAAAAAAAATCTTTATAGAAAAAAAAGTGGCACCCTAAGAGCATGTCCAAGGCACACCAAAGTGCCATAGCACCGTAGTTGAGAACCACTGCTCTAGATCTTATGTAGAAAGCAAAAGATGCACAATTCTGGAGCAAAGTAACTGCATTATGGGAAGAGGGGGAGTTAAATTAAAATTCCCACTGATGAGACTCTTATACACTGAATAGTAGAGAAGTCTCAAATGCATTGTGAAGGAATACATGGCAGACCTCTCTACGAATAAAGGAATTGAAAACCACATTTAAATCTGTGTGAATTTTGAGGTTGGACAGAATTGCTCATATTTTGCTTTCGGTATAAATCCCTTTGAATGACCTGTGTTCATTGTTTGGAACAGTATTATGTTGCACTATAGAATGTACATTTTAGCTGTATGAAAATAAAATATGTTGACCGAATCATAAACATGTTTTTGTGTGTGTGTGTGTATATATATATATATATATATATATATATATATATATATATATATAAATAAAAACACATATATAACTGTACAATACAGAGGTGATAAGCATTACTGGAACTTTTCCTGCAGTATGGCCATTTATCACAGTGTGATATGAATATTCCGTTGTCTTCAATGGTATTCATTCAACTCCTATCCATGTCAATCCCATTCAAGTCAATAGAAAGTGTATATCATACTGTGAAAACTGTTATCCTGCAGATAAAGGTACATTTGCTTCATGTATGTATCAATTTGTGTGTAACAGAAAGCAACACAATAACCCTCAAGAACAAAAAGACAAAATAATATACTTCATCTACATCCAAGGCATCCAAACAACAGATTGTATGGTTAGTTGGCGCTATATAAAGAATAATAATAATAATAATAATAATAATACAGTGGGGAGCCGTATAAACAATCCAGAGAACATGTTTCAGACCTGGAAAAGATCTTCTCTTGGGTGACAACAGTAGAGAGAGGTGAAAGAAAAGGAAACCTGAGGTGGCTACATCTCATAAGTAACCAGTGATGTTGCAGGAGGTGAATGATGAATAAGTGTATTTCCATACATCTGTAGATGGTGGGACATTGTCCAATCTGATGGAGGTCTAAACCAGAGGTGGGTAACCTGAGGCCCTCCAGCTGTTTCAGACTACAACTCTCATCAGCCTCAGACACCCACTGGCTTTCTGGGGATAATGGAAAAGTTAGTTTTCCCCACGTAGACTGGCTCAGGTTGCCCACTGCTTGTCCAAACATATTGTCAAAATTTGCAAAACTCTATATGGGTTATTCTTGCATCTTACAATGACAGTGCCTTCTCTGGCTGCTGTCATCGGTGACATCATAGGGGATCTCCAATGAATGGAGGCAGTTAGGCAAATCCAGTTAGTGTAATGCAGGACAGATAAATGTCTCACACATGACCTAACCCTGATACTATGGAGCTGTAATTCTTACTAGAAATAATGTAAACCTGTTTCTGTGCCATAGACTAGGAGACAATAATTGTAAACACGACAGTAATTTTCATCTTTAGTACCCGAACCTGCATTGCATTATATTACTTTAAGACCTAAATCTACCCGCCAGGTTTGGGTCTACCTGTGCATTGGTAGATCCAGTGACTGACAATGCAGGATTACCCATTAATCAATCATTACCAGGTTGGGGAGGGGTAATTAGAGGAAAGGGAAATGATCAATACTTTCTTGATTTTTTAACCCCATGGCTTTCCCCTGCCCTTAACGCTTTCTTTGAGGGATAGATATGTAAAATGTCCTGTCTATCATGGACAAGAAGGTAGATGTGCATTTTCTTTTTTCAGTCTGAGGAAAAGACCTAAGAGGTCTTGAAAGCTTGCATCCTAAATCAGCTTAGTTAGCCAATAAAGGTATCAACTTGACTATATTTGCCTCCAGTAGAAATCACTGCAGCATGCACTTTTCATATGTGCCCATATTTCATGGGATGATTTGGCAACCCTAAGTATGCATTCATGCTTAAGGTTACCAGATATCTCATCAAATGCAAGGTGCTTATGAAAAAAACACATTGTAGGGTTATATTGATTTATGTCTAGTGCTGCAGAATGAAATTTTCATAAGCGGCCTGCATTTAAAGGGATATATGGTCACATTAAATTTCAGTTGCAGTGACATCCATAATGAAGCAGACTATATAATTTTGTAGTTCCAGCCATTGGCTGAATGGAGATAATGGGAGTTGGAGTCATTAGCAGTTGGAGAGCCCAAGCTTGCCTAGCCTACCCCTAACCTAGGACAGTAGTGTACAATCCGAAACCCTCAGGAGGGTCTCCTGTAGCACACCACTGATCTATGTCCCTTTCAGGGCTTTTCAGTGCTGACCTTTAGTCCAGCTGCATTCTAAGACACTAGGCTTTGACGAACTGAAACTGCAAATCAAGTGGAATTGCATATAATTGAGTTTGGGCTTTTCTTAGCAAGGACTCATGTCGACAAGGGAACTGCAATTAGATGCTGAAGCAGCAAACATCCTTGTTCTACGACTTAAAAAGGAAACTTGTCATCAAAATGTAAATGAGTTTTATCATTCTAGCTATTTATCGTACCTTTTAAAATACTTAATGGGAAACCTGGGGTTTGGGAAGGTGGGGAGTTTGTCCAATCACAATTTCTGTTATTTGAATTACATGTTAAATGCAAGCACTGCACATTTTTCTGTAAATTGCATGAAGTGTTTACAAAGCAATATAACAATAATGGATATTTTACAGTGCATGTGCCCTAAATGCAGATGGTTGTTTTAGCTTAAAGGGACAGTTGCACCTTATTTTCCCTTGACATATTCTGGAAATCCAGTCAAACTGTCTATTCTTTGTATTTTTTTTTTCATCTTCACCTATTTTTTTATACTTTTATGTTCCTCACAGTAAGCTCACTGAATTTGTTTCCAGAGAGATTGCCAATCACATACTGTGAAAACAGATATAGATATAATTATGCCTCTTTACAGGTCCATGGTAAGACCCCACCTAGAATATGCTGTTCAATTCTGGGCGCCCTTTCTGAAGAAGGACATTATGGAACTAGAGAGAGTGCAGAGGAGGGCTACAAAACTAGTAAGGGGAATGGAATGTTTTAGTTATGAAGAGAGGCTAGAAAAGTTAAACTTGTACACACTAGAGAAACGGCGTCTTAGAGGGGATATGATAACACTATATAAATATGTTCAAGGCCCATATAAAGGGCTTTCAAAAGACCTGTTCATTAACAGAACAGTACACAGGACAAGGGGCCACCCGCTTAGACTTGAGGAAAGGAGATTTAGTCTACAACAGCGGAAGGGTTTCTTTACAGTAAGGACAATAAAGGTATGGAATGCACTTCCGGAGGATGTGGTGCTATCAAATACATTAGATGCCTTTAAAAGGGGCCTGGATACTTATTTAAAAGAGCATAATATAGAGGGCTATGCACGTTAGTATTGGGATTAATATTTAGTTAGGGCTTGTTGATCCAGGGAGAAATCTGATTGCCATTTGGAGTCGGATGCCTTCTTTTGGGTCAGCGATGGTAAACAGGAATAGGAAAAGGGTTGAACTGGATGGACGCAAGTCTTTTTTCAACCTAAATTACTATGTAACTATGTAACTATATGCAATGTTGCAGTCTTTCTGCAATACAGAGTGGTCTATATGCTATAGATGCAGGCTTTTCTACATTGTTTCATTGCCTTTTGTTTTTTTTTTTTTTACATTGTGCCTATTTTAGATTTGGCAGATGTCTGAAAGATTGCCAGTCCGCATGGGAATCAGGCAAATATGATTTTCTCACACCAACATTGTTTGCAACCTCCAAAATTGCTTGTATGTATGATCTGAACTTGGGGCTATAGGCTGGGAAGCAGAACAACTTGGATTTTGCCATTGCAGAATGCTGCTCTCTGGTGCATTCTGCAAAGAGAGAATTGCCTATGTAATCAGCACCATTGGGAACTAATGGCGGGATGCAGGAAACATGCAACATTTTTATTTCCAATGTGAAAAACACTAGTAAATAAGTATGCTTTAGTTGAATTGCACATGAGATAAGATTAGTGAACAGCTGCACATTTTTTTTGTGTGGGCATGGTCAGGATTAACGAATCTGTCTCAGTGGAATAGATAATGCACCAAATGCAGGACGTTCTATTGCGAACAGTTTTATACGTCTGTGTAGAGTTGTCATAAAAGCTAATTTTTTATGCTCAATTCAAGAAGCTTTCGATATACAGCTTTCTGTAGTAGAACGTGCGCAATATCTATCTGAGCGTTAAAAATGCACAGGTTTTTGCATCCCCCCGTAAATGTTTGATGTTGAGGTGATTATTGCAGCATTCGAAACAAGGTATTTCCTATCACTCACTATGCAGAGCTGTAGTAAAGCTCTCCAGTAAAGTGAATTACAAAAAAAATACCCTTTGGACCCCAGTTTTAACCTTTTTTTTTTTTTTTAATTGCTTTAATAACACTTAAATGATGGGACCTGAGGGGTCTCCTGTGCATTGCTTAGCAAATCATTGGACAGGGGATGGAAAAGGCCAAGTAGCCAAAAGCTTATGGGTCCTAAAGTTTTGGTTTATTTTATATTTGTATCCCTCAATTGGCTCATAAAAACTCTGTCTGACTACAGTGCATTTTATATTTATGTCTACACGTGAATTGGACACCTACTGGCATTCAAAGGATTAAAGTAATAGTGATGTTTTACTTTATTTTAATTTTACTAATGTAAAATGTATTACTTTATTTTACCCACTGGCACTTTTTGTTGATATTTACCTTGTATCAGGTATTTAAAGTGACATTCAACCTCCTTTTTGAGTTTATATTTTATGCAAGTCATACATGTAAAGTCCTATATTTCTTATTTACTTTTTTCATCTTCAGTGATGTAAAAATGATAAAGTATAAAAAAGACAGTAAAACAATGTAGAAAAACCTACCTTTACAGCAAATAGATCACTCAGTGCTGCTGGTGGAATAGTGTAACATTGTATACATTTCTCTGTGCTTCCACAGTCCCTAAATAAAAGCTCTCTGGGGGAGCTCGATGTCAGGGAAATAAGTATGAAAAAATAGGTGAAGATGAAAAAAATAATAATAAAGAGGAAAGACAGATTGACTTTACATATTGTGCTTTGCAGAATATATAAAGTCAAAAAAGGATGATTTTTTCCATATCTTCTTGTCCTTCTGTTTTCAGTGATGTGGTTGCCTTCAAGTGAAGTATGTAAAAATGAGTCTATGACTCTGCTGTATCTGTAAATGATCACAAGAACCTCCTCTTTGTCTTCCTCTCTATATTTTCTTTAGTCATCTGAATGAATAGATGTCAGAGCTAAAAAATAAAAATGAAAGGGTTGCATTTGTGTGTTGCCTAATGCTTGTGTATAAAAACTTTTTGCATAAAAGATGGCCGCTTTTCACAGCTTGCGCCAAGAAGTAGACAGAGTGAGAGTGCACCCAGGGCACAGGGAAAATGAGCACAAAATGATTACTTTTCCTTACACTTGCTACAGAGGTAGAATTGAAGGCTTCTTCTTACAGAAGCTATGTGCTGGTAATGTTCTGCTATGGCAGGGATGTCAAACTCAGTCGGACAGAGGGGTGGTTTGGATGCATTGCCCGAGGGATATACAGTATGGCATATGAAAACTACTACGGTATTATTTGTGTGTGTGCTTGTGTGTTAAAAAGACCACATATCCCTTTAAATATAGGGAACTTATTAACCCCTTAACGACCAGTCGTGCGGATGGAATTTATGGACCACAGAGCTGTTTTTTTTTTTTTTGTTTTTTTTTTGCCAAAATCAATTCGGGGTCCCTGAGCGGCGTGCAGCCGTGCAGGGACCCCTGAAATCCATGATGTGCCAGGACTGTCATAGATCCTTAACGTAAGTTTAGTTGTGACGGACCTGGCACGTCATGGGTCCTTAAGGGGTTAAAACACAAACTTCATGGTTGCACTGATTCTTGTGTAATCCTACAGTATGAAATCTTCATAAGCATTCCTGATTTAAAGGAATATGTGGTATTCTTTGACATATATATATTTGAACACACAGATATATAGTGTATATAGAAAAAAGTATACACTTAAGGGGTAAAACGTTAAAGGGACACTATGTCCCATAAAAAATTCTTCTAGTTTTGTAGATGAAATAAAAACTATATGCCACAAATCCTGTCTCTGAAACCTCTATGGTTTGAGAGATATTCACTTTGAAACTTCCCACTTTCCCCCCTTCTCCTGACGCCAGCGGTGTGCTGAAAACATGAGATCCTGGCCCGGGGGCCAGCCGGCAACTCTGCAGCAGAGTCGAAATCTCATTATTTAAAAAGAATAACTTAATTGGAAAGGTCTACAAACTGCGCCTGGTTTGCAAGCACACTTTGTAGACTGTTCCAATGAAGCAGTTCTTTTTAAATAACGCAATTTCAGCTCTGCTGAAGAGCCTCCTCGAGTGGGCCGACACGGATCTCCTGCTTTACAGCTGACATCAGGAGAAGGGGAGGGAGGGGGGAACTTTCATAGGGAATATCTCTCAAACCATAGCGGTTTGAGAGACGGGATTTGTGTCATATAGTTCTTTTTTAATTTACAAAAGTAGAAGATTTTTTATGGGACATTACTGTCCCTTTAAAATATAATCAAAGTATATTCATAATCTTGTGTAAAATCCCATTATGCATACGCCACCCATGTCTGGAAGTGAGAGTTACGTGAGTGCTGACATCTTACATATATATATATATATATATATATATATTTTTTTTTTTTTTTTTTATTTATTTTTTTTTTTTTTTTTTTTTTCCCACACATGGACACACACACATTCTCTGACTGCATGTTTGATACCCCTGTGCTAAGGTATCTTTACCTATGCACAGATACAGGAGGTCAATAACAGAAGCTAATGCAATTCATGCACTTTGCTGGTGGATTAGTACATTCCCCTTGTGAAGTCCTAATGAGCCTGCTGAAGTCACAGAATAATTTTAAGGTAGAGGATGCTCACATCACCGAAAGTGGAAGGAAGGAAAAAAATTTATAGCTTGTTCATAAATGATAAATAAACAGAAATCAAGAAAAACTAAGATGTCAGGTGATGTAAATAAACATATTTCAGAAAAGTTAAAATAAAAAATATCTGTTCCTTTAAAGGAACAGTAACTCTTAATATGCTAAACATATATGTGTTAGGGTTTATTCTCCTGAGTAAAACAAGAGTATTCCCAGTGTTCAGAGGTATTTTATTCAAAAGTTATAACTGCTCAGACTTGAATATTTAGGTGCAATATCTCAGTGACCTGAAATTTTACAGTGAATCAGTTTTCTACACAATCCTATGGACAAGTCTGGTCAGTTGACCATAAACCTCCATAGGATTGTTTAGCAATAGCACCACTGTAACATTTCAGGTCATTGAGATATTGCACCTAAAATATTAAATATGAGCAGGAATAACTTTTGAATAAAATACCTCTCAGCACTGAGAATACTCTTGGTTTGCTCAGGAGAATAAACCCTACAGTATGTATTTTTTGCATATTAAAAGTTACTGTCCCTTTAACCACTTGGATTTTAAAGACCTCTTCATTGCATTGCATATCAATTTTTTGGAGACATCTCTGGAATCCAAAGGTTTAAAACACATGTTGGCAGCCAGTGGCTCTCCAGCTTCTGTTTGACTACATCTCTCTTCATCCTCAGCCAGCTATTAAGTGGTTTTGAATGATGGGAGTTGTAGTCTAACAACAGCTAGGGAGCGGTAAACAGGTTATTCTGTCCTAAAGCAGAATGCTTGCTGTAGGAGGACTGAAATGCAGCAATGGCACTGTCAGATTACTCAGTGCCTGCTTTTGTGATAAAAGCCTTTATTCAGTACCAGTCTGAGGCACGTGGTGTGTCTTTTATCTCTGTGGAACTGTGCATCACCTGCTTTCCCCCATTGTACCAGTTCAGGGTGCTTGATAAATAAACCAGGAGTAACTTGCATCTTCCCATTTTTCCACTGTGCATTCATCATCCCTTTGTGAATGCTGAGGTCCTAGCTTTTCATAATGACAAGCCTTTCATGACTTTGCACTCTGTTGTACCATGGCTGACACACATATACTGTGGCTTTAATGGGTAAAAGCTCCTCTTCCATTTCGTTCCTAATAGGTTTGCATTGAGTATTGTAATTGTTGTTAATGGTTGCCTTATCATTGTGCTATGAAAACAGGTAGATTTCATCCTTGAAGAAAGATTGCTTTTACCACAAGGTCACCAGATGGAGATATAATTGCATTTTTTAACTCCTTGGGTGCTAGAGAGGTCTTGCATAGGAGGCACTCTAGCATCCATTGGGGTTAACCCCTTGAGGACCAGAGGGAAGTGCAACACGTTATGAAGCAATACATTGTGCGTCCCTCTGTCCCTCAAGGGGTTAAGATCCTCCAAGAACATACAGCACAAATGAGAACTAAGGGCAATGTTCAGGATGCTAAAAAGAAGGAATTCTGGAGGAATCTATCTGCACTGAAAACTGCCATTTGTTTAAATGACGTTTTTAACCGCATATATGCTAGAAAGGTCTCCTATGCTTTGTGAAACAATAATTTACAGACCTTTCTATCATTCAAAGGCTTAAAAGGCCTATTTAAATTAGTAGGAATTGGAGGGAAATTGTCATTTGTCCTCTGAGGTACAGAAGGTTTGCTCCATAATTGTACCTTTGTAGTTTATCCAATTCGGCTCTAGGGACTATATTTAGGAATCTAAAGAGGAGCAATTGTGGAGCAAACCAACTGCATCATAGGGGACATATAAACATTCCATTTGATAGAAGTGAGGTTGTTAACACTTTGAATGCTAGAGAGGTTCCCGAAGCATTGCAAAGCAATGATTTGGAGCAATCCTAACATTCAAGGGGTTTAACCATGTCAGTGCCAGAGGGGTACGGAATTAATTGTTTTGAAATGCATGCCATACCCCTCTGGCACACAAAGGGTTAAAGCCACAGAGAACTTGACAGCAGATAGGAACCAGTCAGCCCATCTAGTATGCCCATTTCCCTACTGTAAAAAGCTCAAACCTTTTTTGGTCCTTGGTCTTTTCTTATGTTCAGGTCAGCATTATGCCTATCCCAGGCATGTTTAAATTCTGTCACTGTATTAAATTCTACCACTTCTGCTGGTAGGCTATTCAACTTATCTACTACCATTTCAGTGAAGTAAAACTTTATTACATTATGTCTGAATCTCTAGTTTTAGACTATGGCCTCTTGTCCTAACATTTTTAATCTTTTGAGATGTACTTCCATCCTGCACTTTGTTGAATCCTTCTTGTATTTGAATGTTTCTATCATATCCCCTCTCTCTCTTCTCTCCTCCAAGCTATACATGTTCAGATCTTTTAGTCTATCTTGATATTTATTTTCCTGTAACACAGTCACCATTTTAGTAGCCCTTCTCTGAATTTTCTCTAGAGTATCTATATCCTTCTGGAGATGGGGTCTCCAGTGCTATACACAATACTTTAGGTGAGGTCTAACTAGAGATCTGTAGAGTGGCACTTCCCTTTTTCTGCTACTAATGCCCCTAGCTATTCAACCCAGCACACTGCTTGCATTCCCCACTTTTAAATGATTGGGACATCTAATACTCACCCCTCCCTTGATTCAGTTGGTTTACTCCTGAATTACTTATTTTTTACTTTGTGAATAAGGCCCTGAGGGTAGAATGCAAGAAACGTGCGCAATTTCTACTTGCATTAACTTTTGATAGAAAAATTATTAGAAACAAAAAAATTACTGAAGTTCATATGTTTTTTATGAATTAGAGTACATTTGATTTTTTATGAACGTATTTCTAAAAGTGGACATGATAAAACGTCCTTCGTTTTATTTATAGTTAGCACACATTTTTCATATGTCTTGCCCACTTTGCCTTTAATTTCGGAGCATGTGCTAACCGTGGAAGCCAAGGTATTTTTTCTTTGCAGTGCATTCTGGGATGGCAGAGTGGTGTGCAGCCACGCTGCAATGACAAAATTCCTTGATGTGACAGGACCGTCACTGGTCCTTGATATCTGGACCGGCTTGACAGTCCTGGCACATTATTTGTCGCTAAGGGGTTAATATAGGAACATGTTTTATTCACCATCAAGGTCCCAGTATATTTCTTGCATCAAAAATGAGCAATTGCAGATAGCACATACGTTTATACCTTTCAAAACGTAAGTCAATGCGTCACTTTCTTGCATTCCAACCGTACACCCTAAAATGTTTATAGATGTTTGGAAAACCATGTCTGTGACTAAGGGCATAATGTCAACAAGAAAAGCAGAAAATGCAAACAGTTTACAACTAAAGGCAACTGCAGCTCAGTGTGTTGATGTGGATCACTGATAATTGTCCTAGAACTGTTTGTAATCTAGTTTTGTATCTTTAAATTGAATGCAACCTCTGTGTCTTCTGATTCATTACCGAGAGCACAGATTCAGACAGTCTGCAGTCCTGTGATATCTGTATGCCGTGGCTATATAAGTTTGGCTGGGATGAGTGTGGACATTATTGCTTATTTTCTGTCCCACATTATTAAGGAGATTACTCACTGGGCCTGGGGCACCCATTTTTGATCCTGATATAGGCTCCCCTGTGCAATCCTTTTCTAGCTAATGGAACAAACTGGGTCAGTGGTGGCTCTGAGTGCTGTAAGTTACTTATCAGACACAGCTTCCCATTGCAACCACTTTCCAATGTGTTTTTTTCTGTCTGCTTGTCCACACTTACTGAATCTTAGTTATTTTTAGTAGACACAAGATTCCTAAGAGATGTTTTAGGGCTTGATTCTATTACCAGCTCTAAAAACAGTGTTACAAGAAAAACAAGCAACGTGAATTTTGCAAACGTGTTACGCCAGTATTCTATTGCAGAACCACAGTAAAACAAAACTGTCGTAGACAGCACATTTTAGAGTAGTAACAAAACTGGCGCTGTCTGCTTTTATTCGACTACCGCCTAAAAAAATGAGCAAAATGTCAAAGTCCAAGGAAATAGGCGTACATTTGACAACAGAAAGATCAAGTTCAGTGTTAGATGTGTTCCCCACATTATCAAAATCCGACATAGAGTGCCCTACTTCAACATTTTAACCCCCCCCACTTTTAAAATTTGACTTACAGTGCTTTATTTCACCACTTTAATTCGATAAATATTATTCATAGTCCACATTTTAACCCTTCCCCTTCAAAATTCGACTTATAGTGCTTTTCTTCACCATTTTAATTCAACAAATAATGTTCACATTCAATTTTAACCCTTCTCCTTTAAAATTCGACTTACAGTGCTTTTCTTCACCATTTTAATTCGACAAATAATGTTCACATTCATATTTTAACCCTTTCCCTTTAAAATTCGACTTAGAGTGCTCCCATGACCTTCTTTCTCCATTTTAATTTGAATAATATTGCTCCCATTCAACACTGTTTATTCTTCAGTTTTACAGCAAAATACAGACTCTTTATGTGTCACAGTGATCCCTATGCAACAATGTATAACTTGCTGTGCTAAGTGTGAAAGACCTCTCACTCCTACTATTTGTTGGCTAAACCCATTTGATGAGTTAATGCTAGAGTAAGAAGTGATACTAACCCCTCCCTTACTGATGTGAGGAAGATTACTGAATAAGTGTGACCCAATTTACACAACAATAAGTGAAACTATTATAAAAAGGAAACTCCTTTTTATAACCTTATTATTATTATTTTTTAAGCTTCCGTTTGGTTTAAATGTAACTTAAAAAATTATCTGCTGCAGCTACTTCCGGGTGACTGCAGTTCTCTGCGGTTCTCCTCGGTTACAGAGCTCTTCCTCTGCTCCCCTCCCTCCTCCAATAACAGAGGCGTCTGTCAGTAAACTGAAGCGGTCTCATTGGAAGCGATCGATATCTAGCCAATGAGACTGCTCCAGCTTCCAAACAGAAGCCTTCATTATCGGAGGAAGGAGGAGAGCAGAGGCAGAGCATTGGGCTGCAGTCTATACGGAAGTGGCTGCAACCCAGACTTTTATAAGTTACATTTAAACCAAACGGAAGCTTAAAATAAAATAATAATAACGTTTTAATGCTACTGGATGTGTCACCTAACTATTTAGAGGATGTTGTGCATAGGTGATACATCCACTTTAAAGGGATTGTAATATAAGAAAATAAAAGGAGCTCCGATTCACCAGTATACTTTTTTAACCAAGTAGAGTAGTATATCAATGGAATTGGACTTGTAGTTCAACAGAAATTCAATTATAAAAGATCTCCTCCCGCCCTTTTTACTTACGTAATGCTGGTTGTCATGCAGGTCCAGATGGAGCGTAGTGAGAGACAATCTTCAATGTTCAAAAGGAAAATCCTGCCCTCAGTTGTCAAGGGGCAGGGCCTATTGTTTTCTTTATGCTCAATGTCCAGCTCCAAGACCGGATTCCACATTTGAAGGGAGGTGACATACCTGAGGTAAAAGGGGCAGGTGGGGGATGCTTTATAATTGAATTTCTGTGGAGCTACAAGTTCAGTACCACTGGTATACCTCTCTACATGGTTAAGTCGGAGCTCCATTTATTTTTTAATATTACTGTCTCTTTAAAACAGGATATTTTCCCTTTAAATGGGGCTATGTACGTCTCGAATTCTAGAAGGTTCTCCAACACCTTGCTTCCCAATGCATTGGAGACCTCTTTAGCATTTAAGGGCTTCAAATTAATGGGAATTTTATTTTTTCCTGAGGTGCTGTTGATTTGCTCTAGAACTGCTCCAATCTTTCATAACACTCCAGCCTAGCTGTATCATTTAAACCAGATAATTGCTCTGAACTGAAATATATAGCTGCTTATCCTTATAATATATCTGCACTAAACTGGACATATGAAACATGAAGCAGGCAATCTTGGCAGGCTGAAAATGCTGACAGTTGTAGTGCATCAGCAGCTTGGGAGCCACATGTTGTTTACCTCTGCATTATGGAAAGAGTATTTACTGATAGTAGCAACTCACCTTGGCAAACATGCCACGTTGATGTTAGTGCTCTCTAGCCAATGAGACCATTCCAGCCTACATGGAGAAATCCTCAGTCATCGTAGGATGTTGGAATGCGACAATAATTGGGGAAGGAACAGACAAAGATTAATAAGCTGTGGTACAGAGCCATCTCCGCAGTCTGTCCTGAAGTAAGGCCACGACTCATTTTTAAAACTGTAAATTTCGCCATAGCCTGCATTGTATAAAAAAAACAACACAGATTACAGGTAATCTCATCACACTGAGGCAAACTTGTATTGAGGTGATAGTTCCCCTTTAAACGGATAGTAATACTTAAAATGTAAAAATAAAATGTTGTAGGTCTGTTGCTACACCATCCTTTGGAGATTTATGGTCCCCGGACCAGAGCTGTCCATAGGATCGTGTAGCAACAGCGCCACTGTACAATTTCAGGCCACTGTGATATTGCACCTAAAAAATTCAACTTTGAAAATTAATAACTTTTGAATGAAACACCTTTCAGCAGTGGGAGAACTCTTGTTTTACTCAGGGGGGTAAACCCTACAACATATTTTTTTTTTACATTTTAAGTATTACTATCCCTTTAAGTTAGTGCATTGGCTCCATAGAATAACATAGGACTTGGAGAGTTTACAACACTGGAGAAGTCATCTCCATTTTATCACCTTTTTATCGTGCCTTAGAATGTATTAAAATCCCCATTTATATGAAAAGGAACTTTGATCTGTTCTCTATAGCTCAGTTAGTTTGTGCCAGAATTTCAGCTTCTTCCTGAATATGGCCCTAAATTACTAAAAATGATTATCCTGTAGAAAACTGTGATTTCTTGTCACAACAGTGTATGAAATAATATTAACAGATTAGGAAACTGTGACGCCCCAGGACCGTAACCGGGGGATTTGCATTAAGGACTAGTGACGGTCCTGGCATACCATCAAATTCTGGGATGACAGTGTGGCTGCATGCCGCTCTGTCATCCCAGAATCCATCACGACAAAAAAAAAATGCACTGTGGTCCTAAATAGCTGCCCCCTCCCAGATCGAGCGGCCGTTAAGGGGTTAAGAACATTGAATAAAATCGAAAGCTTAACACCTGGGAAATGGACATAACTAAAAAACGTTTAGGCACCAGGGCAACATTTGTGTCTGGGCCCTCCTTTGAAGTTTGCAGTCCATAAAGACTAAACCACAGTTTGCTAAATATATATATTGTAACTGACCACATTTGCTTCTTGCAGTCCATAAGATGCATACTGATGCACACAGAAAAACACACACATCTGCAAACTGACACAGCCCTCCCCCACATATCTGTTTTCAACATTTAAGAACCAGGTTGTCCCTTTGGTCCTTAGAGGGTTAAAGTGTGTAAGGGCCTCAGTAATTTCTTTATTGATAACAAGGGTGAGTTATAGCCTATTGGCTATTCAAAAGTATGTATTTTTTAGGAGTAATATAAAAGCAGTACAAAAAAGCTTAATCAGCTTTATTCATGTAAAGATTCAGTTATTGGTCCAGTACTAGTCATTGAGTCCATTAAAGGGATAGTAATGTCTCAAAATGCAGCTGTGATTCATCTTCATACTATTTGTCCCATGTAGAGCTGTATTTCAGTACCATCAGACTTGTAGTTACACAGTAATTGAATGAGAAAGTATCCACCTCCCAACCCTTTTACTAAAGTAACGCTGCTCTCCAAACCGGTCCGGATGGAGAGCAGTGAGGGACAGTCTTCATTGAGCATAAGTAAAAACCTGCCCTCCTTCATCAAGGGGGCAATATTTTCCTTGTGAAGAAGATTATCCCTTGCTGCAAGCTGTCCAGTCAAGCGACTCGATTCCACATCTGATAGGAGGCAGCTAAAAGGAGCGGGAGGGGATACTTTCTTGTTCAGTTACTGTTTATCCACAAGTCTGATAGTATTGAAATACAGTTCTACATGGGACAAATAATATGAAGATGAATCAGAGCTAAATTTTGTTTGAGACATTACTACCCCTTTAATATATATAACATACAGCTATTACCATACTGTTCTGTAGCCTACATGCATGCTAATTCATGTAAACTAGATATGATTATTTAGAATTGCCTACTTTTGGACCTTTTGGACTGTTTTCCCTTATTTCCCTAGTACAGGGCTGTCCAAGTTCAGTCTTTAACCCCTTAACTTCCACAGTCCTGGGAAGTAACCTACCAATGCGCTGGTACACGTGACCTGTGATGCGTACCGGCACTCCGTGCTGGGGAGAGCTCCAGTTTTGGGGAGGTCAATTTCAGTCCCCGTTTTCACTTACAGCGCTCCTGGAGGAACACTGTAAGTAAAATGTACGTGACGTGTTATTACATTCATTGGTCCTTAACACAAAAAACGTGTGACGGTCATAGCACGGCACGTGGACTTAAGGGTTAAGGAGCACTAACAGGGCAGGATGTAAGGATTTCCCTGATTAAAGGGATAGTAATACTTCATTTTATCTTTATTTCATTTTGTAGGCATTAAAAAGACATGAAGAATGATATGTCTTTTCTCTCAAACCTTTATGGTTTAAGAGATATTCACAAGCTAAGTGTTCCCTTCCCGCCCCTTTTACCTAGTGTAAGCCATCTCTCTTCAGATGTGGAATCTGGTTGTAAGACTAGACAGATAACAGAAGGGGACAATCTTCTTTCTATTAGAACAATGAAAGCCCTGGCCCCTTTGACAAGTTTTTCAGGTTTTTCTCTTATCTTAATTGAAGATTGTCCCTCTCTGCAGTCTACCTGGGCACCTCCCTTCTGGTCTGGCTGAACAGCGTTACATCAATAAAAGGGGCGGGATTGGGACATTTTGTAATTGAATTACTCTTGAACTATAACTCTGACAGAATTGAAATACTCTCCAAAGTCCAAATACTATAATGATTAATTAGAGCTTTTATTATGAAACATTACTATCCCTTTAAGCACAGGTGAGTTAATCAGTGGCTTATTCATTTTGACTGACTCACCTGTACTTAATCAGGGAAGTCCTTAAATCCTGGGCTGTTGGTGGCCTTTGAGGACTGAACGTGGACCGCCCTGCCCTAGTATATTGGGTCATATATTGTATTGAACAGTTAGGAGAGCTCATATGTGTATACAGAACACACTTTGGACTTGATTTAATGTCCAGCACTAAACTAAATTTTGTAACAGAGATCTAAGCTGCCATGTAAGCTATTCAGTGACCTGTCTACGTGTAAAATAATAGGTGCTTATTTTAGACAACGAGCACTAAAAAAAGACACACCATAGAAATCAATAGAAAGACATACATTCTGAGCGATTCAGATACCTGCTCTAACATGTAGCTCATTCAAAATGGATACATTTTCTGCCCTAACATTTCAGACCATCAACTCATGTGTCTAGAATCCATTAATCTACTTCTACACACTGTACAAGTTTAATACCAATACCTGGCACATGCACACTGGGGGTTCGATACTATTGAACAATAACAATAATAACTCTATCAAAACAAGGACAGACTGGCAAACATACTAGTGTCAACACTCAATGTAATCTATCCCCCACTGTCACCCTGCCTACTCCCCAAAAATCTACAAAGTAATAAATTCCCCTTTCCCATCAGACTCCAAAGAAAACCAACAATAAAAGCCCCATTCCCGCACCCTCCAAAAATCAAACCAACATTTCCAACAGTGAAGGAACTGTTCCTCCCACCTTTTTCCAACAAGTACCAATATTCCCAATGATGAAGGCCCCATTCCTTCCACCTTCTCCAACAAGAACCAACATTTTGAAAAATGAAGGACTCTTTACCCCACCCAGCCCAAAGAAAATAATAATTTCCAATAAGAAAGGCCCTTTTCCCCTCAGCCTTCCCAGCAAAAATCATCATTTCTAACAATGAAGGCCCTTTTCCCTCAACCCACACAAAAGAAAACGAACATTTCCAACAATGAAGATCCCCCCCCCCACACCTTTCCCACAAAAAACAACATTTCCATCAGTGGAGGCTCCATTCCTCCTCACCTTCTCCAACAAGAACCAAAAGTTTCCAACAATGACGGCCCCGTTCCCGCTCCCATCCAAAAGAAAACCATCATTTCCAATAATGCAGGCCCTGTTCCCCCCAGTCTCCCCAATAAGAACCGACATTTACAACAAGGCCCACTTCCCCCTCTCCGCATGTTTCTCATGAGAATTATTTACCTTTATGTCAGAGGTCCAGTGGTATCAGAAAGACCACAGCTGAAGTAAAAAGAAACAAAAGCCCTAACCACGCATGTTGTTGGTGAAAGTGATGGGAATCGGGCCTTCATTGTTTGAAACGTTGGATTTCTTGGGGGTGGGTGGGGGAAAGGGAGCTCTATTATTGGAAATTTGTGATTTGTTTTGGATGGCTTTGTTACTTTAACTGTTGGGGTTTTTTGGGAGGCTGAGGGGAAGAGGACTTAATTTTTTATGAGTATTGGGGGGTTTTTTTGGTGCATAGTGGGGAGACTGGAGATTAGATTTAGTGTTGACACTCGTATGTTTGAAGTTCAGCACTTGTTTTTGCTAGAATGATTTTTTTACTGGGCTTAACATTATCAAACCCATAGAAAATACTCACGTTCAGCTTCAATTAAGCTTAACGTGCATTGCTCGTTTATGCTGGAACTGTCATTTAGCATGTGCTACCCACAAGATAATAAATTCTGTTGAATAGCACTGTAGAGCATATTAATTTAATGTGCAATAATGGTTTCAGCCAAAATGCTGAAAAAGTCAGGTCATTGAGTCAAGCCCTACATGTTTCTTCTTTATAATTTTCATGCTTAACACCTTAGTGACAAGGGTTTTCTCACAAGATGACGAGCAATTTTGGCTTTTTTAGTATTTGTTCAACCATATTTTTCCTAAATTCATTTAGTCCACTCATAGAACTTATTATTTTCATACCACATTTATATGGATGACCTACCATTTTATTTGCTAAAAATAAAAAATATGAGGAAAAAAAACCTTTTACAGGTTTTCTTTTCATAATTTGTGCTCAATTGGTTCGTTTTTTTATTTGGGACTGGATAAAGGGTATGAATGGTAATAACTCCCAACTGACTCTTTTTTGGAGGAGTGCTGTACCTCTGAGGTGAAAATCCTTACGTGCCTTTTTCTCTCCCTGGTGTCCCTCTTTTATGACATCAGACTATGTGGTGTGTATATAAGTGTTTAAACTTCAGTATATGTGTTTATAAATTACTTTATTTGTAAATAACACAGTTTGGTCTTGCTCTAAATAATTTATTCAGGGACACAAAGAGGTGGCAGTAGGTAATCAAGAGACCAAAACTGCTCTACCTCTAGTTTTGCCCCCATCGTCTTAAATGTAATCAAAAGTACCCCCCTTTGGGACCTCTGTTCTCTGCTTTTCTCTTCCTCACTATCACTTTGAGAAAGAAAGAACACTAACAAAGGCAATATATACTATACATTGCCTTTGTCATTGGCTCAACCAGGACTTGTTATTGCTGTAGCAGCGATCACATGTACAGAGCTACCTGGGAAAGTTTGAAGCTGACTGCTCTGGTCTTGGAACAGTCAGTTACACCTTTCCGGTCATGATCACCCACTACGATCATGAAGTCTGTGATGGACCGGGACCGTCACCTGTCCTTAAAGGAAGAAAATATGTGATGGACCTGGTCCATCATTCATCATTAAGGGATTAATTAATCTGTTTGTGAGTTGTGGATTTGGATACTGTTGCTGTTGTTCAACCCATCCATTTCTTTCATCTAATTGTTTTTTAATTTCATCCTTCATCTTTCATTTTCAGCTACAGTTACGTGTAACATTATTTTGTTTAATGGCTATGTACTCTGTTTATGTATTACAGATATCGCTCTCATGTACAATTATTTTACACATCTAAATATTTTAATTGGGTGATCTGATGTGTTGATTGGGTATTGCACCTTAAAGCTTAATATTAGTCTTTATTTCCCTAGTGATGTTTTCGTTTCCAGTACAGTGGTTCTCATCCAGGGTATCGTGGCACTTTGGTGTGCCACGGACATGCACTTAGGGTGCCATTTTTTTGGTCTACGAAAGGTTTGACAAAAGTGTTAATGTTGGGTTTTAAATGTATATTTATGGATGTGGTTATGCATAATGTGTTTATTGTGTTATTATAATTGTAAGAGCAAAATATAATTGCATATTTTTGTGTCCCTTCATTATGCCATTAATAAAAAACATAAAATATATCAGGGGTTGTCAGAACTCCCAGACTGCATATCAGAGGTACCTTGAGATTGAAAACCACTGCTCTGTCATGTATATATTCATATATATTTAACCCTTTGAGTGCCAGAGGGGTACTCAAAGGGTTAAAAGGCATATAAAATGTAAAATACAAATAAATAAATCGCTATATATTACATACTAGTTGAAGAGCCCGTGCACACGGGCCACAGTGCCACCCAGCAACAACCAAAGGTGCGCAGAGAGGACTACGGTCTGAATTCGGAGCTCCCCGCTCCGTTATCAGCTGTAGTGCTGGCCGTCTGTAGTGCGCATGACTGCAGCATGCACAGACGACCGTACCACGCATTACGGCTTCTGACAAACACACATTTAGCGAATTATTATATAGGATTTGTGATTCTATTTACACATATATGTAAAATTCTGTGCACAAGCAGTGTAGCTCTCCTAGATATTGTTGGACTACAGCTCCCATCAGCTAAAGATGATAGGCATTGTAGTTCAACAACAGATGCAAGTCTGCAGGTTGCATATCACTGCTGTACACTACAGGCCCAATCACTTGAACATTTTGTTTTCATATACAAAATTAGTTATCATATATCATCATCAATGAGTTTGCCAAATGCTGTGGAAAAAAACTGATTACAAGATGTCTTAGGGCAAAAAGAAAAATAGGTAATCATGACAGGATGACAAATTGAATAGCCATTCTGAGCTCTGGGTTGGAAGTTATCTGACGCAAATTGTAGAAAGCTTCACCCACATAAAATCTCTGTTCAACATCTCTGGGGAGCCTGGGAGCCATTCTGACTTTCACTGGAGGGGTTTTCCCTCAGCAGAAAATGAGTCACATTGCAGAGAGGATACACAGTGTGGAGATGTGAAGGCAGCTCTTCTATCAGGCGGTAGTAATGTGTACAAATTTACTGTGTGGGTAAGAGAGACTGGAAAAAATGCACAAAATAGATTTGTGTGTGGATATTAAACAAAATGTTGAATGCTTTGCATGGGATTATCATTTTATTTTTAATTTAATATCATTAATATCTCCCCTGCCAGTCTACTACATATTAGGAGTGAAGAAATTGCTAAGAATAAATTTTAAAGTGTGTGTTAACCCATTAAGTGCCACATGACTATCCAACATACCCTCTGAGGTTACTTTCATGAAGTTTAGGATTTAACCCCTTAATGTCCTGTTGACACACATGCAAACACCCACACCCATCCGCACACACAACAAACACAAATAATATGGCAATTTGCCTTGCATAATTTGCAAAGTATACAGGAAGGTTGATGCCACTTTAATAGAGCCTTAAAAGCCAAACAAAATATTGAAGGATGATGAAGTGTTAACCATGACTAATGCAGGTGACAAATATAGCAAACATGAAACCTTTAGAGGCTAACAGATTTTATTGTGCAATATTTCAATGTCACGTGGGTTCCTTCATCAGACTTTATTGAGAATGAGAGCTGAAAATACCTCATACAAATAACTACTGCTGTATGATATATGTAATGCATTTTGTTCTCTGTACTACAAGCTAGCTGAAAAGCAAATTCACAAGTGCCAGCTGATTAGCCACTTTTTTATTTCCTTGATAGAAACCACATCACAACTGATCCATCTCAAATCCTTATTTCTTTTCTATATTGGCAACCGCTGACTCTCATATATGGGACAGAACAAATAATTACCGAAATGGGAATTGAAAGAAACTTTAATAATGCAGGAATTAGTATCAATTACATATCGGATAAATTATCTCCCTGGAGATGATTCCATCCTGGTGGTTGATTAACAACTCCCCAGTCCCTCTGAGCAGATGATAACTTCCAATGCTGCTCCTCCAACCAGCATCCACTGTGATACATATTTCTATCTCTCAGACTAGTGTCTCTGTCTCTTATTATACACTTTCTGGTCCTTTCCGTACTCCACGCTATTCCATTCAGTGGGTTTTTCCTCCTTTTGCAATAGCAGCGTTGTCAGGACAGTTTCCCTTCTTAGACCCCTTTTATATGCAATTGCCATGACGGCTCTCCAATCCAGTTGTTAATCATTGACCTTGTAAGTGTAGCAGTGGTCTGTCATCAAGTCCAGCTCTACCCACTATCCACAATAAATACCGACTTACTAATTATGATTCCTCTTTTCACTTTTCTCTGTAATCATTCATTAATAACAATATGAATAGACTAAAAAATAAATACCAGTAATTATTTATACTACTCCATTGAAACTTTGTCAACCAAATATCAAAACTGAAAAATAACCCAATAAATATTCAAATATCCTCCTATTTACACATCAGAAATTATTCCAAACATGAGTGAAACATGTTAATTTTAAAGATAATAGTATTGAAATTTGATTAAAGCTAAAAATGTAATACAACTTTTAATAGAAACTCTGGAACTCAATAGTTTTATGACCCCACTTTGCCCAGACTTTTAAAGGGATAGAAATACTTAAAATGTAAAAAAAATATATGTTGTAGGGTTTATCCCCCTGAGTAAAACAAGAGTACTCCCATTAATGAAACGTGTTTCATTCAAAAGTTATTACTTTTCAAAGTTGAATTTTTTAGGTGCAATATCACAGTGGCCTGAAATTGTACTGTGGCGCTGTTGCTACACGATCCTATGGACAGCTCTGGTCCCGGGACCATAAGTCTCCATAGGATGGTGTAGCAACAGCGCCACTGTACAATTTCAGGCCACTGTGATATTGCACCTAAAAAATTCAACTTTGAAAATTAATAACTTTTGAATGAAACACCTTTCAGCAGTGGGAGTACTCTTGTTTTACTCAGGGGGATAACCCCTACAACATATTTTTTTTTACATTTTAAGTATTACTATCCCTTTAAGTCTGTAAATCCATCTTGTCTCTTTTGGGGATAATCTCCTCAGCATAACTCCTCCCTTACTAACCATTCAAACAAAATCTATCCCAAATATTTTAATACCCCTATATTGACTACCAAATGCCAGAAAATTAGTTGACACATTTTTATGAATCACACTTTTCTCTGTATACCCCAAGTGCTCCAGTATGCAGACCTTCAATGCTTTCCCTGTTCTGCCCACATAATGTAGCCTACATGGGCACTTTATAACATATGCCATGTTAAAACATTACAATTTATGTAGTGCATAATCTCAAATTGGCTATCCATTTTCAAGTAAAATCCTTAATCCTCCTCAAAGAGTTAATATCACAAGCTTTCCAGTGCTGACATCCATAAAACCCATTAGGAATACACCTACTTAGCCAGTTTTCATTATTTTCAACCTTTAGCCTCAGATAAATAAGATGAGAAAATCTCCTTTATTACAAAGTTTAGTACAGATCAACTTGGAATTAGTCACATTGGTCACCGGAATAGTTTAGCATCAAATGGAGTGTTAAAATGTGTTAAAAAATGGGTATTTTGTTATTTAAAATATGTCCCCAATTTGAAGGCTACATTGACTCCAAGTAAGGCCAAAGGTGAAAAATAATCAAAATTGATCAAGCAGGTGTATTCTTAATGTTTTTTAATGGTGTCAGAGTGATAAAACTTGTGAGATTTACTCTCTGAAGAAGATTAAGGATTTTACTTTGAAACTGGGTAGCCATTTTAAGATTAGGCACAACATAAATTGTAATAGTTCTGTCATGTTATATGTTATAAAGTATCCATGTGAAATATAGTATGTAGGCAGAACAGGGAGAGCATTGAAAGCTTGCATATTAGAGCATTTGGGGAACATAGTGAAACGTGACTGACTATTCACAATTTATAGAAAAATGTTTTGGACTTTCATGGGGGTCAGTGTAGGTGGTTTAAATTCTTTGGGATATATTTGATTTGAATGTATGGTAGAGGAGGAGATATAGAGAGGAGATTATCCCAAAAAGAGATGCACTAGATTTATAGACAATTGATATATATTTTCAGTTAATGGCTTTGTTATATGTTTAGCATTATTCAGTTTTCAGTGGAATTATTATTATGTAGAGGTTTATTGATGGTTTCATTATTCCCTTCAAAATTAAACTTAAAGGGATAGTAATACTTAAAATGTAAAAAAAAATATGTTGTAGGGTTTATCCCCCTCAGTAAAACAAGAGTACTCCCACTGCTGAGAGGTGTTTCATTCAAAAGTTATTAATTTTCAAAGTTGAATTTTTTAGGTGCAATATCACAGTGGCCTGAAATTGTACAGTGGCGCTGTTGCTACACCATCCTATGGAGATTTATGGTAACGGGACCAGAGCTGTCCATAGGATTGTGTAGCAACAGCACCACTGTACAATTTCAGGCCACTGTGATATTGCACCTAAGAAATTCAACTTTGAAAATTAATAACTTTTAAATAAAACACCTCTCAGCAGTGGGAGTACACTTGTTTTACTCTGGGGGATAAACCCCACAACATATTTTTTTTTACATTTTAAGTATTACTATCCCTTTAATTAGTTTTACTTTTTGAGTTTGGGGTATTTCCTTGGTGTAAGTAGGAGGATAGTTTAATATTTATTGGAGCATTTTTCAGTTTTGCTGTTTAGCTGACATTTTAATGGATTATTTCATTGTTATTTATTTTATTAATATTGATCCTAGATGACTATGGGAAAGAAGTAAGGTAATATTAGAGTAATAGGTTTTAGTACGTTGGTATGCACTCCAGCTAGTGTTTAGAAGGTTGGACTTGATGAATAGCTGTGAGAGGAATTTTGATCCATCATGGAAATCACATATAAATTGATGTAGAAAAGAGTATGGAAAGGACCGGAAAGTATATATAGAGAGTCTTGTATAATAAGAGACACTAGTTAGAGAACGAGAGACACATCAGGGTACCTGCAAGGAGGAGTGGTGTTGGATAAAGGAGGATTTAAGATGTCTCAATTCCCTAGCTGTCAGTAGCATGGAGCATGGACATCTTGCCAGAATGACGTCCGCACGCCTGCGCTGTCAGTCCCAGACGATCTAGGAGGTGTTGCTACTGACAGCTGGGGAATAAAGCATATATCTATTAAATCAGGTAATAATTCTGGGAACTAGCACTACTAAGCAGCTAGTCGCCAGAAGGGGACTTAGTTAAGCTAAACATTTTGTGACATGGTAATTCCGCTTTAAAATCTTGTACTCTAATAGTGTGTTCAAACACACAACTTGGTTGTACTCCTTTTTATTCAATGCCAAACCATCCATGCTTTCTTGCCTCCAATGCTCTGTATTTCCCGCCACTTCTCTTGCATGGGGTGGTGTAACTGAGGTGTGTCTGAAGTTGAACCACGTGGCTAGTGACCATATGTTATTGGCTGATACCCATGTGTGTTTGTCAGTATTTGGAGGATGTGTACAGCATTGCATCCTCCAAATCTGCCTGTGCAAATGTTCTTTGTAGCAAATTAACATGCTGGAACCTGGCCCATGAGTGCATCCAAGTAGCAGTATGCTGCCTAGGAAGTGTTCTGTGAGGCAGACATCACCTGTGTGAAAAACATCACAAGGGTGCATTTAGTGCTGAATTAATAAGTGATCTGTGAAGATATCCTAAAGCTACAATAAAGGTGTCACATTTGATCTACTTGTTTCTGCTTTAACCCTTTAAGGTCGAGAGGAGCATGTAGCAACATCGTGGAGCAAAACGCTGCAGGCTCTTCTGGTCGTTCAAGGGTAAAAGAGTGCTAAACCTTGAGGTCAGCATATTTGGAAAATATTTAACACTTTTAGTGCCACATGGGTATCCAATACATTGCAAAACAATGTAGCCATTCCCCCTTTGGCACTGAAAGGGTTAAAATGCAGTGTAATTTGTTCCTGTTATATGGAACACGTCTTATATAAAAGTAGAAAAAAAGCCATTCTTGATTGAACTAATCTGAAACTGAAATTCTCCTTCGTGTGGGGCCTCCAAATATGTTTTTAAAGCAAGTGTCTCAACCCCCCCCCCAAAATAACTGTAATAACTCTAGAACATTTGCAACTACACAATGGCTTTATAACGTTAGCCAAAAGGCAATTAAAATGGATATTTTAAATAGTGCTTCAATTTTCTGGGCTTTTACCTAAAAGTGTATTGTTAAGATTGTATGCTTAAGATGCCAGTGACAAGTAAAATAATATTTGCTGCCATTTACCATAGAGTTGTTCTGCTGGAAGCCTCATTATTGCCTTGAGTGCCTGCAAAGACCAAGCCAATGAAGCATTTGCCTATGTTCCACATTTTTCAGAAGCACAGTTTGTGTCGCTAAAGCTCCCTTCAAGGTCTAATTAATGAACCAGCTGGTGCACAGGTGCCTGCTCCTACACGGAGTTATTTTGCTGCCAAGATTAAAATCGTAAGAGTATCTGAAAAAAACAAAATCCTAATTTTTTTTCTTCTTTTCTTACCAGGTTTGACCGAGGGATTTCCACATATTTAGTGCTCTGAAGCAACACAATGAAAAACTTTACAGACTTGCTGTATTTCTCTGACTGCTCATTAACCCCTTGATGACCTTAGGGTTTTGCAGAGCATGGCTTCACAGTGCTTTGCACACCCTCTGGTCCTCAAGGAGTTAAAAAAACATTAACAGCTCCTAATGACAACCCCCCACCCTTTTGCCTTACTATGGAGAGAAAATTCTGATGTCCGCTATTAGTTTTGTCTTTGTAATTTTGTTCAGGCAATAGAAGAGAAAATGTGGGAATTCCCTGGTGCAGCTCATTTTCTGTGCTGGGTTATTGGCATATGAATAGTCTTCTTTTTCCTCTGGGTATCCATTAGAGTATATGAACAACCGTAGTACATAGCAGCACGCACAGTCAGCATTCATTAAAGGGACAGTAATGTTCTATAAAAACTTGTTATAGTTTTGTAGAGCAGAAAAAAAAGCTTACTGGCACAAACCCTGTCTCTCAAACTATGGTTTGAGAGATATAGGCATTGAAAGTTTCCCCCTCCCTCCCCTTTCCCTGATGTCAGTGCTGTGCTAACTGCAGGGGAATCCTGTCCGGGGACCTACCGGAGGCTCTGCAGCAGAGCCGAAATCGCGTTATTGCAGAAGAATTACTTCCTTGGAAAGGTGTACAAAGTGTGCCTGGTTTGCAAGCACACTTTGTAGACCTTTCCAATGAAGTAATTATTTTGCAGTAACGCAATTTTGGCTCTGTTGCAGAGCCTCCTCGAGTCGTACGACTCGAATCTCCTGCTGTCAGCTTTACAGCTGAAAGCAGGAGAAGAGGAAGGAGGGAGGAACATTCAGTGCATATATCTCTCAAACCATAGAGGTTTGAGAGATAGGGTTTGTGCCATTCAGCTTATTTTTTCCTGCTCTACAAAACTGTAACAAGTTTTTATGGTAAATTACTGTCCCTTTAAAGCAAGCAAGCCTCACCTATAGCATCTACAGGATAAAGATGTTTTACTTGACCTCTCTGTCTTCTTTCTACATAGCATTAAGGACTGACGGAAGGGCAAAGTCATAGACACCATTAGGATTTTCTGGTCATAGTAAAGTAAGTAGGGGGTTATTATTACGATGTGTTGCTATACCTCCCTTTGGCAGAAATACACTATGGTGTGATAAAGAGGTGATACAAGTGGAGATGGCACTGCAGAAAGAGAAGGGAGAAGAAGCAAGGAGCACCCCTTGTGTATATCAAGCTCTCTAAAAATGAACCACCACCAACACCGTATAGGTGTGTACTCACAAGAGGAGTGTGTTGGAGGAGACCTATGCCTATTCCAACTCACAGTAGCTGAAGAATTAAACTGTCCCCAGAACCAGTATCACCTTATGATGGTTTCAATTCAGATGGATGCTCACTCTCAGAACCACGCTCTCCCAAAGCAGCATACAAATCCAAAAAAACACAAAGAAGAGCACCAAATAGTATAATATTGTATAGACACAATCATAACAATGTATAAAGTAATGTACTCAAATGAAAATATTGTCAGACCAGCTTGCATATGGAAAATATGAACCGTCTCCATTCAGGTGACCCAAGAGAACCAGCTTCCAATTTAGAACAGGTGGAGGCTTCTTTTGTAGACAAATATAGGTTTTATAAAAAATATAAAAATACAGGCTTACACACTTACGTATTTTTCGGCTTAACACGCTGCTTTTTCAAAGCAAACAAGCCTTAAATTAAAACTAAAGAACAAAGAAAAGCCACTGTCAAACAAACACACATTTATACCCTCATACTTCTCTGCCGATTGGCTGAATTACCCTGTCAATCACTGATTCCATTGAACATTAACCCTAAAGAGATGCTGAAACAAATACAGTGTTAATCCTCTCCTTTAGGACCAGAATAGGACAACACAGGAGGAACATCGCTAATGGCTTAATGCAACATAGTGTTTCTAAACATTTTTTAAGACATCATAATAGATACAATCGAGATTTAAAAGTGATGCCGATTGAGTTCATTCCACCATTTCCAGTATATGATAGAATATAACGCCTCAACAATAGGGAATCATACTGGATTTTTCGATTATCCACACTCTCTCCTTTAGGGTTAAATGAAATGTTGGAGACACCTCAATTATAATTTACATTTCATATTTGAAGATAGCACATGTGTAAGGTACATTAGTCACGTTCACATTTAATTTAGGCTAATCACTGAGATACAGTATTAGTTAATTTTAGAGTGATAGATTTAATTAGTGTAGGATTAGGATAGTTGCCGTTTGTTTGATATTCACTTTTTTTAATATAGGTTTATCACTGAGATATAATATTAGTCATTTTTGTAGGCATAGATTCTGTTAGTGTAAGATTAGGATAGTGGGCATATGTTAGTTTGTTTTATTTCTGTCTTAGGGTGTTTGGTATAAGGGTTTTGCAGGGTTAGGAGGCATAAGTGTAGAGTTTCGTAGGGCTATTTATTTTTTTGCTAGAATATTTTTCTAGATGGGTGGAGGGAGTGGGTTATATGAGAGTATAATTTCAGTTTTATTTCTTATTTTTGTATAATGTTGAGTATTATCTAAAGTAACGTGATGAGGCTTTGTTGGAGGGTCTTTGGGAGGTTAGTTTAGTACACTCATGTTATATAGTGTA
Organism: Rhinophrynus dorsalis; assembly: GCA_037306005.1. Taxonomy (NCBI): domain Eukaryota; kingdom Metazoa; phylum Chordata; class Amphibia; order Anura; family Rhinophrynidae; genus Rhinophrynus; species Rhinophrynus dorsalis. The sequence continues at coordinate 327,790,744 of CM074719.1, read as the reverse complement.
CTAGTTTTAAAGCCTGTGTACATGGGCCAACACTGACAGAGCTGCAGTCATGCACAGTACAGACTGCCCGCGCCTGATACGGAGCGGGGCGCTCTGAATTCAGACGGTAGTCCTCTGCATTGGTCCCAGGAAGGTGCGCAGAGAGGACTCTGGTCTGAATTCGGCCCCCCCTCACTCTGTATCAGTCGCGGCACCGGCAGTCTGTACTGGGCATGACTGCAGCACGTGCAGCCGTCTCTGCTGCGCATGACGACTTCTGACAAACATCCTTATCGAATTATAATATAGGATGTGGTGTTTACAACATCAGTTGGGAAGGTAGTAAGTGCACTGTTGGCAGGTTCTCCCATTGGTGATCTCGGGTCATTGTTGTAGTAGTAATTTATATATATTTTTCCAGTATAGTTAGTTTTGATCATTTGTAATAATTTTTTTAGTGATCTTTGGTGATCCACATAGGGGGATTTGACCCTGAGGCACATTTTAGTGTTCAGCTTTCAGAAGGTTGATGTGGTGAACCAGTTTCAAGTAATGTTGATTTTTTAAAATAAGTTTTATGATTTTAACTTTATGTTCTGATTGTTATTGTAGGATATGTAAAACATTTTGCTTACCTGATGCGATTTTGTTGGGTTAGCTCACAGTGTTGTGCTTGAAAGTGATGTTTGGCATTGTCTTCAGGAATCGCACTGTGGACTTCACAAATCATTGTGGATTGTTATGGGTCAAATGGATATTTGGTTAAATGGTTATTATATTATTATTGTCTGTGGTGGTACTTGTGGTGTCATGTAAGGAGGAGAAAGGTATTTGTTTTGGCACTGTGAGTTCCACTTTAGGGTTAATGTTCGATGGAATGAGCGATTGACAGGGTAATTCAGCCAATCGAGGATATAAACATATATTTGTTTGGAGGAGGCTTTTCTTTGTTCTTTAGTTTTAATTTAAGGCGTGTTTGCTTTGAAAAAGCGTCCTGTTAAGCCACGAACGCGTAAATGTGTGAGCCTGTATTTTTATATTTTTAATAAAACATATTTATCTACAAGTGAAGCCTCAACCTGTTCCAAATTGGAAGCTGATTCTCGTGCGTCACCCAAATGGAGACAGGTTCATAGTCTCCTTATGCAAGTTGGTCAGCTTGTTTAATATCAAAATTAACATTTTAATGTGAGTACATTACTTTATACATTTTTATCTATACAGTATTATACTATTTTGCACTCTTCTTTGTGTTTTTGGACAAGTGGAGATGACTTCCCCAGTGTTCTAAACTCTCAAAGTCCTATGCTTTTCTGTGGAGCCAATGCACTAATATTTCTCCAACTTTAGTTATCTTAGTGCATAGGCTTCATAGAATAACATAGGAATTGGAGAAGTGATATCACTGAAACACCATCTCCACATTATCATCTCTTTATCGCTCCTTAGTGCATAAACCCCTCTGTATGCTAGAGATGTCTCTATACATTATGAAGCAATGCTTTGGGGAAGTCTCTGTCATACAGGGGCCTAAATGACCATTGCCCTCAATACTCTGTTATGGAAACAGCAACATTTGGGAGGTTATGCACAAAGGTGTAATAAAGAGCTGAAAAGTGTTCTAAACTCTCCAAGTCATGAGTTATTCTATGGAGCCTATGCACAAGTTGGAGAGATCTTAGTCCATTGGCTCCATAGAATAACAGGAACTGGAGAGATGATCACACTGGACAAGCCATCCCCACATCATCACCTCTTTATCACACCTTAATGCGTCTCCTCCAGGTGATCATATTAGAAAACTGCAATATGTTAAAAAATAAGGGAGAGAATCAAATCCTTCTTAACATAAAATGGCAGCTATATTTCTCCTGGATTAACGTCTCACCAGTTTGAATTCACTAGCCAGTGTATACCTTTGTTGCTTAAACTCTATCCAGTTATTTCTTGAATGTCTCTTCTATATCTGCCAAGACATCATCCCTTGATAAAAAAATAAATATTTACTACTACTATTATTATGTTAAAATAAATAAAGCAGTTTCCTTTTCTGGAGATGTAACCTCTTTTTTCTATAATCTCAGTATTTATACAGCACTTTAACTCCATGGATGCCTATCAAGGTATCCAACTGTCTAGCATCTAAGGGGTTAATACGTATCAATCCCATAGATAAGTACAGGGCAACCTGAGGACCTCCAGTCAATGGATGGCCGAGGAGTATGATATTTGTACTCCACAACAACGATGGGCACTTAGGTTGCACATGCCAGTAATAGATACTAGAGACATCTCCAATGCATTGCTTCTTGATGCCCTGAAGATGTCTCTATCATCCAGGGGGTTAAAGTGATAGTAAAGTTTCACAAAAACAGCATCTCCAATTAACCTTCATAGTATTTGAGCCATAGAGTGTGTTATTTCAATACTGTCAGAGTTGTAGTTCAAGAGTAATTCAATGATAAAGTTTCCCTCTCCCGCCCCTTTTACCTAGTGTAACACTGCTCACCTCAGATGTGGAATCCAGTCCATAGACCAGACAGCTCACATCAAGGGTCAATATTCTACTGTGAGAACAATGAAAACCCTGCCCCCCTTGACAGGTTTTTTGGCTTTTTCTCTTATTTTAATTGAAGATTGTCCCTCTCTGCAATCCACTTGGACACCTCCCTGCTGCTCTGAGGTGATCATTGTTATATCAGTAAAAGGGGCGGGAGGGGGATACTTTATCATTCAATTACTCTTGAACTACAACTCTGACCGTACTGAAATAACACTCTCCAAGGGCCAAATACTATGATGATTAATTAGAGATGCTTTTATTATGAAACATTACTATCACTTTAAAGTTGACACAAAGTAATTTGTTTTTGGAAAATGTGGTCATTTGTTTTTGGAAATTTATGTGAGGTATGTTTGTTTCAAGCTCTAGAAAGATCAACAACTCCCAGACAGATCATGATACTTTAAAGTATTTACATTATTAACATCTAATATGTGATTGTCACTGGTCTGGGACTGTTCTTTGACATATGAACTGCCACTTTCCATTATTTTGCATAAAGGATTCATTCTAACGTATGAATCATGAACTAGATCAATTGTTTTTAAACAAATAACAATATTTTCTTATGAAAATATGGTGATGGCATTGCCCGTCTTTTGTTTGCTGTTTGTGTTAATGTGCACAGAGTTTGAGGGTGCAGGGTGGAGGAGACAAGTCTGGGCAATGTGTATAGACTGTGGATAGTATTTGAAGAAAAATGTAATCCAGAAAATATAATATCTAGAGGCATAACTAGAAGCCACCGAGTCCTGGTGCAGAAATTGCCATGCCCCCCCCCCCCCCGACCACATTGCTCCCCCATAGCCCCCAGTCTCCAAACTTCCTCCCATTTCCCTCAATCTCCACATTGCCCCCCAATCTCCACATTGCCCCCCAATCTCCATATTGCCCCCAATCTCCACATTGCCACCACATTGCCCCCCAATCTCCACATTGCCCCCCCAATCTCCACATTGCCCCTCAATCTCCACATTGCCACCACTTCTCCACATTGCCCACCAATCTCCACACTGCCAACACATTGCCTCCTATCTCCACATTGCCCCTGTTGACACCCCCCCCCCCAGTGTCCATCTCCTACCTCCCTGGTAGTCTAGCGGAGTGGATGGAGAGGTCGGTACCTCATTCTGCACAGACCTCAGAAGCTGGAGCTCCCGCGCGGTTCTCTCTTCAGTAAAGCAGAGAGCTAGAAGATGATGTCATCTCCCAGCGCTCTGCATTACTAGAGCGCCGGAGAGGGAGAAGGCACAGACCTACTTGCTTCGGGCGCCGGGACCCCTATTGTTACGCCAGTGATAATATCTGACTTTACCTCCAGATCCAACAGAAAGAAGGCTGTGCGTTGTGCACCACTGGCACTAAAAGTTTATTGTGTTTGCGGTCATTAAAGACAGATGAGAGCAGAGAGAGGGTTCCGGTTTCTGACTGACTCACTGTACATTGATTCTCTTCTCAGCACACTTAGATTCAAACAGAAAATGAGTATTGCACCTGGAGGTGATAGGGGAGCTTGAACCTACAGAAGCTGGTCAAACTTCCAAATATGTTCAGTTCCAGGCCAGGGTTTTTGTAACCAAATTCAGAGAAAAATACAAATAGCTGTAGTACAGACCAAAATAGCTAAAAGCAAAACCACAGGTATTGGTGCACATACATATTTACTCAGTATTAAGTCTCAATGCTGTGTCTTATTGGCTGCATATCACTGCAATAAAACTGAGGTTTAGTCACATAATATGGCCATGGTATGTGGAGCTTGACAACACGCCAAGGTACCCTAATATAAGCAAGCCGTAACCTTATTTTGCTTTGTGTGTGCTGAATATCTCAAAATTTACTTTTTATATTTGGGAGTGATTCTCTGAATAGCTGTCTGAGGTTAAGCTTGCAAGATAAAACAGTTTGCTAATGACTTGCTTAGCATGGTACCTTGGCATGGTGGCAGGATTGGCATGCTATGTCCATATTTTGTGACTAAAAACCTCAATTTTAATACAGAGATTATATGCAGCCAATAAGCTGCAGTATAAAGAGTTAACATTTTCTTTGGGTGCACTAACAAAAAAGGAGAATAGAAGCACTCACTCTCTTAAAGTTGCAAAATGCCCAGGTGCACAGTCCCTAAATAAATAATATCATGCAGAAGAAAAGGGCAACACCTGTACGGAAAGAAATGTTTTTATTAAGGTCAGAGTTTTGGTCCATGAGGACTTTTATCAAGAGTTGTACCTAATGGTGTCTTCTCATAAATTTTCATTTAATAGAAAAAAACACGAGTGAAGAAGCTTCCAGCAATGGGAGTACCATTGTTTAGTAGTCAGGAAAAGCAATGCCACATATATTTTTTCCATATATAATTAATAACTATCCCTTATCAGTTCACATTTTGTGAAATATTAATACAAACAGCTATGGCTATGGAAGATTGCATAATAAAAATCCTACTGTATATGTCTTTCAGCAATCTACCATCCTTCCAGTTGCTATTGATCTAATGTGATAAAGATCCAACTTTCCAAAACAAAGTCCGTTATCTGTTGAAAAGATGTTTTCTATTACCCTAGAGAGCCTTGTCAGAAAGTCCAGGTTGTAAGCTGTTGTGAAGGGCCCTGTTACAGCAGTTGCCTTGTGATACGATATCTTTCGGTGCAGTAAGACAGTTCACGAGCTTGTTTTTATCATATGTGTGTTTGTCTCTTAGATAAAGAGAGGAACACCTGTTGGAAAGAGAGACACAGAGATTGCAGATGCATATGACAAAGGAAGTGCCTGTCAGCTGCAACTGATCCTTACAATAGCAGCTTTTGTACAAACCACAGTTAATCAAAATAAATTATCTGACTACTGCGAACAAATTATTTCTGTGATAAAAAGAGTTAAAGGGCAAATACCATGTTTTGCTGTTTACTCCTGTGGGATTAGGCTTGGTAAAAAGCCTGTGTAGCCTCAGTTGGCTATGCTAACAATAACTGTGGCCAGAAAACCCCGCAAATGGCTAGGAGAATTAACCGCATAGGTAAAGTCCATTGCTGCAGACTTCAATTGCTATAGACATGCAACTGCCAGGATTAGAAATCTGAAACCTGCTGTCGTTGGTAACTGCTCATGTAGCTTCTGGATCCTGAATTGTGAGACTTGCAAGTCTTGAAAGTTCAGGTTCATAGCATGATTGGCCAGACATCTGTGCAGCTTCTTTTTCTGCTGATCAGTCTGGATGCGTACTGCAAGTCCTCCATGCACACATTAGTCCAATCTGACTGCAAGGAGTCACTTTGGTTCCTGGCAGACAGCAGTATTATCTGCTACGTATTTGCTACGGGCTGAATTTCATGTCGTAGTTTGCCACAAGCAGGTTTCTGCATTTTATACAGGAGTGGGCTGTATGCTGGCCATGGGTTGAACACATATGCTCGTTATCTTTGCTTCCCAACGTTATTGTCCTGAAGGATCACTAACAGTGCCAGTCTAAAGGCTGACTTTACCTAAACATAGGCACTGTAGTTAGCAGTTGTATCACATAAACTACCTCATGTGTCTCAATGTCTGCACTATTACCAGTGATTTTGGACTGGAGTAGGAAACATCTGACTATCCAGCTAATAGGGAAGACATCTCCCATCATCAGCCGTCAGTTGGATGGGGATGATGGCAGGTGTCATCCCCAGCCAGCTGCAGAACTAAAGGTTGCCTATCCTTGGGCTAGATAGTGAGGCAAAAAGTTTTTTCTCACAGCCTGCTAAAAAATAGCAGTTGCAATTTCAAATAGCTTACATTCTGTTAAGATATGTTAATATTTAGATATAGATTGTGGATGATGAAATACATTTCTCTATACATTTCAGCACTAGAATTAATTTAACAGCATCCCACGTGCACAGGGATAACATTAGACTTCTTGTGTATGGAAGATATCTTGTGTCCATGGATACAATCTGATCTAAAATTGTGCAGCGTCACTGCCTAATATAAAGTAAAATTTACTGAGCTTACATATAATAAAGATGTGCGTAGTTCTATATTTCAGTCATGTAAAGTCAGTGATGCTCATCAGTATAACAATTTGATGTCAGTCCTTCTTTCAGTAGCCTGGCAAAAAAGGAAGATGGGTTTCATTCATCCATACTATTAAAGGATTTATTGAGAAAATCACATCCATTTCTTTAGTATTAAAGTCTAAAATGAAAACCTGTTGATTCTGGTTGTCCACAAACTAACTTTTTCCCTCAATCTATATCTGTCAAAGGCAGTGTTTCCAGAACTTGTCCACAGCAGAACATGTCTTGAGAATCTCCTCAGTTGAGCATAGGTGGTTCTCTCATTAGCAAAACAGGGCCTTGTCAGAATGACTGAATCATTGATAGATCCACCAAATAATCTGCACTTTTTTTCTTGGGAGGGAGGCAGTTCTACATCTCCAATTAGGCAGAATAGGGAGCTGCCTAAACAAACACTTTTGAGGAGCGCCTAAAGTTTTCTAGCCACACCCACTGTGCAAGACATGGCTACTCCCCCATTTCTCTTGTGACTCTGCCCCCAGACCTTCTTACTCTTGCCTGGCCCAGAAAATACATTTAGCCTGTAACATATAAGCACAAGAAAGCTCTTAACCACTTGAAGTCTGCAGATGTGTTTTTGAAACCACTCTAGCATCCAAGAGGTTAAATAATGGCTAGTTAGGGGTACGTAAATTGATAACACAGCAAACATAAACAAGAAGCAGATGCCATCAAGATTTCCTTGGCCACCTCAACAACTCTGCATATGAGGGCGGTCAGCACAGCACATTTTATATGCCCCCAAACTTAGCCTACTTTAACCCTTTGAGTGCTAGGGGGTATGCAAACGATTGCTTTGCAATCCCTTGGACACCTGTCTGTCACTCGATGGGTTAAATCCAATGGAATTTTTATTTGCCCCTACTGTGCAGTTGGTTTAATCCAGAATTGCACCTGTTTATCTTATTGAATACAACAATAGGTTTCTTCCTATTCCTAAGAATGTCACCATTTTTAGTGTTTTTGCACTGTGGCCACAGTGATAGGAAGTTGATGCGGCTGTTTGTCTGCTTTGAAAAATGCTATGCCTTATCTACCTTTTTTCAAGTTTGCATTGGTTACAAGCAATATTGTGCAGGAATGTCCAATTCCAAAATATGTATAGAAACAGATTGTGGTAGGGTAAATTTAGCGCTCATGGTATCTCTACTATGTGTCAGCTCATATCAGTAAGGTACAGTTTTTCAGAGAAAAATAGTAGCAACTGAATGCAGTAGGAAATTCCATAGTTTCGATTTTAGTATCTTTGAAATCGAAGAAATATAAAATTAAAATAAAGTCTACCTCCTGGCAACATTTGTGTGCCCCAAGCTTTAGAAAGAGGAATGTCTGCTCATTAGGTGCATCCAGTTATCGTCTTTCAAAAATGGTATGACGTCTCTTTTGTTCTCTCTGTACTTTTCAAAACTACATAGCATTGCAGGGATCCATATTTTTTGCCACTTTTTGTGCACAAAATGCAGAACGGTGCAAAATGTGAAAAACTGCTATTTTTTTATAGGAAAACATGTTTGGGGTTTTTGGGAACATGAGAAGGTACCAAATGTAGACCCATATGCAGAATGTAGAAGAAAGTCTACTTCTACACAGTTGTTTGTCAGTCATTCACTTTAATGCAATGTACATGTTTTGTGCAGTTGGTTTAATCCAGAATTGTACCTGTTTAGCTTATTGAATACAACAATAAGTTTCTTCCTATTCCTAATAATCTCGCCTTTTTTAGTGTTTTTGCACTGTGGCCACAGTGATAGGAAATTGTTCCCCATTTTGCAGTTTGGTTTTTTGGGGTGGTCAGCTTCTTTTGTTTTCCATTTAACTCACTATCTCCATCCATCCATCATTCCCTCCCATGAGCTGTAGTAAAGGGATATTTCCAGAATACTAATTAAGTGTTCTAGTGTCCCTGCTTTCAAACAAAATGCAAATCAGCCTTTGCCTATTTCACTTGTTTTGGTTTCCCAGATGTGATATGACTGCTAGAAGATGTTGTTTTCCACTCCTGCAAGTTTTCCCAGAACTTGCTGGAAATCTGTAATGATCTAAAGTGAGAAATTAAGCCTATGGAAGAGAATAATATAACTGTATGGGCTCATCATATAGTGTAGACCAGAAGTGAACAACTTGTGGCTCTCCAGTTGTTTGATGAGTTGATTTACATTATCCTTTTGAGGCTAGAGAGTCTGATGTACTGAGAAAAATGTGGTGGTGGTGGGGGGATGCACTACACTTCAGGTTCAGGCCAGGTTGACAATCTTGTGTCATATTTGAGTCAATTACATTTCGACAATATGCACTAAGATGCTTTCGCCATCATATACCTGTGAGTACACCACAAATACGTCAACATCACCGTGAATCCTCCATGCCTTCGACAGGTTTATAATTTTGCCCTGACTACTTTGACAGTGGCTTATTTGCATATGGATATGCAATTTAATAAGCCATTGTCCTATTTATGTGGTTGTGTTTATATGTTAATGTGGCACATCGCCAAATGCACTGGGCTCTGATATCTTTCAGTAGGTCTTTCTTTTTGGTTCATCCTTATATTAACACCTTGAATGCCAGAGAGGTATCCATTGTGGCTTGTGCATGACCCGCTGGTGCTTAAAGCGTTGTGTGTGGACTGCTGCTGCTGTTTTTGGCACTGAAGTCTTTCTGCACCCTCTCAGATCTTCCCTACCCTCCCATACACATCAGCATCTTTACACCAAGAAGATATGCTAATGATCAGAGTCTCTTCTGCTTCCCTTGTATGCTTAATTCTTAGTGCACATGGAGATGTGTGTTTCTATCTCTAAGGAAAATGTGCTCACCAAACAAAGACAGACACACATCACCATAGCATTGACTCTTGGTGCATCTCCCCCCTAGAGTCATTCTGGCACACACAAACTGTTCCACAAAGCAAAATAACAATCCCCATTCTGCTGGAGTCCTCTCTAGCATTTAAGGGGTTAAAAGCCACTTTCTATCATATAAGGGGTTAAAAGGCACTTTTAAATCAGTGGGAATATTGGAAAATTGTATGACTCCCCTATGGTGCAGTTGGCTTGCACCAGAATTGCTCTAGTTCTCTTAGTACATCAGCCTCTGTCAGTATCATTATTGGTATTGCATTTGTCTTTGTGGATCTGACTTGCTGATTATTGGAACTTAAACATAATCATCCATGAAGTACTGGAATTTTCATCCCAGAATGCTTTGTCACATATCTTCCTCGGGAACAAATTATTCATGAGAAGTGAGAGGAGACAAGCATATAATTGTAATTAAAAGAAAACTGGACTAATTCTGAAGAAAACCATCTGAGCCATAGGGTATAAATACAAATCCCCAAGCTAGATGTTGGAGGTCTCCCCAGCATTCAAGGGGTTAAACACCCATTAATGGTTTTTTTGCAGAATTTTATTTTACTTAAATGTATGTGTTTTTATATGTACAAAGGATGTGAAACTGACGATACAATAGTAACTTATTCCCTCCAAAGAAAGGGATGCATTTACAAACCTGTATGAAAATAAACAATGAAATGTACTTAGGGCTGTTTGTACAAAGAAACCAAGGAGAACAGTAACATAAGTCCACCAAGTTCAACCCTTGCCGTATAAACCAGAGAAATGAGAATTATATAGCTTTCCTGCTGCCAAATAATTTAGTCTTTATCAGAACGTCCTGTTTCGCCTGCTAATACACAGTATAACCCTGTATGTTCCTTTTTTGGAAGAAATCTAATCTTTTCTTAAATGTTTCCATTGTATATGTCATAATCACATCCTTGGGCAAGGAATTCCATAATTTAACAGACCTTACGGTAACAAACCCTTTCCTCTGCTGAAGTCTAAACCTCCTTTCCTCTAATCTCAAGGAGTGGCCCCATGTTATTTGATCAGGCCTGGAATGAGCAACTCACCAGAAAGATCCCTGTATTGACCTCTCCTATACTTGTACATTGTGATAAGATCTTAGTTGTCTTTTGTCTAGAATAAATAAACAAAGTTTGTCTAGTTGTTCCTCTTACATCAAGTCCTCCATTCTCTTAATTAATTTTGTTGCTCTTCGCTGTACCCTCTCTAGTTCTAGTATATCCTTTTTCAGAACTGGTGCCCAAAACTGCACTGCATATTTGAGGTGAGGTCTTACCAATGATTTATACAATGGCAAAATGACGTTATCCACTCTTGATTCGCTTTTTATGCAAGACATTACTTTGTTTGCTATTGCTACTGCTATTTGTCACCGATCACTGTTTCCAAGTTTGTAGTTTACAAGGATTCCCAGGTCTCTCTCTAGCAATAAGTCCCCTAAAACTAGGCTGACCATTTTTTCTTGAGCCAAAAACGTGACAGGGTGTGGGACAGACGGACAGTGGGTCCAAGTCCGATCGTAGTAAGCTGCAAGCGGCGAGAACGCTTTTGCTCCATCTCTTGCTAGTAGTGTTCTGTCTCTCTGGCCAAAAAGCCTGCCCCTGAAGTGAATCGGAACTTCCTCTCTTGTTTGTTGTTTATGATATGAAGTGCCAACAAATTCCACAGTGGGTACTCTGGATGTATCATAATCATCATTGTCATCAACCTGGCTGAAAATCAGCTATATTCACAAAATAGGCTACCGTACCACTATGCCCTAGGTGAAATGGAATCTTAATGCAAATATACAAATTGTTCGGGTAACTGTATATTCTGTGTAAAGTCATAACTAAACTGCCGCACTGTTCCATTAAAATAATGCATATGGTGGTATTACATGCAACAGAAACTCACCATAAGGGCACAAATAATAATTATCATATACATTAACGGTTAATGTGTATGGTAATTATTATTCTTGCCCTTATTGTGCAGATGGTTTATGCCAGAATGTCTATATTGTATTCTACATAAAGCCCGCTGTCTAAAATGAACAGTAACAAATTTCGTCTGGGCTATAAAAAATTAAAAAGGAGAATACAATGTAAAATGGGTGCTATTTAAAGATTGTGGTGCTTATTTACTCCTATTTGGTTTATAGGACCCTACTGTGATACTTTACCAGTCATGTGTTGTAGTTTAACCCTTTGGGTGCCTGAGGTATCCAGCTCATTGCAATCGTTGGATACCTCTCTGGCATTGAAAGGGTAAACGTAATACAAATATTGGTTTGCAAGTTGTTGTTTATTTGGAACAAATAAGGCCCCCACACTCAAGTAATTATATCTCGGCTTTCCATGTGAGTAATTAGGGTTAAGTATGCTGATACTGGTCTCCTTAGATAACAGACTCCTCCACAACTGGAATCTGTCACTGTGTTGTATATGACAAATCACAGAATGCTGGCACACAATGTATCATATATTACACACACTCTCAGTAAATATATATACCTGCTCCCCTCTCTGGCACTATAACCCTTTGAATGCCAGAGGGGTACGCAACGCATTGCAAAGGGATTGCTTTACAATGTGTTTGACACACACAGATATTCAGTGGATTAATCCTACGAGTACCACGGGGGTGTGCACCCTAGTGCACTTGCAAAGTTAGATGGCATCATGGCACTCAGCGGGTTTAAATGCCAGTGTGAATGAAGACTTCGCTAGCACCCAACTGATGTATATATGCACCTAACAACAACGTGTGTGTGAGACGATTTATTTAACCCCTTAACGACGGGGGAATCGGAGCACGGGCGCGACTGAATGACAATGGAGCATTTTTTTTTATTGCTCCGTTGCATTCCGGACTCCCCGAACGGCGTGCAGCAGCGGGAGAGGCCCGGAATTCGATGACGGTCATAGTACTCCATCGGTCGTTCAGTCAAATCGACCCTTGACGTACTATGACCGTCAAGGGTCGTTAAGGGGTTAAACATGTAACCATAAATTGCCCCTCATTACAAGCACATGTATTTGTAAGATCATAAGTAAAAAAATATCAGTAAAACAGTTCAGTCCTATTTTGGACTGAGCCGTCAGGCATAGATGACATTGATGCACTTAAAAACATGCATTGGTACTAAACTTCAGTTTATCCCTTTGTATATTGGCCAATAGCGCTGTAGGGCTACAAGGATCGAGCTTTGCCAATTCTGAATGGCATAGCCAAAACATCATCTGCCATTTTAAACCTACTCTGACCCTTTAGAAACATGGAATTTTTATAGATCTGTACTTCGGAGCTTACTGCCCTTCATACACTTTTCTTAATACACAAGAAGATGTATGCCATCGAATGTTGACAGCTGGAGAAATCATTTGATGGCATATATCTTCTGATATTTTTGGAGTGACCGAGTGAGATTAAGGTGGTACCATTAACCCATTAAGTGTAAAGGGTATTTACCGAATTTATGCCTCCGCGACCTCCTGCTCCAGTTCGCGCGCTGCTCTGTACTAGGGGGTGACAAGTACAAGTATCTTCGCTGTACAACACACACAACCAAGCAATGAGAGAGACGGCAGGGCACGTCTAGTGCCATCAGTACCTGCTTAACGGGCACATCAGGGCTCAGAGATGAGTGGCAATGTGACACCCCCCTAATGCATGCTGCCCGGGTGGACCACCCCCATCTTAGTATGCCACTGGGTAGAGCTAGCACTGCCACTGCTATAAATGTTCTGCGTGCTCAGCTTGTCTGCAGAGGCACGCACTGTGGCTAGTCAGAATTTGCAAATAACAAATCTGCCGAGCAACAACTGACCAGCAACAGCGCTGGCATATTAGGGGTAGGGAAACAAAAAAGCTACCCGCATAAAAACGGGACAAAATCGTAAAATGACAGGACGGTCAAGAAATGTGATACAAATGGGAATGTCCCATTCAAAACGGTACATGTGGTCAGACTACCTAAAATTATTCCATTAAGTTCATAAGTAGCATTGGGATCTTTTTGTTCTCTGTGGTATGGTTGGTTTCATCTATATTTGTTCCATATTTGTCTTTAAGTATATGGCCCTCTGGGAGGAGATGTACAAATATGATTCTTCTCTAGAAACAGCACTGGAATTGATTTTCTAGCCTATTCCATCCTATTGCCAATTTACTAAGCTGCTTATGCTGTAAATTCTCCCATGAACGCCACTTAGACCAAAGTAGTGTGGGAGTTTATGGGAGTGTCAGGTTGTAAGTTTTCCTTGTTATGTTTGTTGTTTGTGATTTATATATATATTTATAGTAAAGAATAGCACGCACTGGACTTTTTAAAGATGGCAAAATGATAGCAAAAATGCTGTGTTTATTGTGAAGTCAACGATTTGGTGCTCACAGGCACATGCTAGCCTAAGGGTAAAAGTGCCAGTGACCTCTCATTTGAAGCTACCAGCTGTGTATTTTCCAAAATGTTATGACTTGTCTATCATATTTTAGGTCAGGCATGCCATTTCAAAAATAGACACATAATAGATTGTAGTAGTTTCAGTTTAGAGACGTCCTAAGGTATGCCAACTCATACCAATGGCGTGTCATTTTTCATGTGAAGACAGTATCTGCTGAATACAGAAGGAAATTTAAAAAAATTATAATAGTAATATATATATATATGTATACATACACATTGCCACAATACGTGATAATACCTTTTTTATTGGACTATAAGTCAGTTTTCAGGACAAGCTTTCAGGAGTGCCAAATTCTGGACATGTTTACGAACATAAGCCTAAGAATGTAAGTGAACCCTCATTTGATGCGGCTGTTTGTCTGCTTTGAAAAATTCTATGTCTTATCTATCTTTTTTCGAGTTTGTAGTGGTTACAAACAATATTATGCAGGAACTTCCAGTTCCAAACTACGTATAGAAATAGATTGCGGTAGGGTAAATTTAGTGATCATGGTACCCCTATGATATGTCAGCTCATATCAGTATGGCACAGTTTTTCAGGGAAAGATAGTCACTACTGAATGCAACAGGAAATTCCATAGTTTTGATTTTTGAATCTTTGAAATGAAAAAAATGTAAAATAAAAAAAAAATCTCTATAGATCCACCTCCTGGCAAAATTTGTGTGCCCCAGGCTTTATAAAGACGAATGTCTACTCATTAGATGCATCCGGTTATCTTCTTTCAAAAATGGTATGACTTGTCTCTTTTGCTTTTTTTGCCACTTTTTGTGCCCAAAATGCAGAAAGGTGCAAAATGTAAAAAACAAAAAATTGCTATTTTTTTTTAATAGGAAAACATAATTGTGGCTTTTGAGAACATGAGAACGTGCCAAATGTAGACCCATATGCATTTCTTTGCAGAATGTAGAAAAAAGTCTACTTCTACACAGTTGTTTGTCAGTCATCCACTTTAATGCAATGTAAAATAATTTTGTTTTTGTGCTGGATCGATTTTTCCTGCCATTGTAGGTGGCACTAACAAGTACATAGATTCTTCAGAAAAAAAATGTTGCAGAGCATTTGTCATTTTTTGCACAAAATTGACACTGAAATTGATGTTTGACTATAAACAGCAACAACAATGTGAAACTATATGCAGCACTGAGGGTTTCCATACTGCAGCACCGACTGAGTTAAATTGGTGGGAAAATGGGATTGTTTTGTCCCCTGTGGTGCAGTTTGGTTGTATTGCAACTTTGAAGCTGAACGATCACACCAAATAAAGTACCCCCCAATAATTATTCATATAGCGATAAGCTTAGAAATAGTAGTAGTATCCAGCATAAGTATATCGTTATTAAGAAAACCTACTTGATCTGAGACTGATGGGCAGGGTTTTTGCTTTAGCGGTATCTGCACACCTGTGCCATCAGTCCCTTCCTGTTACCTACTGGGGACCGGAACGGACAATGCAAATGTCTCTAAGGCAAGATGTCTGCGCTGATGCCTGCCTGTTTTCTCAATCAAGTAGGATTTCTTAATACGGCTGTACTCATGCTGGATAATACTACTATTTCTATGCTTATCGTTATATGATTAATTATTGGGGGGGGATTTATTTGGAGTGATAGTTCCGCTTTAAAGACTTATTTAACCCATTGAGTGCCAGAAGAAGCAATGCAATGTGCACCCCTGTGTCACTCAAAGTGTTAAATCCATAGGAATGTTTATTTGCCCCTTATGATGCAGGTGGTTTGCCCCACAATTGCTCCAGTGCATCAGAGCTGTGAGAGCTGTTCCCATAGAGACCCTATAAATAAATATACCGGGGAGCTACATGAATGATTTTTGCTTGGGAATGTCCTGTTAAAAGCCTATTATTCTAAATAGTCTTTTAATAAGTAACAAATTAAAAATAAATGAATAAACAAGTTTAGTAAAGTTTGTTCATCCCACTAATGGGGTTAATTAGTAGGTTCTGAAACTGCTGTTCTGAAAATGCCAATTGTTCTGCATGGGGATGTTTTCTGTACATTATTTGATGCATTTAGTGGACCATAGAGAGAAAGCATGACTTACATTGAAACAGTCTTATTTAGAAACAGAGGTCTGTAGAACAAAGTATTGATTTGTGGACAGTGATAACTTGTAATTGACCAGCATAACACTGTTTTAATATATGAGGTGCAAAGCTTTCATCAAGCAAACCAACTGTACCCCAGGAGACAAATTAAAATTCTAGTGGAGGAAAATTGGGAATGCAATATATAGAATGGTAAAAAGGTCTTCAATGCCTTGTTTTGCAATGGAAGCCTCTTTAGCATTCAAGCTGTTAAAAGCACATCAATGGGAATTTGGGGAATTTTTATCAGACCTCTATGGTGCTGTTGATTTGCTCCAGAATTTCTCCAATTCAAATTTCTGTTAAAAGGGAACTAACACCTTAAATAAAGTTGGCTTTATCTGAATACTCATTTGCAATGCATCTGTAATCCTTGTATTTTTTTAATATAATGCGGTATTCACCGAGATAACTTGCTTTTAAACTTCAGCCTGTTACATCACTTAAGGACAGGCTGTGGGTCATTCTGCCCCACAGCCTGTCAATCTTCATCTGCTCCCTTCCCCACACAACTCCTTGTTGCAACCTCCTCCAATGACGGAGGATTTCTCCATGTAAGCTGGAGCTCTCTCTTGCCAGTGGAGAAATCCTCCGTCATCGGAAGAGGTTGGAACGAGGCTCTACTTGGGGAGGGGAGCAGATGAAGATTGACAGGCTGCGAGGCAGAATGACCCGCGGCCTGTCCTGAAGTGGCGTAACAGGCTGACTTTTAAAAGCAAGTACCTTGGTGAATACTGAATTATATATAAAAATATAAGGATTAGCGATGCAAATGAGCATTCAACTAAAGCCAAATTTAATTCAGGTGATAGTTCCCCTTTAAATCCTGTATTTACCAAGTGGTTTGGGGCTCTTCTCAATCTGCTGAAAATGATTTTGGTAAAATGAGTATTGCATAGTTTTCTATTAGTATACAGTGAAATGAACAAAAATATTAATAACATTGGAATTTAGTTCATTAACAAGTACATAGCATAATGTATATGATTGATTAACCATAATAAAAGAGATAGCACATTATTTTGGGAGGGTTTCTCCAAGCATTTTATTTATCAGCATATACCAAATTTGCCAAAATTGTAGAGGGAATGTCAGGCAAATAGCATTTCAAGGTAATCCTCTGCAGTTCTCATCTGTCTGCCATAACAGAGAGCCAGCCTTCTCTGCCAGTTAAAAATCCATTGAACCATGACCCAAAGTTCATCCTGTACTAACAGCTGTCATAGGCTGAAAATGACAAGATATACAGGTCAGTCATGCTGACCAATAGACTTATGCACCTCAGAGAAAATTTGTTTTGTCAGAATTATTGTTGAAAAAATGAAACAAGTTTGATAAAACCAAACTTCGTTTGCCATCGTTCAGTTTGCTAGAATTTCATTGAAAGATTTTTTTGCCTTCTCTGGACTGACATGTAAACAAGATTAATTAAAAAAAAATAACAGAAAGCTTGGCCATCTATTCCACCTGAGTTTTCACCAGAGTACATGAACAAATAATAAAAAGAAATATAAATAATAAAGGCCTGCATTTAATTCAATTTAATTTATATTTGTTCATGTTCACAATGAGTCTGTGAATACCTGTAAATTTTTTCTTTGAGACAGTTTTATAATAATCAGAGAGCTGAAGAGTCCACTCTTTCAATATATATCCATACGACTGTTGCTATTTCCTATATATGAATATTTTAAGCAATTGTGTTTTCTTTTTTTTTGTTTTGTTTTATTCAATTTACCATTATTTGCTTTTATCATTTTCAATAGAGTTGCACCGATACTGGTATCGGTGCCGATACAGGCATTTGCGCAAGTACTCATACTCACACAAATGCGGCCGATACCAGCACCGATACCCTGTGTCAGGGTCGGTGCTGCAGAGAGGGAGCCCGGGGAGCTGTTCACAATGCTCCCCGGTCACTTCTCTCCCTCCTGCAGCGTCAGAGTGTTGCAGCGGGTTTCCTTGGCAACGCTCCAACGCTGGCCTCTGCCGGGGCTCACGAGAGAACTGCGAGCACCTGGCAGAGGAGGGTAAGGCAGATCAATAGAGGCAAGATGGGCTGAAGAAAGAGGCAAAAGGAGGAAGGATCAGGAGACAAAAGGAGGGGGGCCAAGAAGAGGCAAAAAGAGGGGGGATCAGGAGGGAGAGAGAGAAAGAGGCAAAAGGGTGGGATCAAGAGTCAAGGAGGGGGAGAAAGGGGGATCAAAAGGGAGAGACAATGCCAAGGCAAAAGGAGGGGGCTCAAGATGGGGAGAATGAAGCAAAAGGTGGGAATCAAGAGGGGGAGAAAGAGGCAAAAGGGGAGAATCAAGAGATGGTGTATGTATGTAATTTAAAGTACTCGCCGATACCAATTACTGATACTTTTTTTGTGGTCATTTGCCAGTTTTCCAAGTACCTAAAGTATATATATATATATATATATATATATATATATATATATATATATATATATATATATTAGGTACTTGGAAAACTGGCAAATGACCGCAAAAAAAAGTATCGGTAATTGGTATCGGCGAGTACTTTAAAAAAGTATCGGTACTCGTACTCGCTCTTAAAAAATTGGTATCGGTGCATCTCTAATTTTAAATTTAATTCTGTATTGCTGTGAGAATCAATACTAATACTACACTTAGATGTGGAATTATATAACCTAACCTACCTACCTATTATATTTACTAGCTAACCTAGCTATTTATCCTATTCTAACTAACCTATCAAATTAATTAATTACTAGCTAACCTAATTATTTTTTTTACCTACCTACTTCATTAGCTAACCTGACTCTAGTACTAAATCTAGCACTAAAAGAATCAAAAGAAAGAAACTGTGTGTTTTGTTTCTTCCAACAATTCATTACATTGCAGAGATAGGCTGTTTAGAAACCACACTGCTTCTTTTCTAGCAGCTATGCAAGTAAGGAAAATGTTTGAGGGGCCATCCCCTTCAAAATCAGGATTGGCCAGAGTAATAAACACATTAGAGATTCACAGGCTGGTGCAAAGATCAGTCACAGCCAAAACCAATGTGACTGTCCCTTCACTTCAAGCCAGGATTGTATTGGCTATTCTGGTTATCAGTTACTTCTTTCCTCTCACCTTCACACAATCCCTTCCCACTTTCCTTGCTGAAAGGGTATGAACGAATGAATAAATGCATGAATCAATTTCACTGAAAAAGCTGTAATTGTTGTTCGTTATACTGACACCTCATACACCTGCTTAATATGTCTTTTTAATCCGAATCTCACAAAAAATAGATTTTTGGTAACTTTTCAGTTAATTCCAAAATAAACGCACAAGTCTACTGACCAAGATCCTGAGCTTTTTCTTATCTACCATCATGTGTAACAGCCTCCGTCGGCTGAAATTATTCTACCATAACTTGCCAGCCATTCCCTCCACTTACCATACTTATACCTGCGGCTCTGACAAGAATATAATGCAAGAATCCCTGTAAAGGAACAACATATAGTGTATCATTAAAAACTCAGTTTGTACACTGCTTGCACATTTATTATAAGGTAAAAATTAGGTCTGTAGCAGAAAAAAGCCAAAGTTAGGCCTGCCTCTGGACTCATAAATCAATATGTAGAGAGGCAAAAACCCATATGGAGGAAATATCTGAGGAGCAAGGCTTAAAGGGTTAGTATTGTCCAAAAAAAGTTTTTTTGTGTTTAGAAGAGCTTAAAAAGCTGAGCTAAATGCAAATAATGTATCTCTCAAACCATTATGGTTTGAGAGATGCATACATTTAAAGTTCGATGTCTCCTACTGACAAGCTGTAAAGCTGTCAGCAGGAGATCCATGTCAGTCAACACGGAGGCTCTGCAGCAGAGCCTCAGTCTCATTAGTTACAACGAATCCCTTCATTGGAATGTTCTAAAACGTGTGCCTGGTTTGCAAGCACACGTTTTAGAACATTCCAATGAAGGGATTTGTTGTAACTAACAAGATTGCGACTCTGCTGCAGAGCCTCCGTGTTGACCGAGACATCGAACTTTAAATGTTCAGCTTTTTTTTCTCCACTCACTTTCAAGATCCTATTATCATTATTTACATGTTTAAAGGGTTAGTAATGTCCCAACATAATTTGTAATAGATTTGTAGAGTCTAAAAAAAATATCACGCCACAAACCCCATCTCTCAAACCGCTATGGTTTGAGAGATATTGGCAATGAAAGTTCCCCCTTCTTTGATGTCAGCTGTAAAGCTGACAGAAGGGGATTCGTGTCGGCCAACATTGTGAGGCTCTGCAGCAGAGCCGAAATCCCGATATTGCAAAAGAATTACTGAACTGGAAAGGCCTACAAAGTGTGCTTGCAAACCAGACACACTTTGTAGACCTTTCCAATGAAATAATTATTTTGCAATAACGGGATTTCAGCTCTGCTGCAGAGCCACAGGCTGATCCCCGGATCGGGATCTCCTGCTGTCAGCTAGACGCTGACGTTAGAAGAAGGGGAGAGAAGGGGGAACTTTCATTGCCAATATCTCTCAAACCATAGCGGTTTGAGAGATGGGGTTTGTGGCAATGTGATTTTTTTTTAGACTACAAATCTGTTACAAATTATGTTGGGGCATTACTAACCCTTTAAAAATGTAAATAGTGATAAAATTAATATGTGAGAAAGATTAAGGCAAGCCAATCAGATGAGTAGGCACAGACATTTTTGGTAAATGGAAAGTAGCAGTATCAGCCTTGTGATCAAGAAATCATCCAAATGTGAGCCCAAACTGTGCAAACCCTGCACAAAAATGAACAAAATATAACAGTGTACATTACAATAAAGGTGGATAAGAGGGAACCAGTGAACTGCTCTCATGCTTGTAAGGATCTTGAAAGTGAGTGGAGAAAGAAAAAACATAGCATGTAATGAATGTAGGTGTTGCTAAAGCAACCCAGCCACATCAGTCAAGTCTCTCACAGAGAAGCTTCTCTAAACATTTTACATTAATATAAACTATAATAAATTAAAAGGAGAGTACCTGGCCCCCTCTACTTAATCTACAGGGCAATCTTTTCTGGTATAACTGTATTTCGGACAAAGGGATTTACCTGTAGTAGTTCGGCCTCAACAAGTCAACAATCTCTTCTATCAAAACTTGTGCTTTTGACATTAAATGTGACATTGTTCTAGGAGAGCAACAATTATCCTGGTGCAACTTGGAATCATTTACAGTATGAAAAGTATTACTGTTAATGTTGTTATATTCTGGGACTGTGTAAAATAAGTTCTTCACTTTACCTGAAATAATGTTATGCTGTCAGTTCCTAGAAGACGTCAAAACATTCTCAAGTGTGAGAATATGCTCAATGTAAGTTGAAAGACTGTGACATTCTGCTTTTATTTAAAAGCTGAAATTCATCTTTACCAATGTCTAGCTTTGTGGAAGGATTTCTTATTCTCAAACGAAATCAAGAGCTTGAGTGTGGATGTTCTCAAGTTATCCTTAAATCTTCTGTGGATATTGATTTTCTCATGGGCTTGGCTAGGCTGATGTATTAAGAGTAACTGATGTTATTCTGGAATAAACCAACTGAAACATAGGGGACAAATAAAAATTCATAAAATTCCCATTTATTTTTTTTCAAGTTTGTATTTATGTTTTTAAACTGTTAAAATTCTATTAAGAAAAGAAATTGGGGTGGGGGCTAGGGACATTCCTCCCAGATGAGCTAGAGAAAAGAGTAGTCAGCTCAAGCTACATTCTGCTTTTATTTAAAGCTGAAATTCATCTTTACCAATGTTTAGCTTTGTTGAAGGATTTCATGTTCTCAGTAAAAATCAAGAGCTTGTGTAGATGTTCTGAAGTTATTTTTAAATCTTTTGTGAATATTGATTTGATCATCATCTTGGAGAGGCTGAAGTACTAAGAGGAGTGGTGTAATTCTGGAGTAAACCAACTGAAACATAGGCCACAAATTACAATTCCAAAACCTGAACCCAAAGGCAAACTCAGTTTATGAAGCAACCATTTATTGGGGCAGTGGTAAGGGGACACTTTAGCCACTTGGACCAAATGTTATAAAATTTGTCTTGACAACTACAGTTGTTATATGCAATCTTATATCAAATGGATAACCACATTTGCCAACCAAAATAACATCCTCCATCAGCACGATAAGAGTAATTAATGTTAGAAAAGTCCACCTCATCACTTAGGAAAATTAGTATCTTAGACCAGAATATTTGGATCACTGAACATAACCAAAAGACATGGAGAACAATCGAGATCTAATCATACACCTATTACATTTTTCATCTGGTCTACAGCCGATTTTAAAAACAATCTTTGCAGTGTGTAATAGGCTTCATGTAGAAACCTCAGCTGTATCATTTGGTCCCTAGCAGATATCAGAGTCCCAAAGCTCCAGGATCATATCAGGAATCTCTTCCTTTCATGTGGTTCTCACAGGAGAACTGCTAAGTATAAAAGTAGAGAAAATCTGTGATAGTGCCCTCTATAACAGTGGTTCTCAACCCGTTCCCTCAGTGGCCACTAACAGAGCAGGATTTGAGGATTTCCTTGTGAAAGCACAGGTGAGTTAATCAATATGACTGAGCCTCTGATCAACACCTGTTCTAGCAGGTAAATTCCTAATTCCTGGCCTGTTAGTGGCCACTGAGGGCACGGGTTGAGAACCCCTGCTCTATAGTGTCTTCCTTTTCAGCAATCTCTCCAAGCAGTGCTACTCATCCTTTAGTGGAGGATCTCAAAATTGTTCTTTAAGAGCTTAGGTTAAAGGGATAGTAATACTTTGTTTTAACTTTATTTTATTTTGTAGGCATTAAAAAAACATGAAGAATGATATAAGTCTTATCTCTCAAACCTTTATGGTTTATGAGATATTCACAAGCAAAGTTTCCCCCTCCCGCCCCTTTTACCTAGTGTAAAACATCTCTTCTCAGATGTGGAATGCAATCCATAGACTGGACAGATAACAGAAGGGGACACTCTTATTCCTATGAAAACAATGAAATCCCTGCCCCCCTTGACAAGCTTTTCAGGTTTTTCCCTTATCTTAATTGAAGATTGTCCCTCTCTGCAGTCTACCTGGGCACCTCCCTTCTGCTCAGGCTGAAGAGTGTGACATCAGTAAAAGGGGAGGGAGGGGGAAACTTTGCTTGTGAATATCTTATAAACCATAAAGGTTTGAGAGATAAGACTTATATCATTCTTCATGTTTTTTTAATGCCTACAAAATAAAATAAAGTTAAAACGAAGTATTACTATCCCTTTAAAGGTAGCAAACTTGCCTGTTATTGAGAAGATTAAATTGGGACATCAGGGAAGTACATCATGATGATTGTTTTCGTTGATAGTCTGATTGAGACATTTAATTCCCCTAGAACAACCGAACCTCACAGGACCGCAGAACAGTTAAAACTTACCTTTGGTTTAAATGGATCTTTTCACCCCTTAATGCTAGAGAGGTCTCTGTTACATTGGAAATTAATTCTTTGGAGAACTATTGTATTCAGGCAGTTATAGTGGGCCTGTCACCAAGTTAAGTTTCTTTTACAGAGAATTAAAATCTGCCTATCTTTTGTACTATCCATTTTTCTGTGAAATCAATAGTTTTTGAGAAATGAACCTTTGATAGCACATTGTGGCAATTTTGGCTAATTCCTCATACTAACTAACTACTTGCTGCGCTATTAGAAATGCTCCCAGTGCCTGCTTAGATTCAATTATAACAATGTGTGTGTGACTGAAGTTTGTCCCTCTCTGCATCCGTCCGGTCCCGGGACTAGATTGCAGCTCTAAGGGGAGGTGGCCAGAAGGGGCTGATGGGGGATCTTTTTACATGTAATATCTTTGGAACTACAAAAAAGTAAGTGATTAAACATAGGGCAATGTGTTAGTTTTACAATAGAGAAGACTCAGAGAGCCACTGTATGAAAGGCATTACCATTCCTTTAAAAACTGAATTAAATGAGCCCAGCGGCATCTCTCAAACTTTTATGGTTTGAGAGATGTCCGCTTTCAAAGTTTTACATTTTTCCCTCTCCCCTGACATCAGCGTTCTAGATGACATCAGGGGAATCTGGTCCCGGGAGCGGCGGAGTCTCTTCAGCAGAGCCGAGATCGCGTTATGGAAGAAGAAATCCTTCACTGAAATGGTCTTCTACGTGTGCAAGCAAGCACACGTAGAAGACCATTTCAGTGAAGGATTTCTAATTCCATAACGCGATCTCGGCTCTGCTTAATAGAGCCTCCGCTTGCTCAGGGACCGGATTCCCCTGCTGTCAGCTAGAACGCTGTTGTCAGGGGAGAGGGAAAAAAGCAAAACTTGAAAGCGGACATCTCTCAAACCATAAAAGTTTGAGAGATGCTGCTGGGCCCGTTTAATTCAGTTTTTTAAGGGCTACAAGATGGGGGGGGGGGGTAGTACAATATAAGTATTACTATCCCTTGGAAGTGTGAGTAAATGTCATTTTTGATTTTGCACATTCAGAAAAAGCTTAATACATAAAGTAATTCTTCCTATACTTTTTATTATTATTTTTTTCATCTCAAGCTACTTTTAAGGCTTTGATATCCCTGACAATAAACTCTGTGTATTTCATGGTTCCAGACAGCTCTCTGTCAGTGACAATGAAATCAGGGATAGTGATACAATTTCACACTAACCATGCGTTAGAAAAAGACTCGATGGAGGGAGCTGTGAAGTTAGATGTTATACAGATCACTGAGCTCTCTATATGAAGACAATTATAGAGTAGACTATAATAGAAGCAGAATGCTTTATAGCTCTCTCCCTCCAGTCTTTTCTGCTGCAGGGATAGTGTTAAATTGTATCACTACCCCTGCTTTCACTGGCCTCTATTCACTGCTACTTGGAAACAAGAGATACTCTACAAGGAGTTCATTGCGTCAGGGATCTGAAAGCTGTAAAACATAGGTTAAGATAGGAAAAGTAATAATAGTATAGGTAGAATAACTTTACATGTTAAGTAGATGCAGAATATACAAAACCAAAAACTAAGTCTACTTGCATTTTAATTTCTCAAAATCTATATTATAAACAGATGGTTAGCAGAACATATACAGGCAGTTTTTAATTATTTCTAGAATTAACCATATGTATCTACTTTAAAAGTTCCATTTAAATCACTGGGATTTTTTCTTGCCTTTGCTACATTTAATTTTCTCTGTAATTGTGCCAGTTCTTCCTAGTTCAACAGTGTTAGAAAAACTTGTGCATGTATTTCTCCATCCTAGGGGCACTAAATATAGTTTTATTGCTTTTCTTGGCATCCTGCCATGTTCTTACCAAAGAGTTTGCCAATACCAGAGCGGGAAATCTATCAACATTATATAGTTTCTCCTCTGCATGTTTGCTGTTTCAATATTTAAAAGGCTTAGTTCTTATTATTAAATTGGTGTTCTGTTACACAGAGACAAAGGTTCAGGTGAGCTGGCTGTAATAGTCTCACTGGGTGGATTTCATTGTTGTAAATCCTGGCTTTATGAGAAGGCTACTTTCTCTCCTGTCTGGAGCTGAATGGGAGAGACGTGTTCTGCATGCACCAGAGCTGTGCTTATCTAGTCCAATCCAACAGTGCTCAGGTAACTGTAATAGTGAAATTTTAAGGATCTCCTTACCAGTGCTCAGATGGCCTCCAGGATACCTGAGCCACTAATTATCCTCTGAGTGTACAGCGATGTCCTTAAAGTAACAGTAATGTCCCATAAAAATGTTTCTTGTTTAGTAGAGTTTAAAAAAATAATTATATCACACAAATCTTATCTCTCAAACCTTTATGGTTTGAGAGATATACACATCTAAAGTTCCCCCTATCGCAATGTCAGCTGTAAAGCTGACAGCAGGAGATTTGAGTCGGCCGACTCGAGGAGGCTTTTCAGCAGAGCTGAAATCTCGTTATTTAATAAATAAAATAATAGCAATTAAAAAAATGTAAAAATAATTTTTTCCACTTTTCACAATTCTGCCTTTCAAGAAAACAAAAGCCAAGGCACACCAGTTTGGAAAGAAGACAACCCCCCTGCAACAAGTGCATGGTAACATAATTTTCTACTCCTAGCTTGGAGCACATAATTGTTTCTGAAAGATGACTCTAAAGGAAAAAAAAAACCTTCAAAGGTACTGAAATCTTTGAAAACAATGAGATTTTCTACTGCATTCATTAGCAGCTCCTTTTCCGAGAAACCAAAACACCCTACCCCTTTTGTAACAGCTGAAATGCCAAAAGGGGTGCCAGAAGCACAAAACTACCCCTACCAAAATCCATTATTTTTTTTCTTACATTTATGAAATATGTTCCCCCTGTGCTAAAATGGCTGTAACAACTACAGATGGGTATACAAGGCTTACCATTTTTGCAAATAAGACATCCCATTACATAAAATGAGAGGTCACTTACTATTAACTTACTATTGCTAGTGCTCCCAAATGTTTAAAGAAGATAACATTTCAAAGATACTAAAATCTTTGAAAGCCATGGAATTCCCTACTGAATTCAGTGCCTACTGCCAGCCAGAGAAAAATGGTACCATACTGATGAGGTTTGATAAATCATGCCAGGAGAACTAAACTACACTTACCATTTTTATTTTCTAATACTACCTACTTGCACTAAAATGGTCGTTACAGTTATAGACATGGTAAAAAGGTAGACAAAATATACTATTTTGGAGAGCAGACAGATAGTCACTTGTTTTTTTCTCTAGGCTGGTCAGTGTATCTAGAAGGTGGTCATATAGGAAAAAATATATATTTTTTTAACATTTTCACCACTTCAAAGATCTAAAATCTTTGAAAGATCTCATATTTCCTACTGAGGTAGTACATATTACAAGCATGAGAAAACTGGAACCACATTGGTATGGTTTGATATATTGTAAGGGATGCAAGAAGAACTATACTACATGTATCATTTTTATTTTCTAATATTACATGCACTGAAATGGTCATAACAATTAGAGACATCAAGAAATAATAAACAAGGCATTCTATGTTGGACAGTAGACAACTGTTTGCATCAAATGTGGCTATATAGGAAAATAGGGCCTTTTTTACATTTCCCCCACTTCAAATATACTGATAAAACCATGAAATTTCTTACTGCACTCAGAACATACAGACAGCCTAAGAACGATAGCATGTAATTTAGGATGTATTGACATTCTGTACCAATATTTTTTTAACCCCCTTAAGGACCGGCCACACACACACGCAGCGGTCACTTAAGGACCACTGAGCATTTTTATTTTTTTTTCACAGTCCAATTCCAGACTCCACTAAAGGCGTGCAGCTGTGCAGGGAGCCCGGAATTCCTTGATGGTGCAGGACCGTCATGGGTCCTTAAAGGGTATAACAAGCAATGACGGTCCAGGACCGTCATGGGTCCTTAAGGTCATATGCTTTTTCTGGCTGATCAATTGACCACCCATAGTAAATAGTTTGTAAAACCACCCTCATCTGAAACAGTGGCCTTCCATCTTTCAGATGTAGGTACACTTGTCCCCGTAGTCTGTGTGTGTGTATGCATGTGTATATGCACTTGTATATGTGTGTATGCATGCATGTATAGAATACTGGATGATTACTAGATTACCTGAAATGTAACTGGTAACCCTTTGAATGCCAAAGAGCTGAGAAATGCATTGTGTTTAACAATGCATTGTGAAAAAATGTATTGCTCACCCCTGGCATTCAGAGGGTTAAAGAGTACCCTTGAATGAAAGAGAGGTGGGATAGGGGTTCATGCCATCTTTCCTAAGCTCACACTCTATGTATTTTGTTTATGTCCTGTGATTATAGATGTTGAAGACTATCCCAAAGCTGTCCAGACTATACCCAGTGTGCAAAGTTATGGGGTGGATAATCACATTCCCAATACGCCTATACCAGACACCCACTCCTCATATCTGTTGTTTTTTTGTTTTTTTTTTAAACCATTTTACGTATTGTAATTCCTATTTTGGGTAGTTTATGTATCAGTGATATACCTCTGTACTAGCTAGATTATTTGATAACTTTTCAATAAGTGTATGTTAGCTAAGTTTTTTCCTGCGCCAGGCAATAGCTGGATGGGACACAGGGTTATTTGAGCAGTGGGTGTGTAACGTAGGTGGGGCAAGGATCTTGTAAATACTTTGTGGATGTTACTTAAATGGGATCTGTCATTTGCAGCTTAGATTTCTCCTATGGGAGTAGACAGCCATTTAGGTAGCTCATCATTGTGCTGCCCGTGGTCAAATTAGGTATATTTACAATTTCTTAATGATTGGAAACAATGTTCTGCTCAGTCATTTAACAAAGATTGAGCAAAATGATAAATCAATTAGATATTCCAGTTTCTTTATGATCAGTGTTGACTATGTGAGCAAACATCCACATGCTTAAATTGTGTATGCTTTAAGCATTGGTGCATCGTTGGAAAGTCATGCTAACCTTTATTTTCTTTTGTGATTTCTGGTTCTGTGTACCCTTGGTTGCCATAACATATTTAAATAATGGATACATTTGAAAAGTGCATACAGCAGGGCTTCACTGGTCACATTGCAGGACTGCAGCATAAAACAGTATGACGATCCTATGAAGTAGGAAATGTACTTGCTTACTAGTAAATTCCGAGGGGCTTTGTCACTGAACAGGTTGAAGAGCAGCATATCTGGTATGCTGTTTATCTTCTACATAGAAAATGGATCTGACAGGCTGAACTATAATAGTAACTTTGGAGGTCATAAGACTGATTATAGTCTCCTCTGATCTGTGTAAGCTGTAAGCCTGAGACTTGCTTCAACTGTGTCTGTGCTGTTATCCGTGATCAGAACAAGGCAGGTGCTGACTCCTGTCCACTGTAGTCAATAAGTGTCACCTCATATGGGTCATAATTTAATGATGGCCTGTGAAGACAGACTCTAGAGTTATTCTGACCCTTAAAGTTGCTATCAGAGATCACTCAATGGCTGGAAAATACAGTACCTGAGAATTCATCAAGTTTGCTGTCCTTGATACAGAATCCATTTTCCTTGGAGATGCAAAATACCACTGTTTAACACTGTTAAATGCTTGGGAGACATGTCTGACTACATGGGAATTTAGGCTTCATATTCCACAAGCAAGTGACTGAAGAAAAGTCAGAAAAAAATGAGAATCCCAAACATATTTGCATTTCATTTGCCTGTAATTTTCCTTTGCCCTGATCTTTAGGACATCCAGTCTGAGCTAAATAAAATTCATAATAATAATAACTCCATGTTTTATTTCTAATAACCAAAAGAGCTAAGCTCATTCTGAAAACTTATCAGTTGAGATAAATATTCCTATATAATAATTTGCTAATGTATGTTTGTCAGAAGCTGTCATAATCAGTACAGATGGCTGCGTGCGCTGCAGTCATGCACAGTGGAGACTTACCACACCACAGCTGATAATGGAGTGAGGCACTTGTGCCCCGCTCTGTTATCAGCCACGGCGTGGGCAGTCACTACTGAGCATGACTGCACCGCGGCCATTGCTTCCTGGCACTGTGGCCCATGTACACGGGCTGTTCAACTAGTAATATATATTTAACTACACATTAATTTGTATGTTCCTATGGATTCCTCTAATTGCGTGTGCTGTAATGAATTTCTGAAGTAACACATATGTACTTATGGCAGTAAGTCACATCTAGCTTTGTAGTCTGATTCAAGATAGATTTCAAAACTGGTTAGCTCCTTGGTAAAAAAGATCAATATACAGTGGATCTCAAACGTTCTGCTTTGGTGTACGTTTTTTATTTCACACAGAATCTCAGTGGAACCCTAACTGAACCCTTTAACCCCTTGGATGCTACAGATATCTACATTGTATTCCTTGGCAATGCACTGGAGACTTCACTAGCATTCAAGAGATTAACATTGTATTACTATCAATTTATTGGACTTACGGCTTGCACTAAAACTAGCATTAAGGCACTGTTATTATTAGGGTACAATTTCAATAATCACTACTGTAATCTTCCACGTAGGGTGACCACATTTCAGTTCTGCCATTCAAGGACACTTCGGAGAGAAGAGCGAACCACAGAGTTCTTAACACTATGACAGAATGAGATGCCTGTAGTACATCAAGCCCAAAACCTTAAGGGTATAGTAATACTTAAAATGTAAAAATATATGTTGTAGGGTTTATCGCCCTGAGTAAAACAAGGGCAGTTCCACTGCTGAAAGGTGTTTTATTCAAAAGTTATTCCAGCTCAAACTTGAATTTTTAGTTGCAGTATCACAGTGGCCTGAAATTGTACAGTGGCGCTGTTGCTACACCATTCTATGGACTGCTCTGGTCTGTAGACCATAAATCTCAATAGGATGGTGTAGCAACAGCTCCACTGTAAATTTTCAGGCCTCTGTGATATTGCACTTAAAAAAGTCATGTTTGAGCTGTTATAATTTTTTTAATAAAACAGCTCTCAGTAGTGGGAGTACTCTTGTTTTATTCGGGGACATAAACCCTACAACATATATTTTTTTACATCTTAAGTATTACTATCCCTTTAAACTAACATTATACAAAGATAAAATTACACTGAAGCTCTCGATTGATGCCCGGATCAAGGCTCAGTCCTCTAAAGTATAGAGCTCTGTCTAGAAGCTATTTTTGTAACCCAGCAGAGACATCACTTCCTGTCACAGTAAGCAATGGGCAGTTCTCCTTCTAGTGTTATTGCACTTAAAAAAGTCATGTTTGAGCTGTTATAATTTTTTATTAAAACAGCTCTCAGTAGTGGGAGTACTCTTGTTTTATTCGGGGACATAAACCCTACAACATATATTTTTTTACATCTTAAGTATTACTATCCCTTTAAACTAACATTACACAAAGATAAAATTACACTGAAGCTCTCGATCGATGCCCGGATCAAGGCTCAGTCCTCTAGTGTATAGAGCTCTGTATGGAAGCCATTTTTTGTAGCCCAACAGAGATATCACTTCCTGTCACAGTAAGCAATGGGCAGTTCTCCTTCTAGTGTTTAGATCTCTGTGCTCTGGAGTCTGCATTCAGGGACTTTGTATTATCCCAGAAGGGGGCTGCACAGGACAAGGGACACACACTTTAAATCCGGGAAATGTGGTCACCCTACTTCCACGTGTCTGCTGTTAGTTACAGGATCACACATGCTCTGAGGCTGATGTACTAATAAAAAGCAGTGCAGTTCTGTAGAAAATCACCACACCAGATGACAAACACAAATACCAAATGTTCCTATGCATTAAAATAGGGCTTTTAATCTCTTGAATGCTGGAGAGGTCTATAGCACATTGCAAAGTGATTAACTGGAGACCTCTCTAGTATTCAAAGGGATAAAAGCCCCATTTACTTTAATGCATGCTCTTTAGCATATCTCCTAGTCATATATGAATATAAATATCTATCTATATATATATATATATATATATAATCTATAAAGAGCAAAATACCAAAGTATTGAATGAATAAAATAGTTACGCATCGTAGGTGAAAATGAAGAGCACTCACAGTATTTGTACTTAAACATTAATGGTGGTCTTTTATTCTGTTGATATTTCTGTAACCAACAGCATCTTCTTGAGAGAGGTTGCCAGTGGTAACCAAGATGTGGACCACCATGGGTGATTCACTGTAAAGCCTGTGACTGCTCGTTATACTCAGCTGCACATGCATACACACACACATACACATATTTACACACACATTCTCACAAACCATTTGCATCATAGGGCACAAATAAAAATTCCCATTGATTTAAACTAGGCTTTTAACTCCTTCAATACCAGAGAGGTCTCCATCACATTAAAGAGCTTAATCGTCCCATTTAAACATTTAAATCAGAGGATATTTTCATCTTCCCTCATGGAGCAGTTGGTTTGCTCTAAAATTCGTATCTTTGCCAGAGAAAAATTGCCACCCACTGTATCAGAAATGCCTCTCTGTGCTGCATCTGATTGTGTTCATTCTTTGCATATTAATTTTGGTCTGGCGTAGAAAGCAGTTAGCATTAGGCCATAGTTTGACACCTAAAAATAAAGGTTACTTTCTCATAAATTTTTATTTTACAAAAATTGGAAATTTCTTTAATAACTAAACTTATCTCAGGATGATAGGTCAACTTTAAGTGAGTTTGTTAAATAGTTGTAGTTGTGTGGCCTTCAGGAAGGTTAAATTCAGCTCTGTGTAGTTTGGAATTTCAGTCAAGGCAAATTGTTTTCAATATACATGTGAAAAATAGGGAGCACACAGATGCTTCCTAGCCATTGTGTGTATTTCTTGGCTGTTTCTGTATACTAGACACATGGCTGTCATGCATGTATTATGACAAAACTGAAAATGGTCTGTCTATCACTCTGTCTGTCTCTCACCTACTGTCTTAGTTCTTATAACAAAATTAAGACGACTACAGTGGCATGTTAATGTAAGAAAATGAAGCAGATGCCCTAATCTCTTATATAAATAGCCATATATAAAATGTTTGTCAAGCTTCTTGTGTTGTTATAGTAACCAAGGGGAATCTTTGCTCATCCTTTGAGGTCACCTGCTTGGTTCATTCAGGTCAACTACATTTCCATCACTGGGCTTGCTTGTGACATTATAAGAAGTGTAGATGAAGAGATAGCGACAGAAAGATAAGACCATCTGAATGTATTGGACCCAGACTTGTAGATATTTAGAGGAAGTGAAAATATCAAAAAAATAACTGTACATTTTTCTTTGAGTCCCAGAGGGTATCCTACATATTGCTTTGCAATGCATTGGATACCTTTCTGGCACTCAAATGGTTAAAGCCAGTGAAAAACAATCTGCCGCCCTCAGCTGTTGTTTGACTACATTTCCCATGTGAATTATGGGAACTGCTGTGCAACAACATATGGTAGTTATGCACTAAGGTGTGATTAAGAGGTGCTAAATTGCCGATAACTTCTCCAGTTATATAATTTCTCCAGTTTCTATGTTATTCTATGAAGCCTATGCACTAAGATCTCTCCTGCTTGAAAAATCTTAATGCACAGGTGCCATAGAATAACACAGGAAATGGAGAAGTTATCTCTTCATTATCACGTCTTTATCACACCTTAGTGCATCTCCTCCCTTATTGCTACCTCCACATTGCTACCTCCCTTATTGCCACCTCCACATTGCCCCCATTGTCCACCTCCACATTTCCCCCATTGTCCATCTCCACATTAGCCACCTCAACATTGCTAACACTCGCCATCTCCACATTAGCCCCCATTGACCATCTACACCTTAGCCCCATTGACAACCTCCACATTGCCCCCATTGGCCACCTCCACATTGGCCCCCATTGTCTACCTCCACATTGGCCTGACCTCGTCATTGCCCCCATAATTGTCCACCTCCACATTGCCCATCCATCTCATCATTAGTGATCAGCCACCTCCACATGCCCCCATTGTTCACTTCCACATTGCCCCCATTGTATCCACCTCCACTCCACAATATTCCACATTGTCCACTTCTACATTGTGTCTACTTCCACATTGGCCACCCACTTCCACAATGTATGCCTAACGCCCCAGAATTCAGCAGCAGCTAGCCAGTCTCAATGTGGATTCTTCGTGCTCCTATTCCTGCCATGCGCAGAACTCAACCTGGCTGCGCATGCATGTGCAGCTTGTGGCCTGCTCAGCCGGTTGAACAGAACTGCCAAATAGAGGCAGAGCAGGGCGTAATCAAGGATGTGATGACTGTGGTCTCAGGGGTCGGCTGTGCCCCCTGGATTGACGGGCCCGGTCGCTGTTGCTACCCCTGCGACCATGGCAATTACTCCACTGCTAATACAGCATCTCACATAAGTGAGTACACCCGTCACGTTTTTGTAAATATTTTTATTTTATATTTCTTGTGATAACGCTGAAGAAATGACACTCTGCTACAATGTAAAGTAGTGAGTGTACAGCCTGTATAACAGTGTAGGTTTGCTGTTCCCCTCAAAATAACTCAACACACAGCCATTAATGTCTAAACCTTGGCAACAAAAGTGAGTACATGCCTAAGTGGAAATGTCCAAAATTGGGCCCAAAGTGACAATATTTTGTGTGGCCACCATTATTTTCCAGCACTGCCTTAACCCTCTTGGGCATGGAGTTCACCAGAGCTTCACAGTTTGCCACTGGAGTCCTCTTCCACTCCTCCATGATGACATCACGGAGCTGGTAGATGTTAGAGACCTTGCACTCCCCCACCTTCCGTTAGAGGATGCCCCACAGATGCTCAATAGGGTTTAGGTCTGGAGACATGCTTGGCCAGTTCATCACCTTTGCCCTCAGCTTCTTTAGCAAGGCATTGGTCGTCTTGGAGGTGTGTTTGGGGTTGTGATCATGTTGGAATACTCCTCCGAAGGGAGGGGATCCTGATCTGATTCAGTATGTCACAGTACATGTTGGCATTCATGTTTCCCTCAATGAACTGTAGCTCCCCAGTGCTGGCAGCACTCATGCAGGCCCAGACCATGAAAATCCCACCACCAAGCTTGACTGCAGGCAGGACACACTTGTCTTTGTACTCCTCACCTGGTTGCCAACATACACGCTTGACACCATCTGAACCAAATAAGTTCATCTTGGTCTCACTGGACCACAGGACATGGTTCCAGGAATCCATGTTCTTAGTCTGCTTGTCTTCAGCAAACTGTTTGCGGGCTTTCTTGTGCATCATCTTTAGAAAAGGCATCCTTCTAGGATGACAGCAATGCAGACCAATTTGATGCAGTGTGCGGCGTATGGTCTGAGCACTGACAGGCTGACCCCGCACCCCTTCAACCTCTGCAGCAATGCTGGCAGCACTCATACGTCTATTTCCCAAAGACAACCTCTGGATTTGACGCTGAGCACGTTATCACGGTCCCCGTGATTCCCTGTCAATCTATGACTGTGTTACCTTTGCATTGGAGGAGTCTGATTGGCCCGCCCAGGATGTGCCTTTATATGCTGGAGTTTGGGCACTTGTCAGTTGCCCTTTCGTGGTGTTCCTGTTGCTGCTCCTTGTTGCTGAATTCCAGTGTCTCCTGTGTACCGACCGGCTAGTCTGACTCTTCTCCTGTTCCTGCTCCGTGATTTGACCCGGTTCCGGCTGACGACCCTGCTCCGTGATCTGACCCGGCTCTGGCTGAAGACCCTGCTCCGTGATCTGACCCGGCTCTGGCTGACGACCCTGCACCGTTATTCGACCCGGTTCTGGCTGACGATCCTGCTCCGTGATTCGACCCGGTTCCGGCTGACGACCCTGCTCCGTGATTCGACCCGGTTCTGGCTGTTGATCCTGCTCCGTGATTGATCCGCTCTCCGGTGGTGTTCCTGCGGCTGTTTCCATCCGGTTCCGGTTATCGCTCCTGTCCAGTTGCTGCTCCAGTGTCCTCCGGTCGCGCTGGCGACATTCTGAACTGTTTTCACTGTTCCTCTCTTGCTCATTCAGCTGTAGCCTGAGGTTGCCTGCCATCTACTTGCTGAGCATTGCTCTTCTGTATGTACCAGATTAACCCGTGCAGTGCCTGTAGTCTCCGGTTATGTGCCACTTCTTTAGCTTGCCAAGCCTCTGTTGGTTCATTGAGCCGTTACACTCTGAGTCGCCTTTTGACGCCATACCAGTCCTTGCAGAGCTCCGCTTGTCCGGTGATCGGGGTGCACCGTGACCACGCCGGTTGGCGCCGGTAGTCTGTTCGCTCTTGCTATAGGATTCTGTGCGACACCGGAAGGGTGCCCTGGCTCCGTTTCTCATTCTCTCAAAGTGTACAGTTCCACCTGCACTGCCTAGTGCATCGGCTCTTCGTAGCTTGTGCAACTATCATCTATTGTGGCATCCCAAGGGCTTCGTAACACAATTCATTTGGCACACGCAGGGTTACTTACTACTCACATTCTGGGCGATTCCTATTCTGGTTACTTCAGGTTTGGCAGTAGCATTCCTCCTAGCCCACGGTGGTGGTACTGGCTCAGCTCAGAGCTACAGGGGCGCATCCCGTTTCTGCTTAGAGAGTGATACAGTGCTGATCCTGTGTTCCTTGCTCTACATCTAGAGACTGTTCTCCAGAGACTGATATCTATCCTGGGCGTTGGCCAATCTAGCCTGAGCTTCTCCAGTTGCTCCTGTTTACCCTTTGGGGTTACTACAGCCTTTAGCTGTAATTATTCCTCTGTTTATATTACCCATACCTTGTCTGTATTTGTCAATACTGTTCTTACCTGTGCTGGCCCCTAGGGGCACTGTTTATCATTCTGATTCAATAAAACTGTGTTTTTACTTTACAACCTGGTCTGAGTGTCAGAAAACCGTAACACACGTGCACTCAACTTCTTTGGTCGAACATGGCGAGGCCTGTTCTGTGTGGAACCTGTCCTGTGAAACTGCTGTATGGTCTTGCCCACCGTGCTGCAGCTCAGTTTCAGGGTCTTATAGCCTAGGCCATCTTTATGTAGAGCAACAATTCTTTTTTTCAGATCCTCAGAGAGTTCTTTGCCTTGAGGTGCCATGTTGAACTTCCAGTGACCAGTATGAGAGAGTGTGAGAGAGATAACACCAAATTTAACACACCTGCTCCCCATTCACACCTGAAACCTTGTAACAATAACGAGTCACATGACACCGGGGAGGCAGAATGACTAACATTTCCACTTAGGGGTGTACTCACTTTTGTTACCAAGGTTTAGATATTAATGGCTGTGTGTTGAGTTATTTTGAGGGGGACAGCAAATTTACACTGTTATACAGGCTGTACACTCACTACTTTACATTGTAGCAGAGTGTCATTTCTTCAGTGTTGTCAATGAAAGATAAAATAAAAATATTTACAAAAATGTGAGGGGTGTAGTCACTCATGTGAGATACTGTATGTATCTAAACATGTATTGTGCAAACAAAAATATATATATGTAAGATTTCCCTTAAAACATGTACAAAGTGTATGCACATTAATTCCTTAACATTTTCGTATATTTTTGGATACATTTATTTAACTGTGTGTTTGGCATGCAAACCGTTGTAGCTCAAAATGTCTACCTTCCAGCAAAGTTGCATTTTAGAAATGACCATAATTTCAAAAATGAGTCTCTGGCGATGTTGTTCTCTGGAATCTTTAATAATACACGTCCCTTCCTCACAGAGAGGTTGTGGGAGACAGCTTTATTACCATATCCCATCTATTTTTAATGTTTATTGTAATGAGGATACTATAATACACTAGATGAGACTTTGCAAAAAAAGCTTTTCATTTGCTAAAATTGACGTATATTGATAAATACGTTTTACATGTGTGATCTTGAAATGGTTTTAACCCCTTAAGGACCTGAGAGGTGTGCAGAAGCATTAAGTTTTCAATGTGTGGTTAGCCCCGTGGCTCTCAAGGTGTTAACGACTGGAAGTGATGGTGAATGAGAGACCATGCTCGCTATTATTTCCCCAATGTATTGATATGCTGTAATTGCTTACAATAAACTCCTCTAAACCTTTTGTGTGCCAGAGGGATACTCAGTGCATTGCTTTGCAATGCGTTGCATATCCCTCTGGCACTCAAAGGCTTAAACTTCTTCTTAACCCCTTTAGAACAGTGGTTCTCAGCTCCAGCCCTTAAAACACAGCAGCATGCATAATTTAAGGAGATCCCTAATTAAGCACAGGGATATTAACCATGGAGTTGACAGACTATCCCTTTAAAAGAGGGCAAATATGAAAAATATGAAAAAATATGAAAAAACCGATCCATGGGAACCATTGCAACCTAATAATTAATTACAACCTATCACTGAAGAGCTCCATAATCACTGGAGCCCTGCAGCAGGCATTCATCATCATATGTGTCCATTTTAAAGTGATGGTTTGGCATACCTAATCAGTCTCAATAACCAGCTACTGATAGCTCACCTGTGACCAGACAATGATAAAATGTGACCTATTTGTATGTCTCGAGGACTAAATATAAGAATCACAGATTCAGCTTGAGATGTCTCCATCACTTTGCTTTGGAATGTTTTACACACATCTGTAGCATTCCACGCAGTGATTCTCCATTTGAACACACTAACAGGTCACTTTTTCAATACAGCCTTGTTTGTTTACAGGTGGGTAATCAGTGGCTTTGTCATTTTGATTGAACTACCTGTGCTTAATTAGGGATACCCATTAACCTGGCTTTTGGTATGTACTAAAAACTGGAGCTGAAAATCTTTGACATGGGTGAATGTCTGCTTTCAAAAATGGTATGCCATGTGTTCCCTTTCTTCATATATTTAATGATTCTGACTATTTTTGTGCATACAGATCAATTCATAAAGTGGCACCCTATGTGGTATGTTGTCCCATACTAATCAGGTATCATTTTTCTGAGGCTGACAGTGTGTACTGAGTAAAGTAGGAAAAGATATGGTTTTCAAACAGTTTAGTATTTTGAAGTGATGGAAATGTAAGAAAAATAATATATTTTTCCTATAGTGCTAGTTCGTGGACATATTTGTGTACCACCAGCCTAAGGTAGAAGGGCAAACAACACTACAATTGATATGGATGAATGTCTACTCTCCAAAATGGCATATCTTGCATACCCTTCCTTCATACCTCTAATGCTGTTGACCATTGTAGAATTGGCAGTCTTTGAAAAAAGACAACAAGCAGGTGTAGTTTAGTGTTTTGGCAACCACCACAGTAAGTCAACCTATACCAGTGTGGTGCTATTTTTCTGAAGCTGGCACTAAGTACTAAATTCACTAGGTAATTCCTTGGTGTTGCAAGATTTTAGTATCGCTGAAGTAATTGTAGTGTAAATAAATATGCATTTTTTTCCTATACCACCATTTTCTGGAAACCCATTATAGAGATAGAAACGCAAGTGACACCTCATGTCATGCAGTGTGTTATCTTCTGTCTAAAATGGTATGCGTTTGTCTAACCTTTATTCACTTCTGTAGTTGTTAAGACTATTATAGTACAGGCAAGTCTTATTTGAAAAATGTTAGAAAAATAAGAGATTTTTCTTGGCCTAGATTTGTGCTTCTGGAACCCCTTACACTGTCAGCTCATACCAATGGGGTATCATTTTTGTATGCCTTTAGGTGGTTATTTTGATGTTATGGGGTAATTAAAAGTGCAAACTATGTTCAGTGAATGTTGTTTTTAATCCATAAAAAATGTCAGTTGAACTCCTGTTATACTCTGTTAATGATCTGGGGCCACAAGTGAGGACATACATCTGAATTCCTATATATTGTACTCAGGAGATATGTGAATTATATTTCATACTTTATTTGTTTGTTACACTAAGCTTGTTTAGAATTTTGTACAGTAATTTGTGAATTTACTGTACTGTAAATTTCTGAAACCTTTATGAAAACCTATATTTAACAAAATGCCCTTGCTACATAATTTTGTAATTTTGTGTCCTTTCCAGGTATGTATGCTTTTCTCTTATGTTCTATATGGAGAACAGGAGCCAAGGACTAAGAGAAAATGATTTATTGGTAAAATAACTGTGTGTATAGTTTTCCTTGATATGACTAGTAAGTTGTCTAAGAGTCATTGCTGAGAATGTGTCTGGCCTTATGGATAAAAAAAGTAGCTGGAACGCGAAGGGTTAATGCATAATACTGTTTAGTATAAATATGAGGGTTTAGCCTGGTAGGCGATTGCTGTGTCAACATTTCTGTTTATAGATGTGTATTCCCCCCACTAACCCACATTGTATATACCATTTGAGGAGCGTTTAAAGACAACCAATATTCAGCACAATAAAAAAAGGTTCTTTACATTTAATCCTTTCAATTAGTGCATATAATTTAGTTCTGGATTGGTTTGGCAGTGACTCATGACTTGTCATAAATTATGTTTTCTTCATAGAGTGTTCATTTAATCTAATTGCTGCTAGACAGCTTTCCAATAGATGTTACAAAGAAGTTCATAGCCTTGTAAAGGGATTTATATTGTTGCACATTGTCAGACCCTTATTTTAAATGGTGTTGTCATCAGTTGATTAAGGCTTGGTTCTTGTTCTGAAACATTATGGATTTACTCCATCTGTTTCTCAAAGGTAAAATTTGATGTTATCCTATGAGTAAATTCTCCCTGGTTGCAATTATAAATAGTACATTTGATAATTAACTTTTCTTTTATGCTTGAAATTAAAGCAAACTATCACCCAAATTAAAGTTACCCCCAAATAATTATGCAAATAATGATAAGCATAGCCATACTAGTATTATCCAGTACGGTGTTATTGAGAAATCCAACTCGTTTTGAGATGGTCAGGCAGGCATCAGTGCAGACATCTTGCCAAAGAGACATCTATGCGCCTGTGCTGTCCGTCCCAGTCTCCTCTAGGAGGCCTTGCATTGTACTTTAAGGTACAGGAAGGGACTAACA
Organism: Rhinophrynus dorsalis; assembly: GCA_037306005.1. Taxonomy (NCBI): domain Eukaryota; kingdom Metazoa; phylum Chordata; class Amphibia; order Anura; family Rhinophrynidae; genus Rhinophrynus; species Rhinophrynus dorsalis. The sequence continues at coordinate 327,750,365 of CM074719.1, read as the reverse complement.
GTGTAGCGCACAGATGCCTCTACAGCAAGCTGCTTGCCTGCCCGTCTCATAATGGGTTTGATTTCTCAATAACGCTGGACTTGGATAATACAAGTATGGATATACTTATTGTTATGTGCATAAATATTTGGGGGTAACTTTAATTTGGGTGATAGATCTGCTTTAAACTCTGCTACCAATGAAAGGAAATGCAACACCTCAAATAATAACACTCCACGTTACTATGTTGAGAAAATCCTAACGCCCCCTTGCCTTTGTGTCTTTGCTGAAGATATTATTTCTTCAGTTAGTATCGGATGTGATGTCCGTGGAGGCAGACATGACAATTGCTGGAAGTGGGCATGAGCCTACTTAGCCGTTTAAGGACCAGAGTGATGTGCAGGGCATTGCAAAGCAATGCGTTACACACCCCTTTGATCTTTAAAGGGTTAATATTAGTATATGCAGTAGACTGAGTTTGTGGTCCTGCTAACAATTGTCATATCTACCTCCATGAGCATAAAATAAAGCACTGATGAAGATGTCATCTCTTGAAGGCACAAGGAAAAAGTTAATAAGGGCCATTAGGATTCTGTGTATAAAAATAAGCAAATGCAAAGAAAAGGGGGCACCCATAGTGCAGAGATCTGAAAAACACACATCTATAGTAGGTAGCAATCACGTATCTGGGTTATTTACACTGCTCCAACAAGAGGTGCAGAAACCCATCTGACTTCAATGAACAAGGCTGCTCCTTCTCTCCGTATCCTAACAACACATCATACAACTAAAATAAAAGAGGGTGCCAGAACAGTGTTATATCTTCACAACAACTGCAGTCCTAGAAACAGAGCCAGATTAAGGCTCTATGGGGCCCTAGTCAGGAACCTCAAATTGCCCCACCCCCTTACTCCTGCCGCAGTCCTTTCTGGATTCTCATGTTGTCCCTGATTATTGTCTCAGATAGAGACTGAAATATTGGATGATTTCATTGCAGGAATATATGATAACCTTTTAAAGGGATAGTAATAGTTCATTTTCAAGTTTATTTCATATTGTAGACATTAAAAAAAAAACAAAAAAAAACGATATAAGTCTTATCTCTCAAGCGTTCATGCTTTGAGAGATATACCTTTCTAAAGTTACCTCTTCCTGGCAGTTTCACTGAAGTAAGCGCTCTAGCTGACGGCTGCAGAATCTGGTCACCTGACCGGATGGAGGCTCTTCAGCAGAGCTGAAATAGCGCTCTTTGCAAGCCAGGCACACTTTGTAGACAGTTCTAATGAAGTATTTAGTTCTAAAGAGTGCAATTTTGGCTCTGCTGAAGAGCCTCCGTCCGGTCAGGTGACCGGATTCTGCAGCCATCAGCTAGAGCGCTTACTTCGGTGAAACTGCCAGGAAGAGGTAACTTTAGAAAGGTATATCTCTCAAAGCATGAATGTTTGAGAGATAAGACTTATATCGTTTTTTATATTTTTGTAATGTCTACAATATGAAACAAACTTAAAATGAACTATTACTATCCCTTTAAGGAACAGATGGGTATGCAACACATTGCTTTGCAATCTGTTGCACACCCTACTAGTCCTTAAAGTGTTAAGATTTATTCTTCATGCTTGTGTCTGGCTTTGTAATTTAAACACCTTTTGTGGTTTAACCTTTTGAGCAGCAGAGGGGTTTGCAACACATTGCAATGCGCTGCATACCCCTCTGGCACTCAAAGGGTTAGCACATTGGTCTCAAGTACCACCTGAATAAGGTACTAGTGTAGCTGTTTTCTTAAACCCAAAAAGAGAAAAATAGATAACAGTAGAGAGAGAAGAAAAAATAAATTATCCGAGAGGACAATATGGAGACAACAGTGGTAGGCTGTCCAAGAACTAGACTAAACAAAACAAATATCTATACACTATACAGTATACAGAAGAAGCTGAAAGCCCCAATAATATGTAAGTATTTACTGAATCTAAAATAACTATAATAATATACAAATATAGAACATAAGGGATGAATAAAATATATGTAATATATATTTAAATAGGAAATGTCCTCTAAATGTAGGTAGTGAAGTCTCCAGATAGTCTCAGTAGTTGATGGCCACAGATGGATGAGTATACTCTTAAGTGTAATAAAGTGCTAGCATAGACAATGAAAAAATATATATAAATGGAGATATAGCAAAGGAAGAAATGGGCAGCACCCATGGGTCTTTTAAATGTGTTTTAATGTTTCAAAAAGACAAAATAATAGGTCACCGTTTCAGTCTGTATAGACCTATCTCAAGACATATATATATATATATACAGTTAGGGAAAAAAATTATTTGGTCCCCTGCTGTTTTTATACGTTTGCCCACTAGCAAAGAAGTGATCAGTCCATAATTTTAATGGTAGGTTTATTTGAACAGTGAGAGACAGAATAACAACCAAAAAATCCAGAAAAACGCATTTCAAAAAACTTATAAATTGATTTGCATTTTACTGAGTGAAATAAGTATTTTAACCCTTTTGCAAAACATGACTTAGTACTTGGTGACAAAACCGTTGTTGGCAATTACAGAGGTCAGATGTTTCTTGTAGTTGGCCACCAGGTTTGCACACATCTCAGGAGGGATTTTGTCCCAATCCTCTTTGCAGATCCTCTCCAAGTCATTAAGGTTTCAAGGCTGACGTTTGGCAACTCGAACCTTCATCTCCCTCCACAGATTTTCTATGGGATTAAGGTCTGGAGACTGCCTAGGCCACTCCAGGACCTTAACCCCTTCAGTGCCAGAGGCTTGGGCCATTTCCTGTACCCTGCAGGCCAGACACTTTTTCAGCATTTTTGCTATCTTTCCGTTTAGGCTTGATTTTCTCTGGGGATTTTTAGTTAAATATGGAAAACTATATATTGTTTTTTTCAGAACTAATTGAGCTTTCTTGTGGTACCTTACATGAAGAGAATTTTACATCGTGCAAAAAGCTATGATGTCATAATGACAAAAAAAGTGAAAATTTACTAATTTTGCTAAAATCACATACTATGTATCAAAAACATTTACCTTGATTGAAAAAGTTTCAATTATTTGAAAAAGCCCCAAGTCCCCCGAGTAAAAAAATACCAAATTTGTATAGTTTTACCTACATCCATGGCTAGCGTAGAGCCCTAATCACCAGGAGCGCAAAATGTCATTTTCAACTTTATAAACTAAAATGCGCATTCTAGGGTTTTTGTGGTAAAACTACCCTAAAACAGTGGAATAACTATATAAAACTATATATTTCTGAAAAGCAGACAACCTGCCGCATGTAATGAGGGGTAACTTGCCTTCTTGCCCCAAGCCTGTTGTGCCCAAATGCTTCCAGAAGGTGGCACTATAGGAAAAAAAATGGCATTTTCTTACATTTCTGCCCCTTCAATTGTACTGAAATCTGTGAAAACCATGGAATTTCCAACTATATTCATTAGCTAGTGCTCTTGGGAGAAAAATGACACCCCATTGGTATGGGTTCACGTACCTCAGGGGATGCTATAAGTGCAAAAAGACACCTACTACAACCTCTAAATTTTCTAACATTTTCTCAAACATTACTTGTCTATACATAAATGGTTATAACAACTAGAGAAGTAAAGAGAGGCTACACAAACCATACCATTTTGGAAAGAAAACAACCTGCCGCATCTAATGAGGGGTGAATTGCCTTCTTACCCCAAGCCTGTTGTGCCCAAATGCTTCCAGAATGTGGCACTATAGGAAAAAAAAGGCATTTTCTTACATTTCTGCCCCTTCAACTGTACTGAAATCTGTGAAAACCATGGAAGTTCCAACTATATTCATTAGCTAGTGCTCTTGGGAGAAAAATGACACCCCATTGGTATGGGTTCACGTACCTCAGGGGATGCTATAAGTGCAAAAAGACACCTACTACAACCTCTAAATTTTCTAACATTTTCTCAAACATTACTTGTCTATACATAAATGGTTATAACAACTAGAGAAGTAAAGAGAGGCTACACAAACCATACCATTTTGGAAAGAAAACAACCTGCCGCATCTAATGAGGGGTGAATTGCCTTCTTACCCCAAGCCTGTTGTGCCCAAATGCTTCCAGAAGGTGGCACTATAGGAAAAAAAGGCATTTTCTTACATTTCTGCCCCTTCAGCTGTACTGAAATCTGTGAAAACCATGGAATTTCCAACTATATTCATTAGCTAGTGCTCTTAGGAGAAAAATGACACCCCATTGGTATGGGTTCACCTACCACAGGGGATGCTAGAAGTGCAAAAAGACACCTACTACAACCTCTAAATTTTCGACCATTTTCTCAAACATAACATGTCTATACAAAAATGGTTATAACAACTAGAGAAGTAAAGAAAGGCTACACAAACCATACCATTTTGGAAAGAAAACAACCTGCCGCATCTAATGAGGGGTGAATTGCCTTCTTACCCCAAGCCTGTTGTGCCCAAATGCTTCCAGAAGGTGGCACTATAGGAAAAAAAGGCATTTTCTTACATTTCTGCCCCTTCAGCTGTACTGAAATCTGTGAAAACCATGGAATTTCCAACTATATTCATTAGCTAGTGCTCTTAGGAGAAAAATGACACCCCATTGGTATGGGTTCACGTACCTCAGGGGATGCTATAAGTGCAAAAAGACACCTACTACAACCTCTAAATTTTCTAACATTTTCTCAAACATTACTTGTCTATACATAAATGGTTATAACAACTAGAGAAGTAAAGAGAGGCTACACAAACCATACCATTTTGGAAAGAACACAACCTGCCGCATCTAATGAGGGGTGAATTGCCTTCTTACCCCAAGCCTGTTGTGCCCAAATGCTTCCAGAATGTGGCACTATAGGAAAAAAAAGGCATTTTCTTACATTTCTGCCCCTTCAACTGTACTGAAATCTGTGAAAACCATGGAATTTCCAACTATATTCATTAGCTAGTGCTCTTGGGAAAAAAATGACACCCCAATGGTATGGGTTCACCTACCACAGGGGATGCTAGAAGTGCAAAAAGACCTACTACAACCTCTAAATTTTCGACCATTTTCTCAAACATAACTTGTCTATACAAAAATGGTTATAACAACTAGAGAAGTAAAGAAAGGCTACACAAACCATACCATTTTGGAAAGAAGACAACCTGCCGCATCTAATGAGGGGTGAATTGCCTTCTTACCCCAAGCCTGTTGTGGCCAAATGCTTCCAGAAGGTGGCACTATAGGAAAAAATGGCATTTTCTTACATTTCTGCCCCTTCATCTGCATGGAAATCTGTGAAAACCATGGAGTCTCCAACTGTATTCATTAGCTAGTGCTCTTAGGAGAAAAATGACACCCCATTGGAATGAATCAACATACCTTAGGGGTGCCAGAAGCGCATAACTACACCTACCTGTTTGCTTCTTCGAAAATGGCTGCTTGTACTAAAATGTTCATAACTGTTAGAGACATGAAGGAAAGGTATAAAAGGTATACCATTTTGGAAAGTAGACATTCTCCCGCATCAAGTGAGGGGTCACTTGCCTTTCTACCCCCTGGGCTGAAGTGCACAAATATTTCCAAAAGGTGGCGCTATGGGAATAAATACATGGTTTTTTACATTTCCACCACTTCAAAGATACTAAAATCTTTGAAAACCATAACATTTCCTGCTGTATTCAGTACCTGCTACCAACATGAGAAAAATGGTAGCCCATTTGTGTGGGTTAACATACAATATGTGGGTGCTAGGAACACTTACGTAAACCTGACACTTTTGTTTTTTAAATTATCTGCTTGCACTAAAATGGTTATAACCATAATAGATGTGCAGGAAAGGTAGAAAACAATGCCATTTTGGAAAGAAAACAACCTGCCGCATCTATTGAGGGGTCACTTGCCTTCATACCCAAAGGCTGGTATGCACAAATGCTTCCAGGAGGTGGCGCTAATGGAAAAAAAAGACATTTTCTTACATTTCTGCCCCTTCAAATGTATGGAGCTCTGTGAAAACCATGGAATTTTCAACTGCATTCGTTAGCTAGTGCTCTTAGGAGTCAAACGACACCCAATTGGTATGAGCTGAACTACCTTAGGGAGTGCTAGTAGAAAACTACACCTACTACAAACTCTGATGTTTCTAACATTTTCTCAAACCTGACTTGCCTGTATGAAAATGGCTATAACACCTTCAGAAGTGAAGAAAAGGTAGATAAACTATACCATTTTGGAAAGAAGACAACATGCCGCATCTAATGAGGGGTCACTTGCCTTTTTACCCCTAAGTTAGTTGGCACAACTATTTCCAGAATGTGGTGCTACAGGAAAACAAACAAACAAACATTTTTTTTACACTTCAGTCACTTCAAAGATACTAAAATGGTTCAATGGCGTGGGATTTCCTAGGAGGACTTCTTGCCAGCCTAAGAAAAATGGTACTCAACTGCTGTGGGTTCACATACCAATTTGAGTGACAGGAGCATAGCTACCAGTGAAACAAGAATGGGAAAGCAAACAGTGTATGTGTGATTTTATGGCAAACAGATGAAAGAAGCTAGAGCGTCAGCCAGTGTACGCTCGGACCAATGACTACCAGTGTAACAGTGTGGGAGGGTGAGGGATTAGGCAGTGTGTGTGGGTATGAGCAGAGGAGCAAGGATGGTGGTGATGGTGGGGCAGTGTCTGAGAGTGTGTATGGGGGATCTGTGACTACCAGTGTGCACTGTATGTCCCCCTCATACAAAGTTTGATTCCCAGCCTGAATCTAGTGCATACTGGTACTTTGAGTCTACCAATAGGCACTGGAAACAGGCTGGGGAATGGGACTGCCAGTTGGCTGTAGAACCAGGCAGGGGGATACGGTACGTGTGTGTGTGGGGGGGGAATCAGAGGCATTTTTTGTGCATGCCACAAGGGTGCCCAATGCACTGCAAAGCAATGCGTTGGACCCCCTGTTGCACACAAAGAGTTTTTTTTTTTTTAATTATTATTTTGTATTCATACCTCGTTGGGGAGGCGGTATCAGGAACATTCCTGGTGTCCCCCATCAAGGTCTAAAAACAGAATAATGAAAAAAAAAAGTGTGTGTGTGTCACAGGGGGTCCCCCCGTGGCATGTGCATTTTTTGGGGCTTTTCCCCCAATTTTTGTGTAGACCTCATTGTGGGCATCAGAACCCATACAATGAGGTCTAAATAAAAAATAAATGGGGAAAAAAAAATAATCCTTTGGGTGCCACAGGCGTGTCCAGTGGATTGCAAAGCAATGCATTGGGCCTCTGTGGCACACAAAGGGTTACTTTTTTTTATCATTACTTTGTATTCAGATGGCCACCAAACAAGCTCTGATCACAAAGTAATGCTAAAAAGTCCTGTATGTGCCACAGGAAGGGGGTCTGCATTGAACCCCCCTCCCAGTGGCACACACAGGGTTAAATTTAAAAAAAATATATATTTTTTTTATTATTATATATCTCATTGAGGGGCATCAGGACCCCCCTGATCCCAGCCCAATGAGGTCTTAGTAAAAAAAATATATATGTCCACAAAAGAAGTGACCCTGTGAGTGCCACAGGGGTCTCCAGCGCATTGCAAAGCAATGCATTGGATCCTTGTGGCACTCAGAGGGTTAATTTTTTTCTATCATTACTTGGACCAATCCTGATGACCCCCCAACAATCTCTGGTAACAAAATAATGATAAAAGCCCTGTGTGTGCCACAGGAGGGGGGGTGCATTGGACCCCCCTGTGGCACACACAGGGTTACATTTTTTTTTTTTTTTTAAATTATAGACCTCATTGAGGGGCATCAGGATCCCCCCTGATCCCCCCAATGAGGTCTTTAAAAAGAAAAAAAATCCCCCCCAAAGAATTGACCCTGTTAGTGCCACAGGGGTCTCCAGCACATTGCAAAGCAATGTGCTGGGGACCCCTGCGGCACTCACAGGCTTACTTAGCTATTTTTTTTTTTGTTATTATTATTTTTAATTTATTCAGACCTCGTGGGGGACATCAGGACCGATTGGCTGGGAGATCAATAATGTGACCGCAGGAGAGCAAAAGCTCTCCTGCCCTTCCCTCCTACCACCGGTAGGAGTGAACTGGACCGGGGAAACTTCCCCAACGTCATCGGTGACCATGTCACCGATGACGTTGGGAGGCTTCCCCCGGTCCCGCCCACTCCTACCCGGAAGTTCGGTTAGGAGAGACGGGAGAGGAGAAGCTGTGCTTCTCCTCTTGCGTTATTGATCTCCCAGCGCGATCGGCTGGGAGATCAGTAACAGGGGGGGCATGAGGAGTGATCCTCATGTCCCCCCAAGAGTGCCTGGAGTTTTTTCTTTTTAAATGCGGCCACTGCATGCCGGTTATACCGGCTCATGCAGTGACCGCATTTCACTCTTACGCCGTACGAGCGTGGCACAGCAGGTACAGCTGTGTCCACTCGTACGGCGTAAGTAGCTGGCACTCTAGGGGTTAATGTGCTTCTTCTTGAGCCACTTCTTTGTTGCCATGGCCGTGTGTTTTGGGTCATTGCCATGGTGGGATACCCATCCACGACCCCTTAGCAGAAAAACATCCCCAAAGCATAATGTTTCCACCTCCATGTTTGACGGTGGGAATGGTGTTCCTGGGGTCATTGGCAGCATTCCTCCTCCTCCAAACATGGCGAGTTGAGTTGATGCCAAAGAGCTCGATTTTGGTCTCATCTGACCTTAACACTTTCACCCAGTTCTCCTCTGAATCATTCAGCTGTTCATTGGCAAACTTCAGACAGGCCTGTACATGTGCTTTCTTGAACAGGGGGACTGCCGGATTTCAGTACTTCATGGCGTAGTGTGTTTCCAATTGTTTTCTTGGTGACTATGGTCCCAGCTGCCTTGAGATCATTGACAAGATTCTCCCGTGTAGTTCTGGGCTGATTCCTCACCTTTCTCATGATCATTGAAACTCCACGAGGTGAAATCTTGCATGGAGCCCCAGACTGAGGGAGACTGACAGTTATTTTGTGTGTCTTCCAATTGCGAATAATCGCACCAACTGTTGTCACCTTCTCACCAAGCTGCTTGGCGATGGTCTTGTAGCCCATTGCAGCCTTGTGTAGGTCTACAATCTTGTCCCTGACATCCCTGGACAGCTCTTTGGTCTTGGCCACGGTGGAGAGTTTGGAATCTGATTGTTTCTGTGGACAGGTGTCTTTTATACAGGTAACAAGCTGAGATTAGAAGCCCTCCCTTTAAAAGATAGCTCCTAATTTCAGCTTGTTACCAGTATAAAAAACACCTGGGAGCCAGAAATCTTGCTGATTGATAGGGGGTCAAATACTTATTTCACTCAGTAAAATACAAATCAATTTATAACTTTTTTAAAATGTTTTTTTCTGGATTTTTTTGTTGTTATTCTTTATCTCACTGTTCAAATAAACCTACCATTAAAATTATAGACTGATCATTTCTTTGTCAGTGTGCAAATGTACAAAATCAGCGGGAGATCAAATAATTTTTCTCTCACTGTATAGGAAGCCGGTATAGTCCGGTCTTACCGACCCTTCACTCCCAACTCTAGTAATGTATGCTGTCCAATGATGGTATTTCATTATTGCTTATTGCGTTCTGTATACCATACTATAATTGAACATATATACACATCTATGCCAGCCAGCACTTTATTGGACTTAAGAGTATGCTCATTAATCTGTGGCCAGTCTACTGAGACTATCTTTAGACCTCACAGTGGCGCACATCCACGTTGATATACTTGGCTAAAAAAAAGACTCACAGAGTGTGTTCATGCTCCTTTTCCCACTCTTCACCGGCCCAGCAGAATGCCAGTGGGATGGAGCACAATTTGTGGCCGGAGACTGCACGCGTGCAAGCTTCATGTGGCAAGCAGTGTGCCAGGACTGTGGACATGTGTGCAGGGAGTGAAGAAGTAGCATGCAGAATTATTGGCTGGGCTTGGGCCAGCATACCCCTTAAGTCACTGGGACCTAGGCAGGCACCTATGTCGCCTTTCCCATAATCCGGTTCTGCTTAAAAATAAAAATTGCTCTCACATATACTGGGGGTCAGTGGGGAATTTTCCAACCCTGACAGATGTGCATACGGAGAGAATCTCCTGTCTGTATTCTGGTCTCTGTGGTCACTGGTCAGATGCTTCAAACAAAAGGAAAAGAACTGCTCGCAAAGTATAAGGTATGAATACTAAATTGAATTATTACATTTTGTATTCATACTTTATACTTTGTGAGCATATTCTTTCCTTTTGTTTGACATATCTGATTCGGTGACCACAGATACCCAAATGGAGATGGGAGATTATCTCCGTATACACGGCGGTCAGTGGTTAGAATATTCCCCTGCTGACCACAGGTATATGTGAGTGCACTATTTATTTATGAGACTAGTAGAGGGAAAAAAGATACCTTTATCAGTTAACTTTCACGACCACAAGGTCTCTTCTTTAGGCATAATAAAAATAATGGAAGAAGGCAAAATACATGACTCCTGCATATTATTTTAACATTTAACCCCTTAAGGACCAGCGGTCCAGGGAAGTTACCTTCCCTTAAGGACCTCTTTGATCCTTGCCGATGTGCTGGGACACATGACCTGTTACGCATACCGGCGCACCTCTTTGAGGCCTAAGAGAGATCGCTCCGGTCTTGGATCGTTCAATTTTAGGCCCTGTTTTTACTTACAGCGCTCCCGGTAGAGCGCTGTAAGTAAAAAGTACGTGACATGCTATGACCATCACTGGTCCTTAAGGGTATAAGGACAGTGACGGTCATAGCACGTCACGTAGTCCTTAAGGGGGTAAATTCTACTGGCAGTAATATTCTTATCAGTATAGATCATAAATCATTCTCTAGGTTCTAGTAGAGACTCTGAAGTGACTGGAAAATGCAAAATGCAAACAAGATTAATCACCTTTTTCGTACAGAGATGAGTGCGTTTATAGAATGTATGAGTTAACGCTCAAAGCTCCAGAGGAGCGCACAACCCATCACTTACAATGAGTGCAGCCTTCTGGCACCCAAAGGGACCAAAACATTTTTATTTTCTGGGATAATGTGACAAATTCCTTGTCAAGGTTCAAGCCACAGTTCAGAGTGTTAAACTTGGTTATCAGTTTATCTCCCGGATCTTTAATTAATCTTGTTTTCATGTTCTAGTCCACTTCAAAGAGATTTTACTTGATCCTAGAGAAGGAATTATGGTCCATATTGATAAGAATAACACTGCCACTAGAATTTAAAGGGATAGTAATACTTAAAATGTAAAAAAAAATATGTTGTAGAGTTTATCCCCCTGAGTAAAACAAGGGCACTCCCACTGCTGAAAGGTGTTTCATTCAAAAGTTATTAATTTTCAAAGTTGAAATTTTTAGGTGCAATATCACAGTGGCCTGAAATTGTATAGTGGCGCTGTTGCTACACCATCCTATGGAGATTTATGGTCAACTGACCAGAGCTATCCATAGGATCGTGTAGCAACAGCACCACTGTACAATTTCAGGCCACTGTGATATTGCACCTAAAAAATTCAACTTTGAAAATTAATAACTTTTGAATGAAACACCTTTCAGCAGTGGGACTGCCCTTGTTTTACTCAGGGGGATAAACTCTACAACATATTTTTTTTTACATTTTAAGTATTACTATCCCTTTAAACGTTAAAATAACATGCATGAGTTTTAATGTCATGTATTGTGCTTTCAGCCGTCATTCTTATTATGCCTGAAGAAGAGACCTGTTGGTCTTGAAAACTTTCATCCTAGAGCCACTCAGCCAATAAATGTATCATTTTAACTCTGCTAGTCTTCTGCATTTTCTGTGACTGACAAGGTACCACACTTTTCCCATATTTATTTATGATTGCAATTGTGATGATATCACACTATTCTGGCTCCCTCTTGTTTTTGCTGTATGATATTTGGATTTTGTGGCCTTGGTAAGATATAATGAAGGTTATTATTAGGAGGTGCAATTCCTTCTTTTTGAGCTAAGCCTGGTGGCATAGTGTGTATAGTTTCATAAGAACTAATGGAGTCTGTAACTTGCACTTAGTTTTACAAATGTTACAATTCACATCTATATGTTGTATCATCCTGAATGTTTTTTTTTTCTGGGAATATTTGCTCATTGCTGTGAGAATTTACTGCAGATAAGCTGTGGTTTAAGATTGAAAGGTACAGAACGGTGGTAGTAAAACTCTGGACCTTTTGCTGTTGGGGTTCCATCAATCCGATCCAACCATAGGCTGGTTGGGGGATGATGGAAGTTGTAGTTTACAACAGCTGGAGGTCCACAGTTAGTCTGCTCCTGTTGTAGAATTATTAGACAACTTTCAGTGGGGAATGTCAATGAGGAACACTTCAGTCACTGATAACCTTTCTTTGCATATGCTGGGAATTAGATGTTATTAGTGATAAGTGACAAGTTTTAGTGATGTTTATTTATGTTTAGCTTTAAACCTTATGGGGCAGTGGCTTAATGTTCTCCTTAGCACTACATGGTATAATTTAATTAAAAAATGATGCAGCTATTTCATCTCCTATCAAAATTGTTGAATATTATCCCACACTGTGGGGCTTTATGGTAATTTCGGGGCATGACATCCCTCTGGGGCACACCATGTAGTAGCAGGGTGCAGAGAAAATCATTACAAAATTATTTCTTTCCTTTACACCTTCCTGCTACAGGGGTAGCATTAAAGGGGTTGTTTGCAGTAAAGGCCTGTCCTGTGGAGATGTGTGCCACTATGTACTGAATGCTTAAGATAGAAGTGTTCAGTTCAGCTAAAGTATATATAAGCATAGACCGTGCGTTGCATCAACATTTCATACTACACCATTACCAAGTCTGTTCACTGATTTGTGCATTCTTTCCATTATCGTGCTTATTGTGAAGGATGCAGAAAAAAGAAGAGGAAAAGGGTGGAAAAAGAAAGCCAGTCAGCAGAAAAATCTGCCGAGAAGCACCATCCTTATCTCTATAAAGAAACCCAATAATATAGGCACACTCTAGGGATCAAAAATAATAATAAACAATTTTATTAATAATACAAAACACAAAATGAGCACATAAAATCAATTAAAACCAAAGCTGTTCAGGAGTATGATAATACACAGACAGATGCTCCCTAAAGACGAAGCCATCTTTAGTGGCGATACGCGTAGGGTGTTGGGCGTTCGGGAGTCACACTGGATTGTTTGAGAGGTTCACTTGTGTTTCTGTTTCCCATACAGATAAGTATCTATGCATTCAGGATTACTGGTTGAGACATTACTATTTTGTGAATCACTTTATGTATTTACTTTTGGAGAATGCATGATACTTATTGTTTGATATTGTATTAGTATGGGACTTACTATTTTTAGGGAACATCTGTCTGTGTATTATCATACTCCTGAACAGCTTTGGTTTTAATTGATTTTATGTGCTCATTTTGTGTTTTGTATTATTAATAAAATTGTTTATTATTATTTTTGATCCCTAGAGTGTGCCTATATTATTGGGTTTCTTTATAGAGATAAGGGTGGTGCTTCTCGGCAGATTTTTCTGCTGATTGGCTTTCTTTTTCCACCCTTTTCCTCTTCTTTTTTCTGCTTATTTCTATATACCCTTTAGTGCACCTCGACTATTTCAGTCTTCTGATTTTAGGGATACTTTGTTATATGTAGTCAGTGCAATCCCATTTGTTCATGATTCTCCTTATTGTGAAGGATATCACTATTTTTAGTCTTCCTACCTAATTTCCATTAATGTAATGTTATCAACTTCTTAAATATTTTCATACAAGACGCAGGGGAGATTACACTAAGCAGTGATAAAGAGGTGATAAAGTGGCGATGACTTCTCCAGTGACATCACTTCTCCATTTCTTATGTTATTCTATAGACTCTATTCACTAATATCTCCAAATAGGAATTGGAGAATTGATAAGAAGTAATCTCCACTTTATCACCTCTTTATTACCACTTAGTGAACCTCCTCATAGTGTTGTAGAATTTAGGGAAATCAGAAAAATATATGCCACTCTTAGCTGTGGTTGTCAGCATGAGTCCCTCCAGCTGCTGGACCACCATTGGCCTGTGGGTGATATTGGCAGAATTTGCAGTTGTAGTCCAGCAACAGCTGGGAAGCCTCACATTGTCCACCTCTGTTCTTAATGGTTCGTTAAATATTAAATATTTTGAACAGATGCAGGGTACAGTGAAAGTAAATCTCCTTTTCACTTTACATATTCTGCAAAAACATAAAAACACAAATTGCCTATACTAGTTCATTCTTATCTTCAGTTTTTTTATTTTATTTTATTTTAATTTTTTAAATTAATGTATCTGAGAGGAAGCTCCCTGAATTTCTGTCTCCAGAGTTTTCTATTAGGGACTGGAAGCACTGGTAGTGATACTACTAATTCGAATGCTGTTCAGGAAATTAGCATAAAATATCTCACATTGCCTTTAAAACATAAATGTTATTTTCTCAAAAATATTGCAAATGGATAATACAATGTAGAGTCATATTTTAATTATATGTTAAACAAAGGACGTTTACTTGATTTGAATGAAAATAAAAACAATACATTTCTATTTGATTTCAAACCATGGTTCCTTTGTTACAGCTTAGGAGCTCTGTGTATTTTGTGTACTTTGTACTTATTTTTCCTCACCCAGGCAATCAGTCAAATTCTTTTGATAAAAAGGCTACAGCTAAAAAGCTACTGAAATGCAGGGAACGCACACTGCTCCTCTCAGTGCTGCATTTGTGTCACAATGCTTGCAATGTGTTTTATGCTGTATGTGGAGTTATGAGTGGTGCACACGGGGAATGAATGGTAGCAGATGGAAGCCTTGCTAAAGCGGATCTGTAGCCATTGTAGCATATTCCTAGTGGGTTTTCTGTTAATTTCAAGAGTTAGGAGAAGGAAAAAGACTGCACACTCCACAAGATAATTATCTCAGTAACAGGAGTCATGGGGCTATATTCATTAAGTTAAACAGCAACAGGGATACAGAGAGTGTAGTTATGACATTGCCCATCCTTTGGTATTTGCACTATCCTATAGCCTCATAAAATCATACCAGTTTCCTATATTGGCTGGCAGCCACTGACTACCGCACTTGGCCACTGCCAACCAAGAAGATAAGAATAGTATTTGTGAGAGCTTTCTCTGCTTCTTGAACCCTTTGAGCACCAGCCAAAAGCCTAGCTCATTACATGTATGATTCAAACTTGCTCCAGGACTTTAAATAAGGTCTGTGTTAAAGTGCCTTATTCAAGATCGCTCCAGACCATGTTGAGTGGACAAGTCTCAGATTTTACCCCAGGGCCCATTCTAGTAACTTCCCTGTGTGCTGTTTTGGACCAAACCAAGTGTATCATGACGAGAAATTGAAATGTATAACTTGAATAAAATCCAATACATTGGAGACCTCTGTTATTCAAGGGATTAAAATCAGCATGGAATGTTTAAATCACCCCTATGGTGCAGTTGGTTTGCACCAGAATTGCTTCTCTTTATGTTATTGAATATTGCCTTTACGTCTTTTCTGCGGAGAGCTAGGAACAAATGTATGTATTCATAGATAATCATAGCTCATTGAACCATCTAATTGTTGTAGGAGACTGCAGTGCAAATGTAATTGCTGTAGATTTCCCTTGCTAGAACTTGGTTAAAAGAGAAATTTTCTTTAAAAATATCAATAGCTTGCACAGCATTTATTTAGTGCTGAATCATTGATTTCAGACAACCAGCTATTCAGACGTGGGAATGCCATGGGGCCGTATGTTCAAAAGAAAAGTGGAGGCGTTCTGGGGCAAACCATTTACTCAAAAGGGGAGAACAAAACATTCCCATTAATTTAAATTAGCATTTTAACCCCTTGAATGCTAGAGAGGTCTCCAACGCATTGCAGAGCAACCAATGGGAATTTTTAGGTCACCCCTATAGTAAAAATGGTTTGCCCTGGAATTCCTCCACTCTACTTTTGACCATATGGTCCGATGTGCCTTATTTGTAGAGGTGAAGTGGAAAAATTCCTGGACAAACCAACTACACCGTAGGGGACAAATTCAAATCCACATTAGTTAAATGGAGCATTTTAATCTCTTGAATATGAAGCAGTGTTTTGGAGATCTCTCCAGTTTTCAAGGGATTAAACATTTCCATTTTAATCAGTTGGATATGGGGAACGTTTATTTGTCTCCTGTAGTGCAGATGGCTTGCTCCAGAATTGCTCCACTTTATTTATATGGGTTTCTGGGTTTTATGTGCAATACAAAACTGAAGTAATACTGAGGCAAACTAAGCGCACAGAAGTAGTGCGCAATTCCCCATTAATCTGAATTGGTCTTTTAACCCCTTGTTCACTAGACATGTGTCCAACGTGTTGGGATGCATTTTTATTTCTCCCCCGTGGTGCTCCAGAATTATCCAGGTTTTATTTTGAACATAAATCTTGTATAACTGATAACAGTGATAGAATTTTCCGATATATATGTCTATGAATGGATTATATTAGGGCTGCATAATGCTGGTTTTTGGTGGTAATGGTGTGTCAATGACCTCAGTGCCATGATCACAGTAAAATAAGGTCTATTGGTACTGGACTTGGGATCAGCAGCACCATGTCTGTTTATACATAAGATTTTATATATTTGGGGGTCAATCTTTAGAACTCCAATGGGAAGATGTGCTTAGGTGTAATAAAGAGCAGATAATGTATCCATTGAGATACATTCTCCAATCCCTATGTTATTCTGTGGAACCTATGCATTAAAGGGATAGTAATACTTCGTTTTTTCTCTATTTTATTTTGTAGGCATTAAAAAAACATGAAGAACGATATAAGTCTTATCTCTCAAACCTTTATGGTTTAAGAGATATTCACAAACAAAGTATCCCCCCCTGTTCAACCAAATCAGAAGGGAGGTGCCCAGGTAGACTGCAGAGAGGGACAATCTTCAATTAAGATAAGGGAAAAAGCTGAAAAAGTTGTCAAGGGGGGAAGGGCTTTCATTCTTTTCATACAAAGAAGATTGTCCCCTTCTGTTATCTGTCTGGTCATACAACCAGATTCACATCTGAGAAGAGATGGCTTACACTAGGTATAAGGGGCGGGAGGGGGAAACTTTGCTTGTGAATATCTCTTAAATCATAAAGGTTTGAGAGCTAAGACTTATATCATTCTTCATGTTTTTTTAATGCCTACAAAATAAAATAAAGTTAAAACGAAGTATTACTATCCCTTTAAATCTCACAGGTTGGAAAGATTTTACTCAATAGAATAACATTAGAACTGGAAAGCTATCTCCTTGTTATCATCTCTGTGTTACACATTTGTGCATCTCCCCCAGCTGTTGAAAGCTCCAACTCACATCACAATCATGTAATCGCTGGTTGGGGATGGAAGTTGTAGTCTACAATAATTGGAGATCCAAAGATTGACTACACCTGCTTTACATGTTTCAACAGTGTATTGTTGTATCCAGGATCCATGATGTCATAAGTGGCATAAATCTTATGCTTCACAAGCCACTGCCAAGGACAACAGCACTATGAGGGAAAAGAGAGGCTGATATACCAAAAAAGGACAGTTATGCTAAAGAAGTTATAAAGAGGAGATGACTTCTCCAGTGAGATAAACGCTCCAATTCCAATGTTAATCTAAAAAAGCCCATGCGCTAAGATCTCTCAATATGGTGAAATCATAGTGCATTGGCTCCACAGAATAGGCTAGGAACTGGAAGTTTACCATTCTGGGAAGTTAAGTCCGCTTTATCACGCCTCCTCCTGGAGCAGTTTTAGGGCAAACCAACTGCGCCATCAGGGAAAAATAAAATTTCCATGGGCTGTTATCCCGCTAATTGCTAGAAATGTCTGCAACACACAATGAGACAACGCTTTGGAGACTTCTCTAGCATTAAGGGGATTATAAACCCCATTTAAAGCCATGCTAATTTGAAGGATTTGTATTTGTTCCCTATGCTGCAGTTGGATTGTTCCAGAAATACTCCAGTCCTTTTTTAGTATATCATCATTAGAGTGAGGGCTACAGCAGAATATCATTTCAGATGCTGAAGCTCAATTAAAAATGTTGTTTTTCAATTGAATAATCCATTTTACAAGTACTACATTAGTGTAGGGCTGTGTTACAATGATTTAAATACACTTTAGTTATTTTTTAATGATAGTATCCCTTTTAAATTAACCCTTTGAGTGCCACAGTGGTACGGAATGCATTGCTTTGCAATGCATTTCGTACCACTTTGGCACTCAAAGGGTTAAGTAGAGCTTGTGGTAACTCAAAAGACAAATAGAGAAATAAATACATAAATAAATAAATAGCATGCAATAAAATATCTACAATGTATTTAATGTAATTTTGCATCAAAAAGCCAATTCATCTCTCTGTGAATAGAATAGATTTCAACTGGCAGTTTTCCAGAGGCTGCTATACTACAGATCCCATCATCCTCAGCCAGCCATTTTTCCAGTTAAAGAGATAGTAATACTTCATTTTATCTTTATTTTATTTTGTAGGCATTAAAAAAACATGAAGAATGATATGTCTTATCTTTCAAACCTTTATGGTTTAAGAGTAATTCACAAGCAAAGTATCCCCCCCCCTGTTCAGCCATATCAGAAGGGAGGTGCCCAGGTAGACTGCAGAGAGGGACAATCTTCAATTAAGATAAGGGAAAAACCTGAAAAACTTGTCAAGGGGGGAAGGGCTTTCATTGTTTTCATACAAAGAAGATTGTCCCCTGCTGTTATCTGTCTGGTCTTACAACCAGATTCACATCTGAGAAGAGATGGCTTACACTAGGAAAAAGGGGCAGGAGGGGGGACTTGTGGTCCAACAGCATCTGAAAGGGCTTCAGGTTAGAGTAATAAACATTTGTCTCTCTATCAGAGGCAATAAAGTGCACAGGAGGTTTCTGGGAAACTGGAACCCCCCTCTCAGTTTTCCCTTGGTTAAAGAGGTACAATTCTGAAGCCAAACACCTGCACCATAGGGAACGCATTGCATTGTAATGCATTAGAGAACTTGTTAGCATTCACCAGGTTAAAGCCCCATTTAAATCAATGGGATTTTCATTTTCTCCTATGGTGTAGTTGGTTGGCTACAGAATTTCACATGTTTAGTTTATTAAATTGCACTTTAAATTTGCTCTCCAGACAATAGAGCATTTTGCTGTTTTCTTTCATTTTTTGTCAGCAAGAAGTTATTTTGATTTCATAAATGACAAGAATTACAACTGTCTTGCTCAAACATTATTTATAACCCAGTGCTATAGCTTGTTTTGTTAATGCACCAGCTGTGGAATATGTAGGTTCTAGTCCCTGGCAGGGGCAACTAAATGACAATGGCTGCAGCTTTATTATATATTTATTAATATTATTTATTATATACTGTCATTAGTCAAAAGTTATTGCAGCTCAAACTTGCATTTTTTTGAGGTCTAGTAACTCCACAGCCTAACATTTTACAGTTCTGAAATTGGCACGGTTTCTACAGCATTCTAGGAAAGTTTATGGTCCATAGCCTTCTGTAGCAACAGCACTGCTGTAAAATGTTAGTTTGTGGAAGTACTGCACACAAAGATGGTAATTTGAACTGCATTAACCTTTGACTAAAGCATCTCTCAGATGGACGAGTAACTTTTTAGCTTCTGATCAGTAACTTTCTTTTCTAACTGGTAAAAACATTACTGATATTTTCCAGCCCTATACACAGACAGCAAAATTTGTCATCCTATCTCTAATATTATGCTAATTAACTAACTGAGGGTACAGTCTGATATTCTGGGTTATAGTGACGCCACTTATTTTATAGTCTGTTCCTGTATGATTGGGTAGCATTGTGTTCTAGTCAGAGTTGATCTCAAGGTCTGAAAATAAAGAAATATGTTTCTTTATCATGTACAGAATTGCCGGTAATTGGGCTGGCAGTTTTCTGATATTTTTTCCTCTCTGAATAGACCATACATTTTTGGTGTTGCAATTCTAATTTTACATTTCTTGAGGACATTAAACATAATCTAGGAGGAAGGTCCACAGGCAAGTTCATGGACACCTAGCCCTTTGGTAAATACTTCATGGTTTGACAAAGTTCCCAACTAACGCCAAATGACCTAAGCCAAACCTATGACCTATCTACAGCCATTTTCAGATCTTTCAATTACCCCCTTCTAGGGTCTAGCTGCTTGACTATGCTGTTCATGTCTCTTTTTACCATAATTTGAAAAATACAGAGGAAAATAAGTTAGGTTTAAATAAAGTGAAAAAGTGTCCTCTTTTTTATTATTACAGTTATTAAAAAAAAAATTATCAAAAAAAGGGCAAAGAGTGTTAAGACGTCTCCTTAGCTTAAAGATTTGAGTGTCCCAAAGGTATCCAATGCATTGTGTTACAATACAATGGATACCTCTCTGTCACTCAAAGGGTTAAATTACAGGTGATGCATATTATCACTGGGTTTATCTCACAAAATAACTGTTGAAGTTTATGAGAAAATGTGTACATAAAACTAGAAGAAAGTTATCAACTTCAACAGCCATCATTAGACAAAAACAAACAGAAATGATAGTCCACTTCCCTGATCATATAGTCGGCTACATACAGTTATATCACAAATAAACTAAATTATTCATGACTTAATAAGTAAGGTGAGATCCGCTGTGTACCCACTTCTTTTTGTATCATTGGATCATACAATGCAGGCTCCCATGTAGCTTTCAATTATCAAAGAAAAACCTGAAAATTGGCCATTGCTTTTGTGCTGTTAAATTGCAAGGGAAAAACCTAAATATTTAATCAAGTTAATGAAAGTGGATCCGTCACTCTGTAACAAGTAGGTGATTTTCAAAGCTGATTCAAAATCACCTATATTTATATTACCTGTTTTGTTTATTTCAAACAGTAGTTTATGAGGTAATTAGCTTTATTTATTTGCTGTTTATGTAAATGAGATAGATGGCTGGCAGGGAATGGAAAGAGGGATGGGGTACAGTGTGGATTGTTAGTATCTGGTAGACATGCCTGACGGTAGTGTCAAATTTGCCTAAACTGTCAAATAAACAAAGCTAAATACCTCATAATCATTTACTTTAACCAGTCTTGGAGCGGTCAATTTTAGGCCTCATTTTTACTTATAGTGCTCCCAGTGGAGTGCTGTAAGTAAAAGGTACGTGACGTACTATGACCGTCATTGGTCCTTAAGGGTATAAGGACCATGACAGTCATAGTAGTTCATATAGTCCTTAAGGGGTTAAATAAAAAATGTGTAACAATAAATATAGGTTTTAAAAAGTATTTTACCAGGAAGGATACCATGAGATTTTATTTACCAGCAAAGAGTGAAATGTTGAGCTGTTCTTGCCAGGACTCGAACCTGTAACCCTGAAATCTCAACAGATGCTATAGCTTATGCACTAACCCTTTCAGTGCTGGAGGGGTACGCAACGCATTGCAGAGCACTCCAGCACTCGAAGGGTTAACTAACTGAGCTAGCTCACCAGCTGTTAATTTAAAAGCGCTTTCAAAATCACTTATTTGTTACAGCATGGTAGTTCCACTTTAAAGGAACACAAACACCTAAAACATTATCTAGGGTTATAACACTTAAAGTGGACCTGTCACCTTAATTTTTTGTTGTTATTGTAATTACATATTTGAAATCGTCATCCAAAACTGACTATGTTTAAGGTCAGCCAAAGTACAGCAGATGTATAGTGTAGGATATATTCACATATGTATTTCTGGAAAAAGTGAAAGTGTCTCTGTGTAGCACAGACCTTAACCCCGTAATGACCACTGACGTGCCAGGACCGTCACGGAGGTCCGGCACTTAAGGACCAGTGACGGTCCTGACACGTCATGGAGTTCAGGGCTCCCGGCGCAGCTGCACGCCGCTCCAGAAGCCATGAACCGGAAGTGAATTAAAAAAAAAAAAGAGCCCCGTGGTCCTCAAGTGCCGGCTGCGCATGCGCGCGCCTGTCCTTAAGGGGTTAATTAGCATATGAAGCAGCAATAAAAAATTTCATTAGCATATGAAACCACACGGAAAGCTCCACTGGCATATCGTAGTATACTGTACCGAGTATGAGTAACTCCTAAAATATATATTTGCTTGTCTTTTGCGTAACATGACACATAGGCAGTTTTTAGGTCTCAGGTATACAAATCTGAATCAAGGTGAACCACTTTAAAGGGATAGTAATGTTTCAAAATAAATGCATCTCCAATTATTCTTTATAATTTTGGGGCCATGTAGAGCAGTATTATCATTCTCTACGATGTGTAGTTTCAGAGTAATTGAATTATAAAGTGTCCCCCTCCCGCCCCTTTTATCTATTGTAAGCCACCCCCCCCCCCCCCCGCAGATGTGGAATCTGGTCCCTTGACCAGACAGCTTGCAGCAAGGGACAATATTCTGGCTGTGAGCATAAGGAAAACCCTGTCCCCTTTGAAGGAGGAGGGCAGGTTTTTCCTTATCATAACAGAAGATTGTCCCTTGCTGTGATCCATCCAGAAGGTCTTACTCTGCAGCTTTACATAGGTAAAAGTGGAGGACGGGGGACATTTTATGATTCAATTACTCTGAAACTACACATCATAGAGAATACTAATAATGCTCTACATGGCCCCAAAACAATAAAGAATAATCAGAGCTGCATTTATTTGAAACATTATTATCCCTTTAAATACCTTGTAATTTGTACTAGCCTGGGTAAAAATTCTTTATTTATTTTCCAAGGCCTAAAATCAAGTGTCACATATGATCTCTGGGGTCTCTCATTTCTACCTTTTCCAGGGCTTACATTATAATAGCAATTTTGATAGGTGTCTCAGAAGTGATAATGCTTTATTGTCTGACAATGGGCCTGAGATAAGATATTAGCCTTTCTGAATAGAAGAACAGTGGTACTAATCAAACACCATTAGCTGTGCAAGTTTAGGATTAGATTTTAGAGATATAACATAAAAACAACTACATGTCCAGATGCTAGCTGGAAGTATATATTTTAAATTATATAACACAAGTAATTTTTTGATGTTATTGTTCATGTAAGCCTACATTTTTACAGGTGAGACTATCCCTTTAAAATGTACTTTAGTACAGGGCACTCTGGAGGCAGTTCTACAGCAGCTGATTGATTAAGAACAGCTGCGGTTAGTCCAGAGATAAAGAGATCAGACAGTATGTGCCATTCACTGGTTTCTTTTTTTCTTTTTGGATCTCTTGTTTGAATGCCCAATATCCTAAAAGCAAAAATAAAACTCCATATCAGTCATGAGGAAAGTGATACGCAAAGCAAACATCTTTCTGTGCCACTCTGCAGAAACACGCAATGGAAGATAGACTAAGAATAGCTGAGGTAATTCTTGGGCATACTACCTGTACCATGGGGTGCAGGGGGGAATAAAAATCTCCACAAATCTAAGTGATAGGTCTCCAACTTATTATAAAGCTGTGATTTGGAGACCCTACTAGCATTCAAGATGTTTAAAACTCCCACTTAAGTTAATGGGAGTTTCGGAATTTTTTAAGTACCAATGGGAAGAAGTATGATACAAACCTATACAGAGTATTAAGGGTGTTGCTTAAAAACTTAAAGGGATAGTAATGTCAGAAAAAAAGTATTAACTATATGGTAGATACAATTAAAAGAGGGTACTTGCACTTATTCGTATCTCTCATACCATTATGGTGTGAGAGATAAAGGAAAATAAAGTTCTCTGCTCCCTCCCCTTTCTGCTTGAAGAGCTGTGAAGCTGTCAAAAGCAGATTCTGGTTCCTGGATCAGACGGTGGCTCTTCAGCAGTGCCGACATAGAGATACATAAAAATAAATACTTAATTGGAACTGTCTACAACGTGTGCCTGGTTTGCAAGCACACGTTGTAGACCATTCCGATGAAGTATTTATCTTTAGATATCGTTATATCGGCACTGCTGAAGAGCCGCGTCTGGTCAAGCAACCAGAATCTGCTTCTGACAGCTTCACAGCTCTTCAAGCAGAAAGGGGAGGGAGCAGAGAACTTTATTTTCCTATATCTCTCAACCAATAAGGGTTTGAGACATCCAAATAAGTGCAAGTACTCTCTTTTAATTGTATCTACCATATAATTAATACTTTTTCTGACATAACTGTTCCTTTAAGGTCACTTGCTAGTCTGAAGGATCAAATAGCAAGGACTTTTGAAGAAAGAAAATAGACCTACTAAAGCGCCAATCCCACCCTATATAACAACATTTAAAGATTCATGAGGATTCATAAAGGGCATAGTGATATTGATAAAATGTAACCTTTATAAGATATAATCATAAAAGTACTTAAAAACATTTTAAAAAATTATTGAATTAAAAAAACCTAAATTTGACAAAGTTGTAGACAGTATGTTTCCAGAAGTTGCACATGGTAGCGCTCATGTATATGAAGTAATTTAATCAGTACTTAGTATCCACGCACATATCGCTAGTGATAATACTCTACCTATTATCTACAACTTTGTCACAACCCAATACGCCATAGGGACTTGTTTATTGCTATACTGAATCATAATCTAGCAAGTGTGAATTGTTTTTGAATAGTCAAATATAACCACACTTGGGAACTATCTGGATTTGCCCTGGAGACTCTGGTTTACCGGGTCTCCGGGCAGAGGCTGAGTCTCCTGATGTGGGGAGTTTCCACTAAAAATCTTCTCACTTCTGCTCTTTCCCATTTTGTTCCTCTTTCTCTCTGCCCAATTCTCCTTCCCCAGCCTATTTTTACAACTTTTTTTTTCATGCCCGTTAACCCCCACCCCCACTTGTGGTTATGTCCACCCCTTTTTGACTCAAATTGCATCATTTTTCTCCCCCACAGTGGCACAACAGGACTCCCCTCTGGGGAGACCAAACATCAAAGTTCTCAGGTATGAATACAACACTTGAATGATAAAGTATGCACTCCTTATTATCATACCTGGAAACTTTCAGAAATAGTTTACCCTGAGATTAAAAAAAAACAAACAAAAAAAACTTTGCTACCATGTTTAAAGTCATACTCTGGAAGTGCATTACTGATCTAATCAATCGGTGCACAGGCTGGCAAACCCTGGGACTTCTGTGCCAAGAAATCTAAATTCTCTTAAACCCTTAAGGACCCATGACAGTCCAGGACCGTCATGGCTTGTTTTCCCTTAAGGACCCATGACGGTCCTGGACCATCATGGAATTCCGGGCTCCCCCACAGCTGAACGCTGTTCGGGGAGTCGGGAATCGGATTCTTTAAAAAAAAATGATCCATAGTCCTTAAGTGAAGGCCGCGTGCGTGCACGGCCGGTTCTTAAGGGGTTAACTCTTGTAGTGTCAAAGGGTTAAGGACCGGCCACGCACACACACGGCCGGCACTTAGGGACCACGGACCTTTTTTTTTTTTTTTCTTGTTTCCGGGTCTGGGCTGAACGGCGTGCACCCGTGAGGGGAGCCCAGAATTCCATGACGGTCCTGGCACGTCATGGGTTGTTAATTCGAAACAACCCATGACGTGCCATGACTGTCAAGGGTCATTAAGGGGTTAAAGTAGCTCAGTTAATTGGCATAGAACCCCTTGAGTTCCAGAAGCAAAATACTGCTTTAAAATGCTTTGCGTACCTTTCTGGCACTCTAAGGGTCACAGCACGACTCCTCTAATATGAATCCCAGACTATGCAATGGTAATTCTGCATGTCATGGCCTGGGATTCATATTAGAGGAGTCGCCTTTGAGTACCAGAAGGGTATGCAAAGCATTGTGGCCAGCACCGAATCCTTTCCAGAATTGCTCCAGTTTACTTGGTATATCAGCCTCACAGACGACATCCATCGCCTTTGCCAGCAAATCCAACAAATATAAAAAGAACAGATTTCACTGTAACCGTGATGATTTAACCCATTGAGTGCCAGAGGGTGAGCAATGCACTCAGCCCTCTGGCATTCATCGGGTTAAAGTGTTTGCAGCCAGGTAGTCTGTTCCTATTATTACTTGTGAAAAGCTGAGGGCTACAGACACAAGCATTCCATAGATCCGTGGTTCTCAAGCTTTTTTTTATATTATTTTATATCATTTGTCAAGGGTAAATGAAGGTCACAAATACATAAATATAGGGTCATTGTTAGACTTCACAACTATAATAATCATATTGTGCAGAGTAATATCCTTAAATATACAGATGGAAGTCTACATTCACATTTTTGTCAAAGCCTTATAGATACAATTGGGCACCCTAAGTAGATGTCCATGGTACACCAAAGTGCCACGGCACCCTGGTTGAAAAACACTGCCATAGATGGATAAAGCAGCAGTGCCACCTATAAACAACATCCTGATATCTCACGCTATCAGGAAAATGTCATCCCTGTTATATTCTTTGAAAAATACATTTCCAGCAGTGGGAGTACCCTTGTTTTGCTGAATAGGAAAAGCCCCCTAACCTATAGGATGATGGGAGTTGTTATCACCAACAGCTAGAAAGCCACATGTTGTCTAGTCCTGTTTTAATCCAGGACATAATGGTTTGAGACTGCAGAGGGTGCCCCCTTCAGACATGAAAACACGTGGAATTCATTGCCATGCAGAAAGCACTTCTGCCATTGTGTTTTGAAATATTAATACACTGGTCCATTAAAAGATATTAGACTTGCTCTTATCGGGATCAATATGGCCATGAATAGAAGACATGGTAATATTTTAGAATGTCAAGAAAGCATTTCTACAGTGACCTTGATTATGACTTTTTTCTGCTTCTATTTAAAATATCCAGTAGTTGATGTAACAGTCGTTTATCAATAATAAATGTCAATAAAAAAAGCTCTTGCTTGTAACCAAACCAAAATGCTGGACAGAATGCACAAAAATGCATATGTAAATAGTAAATACAATGTATAATGATTTGTATATAATTATAATTGTAGTTTGATCCCATTAAGATATTTCCTGCCAGTCCACAGATGAGCTGGATGTCATACATGTAACAGTGGGCGGGGCTGCCATCAGAAATTTTGGGGCCCATTACAAACGTAAAGGCAGGGAACCCCACACCACTCATTTGCTCTGCACTTAGGAGAGAGCGACACAGGTGCACTCTGCTTCTCAGCTATATCACCTACAGAATATATTGACAAAGTGAACCCACTAGGAGATCCTCTAGCATCTCTGTGGTCCATCAGATGATCTGTTTGTGAAAAGGAAAGGGACATATGGGGGCTCGTTTTGAGGCAACACCCCTTACCGTCACATCATGGGGCTGTGCAGCCTCCATGTCTGATCGGAGATGTGGGCCCTCCTGCATGCTCGGGCCCCATACACACGTACTGCCTGTAATACACTGGTGGTAGCCTTGCCAGTGAGTGTTAATCCTTTATGTGCCAGAGGGGTTGTCACCACACCTTCTGAAGTCACTGTCATGCAGTTTAATATTTATCCTCTTAATATGCCTACTGAAATAGTAACACACACACACATACACACCTTTATATAGAACATCCCCCTTGTCTAGGCTTTAGGCTGGTGGGATGTGCATATAATGTACGTTCACATGAAGTAAGCATTCTGTAAGAAGTGACATTGGGCCTTACACATAAAAACAAAGTGGAGTCATTCTGGAGAAATAAATATTCACAATGATTTTTAACCTCTTGATTTCTAGAGAGGTTTCTATGCATTGCTAAGCAGCAATGTGGTAGAGATCTCTTTAGCAATCAAGGGTTTTGTTGCGTATTCCTCTGGCACTCAAACAGTTAAAATCATTGAGGATTTTTATTTCCCCCCCTCTGGCATAGCTGATTTGTCACAGAATCACTCCATTTAGCCATTGAGCATAGGCTCCTTTATGTGCTATTGAAGGTCTTAGTCTTGAAGGTCATATTCTGTGCTTTAACATCTCCAAGATGTTAAACTGGGTTTCTGAAATTTAGGGAGACTGGGAAGGCTGTTTCTGACTCCTCTCATCTTTATTTGTACCCGTGGTGCAGTTGGTTTGCTCCAAAATTTCTCCACTTCTTCCAAATACATCAGCCTCACAGAGTGCCTGAGGAATTGCTGGGTGTTAAAGAAGGTAAAAAAAATCTTACATCAGCCAAAGAAAACAATATCATCATAAATCTGTGCATGAAGGACACCGTCACCTTTGGTGAGTAATTATACAGCATCACTTGTATCAAATAACAATACTGCTGAATTGCTTCATAAGATTTAAAGGTCATTTTCAAAGATTTATTCCCCTGTACCACAGTATTTTAAAAAATCCAGCAAGAACCTATGTAGGTGAATGGAACAATAGCATTCACAATTAATTAAATTCACAATTCATTGAAGATATTGTCATTCAATACAGTGACTCATTGGGGAAAATGTAAGAATCCACAGGCATACCTCATTTTCTGCACTTGTGCTTAGGTTTAACCCTTTGAGTGCCAGAGCAGTATCCATCTCATTGCTTCAAACACGTTTTAATTTTCATGCTTCTGCACTTTGTGGTGTGTTCTACGGTGTCCACTTGCTTTAGTTCATAATAGCATGCTCACACTGCCATCAGTAAGAGTTTAACCGATTAGTGACGGAGGCTTTTTTTACTCTAGAAAATGAGCAATCTTTTAATATGCCTTTGTTCAACCATATTTTTCCTCTAATTCATTCAGTACACCCACACAAATAATATACCATTTTTAAGCATAAGTAGGGATTTCTTTTGATACCACATTTATGTGGATAACCCACCATTTAATTTGATAATAATATTAAACAAATGGAAAAAATAGGTTTTCCTTTGATAATCTGTGCTCCATTAGTTCATTATTAACAGGGACTGGATAAATGGTATGAACATTCATTCATTCCTCCCAAGTGTCCCCTTGTATGGGGATACTGTCCCACTTAAATTAAAATCCGTATGTGCCTCATTCCCACTCTGATGTCCCTCTTTTTTGGAGATCAGACTGTGTGGTGTGTATATAAATGTATCACATTGCTCCACAGCAATAAAACTCACATTGATGTGTATTTAAACATCAGTATATATGTTTATAAATCATAATGTTTAAAGAAAATACTTTTGGTCTTGCTCAAATTCATTAATTCAGTAATGCAAAGAGGTTTCAGTAGGTCAAGTAACCTCCCCCTAGTTTTAATCTGCTCCCAGAATCACCAGTATAAATCAAAATGCCCCCCTCTTCGGCCATTTTCCCCTGTTGAGACCCCTGTTCTCTGCTTCTCTCTTCCTCACAATCACAGTGAGGAGGAGAGAGGCAGAGAACAGTGACAAAGGCAGTGTATACCTTGCTACGATCATTAGGCCTTGACGTGCCACGACCTTCATCCATCCTTAAAGGAAGGATTCCTGTGACGGTACTGGAATGTCACCTGTCCTTAACGGGTTAATCTTAGCAAGCCTAAACTCAGATTAAAGGAATGCTCCAAAATGCCCATACACTTCCCCACTGCTACCCGTTTGGAACATTGTATTCCTTTGATTGCCAGAGGGGTATGCAACACATCGTACCCCTCTAGCACTCAAAGGGTTAAATTAAAAAAAATATATACTTACCAACCAACACGGCTGGACTAGAACAGTGCTCAGGTTCTCTGCTCCTCTCCTACTCCCGCTCCTTGTGCGACGCGGATAAGCAGCAAAAGCAACATAATTACATCGCACTCTGCCTGTTGACCTCTGTCACTGTCCAGCCATCACTCTTGCATTGACTGGCTGAGGTCGCTTTCCTGTAGATGTGCTGCCTCAGCCATGCTCAAGTACAGGAGCTATTCTGTTTGTTTTTTTTACAATAATGTTCGCACTGCGCAGGAGCAGCAGATGCGTCTCTTACCGGGAGAACTTGATGTTTCATCTGGAGTCTCCGGGTGAAACCCGGCAAATCCGGAGTCTCCGGGTGAAACCCAGCAAGTTTCCAGCTATGTAGATAACAGCAATCCAACTGCACCATAGGGGACAAATATATATTCTCCAAATTATATTTGCTTTAAATAGGTCTTTAACCCCTTGAATGCTAGTCAAGTCTCTAACACATTGTAAAGAAATTCATTGGAGACCTCTTTTGCAGTCAAGGGCTAAACTCTCAATTTAAATAAATGGGAATTTTTATGTGTTCCTTGTGGTGCAGTTGGTTTCACCATAATTGCCTCAGTTTTACTTAATACACCAGCCGCTTTGATTTGAAATAACAGTGTATGGTATTTTAGTTTATGGTGCTTTTATATACCTGGGGGTCCAGTGCTAGGCCTTGTGAAATCTCCTTTGTGAAAGAAATATGCACCGTGTCCTGGAATGTTGGTGTTCCTGTAGATTGGGGCAGTCTACCAGGTCTTTGGATTGGAAGCCTACTGCCTGAGACGTATATAGTTTTAAGTACATACTGTTTTGTATAGCATCAATCACTATGGCTTTTATTGGACTACAGCTCCTATCATCATCAACTTGCCAATGCCTGTCTGAGGATGAAGGAAAATATAGCCCAGCAAGAGCTGGAGGGACACTGTTACCAATCCTTTGAAATGCTGTCCAGTAGGACATTGAGGCTGATGACATGAATTGCTTCCCATTGGCTGTTAGTCCCAGTACTATTAGTGGAGGTAAAGTAACATCTCAAGGGCAAGATTATTATATCTGATATAGATGGATTTTTATTACAAATTTCCATTACAGTCCACTGGGAAATTTTAAGTGTAAAAGAGTAGCTAGCTTTTTTCACAGGTAATAAATTCCATGCCTCGAATTTGGTAACATTTAATCTTATTGTCAATAAATATTTCTACAGCTGGGAATAAACTAAACCATTTGTCTATCCAGAATTTCTGTTTTATCCATTGTTTAAGAATAACATACTGTATTGCGTTATTGACAGAAGAAAGTTAATGTCTTAGGCTGCAGATTGTGATTCCTCTTAGTGGACCAGTCAAACAAGATTTGTGGTTCAAAGCACATACACTTTCAACACTACAGTGAGGTCTAATTTGGATCTGATTTAAAGGAATAGTACATGTTTTAATTAAAAATACTTATGTACTGTAATTATTTCCCTGCTATAAAGCAAAGGTACCCCAGCTGCTGGAAGATTTTACATTTTTTTTATTAACCTGCATTTATTGTGGTCACCAGGTTTAGTTAGAAAATGTTTTACCAGGAAGAATACATTGAGATTTCTCTCGTTTTCAAGTATGCCCTGGACAGTTTTCAGTAGAGGGTTGCACTGCTTATGTGATTTGCCATGTTGAGCTCTAGTCTATGACTTAAAGTGGAACTATCACCCCAAATAAAGTCTTCCCTCAATAATTAGTCATCTAGTGATAAGCTTAGAAATAGTATTATTATCCATCATAAGTACTGTGTTACTAATAAAGCCTACTTCTTCTGAGACTGCAGGCCAGGCATAAGCCTGCGCCATCAGTCCCGGTCTCCTCTATTGTACCTTAAGGTAACAGGAAGGGACTGACGGTACAGGAGTGCAGATGCCTCTAAAGCAAGGAGCCTGGGCATCAGTCTCAGAAGAAGTAGGATTTCTTAATAATGCGGTACTTATGATGGATAATAGTACTATTTTTTTTTAATTCAAAGTTTATTGGTTTTTTGTTTTTTGAAAAAGGTGTGGGTACAGAAGAAAAAGCAGGAGGGGGGAATACAAGGGGTGTACAGAAGATCCATAAAAAGAACACAATTATATCAACAACTCATGCCAGCAACTTCCAGAGTAAACTTTAGCGTCACCTGACACACCCGAGAAAAAAAAAAAATACATATATCCACCAGTATGGGGAAAAAACAAGGAGACACCAAAGGAAAAAAGGGTGGGGGACAGAGATCCAGGTCAGGCACACGAATGTCAGAGTAGTAGTAGGTCTCGGTGGAAATCGGGCCGGGCCACTGCCTCTATACACTTCACCCAAACCCTAAGGTAAGAAGATGAGGATTTGCGGATATAAGCTGTCAACTTTTCCATACATAGCAGCTTCCATATTGTATTATCCAGAGGATCATGGTTCAGGGGTAAAGGCTTCCAGTGAAAAGCAATATAACCGCAAGCCATAGCACAGATTCGAAAAACAAGTTCATCAGCGGACTGAGACAGGGGGGATAATGAGAGGCCCTATGTAACAGAGCCGTCCACGGATCCGGTGCCACCACCACCCCCAAAAGTTGAGCTCGAAAGGCTAGACACATGAGTCCATATAGTGGACACACAGGGACAGGACCACCACATATGAAAGTAAGTACCCTCTTGACCACATCCACGGTAGCATAGGTGTGAGGACGAAGGAAACATATGTCTAAGCTGAACTGGGCAGTAATACCATCTGGATAATACTTTATAGGCATTTTCTTTAACAAGAGTGCAAGGAGTCAAACTCCTGATATTATTCATAATTTCATTCCACTCCTCCTGATCCAAAGACTCCCCCAAATCAGCTTCCCAACGGGCGCAGTAAGATGGAGACTGAGTGAACAGGGTTGGATGAAAAGAGACTTTCAAACAGGGTTTTCCGTGGCGGAGGACCTGCCCGAAGATAAGATTGAAGGAAATGATGGGCCTGGAGAAAGCAAAAATATTCACTCCGAGGGGCAGAACACTTTTCTTTGAATTGATCCCAGGTCAAGGGGGTATTCCCAAAGAATAGATAGTAAGCTTGATTACCCCTGCCTGTCGCCACCAACGGAATTGCCTGGAAGTCAGGCCCGGTGGGAATACAGGGTTATGAAAAAGGGAGTAGAGTATAGATCTAATAGACGTAAGTTCATCCTTGTATCAGTGAGTATGCCAAAGCACCAGGGTAAGGGAGAGAGAAACTGCCACCACAGCCGGGGACAAAGAAGGGATCCACAAAAGATCAGGTGCAGGGGGTGAATTGCACCTGGCCGTCTCCAAAGACATCCAACGCGGAACGTTATAAGAAACATGAAGTCAAATCGCTTTGGCCAGCTGAGCGGCCTTGAAGTAGGACCACAAATGTGAGGCAGATAGCCCTCCCGCTGTACGGTGATGGTGGAGAATTTCCGAACTCAATCTAGGCCTCCAACAGACTCAGATAAACTGTAAGATGTGTCTCTGTAGTGAGATAAGGTCCTGCCTCTTGGGCATGATTGGCAGAACTCGAAAGGGATACAGAAGTTTAGGTAAGAGCAACATCTTAACTGCTGCTATCCGCCCAAACCACGAGATGAGGTCTAAGCCCTAAGCAAGCATAAACAGTATACTGAGAACCCCCTCCACACACACACACACACCAACCCTGCAGTACTGAGAACCCCCTCCACACACACACACACCAACCCTGCAGTACTGAGAACCCCCTCCACACACACACACACACACACACACACACCAACCCTGCAGTACTGAGAACCCCCTCCACACACACACACACACACACCAACCCTGCAGTACTGAGAACCCCCTCCACACACACACACACACCAACCCTGCAGTACTGAGAACCCCCTCTACACACACACCAACCCTGCAGTACTGAGAACCCCCTCCACACACACACACCAACCCTGCAGTACTGAGAACCCCCTCCACACACACACACACACACACACACACCAACCCTGCAGTACTGAGAACCCCCTCTACACACACACACACACACCAACCCTGCAGTACTGAGAACCCCCTCCTCACACACACACACACCAACCCTGCAGTACTGAGAACCCCCTCCTCACACACACACACACCAACCCTGCAGTACTGAGAACCCCCTCCACACACACACACATACACACACCAACCCTGCAGTACTGAGAACCCCCTCCACACACACACACCAACCCTGCAGTACTGAGAACCCCCTCCACACACACACACACCAACCCTGCAGTACTGAGAACCCCCTCCACACACACACACACCAACCCTGCAGTACTGAGAACCCCCTCCACACACACACACACACACACATACACACACCAACCCTGCAGTACTGAGAACCCTCTCCACACACACACACACACACACACACACCAACCCTGCAGTACTGAGAATCCGCTCCACACACACACACACACACACCAACCCTGCAGTACTGAGAACCCCCTCCACACACACACCAACCCTGCAGTACTGAGAACCCCCTCCACACACACACACACACACCAACCCTGCAGTACTGAGAACCCCCTCCACACACACACACACACACACACACACCAACCCTGCAGTACTGAGAACCCCCTCTACACACACACACACACACCAACCCTGCAGTACTGAGAACCCCCTCCTCACACACACACACACCAACCCTGCAGTACTGAGAACCCCCTCCTCACACACACACACACCAACCCTGCAGTACTGAGAACCCCCTCCACACACACACACACACACACACCAACCCTGCAGTACTGAGAACCCCCTCCACACACACACACACCAACCCTGCAGTACTGAGAACCCCCTCCACACACACACACACCAACCCTGCAGTACTGAGAACCCCCTCCACACACACACACACACACACATACACACACCAACCCTGCAGTACTGAGAACCCTCTCCACACACACACACACACACACACCAACCCTGCAGTACTGAGAATCCGCTCCACACACACACACACACACACACACCAACCCTGCAGTACTGAGAACCCCCTCCACACACACACACCAACCCTGCAGTACTGAGAACCCCCTACACACACACACACACCAACCCTGCAGTACTGAGAACCCACTCCACACACACACACACACACACACCAACCCTGCAGTACTGAGAACCCCCTCCACACACACACACACACACACCAACCCTGCAGTACTGAGAACCCCCTCCACACACACACACACCAACCCTGCAGTACTGAGAACCCCCTCCACACACACACCAACCCTGCAGTACTGAGAACCCCCTCCACACACACACACACACCAACCCTGCAGTACTGAGAACCCCCTCCACACACACACACACACACACCAACCCTGCAGTACTGAGAACCCCCTACACACACACACACACACACCAACCCAGCAGTACTGAGAACCCCCTCCACACACACACACACACACCAACCCTGCAGTACTGAGAACCCCCTCCACACACACACCAACCCTGCAGTACTGAGAACCCCCTCCACACACACACACCAACCCTGCAGTACTGAGACCCCCCTCCACACACACACACACACCAACCCTGCAGTACTGAGAACCCCCTCCTCACACACACACACACCAACCCTGCAGTACTGAGAACCCCCTCCACACACACACACACACACACACACACACCAACCCTGCAGTACTGAGAACCCCCTCCACACACACACACCAACCCTGCAGTACTGAGAACCCCCTCCACACACACACACACACACCAACCCTGCAGTACTGAGAACCCCCTCCGCACACACACCAACCCTGCAGTACTGAGAACCCCCTCCACACACACACACACCAACCCTGCAGTACTGAGAACCCCCTCCTCACACACACACACCAACCCTGCAGTACTGAGAACCCCCTCCACACACACACACCAACCCTGCAGTACTGAGAACCCCCTCCACACACACACACCAACCCAGCAGTACTGAGAACCCCCTCCACACACACACACACACACACACACACACACACACCAACCCTGCAGTACTGAGAACCCCCTACACACACACACACACACACACACCAACCCTGCAGTACTGAGAACCCCCTACACACACGCACACACACACCAACCCTGCAGTAGTCAGTGTATGCTGCATAAGATTCACAGGTACAAATAAACATGTTTTTGATAGCTTACCTTTAATTTTTAATGTACATAACTGTCTGAAATATGCCACCTTGCTTGAGCTTTCTATGCATGGAGATCAATTTAGAAAAATGCTTTGTCCCCCATACCTGCATTATGCATTGGCTGCATATTGGGCCTCATCACACGTGACCAGAAACCAGCAGCTCCACGCAAGTGTCTTTAGGGTGACTGGATAATACAATTTATCACTAAAGTAGGCATTGGAATGGATTTTTGTGTTCTACACCTGCCTAACACCTAGTCACTAAGCTACTTGCTCAGAAGATGCTTGTGTTTATTACGTTGCCTTAACTAGTCGGAGGACAGTGGGTAAGTGTACTGGGGTACATTTCCTCTGTAGTTCTTTAACACCATATGCTTACAAGGTGCAGAGGAAAACGGCATAACTTTATGTCATTTTCTTCATCAGTGGCAACTCCCTGGATCTGTCCCAGAGACTCCTATTTTCAAACATATTTACCAGGTCTCCAGCTTGGTGAGTTCCCCGCTAACTATGCTCAGGTCCAGCACAGTTCTGTCCACTCCCATGACTGTTCTGCCCATTTCTATGACCATTTCAGGTCAAACCTGCCTTTCTGCCTCCTAATTCCACCCACCCAGATTAAGCAACACCCACATCATGCTAAAAGTATGTCATTTGGATACTCCTGTCCCCTCCCCTCCCCTCCTTGATACTGTGGAGGGCTTGGACTTGAAGGTTTCCAGGGAGGATTCACCTGTGCATCTGTAAGGGAGATATTTGGTACTTGGTCACTTTTATGGTAATTCCTTAGTACATAAGCATTGTGCAGGTACAGCATACATACATCTGATCATGCCCCTATTTTAGCAACTCTAGAGCAAACCAACCGTACCATAGGGAAGAAATAAGCATTCATAAAACGCCTGTTGATTAAAAGGTGATTTATGTGTACTAGCAATAAATTATTTTCTTTCAGTAGATGTAGAATACAGGGTAAAGTATTCTATAGCCGGGGGCAGGGCTCTTGCCTAAAAGAACTCTAAGGAGGTGGAGACTTCCTCCTTACTCCACTTTACCCCCACCAGACAGGCTCCTTTTTAACATATAGCAAAGACAAAAAACAGAAACAAGGCAGACATGGGGGTCACCTATACCACAGAACCCAAAATATCCCCATCCCTGCCTGGAACACAAACAACTCAATTTTATTCTGGAGGGATTTATTATATTAGTATTTACACAAAAATTCCCTTTTCTCTTTTGTCCAACATGTAACACAGAAACCATGGGGATATAACAAAGCTATACACCAAGACAGCAGGGACAGAAAAAAAAAATTCAGACCAGTTCCAACAGAAACAAACTGGAACAAAACATGAACCTCAGGTGTCAACGGACAACTACACACCAAGCCAATTAACAATACAAAAAGTTACTTGTACAAAAGACAAGAAGGATACTTACATAGGCACAATGGCCTGCAGTACCTTCCATCCAAAACGGGCTTCAGCGGAAACTAAAACATTGACTCTGTAGTGTTTAACAAAAGTGTGAATGTACGACCATGATGCCACCTTGCACAACTGTTCCACAGGCGCCTTATTCTTGTAGGCCCAGGAAGCACTGTTGATTCATTTTAGCCCACATGAGGACTATCAAGGATGACAAAAAGAGAGATCAATTTACAGAAAGGTGCGATGAACATGCTACTTCAGGCACCTAACTGCATCCAAACAGTGAAGCTCCTGCTTCAGTCTGTTAGAAGGAGCCAGACAAAAAGAAGGAAGTATAATTTCCTGGATAATGAAAATCTCAGAAAAAACCATGCAGAAGTTCTCAAAGCCACCCTATGTCAATGAAAAATCAAAAAGGTGAGTTTACAGGATAAAACTTGTAGTTCAGCCACACCAAACAAGCAGTCGCAAGGAAAGCTGCCTGAGGAGTCAAGAACTCAAGGGAAACAGTAACAGATGCTCAAAAGGAGCCTTCTGAAGTAGTCCCAGGACCAAGTTCTAGATGTGTGGAGGAGTGTGATCCCAAAATACTGGGAAGGCATGAGTTTGCCTCTGCACAAAGGTTTGCACATGCGGCAATAAAGCAATATGACTCTGAAAAGTATAGATAGAGAAGCTATCTGAACCTTGATAGAACTAAGACTAAGCACTTTCTGAAGCCCAGTTTAGCCAAAATAACTGGAAGAGAAAAGGAATGCTGCCTGCAACCCATGGTCTTAGTACCACTTGTAAACAAAGACCATACCCTATTATATGACTCGAATGAGACCGACTTTCAGGCCTTTATCATAGTGGCAGTGACAGTATCAGAGAAACCTTCCTTCCTCAGGATTCTGACTTCAACAGCCAAGCTGTCTAACCGACCTTCACCACTTCTGGGTGACCAGAGGACCCTGAGTCAAGAAGGGGAAGCCAAAACAGCTTCCCTATAGTTAGATTGAGAAGATCCAAGAACCACTCCTGAAGAGGCCAGAATAGGGCAATCATAATGACATGAGCTCTCTCAAATTACAGTCTGACCATTTCTACATGTTTACACCCCTTGGGCCTTAGGCAGAAAACTGGACTAATGATTAATTAAACCACAGGCAACAATAACATTTCTGACTGATTTAAAAATGGGCTTTTAACCCTTGGAATGTTAAAGAAGCCTTATACACATTGCAAAACTCCTATGTAT
This sequence comes from Rhinophrynus dorsalis, assembly GCA_037306005.1. Lineage (NCBI taxonomy): Eukaryota > Metazoa > Chordata > Amphibia > Anura > Rhinophrynidae > Rhinophrynus > Rhinophrynus dorsalis. The sequence goes on along the minus strand of CM074719.1, from coordinate 327,711,939 downwards.
TACATTAGCCCTCAGTGGGGGTAAATGTGTTTCACATAATATCTTGCTTTGCAGAAGCTGCCAGATCTATTTTAGTGTTTTACTACAAAATAGTATTTTTATAAATTATTGGTGGATTTTGAACTGAATGTCAGAAATCATTTGAATATTTTCTTTTGGGTCTTTTTTATGTACATTTGAACCCTGGGCAACCATAATTGGTGGATATGGATATGTTCACATTAAAGGCTAGTGAGTGCCCTTGTAGACCAATATATTTTTAAGAAGCATACAGAAATCCATGAAGTCCCTTCTGAGCAAGATCATGCATAGTCTTTGGAATTTATGCTGATTCATTCTCTTAATAGGAAGGGACCATTTGACAAGATGGAGTTTAATATGCCTCTTCCTATGGATCTTTTGGGATAGTTTATATGTTTTAATTGTTATGGTTTGTATTAGTTGATTATTCTATTACAATTACCTACTCAGTGTTTCACAATCATTTTTTTGCTAATTTGTCAAGAAGTAATGAAGGGTACAAATATATAAAAATATTTGAGTTCCACAGGGGTGCACAATGCATTGCAAAGCATTGCTTACTCCTCTAGGATTCAAAGGGATATAGTTATTTATAAGTCTTATAATCAGAATACCAAAAACAGGCAAAATTGTGCATAACAATTACAATAATTTTGCATTTGAAATTTAAAATGCTAATTTTTGTCCTTGTCCTAAATGGATGTCCACAGCCCAGAAAAGTGCTATAGCACCCTGGTTGAGAACCACTGACTCAGAGTCTATATATAACCTCATTATATGTAAGGGTAAGTTTCCACTTTAACAGATACTCCTTTCAGGGCTCAAAATTTCCACTAGCCAATGGCGAGTGAAAATTTAGCCCTGGCGAGTAGAAATTCAGCCCTGGTTGGTATGTTATGGCTTGCACTGGCCAGTAACTTTTCAGGTCTGGCTAGTAGCAAATGACTTCAAGTTTTAAGGCCTGCTCCTTTTGTACTGTACGATAGAGGATGAACTTCAGAAACACTATATTTGTCATTCAGTGAGGATTCAAAGAACTATATATCTACCATACTTCTCCCTTTATAAAACATGTTATAGATTCCCCATTTCTCTCTGCTATGCATGGCTGCCTTTATGGAGCTTCTGTCATAATGGTCATAATGACTACATTCAGCTTGAGGTACATGAGTTTCCAGGGGATTCTGCACCAACTTGGTTTCTCAGTATTTTGAGCTGCAGTGGTAGGCAGCAGTAATGGCATAATGCCCACATGTATTATAGAATAAATGAACACACAATAGTTTTTGTTACATTTTTGGCTATACAGTATTGTTTTGGAGTTAGAAGACAGCCTTTACACAGCATTGCTGCAGTTCCCACTCTAATGCTTCGAGGTACTATAAATTAAAGTACTTCTTATTTAATTATACCTATTATTGGTGTTAGTTTTATTATTTTCAACACAATTGGGAGCTTTTCTTTTGTTTTATATTGAGTTTTAACATGTAATTATTGGAATCCAGGGATTTATATCCTTTATATGCCAATTAAACTGTGAAATTTTGTTCTCAGTTGGTGCTGTTATTTTTCTTTGTCATTTCTTAATAAAGGTTATATATTAATTAAGGGGTTGTATGGTTCTGGAATTTGGTTTTAAAGTAGAATTAACACCATTGTAACAATTTAAAGGATTCTGAAAGCGGTTTCAAAATCACCTATATTTATGTAAGCCATTTTATATTTATTTAAAACAATTATTTATGAGATATTTAGCTGTATTTATTTGGCATTGTAAGCAGATTACATAGTATTGGCTGGTAGATACTAACATTCCACAGTTCTCTCTTTCCCACCTGTCAGTTCCTGCCAACCAGTACTTCCTCATTTGCATAAAGTAATCCACTGACAGTCATTCAATTCCTATCACAATGTATTCTCCCAATGAGTTGGGAATGTGGACAGGTGACAGTGCTACTTTAACTCTTCTGCATTTTCTGTTGTGTAGTTTGAGAACTATGACATTAAATATATCTTCCCTAATAATTAATATTTATAGGGGCTTACATTAAATTGGAATTAGGTAATGTTTACCAGTTAAATGACCTGATAATCCATCTACAGATTGGTATGTGATGTTCTTGCAAACAGTTATCTCTTGAAAAAGTAACTATGTATTTCGCGAAACGCAATGAGTCTGTACAGTGATGCTGTTATATTTTAGAATGTTTTATTTTTATTAAATTATTTTTCTGTTTTTAATTCACATTCTGATTGGGCTTTTTCATCACCTGTTACCTGAATGGGGATAGGCTCAGATATTCCCCACATTCTATATTCGAGTTAGTTCATACCTTATACTTTGTCAATGGTACAGATCTTTATGACAGTGTTCTTACGGTCTAGTTCATGTATAATTTTATTATAAAGTTTCCCCCTCCCTCCCCTTTTACATATGTCAAGCAGCCTCCCCTCAGATCTGAAATCCGGTCGCCATACTGGGCAGATCGTAAAGAGAGACAATCTTACTTCTGTCAGTATAAGGAAAACTCTGCTCCCCTTGGTGAAAGAGGGCAGGTTTTTCCTTCTACTGACATAAGATTGTCTCTCGTTGCGATCTGTCCAGACAGGCTCTGTAATCTAAAGACTGACGTATGGAAAAGGAGCTGGAGGGGAAAACTTTATAGTAAAATTACACATGAACTAGTATGTTTAGAACATTATTTTAACTATCTGCACCCCTGACAAAGTATAAGGAATGAACTAACCTTTATTTAGCATGAGACATTACTATCCCTTTAATTAATGTAATATATATTGTGTCTCCTTTGAGAATTGTTTTTGTTCTGTGGAAATGTAATCCTCCCGGGGTGGAAGTTGCCTTTGGAGAAGTTAAGGGTAATGACCCTTATGTATAAAGACAAAGTGAAGCAATTCTGGGACAAACTATTTTCTATACAGGGGACAAAAACAACCTTTCCGTTGAATGTAATGGGGCTTTTAGCTCCTTGATTGCTAGGGAGAATTCCAGTACATTTCTTTACAATATGTTGGAGACCTCTCTAGCATTCAAGGGTTTAAAAAGTCCCATTTAAATCAATGTAAATTGGGGGGACTTGTATTTGTCCCCTGTAGTGTACCTGGTATGCACTAAAATTGTTCCACTTTGTTTTTTTATAAATAAAGATTATTGAATATTCCATATTAAGGCTTTCCTTGTATGATACACAAGAGTTTGGAACATACAGGGCTTTTATCGGGATTAATAATCACACTTATGATACCGGTGAGGGACTTAATCCAATGATTCCAAGAGAAGGATATTGAATTACGGTCACTGAAAACTGGGCTTGAGCAAATATTTAAGGTTATCTTCCATAGAGATAGTGAGGTTAATGTACTACAGCAATTCCATGGCAAACCAGCTGTATCAGAGAGGATGTGTAGATCCTCCCGTTGATTGTTTAACCCATTGAATGCTAGACAACTGTATATCATTCAGAGGGATAAAATACCCATTTAAATCAATGGTAATTGGTAGAACGGTTATTTGTCCCGTGTGCTGCGGTTGGTATGCTCAAGAATGTCCACACTTATTTAATTCTTAGTACATTAGTCTCAATAAATCTTGTTTTTCTTTCCTTCTGTTGTTGGCTTCCAAACTTGACTTTCATCTTAACCTTGGTTACTAGAGATACTGGGCTTCTGGTGAATTGCCAGCTTTCAAGTGCTATGTCTTCCTGCCAGTCAGGGGCAGCTTGTATATGTGTACAGCAGTGACTTAATAAGTGTTTTGTCCTTGATCAGTGTCATTACTTCATTCTTCATATAGTGCTATATCACAGACACACTGCCTAGGTGTATATCAGAGCTTTCCAAACTTTTCATGTTGGTGACACACTTTTTAGACATGCATCATTTCGTGACACAGTAATTCAGTTTTGCTAACAAACCGGAGGTTAAACTAATAATCCCTTATAAGAGATACGGGCACATACATAAATTGTAATAAGAAGATGTATGGGGACACAACATATCTCATGAAAACCTTTCCTTCATACTGCGGAAGGCATTAAGCATGTCGTGTAGTTTTTAAAATGGTGACATGAGAATGTTGCGCTACATGTAAGAGCAAGATTCTCATGTCGCATTATTAAACAGATAGAGCACAACTGATTTTAGAAGTACTGTCCGTCTTTCCTGTCTCATCGGCGTCACAAGCAGAATCAGCAGCCATGTGACAGGACACTCCAGCCTGGCAGCCCAAAGAGAGGGCAGAGGTATAGGGGAGGTGGCATCTAAAAAGATTTTAACAGCTGAACCGCCAAAAGATTTTACAAATCTTTTGTGGTGCACCAGCTGTATGCAGCACACGGAGGCAATCGCCCGTTGTGTAAATGCAACCATTAAGTAGTAGTGTTTTATCTCAGCTCCCAGTGTAGCTCGTGCTTGGGTTGAATTCCAATCTCGCGCTGTGTAAACGGCACCTTTGTCTGTGACACACCCACATGCTGCAGCCGACACACTAACGTGTCGCGACACACAGTTTGGAAAGCACTGTTGTATATAAAGAAAGGACTTAATCACAAGCTGGATGCTAAGCCTGTTTCCCAACATATAAGAAAAAAAAAAGAAAAAAGAAAACTCCAAAAGATCCTCTTACCTTACACAATGAAAGATACATGAGTGGACAAACCATAAAAGCCTTCAATGGTAGACAGCTCTGTTTAGAAACCAACTAAGAATTTTAAGACAGAGTGAAAAGGTACATGCACATACATGGATATAAAATAACACTAAATTATAGGAGCCAGAAGGGACATCGCAGGGGACATATACACACTCCAAAACTCAGATTATTTTGTATGAGGCTTTTAACCCCTTGTCTGTTAGAGAGTTATGTAAACTATGGACAGTGAAGAAAGAGTCTCTAAGTGTAGTATCCAACAGTGTATTCGATACACAACCAACACTATTGTACACAACATGGAAATTTACTCACTTGTCCTTGAGGTTCATACATCCTCTTAGAATGCAGGCAAACACAGTTTTCAGCAACCCAGGCTGTATCTTTCCTTCCCTAGCCCCCCCCCCCTTTTGGAGGTTACCCTTTACTCTACTCATTTTGGTACCATATTGGATATTCTGAGTATTTGTATTAGCTTGTGATAACATCATTCTCTATGTCCACCACAATGCTTCTGTTCCATTGATGGAAAGCATAATAAGATCTATTTACAGATGGGCCAACATTATCTTGGGGAATTTACATGGGCTTCCTGTAGGGGGGCACACTACACTTGCCCACTTGCCTCCTCCATATAAACATAGGAGCTGGATGGGCTTGCCTGGAGTTCATATTATGGTTTTGCGCCCCCCACGGAAACATTTCTACGGACACCGCTGGGAAGTTACATCACTGAGCTTGAGCAGCTGGTGTGCACTCCACTGTTGGAATACAGGAACATACAAAAGGTCTGAAAGAACTCAGTAAAGATTCAACATGCTCTGTGAAGGAAAAGAAGAGAAATAAAACTAACCCAGCCTAGGGAAGTGGTAGAGGAGAGCAGAAAGAGGACATTAGTTCCGAGATGGGGAAAATATATATATAAAAAGTAGAAAATATTCAGTCTGTAAGTACTCCTGATGAAGTGACATTATATTTGAGCCACGAAACACGTATAGACTTAGTTTTATGTTTTGTATTATTTATATCATAAGATCATATCATAAGTTTTATTTAACAAACTAGCAAATGGAGCATGGCATTGCCCGTGGATCAGAAGAGGATGGTGCACATCAGAGGCGGGCACATTACATATATACACTCATACACAGTGGTGTATTTAGGTTTTGTGCTGTCCTAGGCCTGACTAAACTCACCCACCCTAATCTACATTTACCTACCCCTTTCTGTTCAACCCACACCTCTTCCTGTTTAGGACCCACCCCTTCCTCTGTAAACACCACCCTTCCACTTTTGGAACAACATTTCTTCCCTAATGAAGTTTCCTCGTAAATACGTAATTTATACAGTCAAATTGTGTCTATTTTTTTCATCTTCATTTTTTTACACGTTTTTGTGTCCTTGACAGTAAGTGCACTGAATTTCTGGTTCCAGAGTTTTCTGGTCAGTAGACCTTCAGAGATGTATATAATACAATGTAACACTCTCCCTGCAGAGCTGAATGCTCTGTGTGCCATGTTGTTTACATGATATATGTTTTAAAAGGTATCACTAGGCCTGCTTTATGTTCCCTGATAGAATGCTTTCTTCAAACAGCTCCAGGGAGCTCAAAATTAGGGACAAAAAACTATATGTAAATATATGTGAAGATGAAAAGAATAGCAATAAAAAGTATAGGCAGTTTGACTATACATGGTATGTGATTGCAGAATAAAGGGTTACTTTTCCTTAAAAACATGTTAGTTTATCACCAAAGCAATTTTAAGTGGAACTTTTGCATATAGCTGCCTTTTAAGCGCATGCAGTATTTGCCTCCACGTCACTTGATGTCAGGTGATTTCTGGCCCTAGAGGGATTACATCCTGTATACATCAGTGTAAAGTGTAATGCAGTTTGTATGACTCTGCACATGAGAATTGGATTTCAGAATCTATTTTACAGCCTCGGCTCTGAATCAGAGCCATTTAAATTGTAGTCTTGTGATAAAAAATGTTAAATACTGAAGATGATGTACTAAGATGAATGGGAGCAATCCGGCTGCACTGTTGGGATATAAATACAAATTCCCCAAATCATCATTGATTTATATGGGCCTTTTTAACCCCTTGAATCCTAGAGAGGTCTTCAACACATTGCTTTGCAATGCGTTGGAACCATATCTGGGAACTCTCCGGATTTGCCCCCGCTTTTGACACTGCATTACCAGATCTCCGGGGACAGAGGCTGATTCTCCACATGTGGGGACTTTCCTATGAAACTCTGCCCACTTCTGCTCCTTCCCACCCTGTTCCTCCCACTTCTGCTCCTTCCCACCCTGTTTCACCTCCTTCCCCACCCAGTTCCTCTCACTTCCCGTCCACTTTTATGATGCACTGTTATGCCCCACCCCCACTCAAGAGTAAACCCCACCCCTTTTTACACAATTAGCTTAAATTATATCCCCCAGCCGCACTTGAGGAATCCCTTCTGAGGACTCCACAAGAGACAGCTATTTCTCAGTAATGTCTCTATGAGCTACATAGTATACAGGGAACCCTGCATTCGCTTGGTTGCTAGAGACATCACTTCTTTAGCATCCAGTGGCTTAACCCTTTACATATCAAAGAGGTATTTAACGCATTGCATTGAAATGTATTGTATGCCTCTCTGGCACGTAAAGGGTTAAAAAATTATTTCCGAAATATAAACATTAATGAAATATCTGCTGCTAACATGATAGCTTCCCAATTATGTTTCTCTGCATTATGTAGACTAATTATTGTAGCAGATCTCATCCTTGTATGTTATACATGATACTAAAAGCCTTTTCTACACTATTTATTCCAATACTTTGTAGTTTCTAATAGTGCAATTACAGTCCCTCAAGTTATCTCTTTGGTACTTATTGCAGATAGTGTATCTGATTATCTAAGACATTATTTAAAATAAGATTAAAGGAACACTAACACTCTGTACTCTACTGGAATCTGTACAAATTCTCTGTTTGCGAGACCTAAAATCTCACATACACTCTGTGGGAGCTGACATTCCTGCATTTTCCATAGATTGACTCCCATGACCATAGTAATACAGATGATGTCTCAGAACTGATAGTGTGGCCTGTGGTACGGAAATAGCCTTTCTGCGGAGAAGAGCATTGGGTACTACTAGTCTCAATAAATTAGCTTTCCAATCATGGCGAACAACAAAAATATCAACATCCAAATGAAGTCTGAACAGCACAGCCTAAACATGCATTAAAGGGATAGTATTGCTTTTATTTAACAAATATTAATATTGTAGACATTAAACATATTAGTACAATGAGCTATGTCCCATCTCTCAAATTTAAAGTTCCCCCCTCCTTCCCTTTCATAGACATCAGCACTCTAGCTAACAGAAGCAGATCCTGGTCCTGGGACCGTCCTGCGGCTCTTCAGCAGAGCCGAAACAGCGCAATATAGAAATAAATCTTCACTGGTTTGCAAGCACACTTTGTAGACCAGAGGTTCTCAACCCATGCCTCAGTGGCCACTAATAGTCCAGGACTTAGGAATTTCATTGCTAGAACACAAGTGTGTTGATCAGAGGCTCAGTCATATTGATTAACTCACCTGTGCTCTTAAAAGGAAATTCTCAAATCCTGGCCTGTTAGTAGCCACTGAGGGTACGGGTTGAGAACCACTGTTGTAGATCATTCCAGTGAAAGTATTTATTTCTATATCACTAGAGGGCAGACTTATATGAAACGGCTGGGAGGGGGGATCTTTACATGCTTCGGTCTCTCAAACTAAAAATGTTTGAGAGATGGGACATAGCTCATTGTACTACTATTTTTAATGTCTACAATATTAATATTTGTTAAATAAACACAATACTATCCCTTTAAGGATTACATATTAATGTCACATAGAATAAATATTTTTATACAGATGCTAGATGTAAGTACATGATACTTAAAAGTATATAAGCAGATTTCATTTCTGGTGTTAGTGTTCATTTAATACTCAGGGTCCCATTCATATTTCAGGCACCCATAGACAAGGCACCTGAGGTGTCCTTAACACATTCATGTTCACTACCCTACCATTCACATGATCCCAGCCCCTGCCCTACCTACTGCTGATTGCCACAGAACACACATTTAGCCCATCCCCTCCCTTTTTTCCTGTAGGCTTTATTTCTACCCCTGTGATTCAGTCAGTTTGCTCCAGAATGGTGTATGATCTCCTATCTGACATTCAGGGACACTGCTAAAATAAAAGCAGAAGAACACTTCTCCTATGGGCTTATGTCACTGGACGTCAATGCACACCACAGATATGAAAACTTTAGGAGGAGAACTGCCCATTTGGCTTAAGGGAATATGACTCGTTCCTCCCTCCAGTGCTTAGAACTCTGTGTGAAGGCCATTTTCTTGTAGCCCAGGGCAAGTATCCCTTTCTATTACAGCAGTCAAAGGACAGTTATCCCTCTAGTGATTACAACTCTGTGCTCTGCACTCTTCATTCCAGGACTGTGTATTTTCCCAGAAATGGACTGCCTAGGACATAGTGCACACAGGACTGCCCTGGGAAATCTGGTACACTTGGTAATGCTAGTGTCACTCCTGATTTCTTAATCCCATTAATTTCAGTTGGATTTTTTCTTTGATGATAAACTGTGATCTAATTTACATTTTCAGAATTTATCTTTTATTAGACAACCTCCTTTTTGTGTTTATGTATAAATCTTTCTGCATCTCTAAGTGATCTCTATGCTGTATTAGTAGACTTTTCTATATTGTGTCAATGTTTTTTTTTTTTTTACATTGTTGAACTCTCTCTCCGCTTTCACAGTCACAGACGGGAAGCTTTTGGAAAATAAATTCAGATGGTTCCCTGTTTCTTTAACTGTATGCAAATGATCATAAGCATTTTTTTGGAGGCGATGTATGAATCTACCAGCATAGTTGGGATATTAGCTTATTAATCATGCTCTTGCGCTCACAGGTATGTACGAAAGTGTATGATCACTGTAGTGCATACACTTTGCCAGCTTTAAGATTTAATGCAAGTAACCCCCAAACAGATCTCTATTCGTCACAAGAAATTGGAGTAATGATATTCCAGTTTCCCCTGCACCTTGTTTGTACATAGCATTAAACAAGACATAGGGCCATATGTTCAAAGAAGTAGTGAAATAGCTTTTGTCGTTTGTAACGACTTTTCAAAGTACACTGTCCTTGGGATCATTAATATTTTCAGAGAGTGTCGGTTGTGATTTGAAATATGTTGTTTGTTCAGACTGAAATTGTCGTATGTAACGGCAAAAAAATGTCTTAACTAACCACAAAAAATGTCTTAAAAAATGTCTTAACTAACTACAAAAATGTCTTAAAAAAATGTCTTAACTACAAAAATGTCTTAAAAAAAGTCTTAACTAATGACAAAAATGTCTTATAAAATGTCTTAACTAACGAAAAATGTCTTAACTAAAGACAAAAATTCTCTCATTCAGAACACATTCCCTCCAATTTTTCTTAACGTACAAATTTTGTCTTTTGAAAGACATTTTTTGTTGTTAGTTACGACAAATTTTCTTTTCCTCTATACGACACTGGAAAATAGTTTAGCCCCGCCCCTTTGCTCATCAATTCTGGAGTTGTGTCGTACACAACGGACATTACTAGTTTTTTCTCGTATACTCTATAGAAAATATGTCGTTCATGCATTCAATGACTTATTTTTGTCTTTCATACGACAATTTTTTGTAATTATCTCTTTGAACATATGGCTCATAGAGTAAATGAACAGCACAAAATATCCATACACTTCCTCCGTGGCCTCCCCCAGGCACAACTGGTACACAGAGGACATTTTTCAGCACATGTACCTTAGTAAATCTTAGTAAATAGACATTGGGCCATATGTTCAAAGGGATAACGACAAAAAACTTTTGTATGAAAGACAAAAATAAGTAATTGAATGCATGAACGACATATTTTCTATAGAGTATACGACAAAAAACTAGTAATGTCCATTGTGTACGACAGAATTGACGAGCAAAGGGGCGTGGCTAAGCTATTCTCCAGTGTCGTATAGAGGAAAAGAAAATTTGTCGTAACTAACGACAAAAAAATGTCTTTCAAAAGACAAAATTTGTACGTTAAGAAAAAAGTGGAGGGAATGTGTTCTGAAGGTGAGAATTTTTATCTTTAGTTAAGACATTTTTGTCGTTAGTTAAGACATTTTTAAAGACATGTTTGTTGTTAAGACATTTTTTAAGACATTTTTTGTCTTTAGTTAAGACATTTTTTTGTCGTTCTATACGACAATTTCAGTCAGGACAAACGACATATTTCCAATCACAACCGACACTCTCTGAAAATATTAATGATCCCAATGACACTGTACTCTTAAAAGTCAGTACAAACGACAAAAGCTATTTCGCTACTTCTTTGAACATATGGCCCATTGTATTGGATTGACCAGCACAGAAAAAACTTTCCCCATAAAGTGGCATTCCAGGCAGTTGCTTTCTTTGCCTAATGGGAAATCTGGAAAATCTGTGTTCAGGAGCAGTCACTTTGCTCCAACTGCATTCAGTACCGAGCAACCATGAACAATCTAGTTTAACTATTTGAATATGATTCTTTGCAGATATTAAAACGCATTGGTTATTCTATTAGTACACTAACACCTTAACCCTTTGAGTGCTAGAAAGGTATCAAATGCATTGCCTTGAAATGCATTGTATACCTCACTGGTACTCAAGGGGTTAAGCACCCTGGATGCCTATATATTGCTTTGCTATGCATAGAAGCATCTCTAACATCCAGTTTGTAGACCAGTGATTTTTAACATCAGATCTCATGAGTCACCAGGTTTTAATGAACTCTTTACATTACCACAGAAGAACCAGTGGTAGAGTCATATGAAAGACCCATCTGTGCTAATTACTTATTTCTGTGGTAATGAGATCCTGAAAGTCTACACTATTAGCACTGACGCTGGGAGCCACTGTACCGATCTTGATGTGAATGACCAGAGACCATCATCACTCCTTTACAGATTTATTGCAACCATTAATACAAAACAAAAAAACATCATTATTGTTGGCAAAGAAATTACAGCATACAGCTAAATCTACATTTGTTCAGAATTAATATGTCTTCCTATGCTTTTAATTTCCAGTTGAAGATGACGAGAGGCATATTGAACATAACCTGAAATGCTATAATGACCTTTCTCATATTGTGGCAGCAGTATATTGATCGCTACAAAAGTGTATTCATACAGTACAGTGCTTTAGCATTATGTATCTTGAAGGAACCTTAACACTTAAAATGATCTGGGTTTATACACACTTAAATACAATATACTCTATGCTAGCTGCTGTAAAAATTCAATATTTGTTTTCGAAGGCCTAAAACCTAGCTTTACATAGGATCTCTGGGGGCTTCCATTCCTTCTTTTTCATAGATCCCATTATAATAGTGATAGTGATAGGTGCCTCAGAAGTCATAGTGTTTTATTGCCTGTTACAGGGCCTTATTTAAAGGGATAGTAAACTCCAAAAAAAACCTGTTAGCAAAATGATAGGAATAGTAAAAATATACTTACTTCCCTCATTCCCTGTAACGGTTTTTAGGACACTCAGACCAGTATGTGAAATAAAACACAATTTTATTAGAATAAAAATAATGCAAACGATCGCCCTCTAGTGGCGGTTGTAATACACACTGATATGTTACAAGAGATAATGCACAATATAGTTGACATGCACAATACTATGCAGATAATGGAGTTCTCTACCCCAAAGGGTTATGAGCTTAAATCAGTCAGTCTCAGATGTGGTGGTTTGGCACGCCCTGGGTGTTAAATGGAGGTGCTGATAGAGACAGTCCACAATGTACTGGAAACGCAGATGCCTAGCCAAAGTGACCTAGTAGTAAACAGAACAGAGATCCAAATAGCCCCCACGGGCGTACCTACTGGAAAACTGCTTCTGCGAGTGCAAGTGTGTGTAGCCCCCACGGGCGTAACGGAAACCGGCCTGCAATGCAAGAGCTGCCTAAGCCTCCTCAGACTTAACCGGATACCAGTAGTGGTAGTGCTAGAGCCAATAGCCCCCACGGGCGTATGCAACGGAATCTGCCAGAGCTGAAGCCTTCTCTCTATCACCACTCTGCTATAATAGATATTACCCAGTAAACAACGAGAAGGGAGAGCCTATGGCGCCCAACCGGCCCACAATAAGTAACTAGTCTGCAACGGAATGGATAGAGTCGCCGTCGGTAAGCGGCCAACTCAGCAGACGTAGCACCACAGAAGAGGCTCTATACTGGGAATCGAGATAGCGAGAGCAAGGCAGCACTGCTAGGGTTAATATGCATGTTTACACGAGGCTCTGCAAACAACGAGGCTCTGCAAGTATAGTGAGGCACACTGAGGCACGCACAGCTCTGCAAGTATAGCGGTACACTGCACTGATTAATGGCAACACCAGGCAAGGTGGTCACACGGTGGCTGGCAGCAGGGGTTGAGAATGTCGCGGTGGCGACAACGGGAACGGAGGTCACTGGAACAGGCTGGAAGTCGATCTTCGGAGCAGGAAGTCAGCCGGGCCGGGTCGGATCACGCAGGAGGTAGTCATACAAGCCGGGTCATACACAAACAGGAACGTCAGCCAAGCCGGGTCAGGATACAGAGGTGGTCTCCAGGGGCGGGCCAAACTGGCTCAGCAAATTAGAGCGAACCACAAGTAAGGGTGACAAGAATCACAGGCACTGTGATATTCCCATCTCTCAAACCGTTATTGTTTGAGAGATACAATAAAATAAAGACCTCCATTCCCTCCCCTTTCTGCCTGATGAGAGGTAAAGCTGTCAGAGGTAGAATCCGGTCGCCTGACTGTAGGCGGCTCTTCAGGAGTGCTGACATCGGGATATCTAACTATAATTACTTCATCGGTATGGTCTACAATGTGTGCCTGGCTTGCAAGCTCACGTTGTAGACCATTCCGATGAAATAATTATAGTTAGATATGTCAATGTCAGCTCTCCTGAAGAGCCGCCGTCTGGTCCCGGAAGCAGGATCTCATGACGTCCACTGTACAGCGGACGCATGAGAAGGGGGAGGGAGCAGAGGTCTTTATTTTCTTACATCTCTCAAACCATGACGGTTTGAGAGATGGGTATAAGGGCATTACATATTTTAATCTATCCCTTTAAGATATCAACCTTTATGAATACAAGAGCAGTGGACTCAGTCTCAGTCCATTAATAACAATAGCTGTAAACAAACAAGCAGATGTGTCTAGACAGGATTAAAAATGCAAGTTTATGATTTTGATATTTAAGATTGTATGACCCAGTTTAATTTTTTGGTGTATGTGGTCCTTTAACTTCAAAAAGGTGCCTGTATTTAATTGAATTGCTTGCATAAACAGGAGTGCCAAACACTCGCATGATGATAAATCAGTTGAATGTATTGATGCTGTAAAGAAGAATGGAGCTTCATTTACTTGCATCAATAAGTCAATTCTTTTATGCAGATGGCATGCAGTCTTTGGCAGTAGCTACATGCAGAGTCCCTAGGAATCTCTTGATTGTGTGCTCTTAATAAACTAATGCTTTACCTGTCTGATGCTATGTTATTGTAATATGCTATGGTCTGTGTATCTCTCAGGAGCAGAGAAACCTCTTTAACCTTTGACTACATGGTTGAAAGTGTTTTTATCTGCTCTATTATATACAAGGTACCAAGGGACATATGTATGTAGGAAAACGTGAAGCAATTCTGGGACAGACCATCTGCACCAATGTGAACAAAAGATGTCAGTTTATTTAAATGGAGGCCTTTCTAGCATACTATAAATTAAAATTCCATTTAAATCAATGGGAATTTGGAAATTGGCTTTGGTTTGCCCCAGAATTACCCCACTTTTGAGTTTGTGACTACACTAAGGACTAACAAAACGTGGTGCAGAATAGGGGAACAAATGACAATTTCTGTTGTTGTTCGTGGGGATTTTAACCCCCTTGAATGTTAGGGCTATCTCCAACGTATTGAAAAGCTATTATTATCACATTCTATGGAGGATTGTAGTCAGTGACTCATCTCTCCCATAGGTTGTAATTGAATAACTGTCTGGACATCAAGCGAAGTGTAGATGAACTCGCTGGATAATAGATGGTACTATTAATGTAGAAGAACAACAGTTTCAATTGTAATAATTTTCTAGTGATGCACCACCCAGCAGAAGGAAAACCCCTACAGTGATTTTTTTCTTTTCAAAATAAAGGTTTACTATTCCTTTAATCCCAGAGGGATGTGCAACTCTTTGCTTTGCAATGTCCTGTTCTCTCCTTTGGTCCTTAAGGGGTTCATATACAAAAGATGCACTCATGTTACAGAGTCACACCACTTCCCTTATAGTAGTATATTTGCTAGATGCAACCAATCTACACTGGCATTTCTCTTACACGCTGAGTCCTCTGTAGATTTGGAAAGCATGCAGGAAATCTATGCTCATACATGATAAACTCCAGCTGCGCTACAGGGGAAAAAGACATTTAGCATTAATTTAAATTGGGATTTTATCAACCGGAATGTTGCTTTGGCAACCTGTCTAGCATTCAGGGGGGTTAAAATCCATATTTAATTTTTTGAATAGAAAGATGGGTGTGCAGCTATTGCAAAGCAACGCATTAAGAATCCCTCTGGTACTCAAGCGGTTAAATGAATGGGAATTGATTTGTTCCCCTCTGGCAGAGTTGGTTTGCTTATGATTTCCTCCACTTCTCTTATGGACATACAGCGCAGAGTGGTGTTCCTACGCTCTCTGCCTTTCACTGGACTACGCCTACAGGTACTCACTTGATTACCAGGGAGCTGACTGACAGCATGTATTTGTGGAGCACACTTTGAGGCTGATGTATGTTGAAGAATTAGAGTAAACCTGGAGCAAACTGACTATACTATATATAGTGTGTATGTATATATATAATATATAAAAATATATACCTGTGTGTGAACTAAGGGCTGGTGGGGGACGATGGGTCCAAACATTGACTACTCCTATCTCAAACCCTTCAGTTACAAACACATTTCTAGCATCAAGCTATTGACAATAGTTTTAACCCTTTGGAAGCTAGAGGTCTTGAGTATAGGGGTGTTGCTAGGTACTGATTTAAGGGGCTAAAAATCTGGGTCTTTTGGCAAGTGTGGGGCATTTAATTATGCCCATTCCCCTTAAAATATTGATGAGTTTGGGGTGCACAGTTCTATAATAATGCATTAGCTTGGCCTTCTTAAGAAACCCTCTGTCTTTTGGGAACCGAGGACCTCCCCTGGTTAAAACAATGCATTGTGGTCTCTAGCCTCCAAGGAGTTAAGCAGAAGTCACGTGATTGTATATTTTGTGTGTCAGGACATACAGTTCTTCATTGCATGGCGTTAGGTCTGATTTAAAGTAGTTTCCAAGGCAACCATAAGAAGTATTATATTCTGTATGGCTATGAACACAGGAATACTTAGCAGACAGGGTAACCTTGGCCTATCATTTTCATTTTACAATTTTTTATGATGTGTTTTAGTTATTTACGTCAGAATTTGTATGGTTATGCTATTTTTCAGGTTTGTGCACTTAAATTTTAGTTTTGTTTTACTGTCAAAGGAATATCTTGATCTTGAGTTCTATAGCCTTGATTTGTGGCAACACCATTTAGAAGCGCCAGTGAACAATGGGCATTAAAAGGGATGGGTTAAAATGATTGCTGGTGGAGACATCCATGCATCAGTGAATGTGTGTGCGTGCAGGCATCTGTGATGACATGCGAATACATGCTGAAAGGGTAAGCCCATTGATATCAATGGACTAAGCCTTCTGGCCACATAAATCATTGGTTTCAGTTCATTTTCTTTCATGCAGGAACTTCTACAGAAATGATAAGATTCTGTATTCTGCAGAAATTCCATAAAAAGAAAAATGTACTTTTTAGCCCATCTCTAGCAAAGATGATAAAAGCAAAAGAGGAACAATTTTGTGTTGAACCAGGTGCTTTTAACCTCTTGAACGCTAAAGTGCATTGTGTGGCATTTAAGAAGTTAAAAGCACCTTTAAATCAATGGATATTCTTGGAATTTTATGTGTCTCTTATGGTGCAGGTGGTTTGAACCAGAAGTGCACCTCATTTTCATTAATAATTATGACCATTGAATATTTGGTTACAGTTTTACTGCATCCAACATGCCATCAGTGGGCCAGATGCAGCCAGTATGAGCCCTGACCCTCTAGTAATCCTTTTGTCTCCTTGTGCCCCTTGTTACCCTTCTTGTCATCCAGAGACCCTCTGTTGTCGCATTGTTCTCTTCTGTTAATTATTTTTTGCCAAACATTCCTTCCCCTTGTCCCTGTGTTATGGCTTATTACACTGCTGCCTTCATTGAATAATTCTTCTTGGTCTCTTCTAATTATATATATTGGATAGCTGGTCTGATGTAATGGTACACTCTTCTAATTATATATTGGATTGCTGGTCTGATGTCATGTTGCACTGTTGGTCTCCTGTTAATACCTTGCTGTCTCATGTAGTGGTAAACTTTCATGTGACTGGCAACGGTTGCCAGCAATTTGCAGAATGTAGTGCAGGGCGACCTGTGAATTCATTGTGCAGATGTTCAAGCAATCAATTATATTATTGGAATGTGAATTACAATGTCCAATCACTGTAGAGGGCTTCAACCAGTCATCTGTGTCTGGAATCTCTTGCTCTTACCCAGTCTGTCTATCACACTGACTATAGAGTTTCCTGCAACTGCACACTGGGTGAACACAGTGGAAACTGTTGCACTACTGAACTCAGTGGTTTTGTGACCACTGTTCCGTTGATATTTGCATATAACCTAAATGGAATGACTGCAACAGATTAAGTAGACGAGCTGTAATTTTTAATAAGATTAATCCTTAACCATTTATATGATGGCAGTGTTATAGTTTTGCTATGGGTTGATCTACCACCGGTCTGTCAAGTGCAAAGTACCAAATCCCAGCCAGCTTTAGGGGCCTATTGAGTACTGAAAATAGAACCTGTAGGATCTTTTATTAGTTTGCAGTGAAACTGGGGGGCACAGTTTACTTGCACCATTTACCATTGCTTGCACCTCACTAGATCTGCCAGTGATTCATGTCACCTTTGGAAAGAAATTCAGATCACCCTATTGCTTTGATACCTTTGTTACTGGCTCCGAGTCTTATATTTAAAAGCTACAGGGTAGATTGCATGTCTAGTATTACAGGGAATCAACAGTTTCAATTAGAATTTCCCAAAGTGGCACATGTACCCCAGGAAGTAGTGGAACAGCAAAACCAGGAGTTTCAGTAGATGCCATTCGTGTTCCCATCCTTAGGTGCCAAGATAGGTTATTATACAGTAGTGTGTTATTATCTCAAAGGCAGAGTAACGTTCATGTAGAATGTTGCAAATCATACATGGGAGTATGTAATAAATCCTTTTTGTGTTCTTAGGGTGATAGAGTAGGTTAGAAACTGCTGGCTTACATAATTCATTCATATAATTAATATATTTATTAAATGAAGTATAACTTGACCAGAGTGCTGCTGCTCTGGGATTTGCCATACAGCAGTTCCCCTGTTGTCTATTTCATATCTTCATTATTTCACTGTGTGGTCTAGATCACTTTCAGCCCAGACCCATGTGTACTTTGTAGGGATGGACCAAAAGTTCCATTTTCTTTTTGCAGGAACTTTTTTGTGGAAAAAACACATTTCTCTTTTTTACATTCATTCCACTGAAGAAAGTAGCAATTTTCACCTGTGTTTCTATGGTAATGAGAATTACTGCTGCAATACTATTCTTGAGGGACTACTACTACTTATTAAATCATCACTACTACAAAGGTTAGATGTTGCAGTAACACTAGTAGTAGTAGTAGTAGTAGTAGTAGTAGTAGTAGTAGTAGGCAGCAGTGTTGCTGTACTTAAACAGCAGCAGAAATACTCATATCTAGGGTTTGCCTTGTTGCTGCTTAATATGTAATATTGAGTGTTACTTGGTGGGGGCTGGACTTGGAAACAGTGATGGTGATGATTTACTGAGATGATGGTGTATTTGTATGCATGGTTACTTGCACAGACATACCCATTGATCTCTCAAAGACATAGGCTTGTGGCCACTTTTCAGTGGTCAAAGATTGAGGCTTTTTCTTTCAGATACAGTTAATGTTTTGCCGTATCATCATTGCTCAAGTGCCTAGCATGGAGGAACATATTCTAAATCAACCTCATCAATAAGTTAGTCATCAGCTTTATCCGATAGTACCAAATTCTCTTTCTCCTTACTACTGCCATATTCTTTTGGGTTTTTAAAGTTTTAAAATGTTTCTGTTTTTCCCCTTTGTAAGATTTATAGAACACTGACCAGCCTGACTCAGCAGTTTGTCTCACTTCTGTTAAATCCACCTCTTCTGTGGAAACAATACTAGAAAGAGACTCGCCGATATCATTAATATATTGAAAGGTTTAGTACTACTACTTGTGAAACTTTTCATATCACGTTTATAAATAGCCTCCTCAGGATGAAGATGAAAATCATCAGCATTTCCTGCACAAACTGTTGGAACCATGGCCACAATCAGTTTTTTAGTAAGACTTTACTATCACCAACGAGTCCATTCCTGTTTCCCATGCTTGGATAGTAGTGTTTATTTTAAATTGTAAAGTATATGACTTCTGCAGTTTGCAGTTAGTTGCACAGGACAACAGCACAGCAGCAGCACAAATATATATGCTTGTCTATAGATCTCTGTCTCTGTAGTAACTGTCACTTTCAGCTCAGTTAGGATGATCTGCTTATGTGACTGTCACTTATCAGTCAAAAATTATGGGGTGTTTGTTTTGTCTTTTTCAATCACCTTTCATACCAGTGTAACCCTGGTATCCGGATACCTCCAGTTACCATAGAGCTACACTGTAGACCATAGAGTTCTCTGTGGATGACTCATTGCCCCAGCATTCCCCTCAGCGATTGAGAATCCTGCTGAGTATCCAGGAAGGGGAAGGATGATCTAGGGGAGCTGGAGGAGTTTCAGTTTTGGTTTGAGCAGGGGAAGTGAGCAGAATTCCCTGCTGCTCAGCATAAGAGACATTTTAAACCACATGTCTGCTAGGAGTTGTATATTAAAGAGAGAGATCCCAGAAGTCTCCTAGTGTGGAAGCTTGTGAATGTCTAGCAGTATATCTTGTTTGGTGCACTACTCCACATGTTACTTATGAAGAAGGAACTGACACTCCAGTAACCATCCAGACGCCTGTCAGAGGAACTCCTGTAGGTGACCTGCCTGCCAATCAAGGTGTTGCTGCTCAGAGGGTTCAAGTGCAAAGCTGTCCAAAGGTGCAAGGCCTGCAACCAGCATAGAAGGGAGGAAAGCACAGTTCCCAGGTCAAGCAAAGACAGGGAGATTTGCATACAAGCTGCAAAAAGGTACTCTGTGTTTCACACCTCACACTACAGGGGTAGCGCTACCTCCAACAAGGTCCCCACCACGTGCACCAACGTTTCCCCAGGGGACTGAGTCTGTATCAGCTGAGGGGGAGGAAATAATAGGGACTCTACTGTTGGGAGGGTGTCACTGATGGGTGCTGAACTTTCACACTGTGCAGTATAGGATTATGTTATAAATATCTGTGTTATTCTGTTGCACTGTTTTTATTCTTTGCATTCTACAATATATATTGTGGGTACCATTCCCCTTTAAAATACATACTGTGTGCAGTTATTATTAGAATTCCTTTGTTGTTTTCTTAGCAGGGATAAACATCTATCATTAGATACCTAGCTAAGTGGAGGCACTGCCAAAAGCTCATTATTCCCCAATCTCCCAAATTCTGCGGAGACTCAGCATCATCCTGTTAGCGCCAAAGTCAGAGGTAATCATGGATAAGGTCGGACGTTGGTCACCGGCCAATACGGAAGGGGTTACACCAGCAACTGCCCAATTTGTCCAGAGAACAACTGGCTACCACCAGTACTCCTTAAATCCAGGAAATCCAGCTCTCTCTCTTTGTCTGTCTGCTCTACAACAGCTAGAATCCTATGGTGTAGTTGGCATGCATCAGAATTGATGTAGTTCAATAGCCGGCTTATGCTGACCCCATGGATACTAGAGGCATCGCCTATGCAGTGGGGATGTCTGTAGCATTGAAGGGATTAAACAAATGAAGGGGTGTCATCAGGGCTTTAACTTTTTCCTGAAATTAAGAAAATCTATGAGATTGCTTTTAGTCACACAGTAAACAGATTATGCATTGTTACTAAATGAGACTATTGTAGCTTTAAAGCGCTTAACAAATGTTAATAACCTTTTAAACATAAGAATCCCTTCATATTTTAATTCCCTTCTGCATACCTCCCAACATTTCAGAATGCCAAAGAGGGACACCTTTGTTTTAGGGGGTGTTGTTGGGGGTGTGGCTGGTAGGCGGGGCATTACCAAGAACGATTAGACTGTTTCATGTCCTATTGACACCTCTTTCTGTAACCTAATAAATGACGTGTAACAAGACCAAAGTATTTTATTTACAAAGATTAATTTATAAACACATATACTGATGTTTAAACGAACATTAATGTGAGTTTTATTGCTGTAGAGCAATATGATACACTTATACACATACCACACAACCTGATCTCCTAAAAAGAAGGACATCAGGGTGGGAAAGAGGTACAGAGGGATTTGGGGCTACAAAAGGGACTGTCCCTCCTAAAGAGGGATGCTTGGGAGTTATGCTTCTGTGACCCTTTGCTTTCTCTTCAACCCGTTGAGTTCAAGAGGGGTGTTGTGCACTCCTCTGGCACATAAAGGGTTAATAATAAAAAGCACTTACTCTCTCAGGCTATACAACTTTCAGAAGATAGCATGTCTGGCCATACTCACAAAGTTAAAGAGAAGCAATTCTGGAGTAAACCATCTGCACCATATGGGTGAAATGAAATGTTCCTTTGTTTTTAATGGGGATTTTAACCATTGAATGCCAGAGATGTCCCCAATCCACTGCTTCACAATGTGTTGTAGAACTCTTTAACATTCAAAGGGTTAAATCAGTAGGTGTTTTGGAAATTTGATTTTTATAACCTTTGGTACAATTGGCTTGTTCCAGAATTGCACCATTATAGTTGCTAGAATATGTCCGATGGAGCTGAAAGAGGCATATGCACATTCATGTCTTTTAACTCATTGTTAATGACTGTTTAGAATCAAAGCACTCTGGGAAATCTTGGTGAAAAACCAATAAACATTGACCTTATTAACAGAAGTGGGGATTATGCTCTCCATACGCATTAGCATAATGCCTGAATGAGTTTTATTGACCTTGTACAGTACAGCCCATACTAAACACTTAAGAGCCCTTCAGTAGCAGATATCAATCACTCTGCTTCCAGGATCCTGAATGTGCATGATATCACAATAGAAAAATACCTTATGTTAAGTATTCACTCTGCTCCTGTAAATATATGTGTTCATTGATGCTAAGGGCCCAGATTGAAGGCTCATGTTTTATTCAAAATCAACTACATGTTTAATTAAAAAAACATCAGATATGAAATGTTCAAAATAAGGATGTTTTAATCTTTTGGAGACTTCTCTAGCATTCAAGGGGTTAAAGATAAACAGCTAACAGTAACATTTTAATTGTAATACACTACAGGGATATGTTTTACACAGAAGATATTCCATTTTCAAATAATCTAGTTTATTGTATAGAATATTCATCTTACTCTTAACCCTTTAAGGACATGAGGGGTATACAACTCATTGCAGATTAATTTGTCGCATGTCGCTCTGGTCCCTAAATGGTTAAAGGATTAGTGAATATTTTAAAAATATTTGCATTTTGTAGGGCATTTCCTGCAAAATAAATCAAGGATACTCACTGCAGTCAGCAGCTTCTCTATAGATTTCAATGGAAATCTGTTTGATAAAACCAGTGATAGAAATGATCAACAGCAATGTAATCTAGGCCTAAATGGGGTACGATTGTTTAAATGTATTTAAATGTTTCAAATATGTATCTAAAAAGTGCAGTTCTTGTCTATTTATCCTTATATGCCTCCAATTTTGTAGGAGACAGGTTGTGTGATTTAGCTTGATTACTCTGCTTTTTCTCTCAGTGACTCTTAATTCACAGTTGTATTCTGATTGTATTTTGTGTACTGAGGTTGAAATAATCCACATTGCTTTTGTACAACTTTACTTCTCTTGCTCTGGTCACTGTATGCATTGCTCATCTTGCTCATGCTGCCTTAAATTGAATTTTTACTTTTTCAAACAATTCCCCTGTATAAAATGCTCTCTAGCTAATATGGACAGCATAATACTTCTGTCTGCACATTATTGCTGCCTAGAAGTGTCATCTTTGATTTGGGGCTCTTGTTTGCTGCTTAAATTAAAATATATGCTACCCATTGCACTCACAACACTCCATATAATCCTAATTTACTCACAGATTATCTCTGACCGTGACTCTTGTACCCTTCATATGGCTGTCTTTCCCATAATTTGTGTATTTCATTCCAAAGTATCTGAACTTCTGCTGCCAGTGTAATTTTTCTTGTTAGCTGGCCTTCGTGTGCTACAGTTTACTGAAAATCTTTATATTGGTTCACTGTATCTTCTATCTAGAATGACAATTACAGTACTGACACTGACCCTAAATCCATCTTTTGTCTCATGGAACCGATTTAAATGTTGCTGTATTCCTCAGCTGATCCAACTTTACCTAGCTTTCATTTATGCAACCCAATCTCTTCTAGGGTCAGCTTTTGTTTCACATTTCCATACTTACATAGTAACATAATAAATTAGGTTAAAAAAAGGCACAAGTCTATCAAGTTCAACCCATGCCTCATAAACCAGAGAAATGAGAATGATATAGCTCTCCTGCTTCCAAATAATTTAGTCTTTATCAGAACGTCCTGTTTTGCCTACTAATACACAGTATAACCCTGTATGTTCCCTTTTGAAATAAATGTATCTAATCTTCTCTTAAATGTACCCATTGTATCTGCCATAACCACATCCTTGGGCAAGGAATTCCACAATTTAACAGACTTCACTGTAAAAAAACCCTTTCCTCTGCTGAAATCGAAACCTCCTTTCCTCTGATCTCAAGGGGTGGCCCTTTGTTTATTTGATCAGGCCTTGGAATGAACAGCTCACCACAGAGATCCCTGTATTGACCTCTCATATACTTGTACATTGTTATAAGCTCTTCATTTACATTCTCACTTTCAAGGCCCTCAACACCACTTATATGGATTTGTGCCTGTATGTCATTCTCTCTGTAATTATTACTGCCCATATAGAGAAAGATCCCCACCCATAATTCTAAAGGATCATGTAAATATTTTCAACATGGTGAGATGTTCTTGTTCAGTAAATATTGGCACAAAAATGACCAAGAGAGTTTACATATTTGCAGTGGGAGTTCACATGTATTTTTACATTACTAGTGAATGGCATATGTTTTATAAGCCTTCATCCTGTCTTAAAATGTAATATGCTATATAAAATATAATTTTGTGGCACGTCATGAATTACTTTGTTACTTTTATGATTATGCAACTAAGTAGTTCTATTTTGGCATAGATATTTAGCTAACAAATAAAAATGTTGGCACCAGCCCTTGAAACTGGGTAGTTTACTTCAGATGCCAGGTTTGTAATCATAAGCCCGCCAATACTTCCTACGGCATGATGACACAGCCTGGGTATTCACTGTGGGTATTCACAATTAATTCCATGTTTGATTTTTCACAGCTATAATTGCTTTCAAGTGCGTTGTCCTGTCAGAACTTAAATATCTACCGGGAAAATTGCTAATTTTTTTTAATGTTTCTGTTGTTTGCTGTAGACATCCATGTGACTCTGCAGTGCTGTGTGCCCTGTCAATCAAAGGTTAAAACCACTGGCAGTTAACCCTTTAAGTGCCAGAGGGGTAGCATTGGGTACCCCTCTGACATTCAAAGGGTTAAACCTTCAGATGTTAGAGATGCAAAGCTATGCATTGGAGAGATTTCTAGCATCCAGGTGGTTAATTAAAGAAAGCCTCTTTGCACTGTTTGACTGTGTTAATGCAGGCATGTTGAACAATACACTGGATTATAGCTCTAGACAGGACACCCTTTTCAATTACCTTCATTGCTCAGGCAGTCCTATCACTGGGGAGCATGGCAGAGATATGGCTAAAAGTTGACCCATTGGGACTTAAGTCAGTACGATTGGCTGCTGCTCACATGGGCCACCATTGCTTGGATTGTTCATTCACAATGCTTTAGAGACCTCTAATATTGAAGAGTTTAAATCCAGGGTGTAGCCGTAGCCCCGCAGCCCCTGCAATGTGTGTGTCTGTGTGTGTATGTGTGTGGAGGGGGCTGACAAAAGGGGCCCCAACTGGCCAGACTCACCCATAGCAATCCTAGGGGATATCCCAGTGGGTCCCCTTTCTAATTATATTTTGTCTGTAGCAGAC
Source organism: Rhinophrynus dorsalis (assembly GCA_037306005.1). NCBI lineage: Eukaryota > Metazoa > Chordata > Amphibia > Anura > Rhinophrynidae > Rhinophrynus > Rhinophrynus dorsalis. The sequence continues at coordinate 327,686,739 of CM074719.1, read as the reverse complement.
AGTTGGAGCACACAGCAGCAATGCTGTCCTCCATTTCATACTAAATACTGGTGCAGTTTTACATGCTCCATCATTACCCTATACTTGCCTGTGGAACTGCTCCAACATGCAAAAAAGCTCAGCACAGACTTGGTGGCCTCCAGTTCCCCAGTTCTGGGGTTACATGTGGACAGTGGAACAAGGCAGGTGTGCCAGACAGTCTATGTGTGAGTCTGGGAATAATGGGGGAGATTTATAAAAGCGGAGTCTATTGAAAGCAGGAGTTAAAGGGATAGTAATGTTTCACAGTAAAAGCATCTCCAATTAATCTTCATAGTATTTGGGCCATGGAGAGTGTTATTTCAATACTGTCAGAGTTGTAGTTCAAGAGTAATTGGATGCTAAATTATCCCCCTCCTGCCCCTTTTACTGATATAACACTGCTCACCTCACAACAGCAAGACTGTCCGGATGGATCGCAGAGATGGACAATCTTCAGTGAGCATAAGGAAAAACCTGTCAAGGGGGCAGGGTTTTCCTTATGCTCACAGTAAGAAGATTGTCCCTTGCTATGAGCTGTCTGGTCTGTGGACCAGATTCCACATATGAGGGGAGGTGGCTTACACTAGGTATAAGGGGCGGGAGGGGGATACTTTATCATTCAATTAGTCTTGAACTACAACTCTGACAGTATTGAAATAACACTCTGCATGGCCCAAATACTATGAAGATTAATTGGAGCTGCTGTTTTTATGAAACATTACTATCCCTTTAAAATGGCTGTAAGATTGTCTCTGGCAGTTATAAAGGTATTAAGGACAGTTTAGGAGGAGATATTGCTGTGTAGTAACTTTTTTTTAAATAGATTAAGGATGTTTATAAAAAGTGGAGTAGCATATTTATAAAGAAATGTCGCTATTTGTGACAATTTAGAGTCAGATTTTACTCCAAATATGTAAGGCCGTGTCTGACCTGTTCGTATTCTTTTCTGTCTCCACATTTTAAAATGTAACTAGAATATTTTATAAATACCAATGCTCATAATAAGGAATAAGGACATTTTAAGGATCCGTATGCAAAAACAAACAAGAACATTTTTATAAATATCCCCCATTGTGACTACCTTTGGAACAAGAGTCGGTTGTCAGACAGTATATGTGTGGGCTTCTGTGGCTACCAATGGACAAAGGAACAAAGCTGGGTAAACAGTGAATATGTGGTTCTGTTACTATTAGTGTACAGTGGAACAAGGTTAGAGTTTCAGGCGAAGTATATATGTGGTTTTGTTGGTACCAGAGGACAGCTGACTACCAGTGAAACAAAGCTGGAGTGTCAGACGGTGCTGTGGCTGTGTGACTCTCAGTGTGGCAAGGCTGGGTGTCAGACAGTATATGTGTGATTCTGAGACTACAATTAGATAGTGGAACAAGGTTGGGAATTGTTATATTGCAACTACTACTGGGCCCTTTATTTACCAGTGTGACACTTGTTGAGTAGCATGGGGCCCCTTCTACAAAGTTTGCAGGGGGTCCCCATCATTTTTTCTTATAACACTGTTTAAGGTTTCATTTGAATCAATGGAACTTTGGGAATTTTTATGTCCTCATGGTGCAATTGGTTTGTATAAGAGTTGCTTAACTTATACTTTCTGCATACTGCACTCTTGGCCTTCTCAAGCATGGGCTTGTAGCAGGTACAGCAATCTTTGAAGTTATGTTTGCTGGTGTTATTAATAAAATTGTTTTGGACATGGATTTCATCATGTTTATTGTCATGTCTTTTTAGCAACAGTTTGGTTATGGGTTCTGTTTTATACTGTATGTTTGTCCTGGGGTGACAGATGTCATACTTAAGCAAGACGTTTTGCCCTCTTGTGGTATAAAGTTGATCCTGTGTTGTTCACCTGTTGGTTGTACTGAATGATCCACAAGGTTCTCTTTAAATCAAGAATATTTATTACAGTTCTAAGCCATGGCTGCTTAGCTGCTTTACTCTGTACACTGCTCTTAGCCTCTGCCTGTTAGCACTTCCTAGGGCATGACCTCACTTCCTGTTCTCTGACCCTTATGCATATACATTACAGGCTCAACTCAGCACATCTTTCCTTTTCTAAACAAAAACAATCAACAAAAACATTCATAATTAACAATAGAACAATTGTTGCAAAAACAAAATGTCTACATTTTGTGACATGACAATCAACATAGGACACATAACTGAGTATAACACAAAATGCACTAGAACTGAGTTTAGTGTAAGTCTGCAGTTAGCATTCTTCAATGAGCCTTTGTGGCCTTCTGACAGCTCTGCCACTTGATGTATGTTGGTACCCCTGTGAAGACTGTTGTAGAGTTCCTCCTGGATAATGTACTGGGACAGGAATGTCCTCTGCATTTTCAGTATCCTCAAAAGATGACTCACCATCAGGTTCATGTAAGAGAAATGGATCATGATCATTTACATTCTGGTCATGTTGCATTTCAGGCCAATCCTTTTCTGAATCCTCAGCGTTGCTTAACAAATCCATGTCCAGTGACTCTGATTGGTCCAGAGCATGATTTGGTATCTTTAATAAATGTTTCCGATTACGTCTCAAAACCACTCCGTTCTTTGTCTTTACTTCAAAAGATCTGTCTGAGACTTTACGCAGCACTACAGCTTCATTCATCCAGCGTTGACCTGTCCAGATCTTTACGGTGTCCCCGATGTGCAGCATTTGTACATTCTTTGTACTTTTGTCATAGTTCCTTTTCTGACGTTCCCTTATGCCTTCCTTCTTATCTATGTAGGAAGCATGCAAGTTTCTGTCATGATACTGTGTCACATTCAATTGTGGTAGCTTTGTCTTAATCTGACGCCCAAAAAACAATTCTGCAGGAGATTTGCCCCCCTCCAAAGGTGTTGCTCGATAATTAAGCAAAGCTACCTGTGGTTCTTCACCAGAGTAACCAGCCTTTTTAAGTAGTCTCTTAATGATGTTGACTCCGCATTCAGCTAATCCATTCCCTTGAGGATACTTGGGACTTGATGTTTTGTGAAGAAATCCAAACTCTTCAGAAAATGTCTTAAAGTACCTACAGGAGAACTGAGGTCCGTTGTCTGTTTTAATAATTGAAGGGATGCCAAACCGTGAAAATATAGCTCGTAATTTCTTGCATACATGCTCTGATGACGTATTCCTGAGTTTGGCCACCTCTGGGTATGATGAGTAAGAGTCCAGCATTGCTAGGTAATCCTGTCCATCGAGTGAAAACAAATCCACCCCTACTGTATGCCACGGAATCTGCACCATATCTTCCTGCAGCAGAGGTTCTTTTGGACTAGCTGGCTGAAATGACTGACAAGTGGGACATGAAGAAACTAGGGCTGCTATATCACTCATCATTGAAGGCCAGAAAAGAACTTCCCTTGCTCTCCTCTTGCATTTTTGTATCCCTAAATGTCCTTCATGTATTTTTTGTAGTATTTCTCGTCTGAGAGAAACTGGAATTACCAACCTCCTTCCTTTCAAGAGTACATTGTCAAGCACTGATAGTTCATCCCTGTGTGCTAGGTATTGTTTTGGCATGTATATTTTCTTATTTGTCGAAAGTATGGCTTGTATCACATTTTGAAGTGTTTCATCCTCTGCAGTTGCCTGTTGCAGTTTCTTCCACATGACTGGTGAAATCACTCCAGACATCACAATGCTGTTAATATGCACATCCACATCAGCATCAATTCCATCATCAGGAGACCTGGTCCGCTCAGACCAAATTCTTGACAAGGTATCCGCGATTAAAAGATGTCTGCCAGGAGAGAACTCCAATATATAATCATATTTTTGCAGCTTGAGCAGCAGTCTCTGAATTCTTGGTGGAGCTTTCCATAATTCTTTGTGAGAAATTGTTATTAAGGGTTTATGATCAGTTTCAATTATAAATGAAGTTCCATAAACAAAATTGTGAAATGCTTCACAGCCAAAAGCTATTCCAAGTGTCTCTTTTTCTATCTGGGCATACTTGTATTCCGTTTCTGTAAAAGCCCTGGCAGCGTATGCAATAGGCCTCCATCCCATGCCATCATGTTGTAGCAGGACAGCACCAAGTCCATCTTTGGATGCATCTGTGGAGATTTTTGTTTTACGTGAAGCATCAAAAAACTGTAGTGTAGGAGCTGTCATTAACAATTCCTTTAGTAATACAAATTCAGCCTCATGCTCCTTTCCCCAATGCCACTCAACAGCCTTTACCAGTAAACCTCTCATGTGCTTAGTTTTGTCTGAGAGATTGGCAATGAACTTGCCCAAGTAGGTTACCATTCCCAGGAATCTTTGTAAATCTTTCTTGTTTACCGGACTTGGCATGTTTTCGATAGCCTTGACCTTGGTAGGGTCAGGCTTCACTCCAGAATTTGAAATGATCTCTCCCAGGTAAAGAATTTCTGTTTGAAGAAACCTACACTTTGTTTGGTTTAACTTTAATCCCTTTTGATGTGCAATCTGTAGTACTTTCTCAAGTCGTTCATTATGCTCAGCTTCATTAGCACCCCATATCAGAATGTCATCTATATACACTTTGACACCTTCTACCCCATCAAACAGTTGCTGTATGGTTCGATGGAATATTTCAGGAGCTGAACACAGACCAAAAGGAAGACGCTTGAAACAGTGCCTTCCAAAGGGTGTATTGAAAGTACATATGCGCCTGCTTCCCTTCTCCAGAGGTACCTGCCAAAATCCATTGGAGGCATCAAGAACTGTAAACAGCTGGGCACCAGCCATCTCTCCTAGGATTTCATTTCGTGTTGGTATTTGGTAGTGCTCTCTTTTAATACTGGCATTTAACTCTTTGGGGTCCAGACACAACCTTAGGGAACCATCCTTTTTCGCTACAATAACCAAAGAATGAACCCATTCTGTTGGTTCATGTACCTGTTCTAGGACATCCAACTTTATCAAGCGCTGTAGCTCTTTTTTAAGCTTGTCTCTTAGGGCTACTGGTACTTTGCGAGGAGCATGAATCACAGGCATTGCTCCAGGCTTTAAGGCAATTTTATATTTAATGGGAAGTTTTCCAAGTCCATTGAAAACATCCTTATACTTTTCAAGTAAGGTAGCGATGGTCTTGTGCTTCAGTTCTGTAACCTCAAAGAGCTTGGTGACCAGTCCCAGCTGTTGTATAGATTGTAATCCAATTAAAGGAACCTTTTCTCCAGGAACCACAACAAACGGGTGTTTTGTGACTGTGGAGTTATGCTTCAGGGTCAGTATGCATTGACCCACAGTTGGAATGTCAAGTCCATTATATGCTTTCAGTACTTTAGTTTGTTTCTGAAGTTTAGGTCTAGGTTGTAGTTTTTTCCATAGAGCCTCAGGAATAACATTGGGATCTGCTCCAGTATCTACTTTAAATGGTATCAGTGCACCATGTGCTTCCACCTCTATAATCCATTCTTTAGCTGGCATAGGTACTTGTTTGACCATGTCCACAAAAAGATCATCATCACTAGAGCCAGAGGTATATGTTTTAACAGCATGTAGTTTTGTAGCTTGTTTACACTGCGAGGCAAAGTGATTATATTTTTTGCAGATCCTACATTTCTGTCCATATGCTGGACATTTGCGAAAATCATGATTTTTCCCACATTTCCCACAGGACATGTCTCTGTGCTTTACATCTTGTATATCCACTTTATTCTTTTGTCTCCTCTCTGACAGGTGTGGAATGGACTGTCCTCTTGAACATGCAGGTCTGTGTGTTCTTACATCATTAACCACTTCCTCACTATCTTGCTTACACAGGACACCTAATTGTCTTCTGGTCTGCTCCGCAGACTGACAAATGGACACAGCCTTTTGCAGAGTCAAATCACAATCCCTTAGTAAGCGCTCACGTGTTTTATTACTGTTGCAGCCTATCACAAGCCTATCTCTGATTAAAGATTCTTGCAGAGGGCCATAGTTACAAGACCTGCTTTTTAATCTGAGGTCAGTGACAAACTCCTCCACTGTCTCATGTGGGAGCTGCACCCTGGAGTTAAACACAAAACGTTCATATGTCTCATTTTTCTTTGGTATACAATATGCAGCAAATTTTTCCATAACCATCTCATAGTTCTCACCATCAGTTTCAGATAATTGAAAACTGTTATATATATCCAAAGCTTCTGCACCAGCAACAGTTAAAAGCAATGCTACTTTCTGATCACTTGGTAAAGTGCTTGTGTTTGTTGCTTTCATATACAGGCTAAATCTTTGCTTGAATGATCTCCACACTTCCTCCAGATTACCCACAAACCTGATTTCAGGAGGTGGCTTCAGACTATCTGTTCTCACTGGTAAACTCTGTGAGGGTTGCTGGCCATGAGGTGTGAGACTCATTTCTGCTGCTTGTTGCAGATCCATGCTTCTTTATTTGCTTGTTGCAGGTACAACTGGAGAAACATCCACTTCTGGTACCATGTGTTGTTCACCTGTTGGTTGTACTGAATGATCCACAAGGTTCTCTTTAAATCAAGAATATTTATTACAGTTCTAAGCCATGGCTGCTTAGCTGCTTTACTCTGTACACTGCTCTTAGCCTCTGCCTGTTAGCACTTCCTAGGGCATGACCTCACTTCCTGTTCTCTGACCCTTATGCATATACATTACAGGCTCAACTCAGCACAGATCCCCCTGTTTGATTTATTTTCAGAGATGGAGGTGCCCTGATGTAAACAGATTAATACTTTATAAAATAAAGAGAATGGACATCACTCTGGCAGTCATAACTCTTAATAGATTTATAGAATAAAATGTAACTTTATTACAAAAAGTATTCAAATAAAAGTTGGGGCAAACCAGAATAAGTTTTACAGTGATTAGTGGTCTGCAGTATGTCAATAGCCCACTACATAATTGGGTATTGACGATTTCATTTATCGTTTCAGATAAATATTCCTGAGATTGTGTTTAAATTGCTAGTGCTCAATGTTGAATTTTATACTCCTTCCAATATGTGTGAAACTGTGTTTTTTATTGTTTAAGAATCTATACTATAAAAGAAGAAGCGGTCAGGTGACCACAAATTCTATGTCCGTACCTCATACACCCCAGAGAGGCAGCTAAGAGGAGAGTTGCATATGTCCTCCACACTGCCTGAACCCAGCATTAGACACTAAATTATAAGACACACCCCCGGGGGCTGTGTGTGTTTATGTATCTCCGTATCTCTATGTATGTATGATAATGTGTGTGTCTCTATGTATGTATCTTTGTGTCAACTGTGTACCACACACCCTTCACAACACACTTGAACCCTCCCCCCCAAAAAAAAACAAAAACAGACTGGCAATGCCATCCCACACTGCTAGTATATAATAATATAGACTAGTGTCTGCATATTAAGTCACAGTATAAGCTATATAATTCAGGGATAATATATAGATCAAGCTACACAATTAAACTGGGGGAAGTGTATCAAATAGCTGTCCTTAATAGGTAATAGCAGCATTATTTAAAGTAATGGAGAATTGTATTTAATTCCACAGTTTATGTAGTTAGTATCTGTATGTTAAATAGTGACGTTATTAGACAGCAGTTTATACAGCTGAACACACTGAGCAAACAATTTTATTGTAAGGCTTGTAACAGTGTATATATTTGCAATAATTTGCTCAAATTTGCATAGCCATTCACAGCGTAAGCTAGATAGACAATTCAGGGGTGATTCTTATGTACTGGGCTGTAACAGTAAAATCAAGATCCTTTCATCACAGAGCAGTTCTTAAAGGGATAGTAATGTTTCATAATAAAATCAGCTCTAATTAATCATCATAGTCTTTGGACCTTGGAGAGTGTTTATTTTAATTCTGTCAGAGTTGTAGTTCAAGAGTAATTGAATAATAACGTATCACCCTCCCGCCCCTTTTACGGATGTAACACTGCTCAGCCAGAGCAGAAGGGAAGTGCCCAGGTAGATTGTAGAGAGGTACAATCTTCAATTAAGATAAGGGAAAAACCTGAAAAACTTGTCAAGGGGGCAGGGCTTTCATTGTTCTCATAGGAAGAAGATTGTCCCCTGCTGTTATCTGACTGGTCTAGCAACCAGATTCCACATCTGAGAAGAGATGGCTTACACTTGGTAAAAGGGGCGGGAGGGGGAAACTTTATCATTCAATTACTCTTGAACCACAACTCTGACAGTATTGTAATAACACTCTCTATGGCTCAAACACTATGAAGATTAATTTGAGCGGCTGTTTTTGTGAAACATTACTATCCCTTTAACTCTTTGAATGCCAAATGGGTATGTAACACATTGAGAAGCAATGTGTTGAATACCCCTTTTGCACTTAGAGGGTTAATAATATGATAGCGGCATGCTTTATAGTGGTTGCTAATTTCATTCATACCAGTGGTTCTCAATATTTTTTTTGCTCAGGGAACCAGTTAATCTAGAACAGTGGTTCTCAACCCGTGCCCTCAGTGGCTACTAACAGGCCAGGATTTGAAAATTTCCTTTTAAGAGCACAGGTGAGTTAATCAATATGACTGAGCCTCTGATCAACACACTTGTGTTCTAGCAGGGAAATTCCTAAGTCCTGGCCTGTTAGTGGCCACTGAGGGCACGGGTTGAGAACCTCAGATCTAGAACATTCAGGGCACCCCTAACATATTTAATGTACTTTATCAAGGACATAATGAAGGGTACAATACATAAATATACAGTTATTATTAGGTCTTATAATAATAACAAAACTAAACATATTGTGCATAACAATTTCTATAAATCTTTATTTAAAGATGAGGTCACTGATTCAGACTATGTGATCGCCAAATTTGGTTATGCAGATTGTATAACCAGTATTCTTACATTTGATAGTGACTTTAATGAGTGCAAGTTAGTAAAACTAAATGCATTAAAACAGGTGGCATACAATAAAATTTGGAATTCATAATATGGGGGCCAGCCCGGAACAAAAAAGTTAGGTATATGGAGGTATGTACATCATACTCTTGGAAAGGATGAGCATTATTGGAGTACAATGTTAGGCCATTAGTTAAAATAAATTCTTTGCTTATTATTCATGATGATACAATACCCATACCTCCCAACATTTGAAATTGCCAAAGAGGGACACTGTATCCCCAGCGGCACGGCGGCACCCCCCCACCCCCACCCCATTTTAAAGAAACTTCACTTATGCAGATTAGAACATAATGCTTTGGAGATGGGCAGTGCATTAACACCTAGGAGTAACTTAACATTTATCAGTTAGCAAAAAGGCAGACAAAATATACCCAATTACCTTCTTAACTCATCGTCAGTTGGTTAAGAAGGTAAATGGGTATATTTTGTCTGCCCTTTTGCTGATTGATAAGTGATAAGAAACTCCTAGGATGCTAATGCACTGCACATCTCCAAATCACAACTGATTTGAGACATTCTTGTGAAGTTAACCCATCAATTACCAGAGGGCCAAGAGACCCATGACCAGGCAGTATTGGAGGTTGTTGCAGCCAGGCATGCTTCTCTGGTTACACACAGAATTCACTCAAGTCAGTCAGGCCCCCCCCCCCCATTCAGTATGCAGAGTGAAAAAGTACTGGGGAATTGGCAAAAGGCCCTACAATAAAGGGCAATATATATATATATATATATATATATATATATATATATATATATATATATATATATATATTATTTTTTTAACGTTGTCAGAGTATCATCCTTTAAAGGGATAGTAATGTTTCATAATAAAAGCGGCTGTAATTAATCACCATAGTATTTGGACTTTGGAGAGTGATTTTTCAATTCTGTCAGAGTTGTAGTACAAGAGTAATTCAATGACAAAGTATCCCCCTCCCACCCCTTTTACTGATGTAACACTGCTCAGCCTGATCAGAAGGGAGGTGCCCAGGTAGACTGCAGAGAGGGCAATCTTGAATTAAGTTACGGGAAAATCTGAAAAACTTGTCAAGGGGGGCAGGGCTTTCATTGTTCTCATAGGAAGAAGATTGTCCCCTGCTGTTATCTGTCTGGTCTATGGACTGCATTCCACATCTGAGAAGAGATGGCTTACACTAGGTAAAAGGGGCGGGAGGGGAAACTGTCCTTGTGAATATCTCTCAAACCATAAAGGTTTGAGAGATAAGACTTATATCGTTCTTCATGTTTTATTAATGCCTACAAAATAAAATAAAGATATAACAAAGTATTACTATCCCTTTAACCCTTTGAGTACCAGAGGCTGGTGCTCAGAGGGTTAAAAAAACTCAACGTAGTGAGTGCTGGCTGCGTAAATGCCATACAACATTGAATATCATAAATAAAAAAAGATCCGGCACTGTGTCTCTACTGTGCAGTGGAATTTAACCTTTGAGTGCCAGAGGGGTATGGAATGCATTGCAAAGCAATGGGTTAAACAGTAACTCCACGGGTTCAGCCCAAATTTCTACCTGACTCAAAATAGACTCTCATAAAACATAAAACATAAAAATTCACTTAGTGAACCCTACACTTACACTTTAGTTTCTCTTATTTTACATCAATGGATCCAGTCAAACAGTCTATCCCGACAATCTCAGGTCACCAAAGATCAGTCTCAAATAGGATTATTCCTTGATCGTATCTTCCACACCACTCTGGTTCGTTATATAAAAGTATTTAGACACACAGGATCCAATCAATAATACATCAATCAACTTGCATAAAGACACAATGTATCCACTCACATGTTAGGTGTCCTTAATCCAGCGTGGTCTCTCTCCACGCTGTTGCAATCGCCAAAACACCCTCCGTAACACTGCTGAATCTTGCAAGGCAATCCAATCAATAATATAAATGATATTGTGCTATTCACTGGGTTATTTAAAAGTATATTTATTGGAATATAAATAACATACTAATAAAACTATATAAAATTACAAGGATATCTATTCTATATTCACTAGTATCTGCACCAGATTCAAACAGGCCGGGTTCTTTGGAGTATTATGACGTGACCCGCACTATCACACACTCCGTTACTTCGTGTCTCTCCTTCTGCCAAACTGAAAGTTCTTGGGTTACCTGACCTCCACTTGATATCGGGGCAAACACCTGAGTAATACACCCTACGCGTTTCGTGCAATGACACTTCTTCAGGGGAAATCATAAGTTTATCCCAACAAACATCTACATAAAGATAAATGCCCAGACGTCAGCATTTTTGGGCGCATTGTTAATTAAAGCAATTAATACTGTATCAATCCAATTTAAATCCCATTTCAAAATTCTTCTGATTAACTCCTTCATAGTTACAAATTTCTTTTCAATAATACTAATAGATCTTTGGACAGTAGGGATATTTAGGACTATCATAGAACCTACTAGCATTTTTATTTCAAAAAACAATTTAAAGGGATAGTAATGTTTCATAATAAAAGCAGCTCTAATTAATCATCATAGTATTTGGACTTTGGAGAGTGTTATTTCAGTTCTGTCAGAGTTGTAGTTCAAGAGTAATTCAATGACAAAGTATCCCCCTCCTGCCCCTTTTACTGATGTAACACTGTTCAGCCAGATCAGAAGGGAGGTGCCTAGGTAGATTGCAGAGAGGGACAATCTTCAATTAAGATAAGGGAAAAACCTGAAAAACTTGTCAATGGGGGCAGGACTTTCATTGTTCTCATAGGAAGAAGATTGTCCCCTGCTGTTACCTGTCTGGTCTATGGACTGCATTCCACATCTGAGAAGAGATGGCTTACACTAGGTAAAAGGGGCGGGAGGGGAAACTTTGCTTGTGAATATCTCTTAAACCATAAAGATTTGAGAGATAAGACTTATATCGCTCTTCATGTTTTTTTAATGCCTACAAAATAAAATAAAGATAAAATGACGTATTACTATCCCTTTAAGTCTAAATCTATATTTAGTCCCCTAGGAATCAAGGTTTTTAAGTTGATGGATCCATTTGGTTTCCTTTTTTGATATCTTCACTATAATATCCTCACCCCTCCAATTTTTTATGACTTGGTCTATAGCAGTAAATTTCGATAAAGAAGGGTCTTTATTATGCTTCTTTAAAAAGTGATCCGATACTATATGTTTCCAGGCTTTTCTTTATGTTCCAAATATGCACCGCTATGCGCATACCTCCTAACATTTCAAATGGCCAAAGAGGGACACTTTTGTTTTAGGTGGTGTTTATGGGGGTGTGGCTGGTGGACGGGGCATTACCGAGAAGTTTGAGGTTATTTCATTACCTATTGGCTCCTCTTTGTTTAACTGAATAAATTATTTAGAGCAATACCAAAAGTATTTTATTTACACAGATTAAGTTAAAAATACATATATTAAAGATTAACTACACATTTATGTGAGTTTTATTGCTGTGGAGCAATGTAATACAAACTACTTTTTCTCCTGAAAAGAGGGACAAAAGGGTAGAAAAGAGGGACAGAGGGATTTGGGTCTCAAAGAGGGACAGTTGGGAGGTATGCAATACCCATTATTTAAGCTGACTTTAATTTAATTTTCCCAAAAAAACATTTTGCTCATTTAGATTAAACCCCTAGGATGCATTGCATTGCTTTGGAGACCTCTCTGACCACTCAGTTGTTAAAAAAACACTACTTATCCCTTTGAGTCCTAGTGGGGGTATGCAATGCATGTCTGGAACTCAGAAGGTTAATGTCTTCCTGTGCCTAGGCACCAATAATAGAGCTCTACTTGGTAAAGGTGTTGGTATTATTGCTGCACAGCTATGTCACTAGAGCTGCATGTTGGGATTTTGTTTTTTAATTTATAAATATATGTACTGAGATTTAAAATGTTTTGGCTAAAAATTGGTCTCTATGGAAACTAAAGGCTTTAGTTCCAAAGCTGTCAGCAGATGCACAGCAAGCATGTGTTCATGTTCTCCTGTTTGCGCAAGCTATATTTCTACAAGAGCTATAGAACAGGCTGCCCAACTGGCTGTCTTAACCCTTTCAGTGCCAGAGGGGTGTGCAATGTGTTGCATACCTCTCTGGCACTGAAAGAATTAAACAGGGTTTGGTTGGCCTGAGGTCTATCTGAGAATGCTCAAGGGGTGGAAAAGAGTAGCAGTTCAGGAACACACTGACTGCACCATGCGTGACATATCAAATTCTTAAAATTCCCATTAATTTGAATGGGGTTGTTAACCCCTTGAATGGTAGAGAGGTCTTCAACAGATTTCAAAGCAATGCATTGATAATCTCTATCATTTTGAAGATTAGACGTCTCATTTCTCCCGATTGGAACAATTGTTTTGCTACAGTATTGCTTATTTTTTTTATACCTAACACCTAAAATTCTTCTCTTAATGCCTTAATTCTCAACTTGTTCCAAGGAGAGGACAGTGTGGAAGAATGTGGGTATTTTGGGTCGTTCTGTTCATCGAAACCCCTTTTTTATATTACGTTTGAAAGAAGACGCAGAATAAATGGTGTAACTCTGCTCCATTTCCCAACACATGCTATTTGGGGCATTTAAAGTGGAACTATCACTCAAATTAAAGTGGCCCCCAAATAATTTTTCATAAGGCGATATGCATACCAGTACTTGTATGATCCTGAGTAAGTCCAGCATTATTGAGAAATCCATCTAGTTCAGAGACTCACAGACAGGCTTCTTGCTGTAGTGGCACCTGTGCACCTGTGCCATCAGTCACTTCCTGTACCTTAAGGTACAATGTAACTCTCTCTCACCAATACTGAAGGAGACCGGAACTGACAGCACAGACGAAAAGAGGCAAGATGTCTGCGCTAATGCCTGCCTGTGCATTTCTGAACAAGATAGATTTCTCAATAATGCTGGAATTATTCAGGATCATGCAAGTATTGGTATGCATATTACTATATGAATATGAATTATTGGGGGGGGCACTTAAATTTGAGTGAAAGTTCTGCTTTAATTGATCACACGCTATAGTGCATACACTGATGTGCAACCAGTGGTAATGGACGCTAACACCAGTGGATCTGTACTGGGCCATTTTCCCCATTGTGTTCAGACGGTAGCTCTGAATAACCATATGTAAATAAAAAAGAGAAAATCTGTGCCGCCAATTTGAGAAGCACATCCATTAGTGCAATGTGTCAGGCACTCCTCTGGCACACAAAGGGTTAAAGCATTCACTGACTACAGTAAATCAGCTTGCATTGCTAAGCCTGGGTTAGGTGCAGAAATAACCTTCATTAATGTAAGCATGGGTCTTCCCCTTTTAATGAGATTAATTAGCAACCATTCTGACATACATTTCATTTTAATCGTCTCCTTGCATTAACACAATACTAGCAGTGTTACCAGCTCCCAGTGCACTTGTTGTTTAGTCAAGATCATATTAAACCCATAGGCATTTATTGGATGTAGTTCATGAAGATATTGTAAAAATATGGAAATTATTGTTTTTATTTTTTAATTGCTGGGATGGGGGCAGCCCATGAGAATATAGAAGAATCACTAAACAGGACACATAACACTACAGAATGCTTGTGCTTTATAAATAAAGAATAATATTATTAATAATAAATAATAAAATACATTGTGTTAGTTGAACATTTAGTCATGTCAGTAGGGAAGCTAAGACATCTGTCCTAGCTTGGGCTGAGTGATGCAGTGATGTATAGGCGTGCGCAGCCAAATGCATTAGGGTGTGCACGTGTGTGTGTGTGTGTGTATATATATATATATATATATATGTGTGTGTGTGTGTGTGTGTGCGCGCTAAATAAATGATTAGGTGTAAGTTATCTTTCACACGCACACACATTAAACATTAACACACTCACTCATGCATCATACAGCCGAGTCAGTGCCAGTGCCTGCAGCCTCCTCACCCGCTGTTCGCTCCCTGACACCTTTCCCCAACGTAACGATCGCTGAAAGGAAGTGACATCACTTCCTCTCAGCGCCGCAACGAAGGAGGGAAGGCTCATGCAGGCTTTTGCAGCTTTTGAGCCTGAGTGCTTGTCCTGCCCCCCTTGGTCTCCCCGAGCACAGCAGTCAGCAGCAGCAGATAGCCATGGCAAGTGGCTAAGGTATAAAGCCAGTGCCGCAGCCACATTAATATGCGGAAAAAGCCATTTAACTTCTGAAAAGCCGGTACGCACGGGGCCGATTAGGGTGTGCCTAGGCACACCCGACGCACCCTGTGAGCACGCCTATGCAGCGATGTCACATGACATTGACACAGTTAGCTATGTTATTGGTGAAAACCTGTTCAAGAAAACTTGTCCCACATTATGAACATAGTATGACCTACTGCCAACCCCATGATGAATTGCTGGTGTACCAGGGATTCTGTAAACATTTCCAATAGTTTTAGAAGATCCACTGATCCAGCTTTATCCCAAATTCTTATTAATATTTACACATACACATTTAAGAGCATAGGAAGCTAAAATAGAGAAATTCTGGAGCAAAACAAGTACACCGTAAGGTATAAGTATAAATACCTATTGTTTTAACCCCTTAAGCACCGCATGGTCCAGGGGTGGGATGCCCTGGAGGACCATTGCACTTTTTTTCATATATCTGATCTTTGATCACAGCACGGAGTGCAGCAACACTGCAATCACAAACTTCCATGACGTCCCAGGACATCACACGTTTTAAGGGGTTAAATTAGGATTTTACTTGTTGAATGCTGGAGAGGTCTCAAACATGTTGTTTTAGAGACCATTCTAGCATTCAAAGGATTAGAAACTGCATTAAAATCAATTGAAATTTGGGGGATTGGTATTTGTGCCCTATGATGGGTTTGCCTCAGAATTTCTCCTGATTATCTTCTTGAATTACAGTGGTAAATTTACCATTTACTTGCACCAAAATGTCTAGAGTGCTCCTTTCCTCTGCCTTGTTTACCATTGTGTATTAACCCTTTGAGTGCCAGAAAGGTTGGCACTCAAAGGATTAAACAAATCAAAGAGGAGATGGTGTTACTTGACATCGTTTCCTGTTTATGCTATGGGGCAGGCTTAAGGGCTTACTGGCCGTAAAGTCCTAACGATGGCAGAGTATGTGCACTGGTATGCACTACATGTAACTGTGGTTGACATAATCACTTTACAATATACAAATGTTATGTTACATTTAGGATAATTCCCAAAGCAATATGTTGCACGCTTCTCTGCCGCTCAAAGGGTTAAATCAGAGGTGCCCAAATAGGTAGACTACAGAAAGGCACTCTAAGTAATGTTTGCTAAATCCTTCCAAAGCTGAATAAGTTCATATAGTCACAGTCTGTAACCATATTAACCCCTGCAGTGCTGGCATAAATCTGTAACCCATTTGACACTGTAATCACAGTAGTGTAGTGTTGAGAAAACAACATTTTGTACCCCATGGTGCCTATTTGGCAGCAAATCTCTGTGATTCTAACTTTGTAGGAGTTAATTTTGTCACAATCTGCTTTTATATTAACTCCTCCAGTGCTAAAAACCCCCAGAGACCTGCAACCTATTGGGCATTATAAAAATATTCATTCACACAGTCACTTTATCAGAGACATAAGTCTGTTCTTAATGTCAGTGACATAAAAATGGGTCAGTGCTTCATAGGACCAAATCATACTAAAGCCAGTCTTTTAAATGTTTTACCATGGGGGCAGCTAAAAATTAACATTGATTTAAATGGGGCTTTTACAAGGGATAGTAACACTTAATATTTAAATAAATATATATTGTAGGGCTTATCCTCTTGAGTAAAACAAGGGTACTTCCAGTGCTGAGTGATGTTTTATTCAAAAGTTATCACAACTCATACTTGAATTGTTTAGTGGCGTCGTTGCCACACCATCCTATGAACAGCTCTGGTCAGTTGACCATAAACCTCTATGGGATAGTGTAGCAGCAGCACCACTGTAAAATTTCAGGCCATTTTTGCATATTAAGTGTTACTATCCCTTTAAATCAATGGGAAATGTTGGAAAGGGTGAGCAGACTCACGTGAGGGAGTCAACACTTTGGACAAATGTGTTTGAGACCACTCTTGCATTCAAGGGATTTAAATCATACCTGGGAATTCTCCGGATCTGCCCCATAAACTCCAGTTTTCTGACTTAATTACTGGGTCTCCTGTGAGAGAGGCTGATTCACCATGTATACAAGATTGGTAATAACCCCGCCCACTTTCTCACCCATTCACCCTCTCCCAATTTTGTTCTGCCCATTCTCTTCATTCTGCCCATTTTTGAAGCAACCTTGCAAATTCCCTCATCCTAATACCACCCATTTCTGTGCAGCCCTGCCCATATTGTGATGCAATTCATGTCATTTGGACAATCCCATTTCCACCCTTACTTGTCCCAGGTATAGTTAAAAGCCCTTTAAATCAATGGGAAATTATATTGCTCCTCTCATGGTGCACTTGGGGTGCTCTGGAATAGTACCACTTTAGATTTCTGTATACTTCCTTTATGGTTAAAGCAGAAACATTGACCATGTTAAACCACAACTTTTGTTTTCCACAAAACTCTTTGAGAGCTTGTTGGTTGCCATACAGATATATGCATGCCCCAGTGCCACTGCCCCGCAACCCAGCTTTCCTGATGCAATTAAATGCGCATTGCATTAAAGAGAGTATAAAGAGTGGCTTAAAGTGCAAATTGTAAGAGGCAACATTGAAGTGCCCACACTGTCAGTTCCTCTCTGCACCTTCTGAAGCAAGTCATGCAACCCTGACTAAGCCTGGCGACAGTGACAGGATACAACTGGTAAGCACGTAAAGTAAAAATCGCCTTACCAGCCTGGGGGGTTCTGGATGTATTGCTACATACCTTGACTCTTGCCAAATAATCATGCACTTTCACTTCACCTTGGGGTATGTACTATTCTTAAGGATTAATGGATGCAAGTCCCAAATGCCTTCCCTATAGCATATGAAAGAAAATGAAATAAAGTTACACCATGTTCCATGTTAGCGCATAGTGTTAAATAAGGCATAGAGAAAATTAATGCCCTGACATTGACCTTCACTTGCCTCAAGTAGCACAAGAAGGAGAATATTCAGTCGATGCCTTAGTATATAGACAATAAGCATAGCCTACAAAAACCTGTTCCCGTGCCTATTTTAGTGTGAAATCGTAAAAGTACATTCACCACAATGTCTTTCTGTGTCTATTTTGTCCATGATGTTTGTGATAATGTCTTGACTTTCAAGAGCACAGATGATCTTTATGTGTATTCAAAATATCACATATTCATCAATCTGTTGGGGACAGGAATTTCATATTCAACACAAAGTTAAACCTTTATTTTTTGTTACTTGTTACATGTTATTGTACTACACAAAACTTACAGTTGTTGCCAGGCTACAAAAACATTATAGAAAAACAAAAGCTTCAGAAAATAACATAGTGATTCATTCTTTTTCTTTCACCATATGTGTAGAATACAATGGCTTTTGATATCTGTTCTCTGTCCTAATACACTGTCTTTTATATTGCATTTTCTTTGTATGGTTATTAAAGGCATTTCAAGTTTTGTATAATTCTAGTTTTTCCAAGCAAATCTGGGGCTTTTTTTTTTTTTTTACATCTGGATGAGAGAGCACTATCAATAAAGGATAATTATATTTTTGTTTTCTGTTGAACTGATGTGACCTTCTGAGTGTGAGAGTTCACTTCTGTTTCTGCCCAGCCATTTAGATGCTCAGCAGTCTGTCATTGTGATTGGCTAACAGCGGGACTAACAGCAGTTAAGATGGTTCTCTATTATCATATGTCTATTGACATACAGTTCATATTGTTAGCCAGTTATAATAGTTTATTAGCGTAGGAATCACTTTTGCTAGATCAAGTAAGGCCTCAGTGCTGCAACTAAACAGTAAAGGGAATAAGGTCCAGCAGGTAAACAATAGTTTACCAGGGTCACACAGCTGTGATGAACCACTTTGTTGTTGAAGAAAGTGAAAATGTCTGTATTGGGTGATCGAAGTTTCGGCTGATGAGAAAGGTTGTGCAATGCAGCCGAAACGTTGACCACTCAATAAAGACATTTTCACTTTCATCACTACTTGGAAGTCCTGTGACTGTTTTTACATCCTTTGGATCATTGTAGATTGCTGTTTTCCAGTAAATGACACCGAAGCCCATATCCACGACAGCATGGATTTTCATGTGTGTGTGTGTGTGTGTATATCAGAGCTTTCCAAACTTTTCATGTTGGTGACATGCTTTTTAGACATGCATCATTTCGTGACACAGTAATTCAGTTTTGCTAACAAACCAGAGGTTAAACTAATAATCCCTTATGAGAGATACGGACACATACTTAAATTTAATAACGAGATGTATGGGGACACAACATATCTCATGAAAACCTTTCATTCATACTGCGGAAGGCATTAAGCATGTTGTGTGGTTTTTAAAAGGGGGACATGAGAATGTTGAGCTACATATAAGCGCAAGATTCTCATGTCGCATTATTAAATAGATAGAGCATAACTGATTTTAGAAGTACTGTCCGTCTTTCCTGTCTCATCGGCGCCACAAGCAGAATCAGCAGCCATGTGACAGGACACTTGAGCCTGGCAGCCCAAAGAGAGGGCAGAGGTATAGAGGAGGTGGCATCTCAAAAGATTTTACCTTCTGAACCGCCAAAAGATTTGTAACAGCTGGAGTGCCTCCATGTGCTGCATACATATTATGTATGCAGCACACAGAGGCACTCCAGCTGTTACAAATCTTTTGTGGCGTTCCAGCTGTATGCAGTACATGGAGGCAATCTCGGGCTGTTTAAATGCGACCATTAAGTAGTAGCGTTTTATCTCAGCTCCCAGTGTAGCTCGTGCTTGGGTTGAATGACAATCTTGCGCTGTGTAAACGGCACCTTTGCCTGTGACACACCTACACACTGCAGCCGGCACACTAACTTGTTGCGACACACAGTTTGGAAAGCACTGGTATATATATATATATATATATATATATATATATTTGTTCCCTTTAGTGCAGTTGGCTTGCCCCAAAATTGCAGATGTGAGATAAGGTGTATTCGTTGTGTCTGTTTGCCGCATAAAGTTCAAATAAATTGCTTTTATGTTAAACTCAAAGTCTGTCAATGAGTGCCATTCCATCTTTTTGTGCATATGTTGCCTTGAGTCGAGGAGACGATCTGGAAGTCTGTTGTGAAATGGCACTGAGTGAAGACTGTGGAGAAATTGGTGAGATGCATTATTATCATTATTACTTCAAGTATTTCTAATTTCAATATTAGTGCCGCTGAATTTGTGACTGGTGCCCCAAAATTACTCCACTTTGGTATATTCATAAGGCCTGCATGTGCAGACCCTTCTATTTAAATTATTATGAGAAGAAACTTCACTTGGCTAGGTGAGATTTTAGTACCAATCATTTCAGTGGATTTGATTTATGTTACAGCAGTGGAAAACTCTTAAAACCCTATTGAATAAGGCATACGCTATTTTAAAACTCGGTTGTATTAAATATAAACTGGCAGCAAATACTGAAAATCCTGAAAGCAAGATCCAGGAAATGCATAGGTATTCGGGGAGGTAGCCAAATGAACTATTCTGGGAGCTGGTCCTTTGTTGCTGAAATTACATCACAAGCAGAATAAGCCTCTCATCCATCAACAATAAGCGAGCACTAAGCACTTGTCCAAAGCAATATGAAAGTATGTATGTCACAGGGTACAGCTCTATCAGAATTCAGGTGGATTTCCACAGGCTTTCGGTGCAGCATCTGAGCAGAGGAGACTCTGCAGGGTATAAAGTGTCATTAATAAGAATGATTACTGATTTACAGCAAAGAGAATGCACTCCTGAGACTGCCGGAGTCAGTCCTCCTCTGCCAGGCTAAACAATATTGATCTCTGAGAAGTTGGTTGTATTATTTTCTTTATGCACCTCAGAAGCAGACATTAGTGGGATTACACAGCTCTGCATGTTTTTGTGGTTATTTATAACTCCTTGAGTACCAGAGGGGTGCGACATTGCTTTGCTGCCCCATTCCACCCACTTACTGACCTGTTCTGCTTGCTACTTTCCCATTTTCAGTGTAAACCCTGCCTTCTCTTCTCCCAATCCAACCTATTCAATTAAGCGCCACCTACATTATGATGCAAATCTTAATCACCCACCCACAGGCCTTCTTGGTGTAAAGTATGTCGGGATAAAAAGGTTGTCAGGTATGTTCTGCATAAATACATTTAGCGTTGCCAGATGTCTCACATAAGAGTAGGACTGTCCATCAATCTCTCTGTTAATCCTGAGTCCCACGTGGTGGGGGACAAAATCCCATGACAGAACACTGTATGTGTACCCTAAAATACATCCACTTTATGTCCTATTTCTTGATGCGCCCCCGCCCTCTCGCCTCTACTGATAGTGACTGGCCGAGCGACCTGGTGCATAGATCTCACAGTTTGAATTTGCCTCCCGATTCTCCTACATAAATGTCCTCGCACACTTTATGACCCAGGATATGTAAATATCTATCCTCAAAAGATCCTAGATTCTGCTCAGGAACAATCAGAAAGTTCTTTAACTCAAAATATGAATTAAAGATAACCCGATATATCATGCAGTATAAAGACAGTCTCTCATAGAAACAATTCTATCACAGTCAATCAGATTTCTATGATAATCTTCCTACACTTCAATGACCTCTTCTGATACAGAGTATCTCCTGGTAAAGTCACACAGTTACTTATATGATGCAAATTAATCCATGAACCAAATCTCCTCTAGTGTTTCTTTCACACACCAGATTGCCATGGGAATCTGATCTGCGCTGCACAAGCAGACCGTAGTGTAGGTATCTAGCGAGTACTGAAACCATTCCCCCCACTCATTATACTCACCCTATTGTGGCCTTGCAGTGCGTATCATCAAAAACCGGATGAATGATAGATATCATGAAAATTGAAGAGCTAACTATTTATATAGCAAAGAAACCAAACTTTCATCCTGCACCTGGTTTAGGTGGAATGAATTACAGGACTCCGTGCAGTCGCTGCTGATAATCTTGGTATTAATGATGACTTATACCCACCCTTGTTACCTTTTCTTTTTTCTGTAACCTCCTTTCCTCTCTCCCTTTTCTCCATTGTTTTCATTACTGTTTGGCTTATAAAACCCACATTTTCTAAATAAAAATAAATTATACTGAACTGTTATTTCATATTTAGTTGGATTTGGTTTATTGCATTGTTACTTGCCTTTATCATTGCCTCATAGTATGCTGAACTCAGCATAATGACATGCTTTCTCCCATCTTCACATGCTTAGAAAATTGGGGTTTATTGGCTTAACTCTCCTCCTACAAGAATTACAGCCAATACTTATTAATGGTATGGGAGATTCCCTTGGGATCGACTGGAAATATATATAACAGGAACTAACAATTTGAGGCTCTCCAATGGTTAGCCGGTGATGGTAAGAACTGTAGTCCTCAACAGCAAGAGGACCTCAAGTTGTCCTCTCCTGATACAGATGATCTTCTTTTTTCCCACATTTTGCAAGTTGGTAAAATTTCTTGGAAAGACCTTCACCTGCAATTCGGAGTAATGTTTGGCACCTGATAAAGACAATAGACTATTGAATAGGGCTCATGTGTACAAATAAATAAGTTGAAGAGTTCTGGGGTAAACCAAATGCACCATAAGGAACAAATACAAATTTCACAAACTTCCACTGAATCATGTGCGGTTCTAAACGCTTTGAGTCCTAGAGACAATTGGAGTGAATGTATGAATACTCTGGTGCAGCTTCACAGGCATTAGCCGCCAACATCAGTGGCTGTACATCAGCGAATGCAGTAGAGCATATGCTTACTGTAGTGCATACTGGCAGACACACTCCACCACCTTTAACCCTATGTGTGCCAGAGGAGTGGATTACGCATCTCTCTGGCACTCAAAGTGTTAAGACTTTGATGCCAGCAAGCCTCCTGCCCTATAGTATGCAGAGAAAATGATACAAAACCACACCTTATTTAGTACACATCATTAAATGTGGCATAAGGGAAAAGAACCCAGACTGACCAGAGACTGCCCCATCGCCTGACACTAGTGGTGTGAAGGGGAGAATTTTGGCATAGTAGCTTACTAATTTGGCATTAGACAGGCATAGAGCTAAAAAATTGATTCCAGTTGATTTTAGCATTGAATTGTATGTATACGCTCATCCAATTTCCATACAAAGTATTGGAGACTACTCAAGCATTCAAGAGGTTAAAAGCCCCATGCAAAATATAGAGACAATTAAAATAATTGCACTATAGTGATGTTTCTATAAGGCCTAAAATTATTGAATTCAGAGTGATTGTGTTTTGTGTAACAGAGCCAGATAATTACCTCCCTGAATTGGGAGATTGCCTCTTTAACTCAAGTGGGTTTTGCCTTTACAACTTGGTTTAGGAGACAATGGGGAAAATGTACCAATTTGCTAGTGCACTTATGGGTATACATTACAACATATGAGCTCTTTAGTGTATAGATTAAGGTGACCAGATTTTTAAAATGAAATCCACACCCTATCCACCTCCACACACTGCCCTCACTCAGGCTGCCTCCACACCCTGTCCACACACTGCCCACACTCAGGCTGCCTCCACACCCTGTCCACCCACTGCCCACACTTGGGCTACCTCCACACCCTGTACACACACTGTCCACCCTCACCACACCCTGCCCACAATGTCCACCACTGCCCACCCTTTCCTCCTCCACACACTGCCCACCCTGTCCTCCTTCCCACCCTGTCCACCTCGACACTGCCTATCTCCACAAACTGTCCAGCCCGTCCTCCTCCACACACTACCCACCTCAGCACTGTCCATCCCTACATAACCCACACTGTCCAACTTCACATTGTGCACCTCCACACTGCCCCTCTCCTCAAACTGTCCACCTTGTCCTCCTCCACACACTTCCCACCCTGCTCCTCCTCCACACACTGCCTACCCTGTCCAATTCCACACACTGCTCACCCTATCCTCCTCCACACACTGCCCTGCCCACTTCCACACTGCCCACCTCAGTACTGCCCATACCTACATTACCTACACTGTCCAACTTCACATTGTACACTTCCACACTGCCCTCCACCCCACACTGCCCACCCTGTCCTCTTCCACACACTGCTAACCTCAGCACTGTCCAACCCACATTGCCCACCCTGTCCAACTTCACATTGTCCACCTCCACACTGCCCACCCTTTCCTCCTCCGCACATTGCCCACTTCCATAATGCCCACATTTTCCACATCCACACTGCCTACCCTGTCCAACTTCACAATGTCTACCGCCACACTGCCCACATACACACATTGCTCACTTCCACACTGCCCACCCCCACATTGTCCACCTCCAAACTGTCCACCCTATCTTCCTCCACACATTGCCCACTTCCACACTGCCCTCGTTGTCCACCTCCACACTTCCCAACTTCACATTGTCCACCTCCACGCTGCACAACTTCACACTGTCCACCTCCACACTACCCACCCTGTCCTCCTCCACACATTGCCAACTTCCACACTGCCCATCATCCACCTCCACATTGCCCACTGTTCTCCTCCACACACTGCCCACTTCAACACTGCCCTACCTTAGTTCAGACCCCTGGCATTATGACGTGAAGGCTGTGGTGATGTGTCATGGTGAGATGAGCCCTGCAGTCTGGCGTGCTCTGCTTGCGTGCTGTAGCAATTTCTATGTGCCCTCCCTCCCTTAGTTCATCATCGTGCGGCCCGTGATTACATCATTGTGCATGGTACACATGCTCAGTATTCAACTAGCTTCACTTCACTGTGTCTAATAGACTCAATGAAGAGAAGCAGAAGGTCAGTGCCAAACCCTGAGACCCAAGGACGTTTCCGGGGACAGATTCTCTCCGGGGACAGTGAGCTGAATCCGGGGACTGTCCCCGGAAACCGGGGACATCTGGTCACCCTAGTATAGATGAACACAGTCCCATACCTCCCAACATGTCAGATGGGCAAAGAGGGGCACTTTGGTTGTAGGTGATGTTGCTGGGGGCATGGCTAGTAGGTGGGGCATTACTGAGAATTTTAGGTAATTTTATGACCTACTGACACTTTTTTGAGTAACTGAATAAAATATTAACAAGATTAAAGTAATTTATTTACACGGACTAACTTATAAACATATAGTGAAGTTTAAAGCAAACATTAATGTGAGTCTTATTATTGTGGAGCAATGTGATAGACATATATACTCACCACACAGTTTGATCTCCTAAACACAGGGACACCAAGGAGGGAAAGATGAACAGAGAGATTTGGGTCTCAAAAATGGACTGTCCCTCCTAAAGAGGGACATTTGGGAGGTACAGACCCCTAATATCTCCTAAAGAGGGAAGGTATGTCTTTACATCACAGATGTATGGAAACAGATTTTGAAGGAAGACAACAACCAACTGGTCCATCCAGTCTGGCCATTTCTCTAGCTAATACTAAGTATTTTAGTGTTCCCAAAAACACATTTGTCTTTAACTCTTTTAGTGCCAGAGAGGTATCTTCTCTGGCACTCAAAGCTTTAAACTCACTTACTTAAGTAGTCACCTACCACCTCTCCTCAGGGTGACTGTCCCATGAGTCTATCACCTTTCTGTTACTCAGAGGGGTAACAACCTAACGAGAGCTTGGGTTGCATAGATGCCATACAACACTGCAATGGCTGATTGCTGCGGTAGCAAGCTGCTAGCCAGCTGAGCCAGGCCCAGCAGTACTGGCAGCTCTGACGGGGCTGACTCAGTCAGGTGTGCAAGTAAAATATGTACTGTGAATTCAACTCACTGACTGTGTACATCACCACGATCCTGCTGTATCTGTCACTACGATGCCAGGCACTAACTGAGGTCCGTGAAATAACATGTGTGGCCAACCTTCCAAACCCTCCCTTCTCCATGCAGCTCACGCAGCGCCACTCATTACTCGGACGGAGTTAATTTGACCTAGTCAGAAAGGAAGATCTCAGGAGAGACCTTTTGGCTACGATGTCACTGTCTGCTTGAAGACACTGACTGCTGGAACAGGCATGTGGCATGATGCGCAAACTGAAAACGGGCTAGCATTTTAGGCAAGTGAAACAGAACTTAGATGGCAGCCATGGGTGGAGTATGGTGTGTAGCTGCATGCGAGCATATAAGCGCAACACACATATGCAGCTACACATTTCACTGCTCAGGCTCAGTGTAGTGATGTTAATAAGTGTGTTGCAGCTGTGGGGGGAGGCCAGGAAAGTGGGACAGTGTCTAAATGTGGTGGGTTTGGGTCCTAAATTCAGGACTGTCCTGCATAAATCAGGACAGTTGGCTGCTTTGCAGCCCATCAGAGTAGGACTTTATGCCTGCAAGCCTTGTACACTTCCAAATGTCACCAGAGTGGAAAGGGCACTTTCACCTCATGTACAGTTCATTTGACTTAATTCCTTTACTAGCGATTAGGGTTTAATTTTTTTTAGATTTTCCATATTGTTAAAAACTTGATTTCCATACCAGTAGACTTTCCTTCTGTGCAGTACAAGCTGTAGCGCACAGCAACTATCTACTTCCCCCCAGGGCTTTAAATCCCTCCCTTAGCCCTTCGTCTAGAATTCTGAGCCAACAATGAAGCATAAACAGAGGGAGGGCGCTGACAATCAAATACCACGTCATGAAAATGGCAGTGCTCTCCCTGTATTTCTGTGGAGATACAAATGGGCCAAACTAGAGAACAATATTAGTAATGTGAGTTTTATCCATGGTATTTAATGTGAATTAGTGCAATACATCGCTATAGGGGGTAACTGGCTTACGTGAAAGCTCCACTTTAAAATGTTGCCCTAAAAATGTCACAACCTAAGTACCTTAAGCATACCCTAACTTATGTACCCTCTAAACCTCCCCCAAACTAACCTAAGTACCCTAACCTACAACTAGCCTAATCCATCCCTGAACCTAACCTAAGCACCCAAACCTAACAGAGACTGACCCTAGCCTAACAGATACTAACCTAAGCTAACAAATGCTTATCTGGCAAATTGTGATTGACGACATATTGCAGGTGCCATTTTGACACCCACTATGTTGTGAATACGTAGTAATGATGCTCGTCATGTAGGTGATGCCATTTCAGTAGGATATTGAGCTAAGGGAGGCATACAGGAATGGAATGTCCAAAAATGCACTCAGACTTCCCATTGTCTTGCTCTTGGAGCCAGCGGCATTAAGAGGAGGAGGTTTTTGGGGAGAGTGTAGATTAGTAATTTATGCTAGAAAGGAGTAGGAACAGAATGCCAGTTCCAGTGTTTGTTATTTAAAGGGATAATAATGTTTAAAAATAAATGGAGCTCCAATTAATCTTCATAGTTTTGGGCCATGGAGAGTGTTATTTCAATACTGTCAGAGTTGTAGTTCAAGAGTAATTGAATGATAAAGTATCCCCCTCTCTCCCCTTTTACTTATGTAACACTGCTCACCTCAGAGAAGCAAGGTGGTGTCCAGATGGCTTGCAGAGAGGGCCAATTTTCAATTAGCATAAGGGAAAAACCTGATGGGGTGCTGGGTTTTCATTGTTCTCACAGGAAGAAGATTGTCCCTTGCTATGAGCTGTATGGTCTTAAGACCAAATTCCACATCTGAGGGGAAGTGGCTTACACTAGGTAAAAGGGTCAGGAGGGGGATACTTTATCTTTCAGTTACTCGTGAACTACAACAAATAATTTGAAGATTAATTGGAGCTTTCTTTAATTTTGAAACATTACTATACCTACTATAAAGCAAACGGTGCGATACTTTTATCCCATCATCTTCAGTCAATCCTTGATAACATAATCATGGATAATGACATGACTGTTACTTGCAGGGCTACTGGATCTCCAACCCCAACCACTGAAATAGTTTTTTTCTGCTTCCATGTGGGGTAGGTGTGCATTTCAATAAGCAGAGTTTGGGGCTGACAAGTCCTGCAAATGAGATTCAGGATGTATAGGCAAAATTCATAGTAGCAAGTAGGATTTTCTACCTGTATTAAAAAAGCAGGAATGTTATTATTGTGTAGTGGTGCTCCTTTAAAGCAAAAATATAATAGCATATTTATTTCCACTTTCCACCACAGTCCCCTTCATATTGTTTGATACAGGGGGAAAGCAGGATTTTGACCTACTTGTCACATATCAATGTGCTCAGAAGAGGCTGGTTTTTCCTTGACATTAATCATTGTTGAACTGATTGGACTCTAGACTGCCTGGTGGTTTCAGCTCTCATCTCCTCTAGCTGGTGGGTGCTGTGATACATTGGTGACATTATGTTATAAGAAGCGTATAATTAGAGGATATGGTGTTCTTAAGATAGGAAGCGGTTGGCGTCACTACTGTCTCTTCAGAAGCAGGAAAAGCCATTTCAAGATTCCCCCTGTCTAAATATACTGAAGCGTTCAAGTCATAGGCCTATATTTGTGCTCTTCCTAAACAGTGTTTGACGCATGACCGTCCCTAGTAATCCTTCGCATTGCTATAGTTAACATGTTGAAGCAACTTCACAGGAATAAATATTGAAAAAAAAATCTTGGGAGGAGGAGGGGAAGGGAGGTTCAGACAGATCCAGCTGTTGCATTTAAAAATAGCTGCACATGTCTGTTGTGATATAGGGTTTCCTTGTGTTGTCATGGTAACTGCAATTCCAGAGAATCTCCATATAATGTGATGTTGTGCGTTTTTCCACTGCATTTATATCTCAAGAAATTGTAACGTCAGCCAGAGAGATTAACCCCTGACTTTCACATTTGCGTCACATTTTTATACTAAATGATTTCAGTATTCTTAGGCTTGGATGTTACTTTGATTTCCTTGAAGCTATTTTAACCCTTTGGATGCTTTGCAATGCACTGGAGATTTCCTTCACATCCAAGAGGTTAATATATTACCCACCAGTCCTGGACCTCTCAAGCAATTTATTTACATATGTGGTTGAAGTGTCCCATGGTTGAAGTTGTAAAAAATATTAGTTAACCTTTGCCGAAGAAGTAATGCAGTGCGTTGGATATCTCTCTGGTACTCATAGGGTTAAATTAGTGGCGAGCAGTGTAATGGGAGCTGTAGCCTGGCATCAGCTGGAGGGCCTCGTGTTGCCCATACATTGGTTAAATCAAAGGAGAATTTTGTCATTTTTATTGTTCCTCTATGGTGCAGTTCGTTCACTCCAGAATTGTACTTAGTACATCAGCTTCAGTGAAATTATAGAAACTGCCCTGCAGATTTCGTGTTATAAATTCACAATTTGTGGTGACCTCCACTGTTTCAGTTTAGTATTTGTCCTTCATGAAGAATGAGGAGCAGATTGTACAGTATTCATTATCGACTTGGTTCCTTGGATGTTTCCTTCTCCAAAATAAAATAGATCCAATTAATCTTCATAGAGTTATTTGTAGTTCAAGAGTAATTGAATGATAAATTATCCCCCTCCCGCCCCTTTTACTGATGTAACACTGCTCACCTCAGAGCAGCAAGATGGTGTCCAGGTGGATCGCAGAGAGAGGGACAAGCTTCAATTAACATAAGGGAAAAACCTGTCAAGGGGGGCAGAGTTTTCCTTATGCTCACAGTAAGAAGATTGTCCCTTGTTGTGAGGTGTCTGGTCAAGAGACCAGATTCCACATCTGAGGGGAGGTGGCTTACACTAAGGAAAAGGGGTGGGGGCGAGAAACTTGATCATTCAATTACTCTTGAACTACAGCTCTGACAGTATTGAAATAACACTCTCCATGGCTCAAATACTATGAAGATTAATTGGAACTGCTGTTTTTGTGAAACATTACTATCCCTTTAAGGAAAATATATTCACACATGGGAAGTAATCAGAATATTTGTAAAGTATATTTCTTTTAGAAACATATGGCGTGTATGTTTTTTTTTTCTTCAAACCTTTCATATTACTCTCTGTAAAAGGGGATGGTAATCGTGTGTGCAAAGTTATAGATGGTAATAAATATATCATCAGGAGATACATTTTCATTTGAATTCAGTGCTCAACGAGGCTTAGTTTAGTATCATTGAACTGAAAAATCGAATTTAAATATCACGATACCTGCTGTTTTTAACCTCTTACTGGTAAAGGGCCCTGCAGGGCATATGAACAGTGGTATGATTGTGAAGCCCTAGGATTGTATTGCCTACATGTGTAGCAATGCTTTTGGCTTAGAACCGCGTCCCTGTAGAACTTGGGTATCACTGTGCCTCATATTTTTTCATCTTGCATCAGTGAGCAATTTATGAAGTGAATCTTAGAGTAGAAATATTATTTAATTAGCAAATATGCTAGATATAAAAGAGTGGAATAGGTAATGTTGGGAACTGGTTTAGAAGGTATAATAGGAATAATCTCTGTGTGAAATGAATGTCCTCAGGGCACGCACTCATGCAGATGTGCACAGATTATGATATTCTGACTCATCCTCTACTCATGGTGTTTCTCCTCCTCTCTAATATCTGTCATTTTAATGTCTAACCATCACTATTTATATCCCTCTCCTCAATTAAGTCTTTTCACTCTTTCCTTCCATTTCTAGGTTACTTCCTTTACAGTATCTCTTATTGGGCCTGATTCACCATAGAGGCAATATTTGCACTATGTGGCAAATAAAAATTTCCCAAGTTCCCATTGAGTTAATCGTATATTTAAACCCCTTGAATATTGTCCTCTATGGTGCAGTTTTTGTATTCCAGTATTATACCTCTTTGTTGAAAGGGATAGTAATGTTTCATAATAAAAGCAGCTCCAATTAATCTTCATAATATTTGGGCCATGGAGTTATTTCAATACTGTCAGAGTTGTAGTTCAGGAGTAATGAATGATAAAGTATCCCCCTCTCACCCTTTTTACTGATGTAACACCGCTTACCTCAGAGCTGCAAGACTGTCCGGATGGATTGCGGAGAGGGACAATCTTCAATGAGCATAAGGTAAAACCTGAAAAACCTGTCAAGGGGGCAGGGTTTCCTTATGCTCACAGTAAGAAGATTGTCCCTTGCTGTGAGCTGCCTGGTCAAGAGACCAGATTCCACATCTGAAGTGAGGTGGCTTACACTAGGTAAAAGCAGTGGGAGGGGGAAACTTTATCATTCAATTACTCTTGAACTACAATTCTGACAGTAATCAAATATCACGCTCCATGGCTCAAATACTATGAAGATTAATTGGAGCTGCTGTTTTTGTGAAGCATTACTATCCCTTTAAATGAATGAATAAGGCCATTTGGCCCATATTTATAAACTGGAGTTATTCTGGAGTAAAGCAGCTGCACCATAGGGGGACAAATAAGAATTCCTGTCTCATTGGAGACCTCTCCAGCATTCAAGGAGTTAAAAAGCTCTATTCAAGTACATGGGAATTTAGGAACTGTTATTTGTCCCTTATGGTGAAGTTGGTTTACTCCAGAATAACTCGCAGTTTTATAATTTTATAAATATGGTCCCTTACTTCCCTTATCACTAAGATCACAGAAAGATCAAGATGGCCTTCACTTGTTGCTCCATTTTATCATTTTAACTTTTTCTCATCAATAATAGCTTAACACTAGGCTTATAAAGCTCAAATCCCTCATATTCTTGCAATACATATTGCCTGTTGATTAAACGATTAATAATTGTGTCCTGAAAACTTTGTATGAAACTTACATCAATAGGATAGAGCAGACATCTTGGCAAAGAGGGATCTGTGCTCCTGTGCTGTCCGTTCCTGTCTGTCCTAATGGATAGATTATTTGCCAAAGAGGGAGTTATATTGTAACATACAGTACAGGCAGAGAGGGACAGCACAGCTGGTTATCCTACTGAAATGTCGCCATCTATTGGGCGACCATCGATATGGTAAGTTAAAAATGTCGCAAGAATCAAAACTAACATCAGAATGTTCTGATGTCGCTTGCTTAATGATCGCCAAATAGAGTGTGATATTAAATGTACACATATGTCTCCATCTGTGCCTTAACCCATTGAGTGCCAGACAGGTCTGCAGCTCATTGCAAAGTGTTGCCGACCCCTCTGGCACTCAAAGGGTAAATGAGTATGAAATGTGCAAGCATTACAGCAACATTTTGTTTTCCTCTTAAATTTAGCCCTTTGTGCACCATATCGGTATGCAAAGCAATGCCGAGTAATGCGTTGCTCACCCATCTGGCACTCAAAGGGTTAAACCGATGGGTACCTTTACCTCTTACTGACTCCCTTTGCCTCTTACAGTCTCTTCCATCACTAGTTTCTGCTCCCCTCCTTGCTTCTTACTGCCCCTATAACAATTACTACTCCCCATTAGTCTCTTTTTGCTCCTCCCTTTGTTTCTTACTGTTCCTCCCTTTGCCTCTGTTGGGACCCTGTTTGCCAATGTTGCATGGATGCATGCTGTATGGTGTAAATGGACGTTGGTTGCAATGGAATGTTATATTGTTACATACAGTATGGTGTGACCGGATGTTATTACAGTAGAGTGTTGAGCTGGTGCCTATGGTATGACGTGAGTATGTTGGTACAATGGAAATGTTTTATTGATGCATGCAGTATGATATAATTGGACTCTGTTACTATGGAATGTTGTATGCTACATAGTATGATTAACTGGACGTTTGGTTACTGTGGGAATGTTGTATTAGTACATATGGTATGGTGTAACTAGACATTGGTTACAATAGGAATGTTGTATTCTACATGCATATGGCATAACTGACATTAGTAAAACAGGAATTTTGAAGTGGTACATCGGTATAGTATAACTGATATTGTACTATAGGAATGTTGTATTGATACATGCGATATGATGTAACTGGATGTTTATTACAATGGGAATGTTGTATAGGTATGTACATTATGGATAACTGTACGTTGGTTACAATAGGACTGTTGTAATGATACCTACAATACAGAGTAATTAGACGTATACAATGGGAATGTTGCACTGATACACCCAGTATGGTATACTGGACTTGGTTATGATAGGAATGTTGTAGTGGTACATACGTTATGGAATAACTGGATGTTGGTTATAATAAGAATGTTGTAATGGTACTTACGTATGGAATAACTGGACGTTGGTTATAATAAGAATATTGTTATGGTACATGCAGTATGGTGTAACTGGACTTGGTCATGATAGGAATGTTGAAGTGGTATGTACGGTATGGATAAGAATGGTTTATGCTTTTTTTTTTTTTACAATAGGAATGTTGTAGTGGTATGTCAGTATAGTGTGACTGGATGTAGGTTACTATAGGAATTGGTACATACGGTATGGTGTAACTGGACGTTGGTTACAATAGAAATTAAGTAATGGTACTTGCGGTATGGTGTACTGGATGTTGGTTACAATAGGAATGTAGTAGTGGTACATATAGTAGAGAATAGCTTATGAAATATTTGTAATGGTTCATACCAGAATAACTGGGAAATAGGAATGTTGTAGTGGTCATTGATATGATGTCACTGGACACTGGTTATGATAGGAATGTAGTATTGGTACATACGGTATGGTGTAACTGTATGTGTACAAATGGAATGTTGTATTGGTACATGCTGTATGGAGTAACTAGGACGATGGTGACAATAGGATATATTGTTACATGCAGTGTGGTGTAATTGGACGTAGGATAAAATGGAATGTTGTATTGTATATACGGTATGGGGATCCTGGACGTTAATTACAATAGGAATGTTGTAGTAGTACATGATATATGTAATAACTGGCCGTAGGTTCGAATAAGCATGTAGTGGTACATGGGTATGGTGTAACTGGATGTTGGTTAGAATAGAAATGTTGTACTGGAACATATGGTATGGTGTCACTGGACGTAGGATACAATGGGACTGTTATATTGGTACATACGGTATGATGTAACTGTATGTGTACAAATGGAATGTTGTATTGGTACATGCTGTATGGAGTAACTAGGACAATGGTGACAATAGGATATATTGTTACATGCAGTGTGGTGTAATTGGACGTAGGTTAAAATGGAATGTTGTATTGTACATACGGTATGGGGATCCTGGACGTTGGTTACAATAGGAATGCTGCAGTGGCACATACAGTATGTAATAACTGGACGTTTGTTACAATAGGAATGCTGTTGTGGTATATGCATTATTTAATACTGGACGTGTTACAATAGGAATGTCGTAGTGGTACGTCGTTATAGATCGTGTAGCTGGGCCTTGAACCATTGCTGTGAATATATATGTGGGCGTTAGGGACTGGGATGCTTGTGATTTCATCCATAGAGCTTGGTATTAAGGGCGGAAGGGGTGGGAGAGGTGCCCGGACTTATTACTAATAAGTGTGGCCTGGAGTTGTAACGTGGAAGGTGGCTGGAAGGAATCTCTAGAGTGTGTGTGATAACCTTTAATTTACTGAGTGATTAAAGTGGTGGAGAGAAATGTTCTTTACAATTTGGGTTTTAAGATAAATTGTGTGACGTTGAGTGCCTGATGGGGTTAAAATGTATGGTACTAGTGGATTAATATGAGTAAAGGCTGTAAATAAGTAATGAGTCAGTGGAAGGTTACTCAAAATAGTCAGTTTGCCTGTTTTAAACAAGGTCTGACTATGGGTAGGTGGGGAAGGGGCTGTGGCTCTCTTATGTATGGACCATGGATGATTGATTCACTGGTTAATATGAATTAATTGTACAATTTAAATATTTAGGTTAGACCAATTAACATAATTAGATTTTGAGGAAGTGCTTCCAATGATAGTGCTGACATGGAGGGGACAAAACCGAATGCATGGATACTTGTGGCCGTTACTGCAACTAAAAACGTGTACTCATTGAGCTAGGAACTAGCTGATATTATGCCACCTCGAGGTTGCTCGGTGGAATCGCTGAAGCTGCTAGTGGAATAGCGTGGTGCAATAGAACTTGTTCCTATGACAAGGCATATGCGAAGCAAGGTGGCGAGCACCACCAGGATGCGCATTGCATGACAGAGCAATGTGCTGCACATCAGCCCGGCCGTCACCTGGTTAATGATAAGTACAGTAAGTCAGTAGTAGCATATACAGGACACAATATGGAAGGGAGAAGGTTACTATGTATTGTATTGTATTGTACTGTATATTTTTATTTATATAGCGCCAACCGGTGTACTTGGCACTTTACAGATTACATTTAATACAGCAGGGGTACAATAAGTGCAGTGATTAAGTGCTTATATAGGCAGTCATAAGGGGAACGACAGGGGAGTATACATTAGGATAAGAGGTCCCTGCCCAGTAGAGCTTACAATCTAATCTACTATGTGTGATAACTCTCTACACTCCAGAGGGTGGTAACAGGTAGCCTACTGGGGGAGCTGCTCGGAACTGCGCAAGGCTTGCGTGCAACTAGGATGGCCGTTGGATGTTGGGTTAGGACGGAGTGTAGGTGTGACCACAAGCCTATCGAACTGTGATAAAGGTCATGATGAATCTGTGTCCTAAAGTCACAGTGACATTATATACACTTCCAGAATGCAATGGAACAGAATGACAGGTATATGACTCTAATTGTGAATGTAACGTATGGGAATGAAAGCTAGCATGGAATGTAACTGACCCACCGGACGACCGTACATGTGAATATGATGCGATATATAACAGGTGGTATTAAACCTCTAAATGCTAGCTTGAGGGACTGGAAGAGGCGTGATATAGTGTGGTTCGTCGGTTAGAGCTAGGTGGTCTGATTGCAAGGGGGGTACTAGTACTTACTGTGTGTGTGTGTATATATATATATATATATATATATATATATATATATATATATATATATATATATATATATAGTGGAAGGGAGATAAGTAGGGGCTGTGTGAATCAACATTCCTTTGAAAACCCAAGAGTATATATATATATATATATAAACAAACCAGATGTTGGAAGCACTCACTCTTCTTGAACTATGCCCAGGTGCACAATTCTTCACTATTAACATGCACATAAAACAAAAAAGAAGGCAGCACCAGTGGGACTTCTTTACTAATATTTATTAAGGCAAAAAAATGACCATTTCTTTGTCATTTTTTTTGCCTTAATAAATATTAGTAAACAAGTCCCATTGGTGCTGCCTTCTTTTTTGTTTTATGTATATATATATATATATATATATATATATATATGTGTGTGTGGAATTATGGTACTACTGTTCCCGTGATGCTTTGCAATTGATAGGTGTTTAATGATATGGGAAAAAGGGGGGGTCGGGCCTGAAGTGGGTCTTACTTGCGTTATGGGGAGGCCATTTAATAAGCTCAGTAGCTACGGTTATCTGCCTGGAATCGGCCGTATCAAATAGCTACATTGTCAAGGGGGGAAGAGGGGATTAAATGCAGAAATAACTCTAACCGGTGAATGAAACCGGAAGTGACTTGGATGCTTGCCGACGGGCACTTAGGATGACGTAGGGCATAGCTGACGATGCGTCCCGTGGGAGAGGCTGCGGCCAGCTATTTAAGGGCTTGCAGCCCCTCCCACAAATACAGGCCCTCCCTTTCACTTTTTTTTCATCTTCACTTATTTTGTTTGCTGTTATGTCCATGACATTGTTCTTGCGGGATTTCTGTTTCAATAGAGCTTTGTGGTTGGGAAACTGCAGCACTGTGCTCCGTATGTTGTAGAAACAGGCTTTTCTACGTGGTTTCACTATCTTTTTTACACTATATATTGTTTAAATTGTTACATTCTCTTTTTCACAGTCCCTGATAGAAAGCTGTATGGAGATATATTCAGAGAACTACCTGTCAGGGACATAAATGTGTAAAAATAAATAGGTTAAGTTAAAATAAATAAATAAGTATAGTCCATTTGATTTTACATATTATGCACTTGCAGTCATTTTAAGTAAACATGAATGTAATATTTATAATTTCATATTGTAAGGGGCAAAGGAGCCTGTTTTCAAAGTATGCCGAGGTGTATCAATACACAGAAATATTAGCCATCTCACAAGCATGTATGGTTGTGACAATAAATTAGCTACTTGCAAATTCATTGGAGCGATATATCCCACAACAGATTACATTCTATGTAAATAAACATATGCCTCATACATTCATCTGGCATGTTCTATACTATGTGATTATCAACTTAATATATCATGATTACCTAAATGAGATTTATCAACTGCTTCATTCAGAGTAGCATTAAGTACTTGTTAACATACAGACCCCTGAGCAATATATATATATTTTTAATGGTAGAATGCTACAAATCATGTTTATTGTTCTCTACAAACCGGATCATGTTAAATGCATAATAAATGCCTATGACTATGAATATTTGCATACTATGTTATTTATTTAACCCATTAGGGACCAGATGGGGTGTGTAGCACATTGGTTTGTGTTCAAAGGGTTTAAAGCCCAATTGAAACAAGTGTAACTTTTAATTTGTCCTCTATGAATTTCCCCAAAATTACTTCAGTCTTCATTTGAACACATGGATCAGTTTACTCTGATCTTATATTTAGTAGACAAAAATTCTAGAAGCCTATGTTGCAGACTTTTACTACTGGATCCTAAATTTCATTGGATGGTTTAACTGCCAGATGAGACTTAATTCTGTATGACTCCAAAAATGTGTATGTTTTTGTCCACCCTTGATATGAATACCTATAACAAGTTTATATTGACATTATTGCCGGTTCTTCCCACTCCTGTAACCTACATTTTGGGGCATATTTATCTGGTGATATTTGTGGGGGTACTTAGTACAACATAATGTAGTAGTAGTGTATATATATAGCACTTTCACCAAAAATAAAAATATATATGTTATATAGTAATTGCGCCTCTTTCCAGAAAAAATAAAGCTGCATTTGACAGTACTATTATGATGACCCAGAGGCTTCAAAATATTGTTTTCTTCAAGCAAAACATCTGTGACTTCAGGGTATATATCCTCTTTGTTCCCACTGTTGGAAGGTGGGGGGAATGGGGTTAAGCATAGATCAGAGAGGTTGGTAAATTACCATTATTGATCACTGAGGTGTGATTGGCCCCTCAGTATTAAAATGATAGTGAACCTCTTTTTGACTAGTCTGCAAATGCATTGTATGTGAAATTGTCTTTATAGACAGCTCTCAGAGAGCTCAATGTCAGGGATATATAAATTTATAATACCAAATATAATGTATAAATTATGTAAAACTATTTGATATGAAGTCTCTTTTAAAGGTAAAGAATGTGATGTTCTGAAAGGCTTCAAAATGAAAAAATGTTGGATTGTGGGTTGGTGGAAAAGGAGGGCCTTATTTTCAGAAGTAAATCTGTCACTTATGAAAATGTGTCATAAAGAACAGCGGTAAGATGAGCTTGGTGAACAATGCCCTTAAAAATTCTGACATTAAACATGTATTTTATCTTTAAAGCGGGACTACCACCGCAAAACATCTTTAGCTTAATTAAGTCTTTATCTGGTGACTAGCTGCTTAGTAGCGCTAGTCGCCAGAATTATTACCTTATTTAATAGATTTAAGCTTTCTTCCATGGGTGACAGGCAGGACGGAGAGCGGACATCTTGCCATATTGACGTCCATGTGCCTGCTCTGTCAGTCCCAGCCGGGTCTAGGAGGCGTTGCTAGGAGCCGGCCGGCTCCAAAAGGGACTGACAGCGCAGGCGCATGGATGTCACTATGGCAAGATGTCCGCGCTTCATGCTACTGTCAGCTATGGAAGAAAGCATAAATCTATTAAATAAGGTAATAATTCAGGCGACTAGCGCTACTAAGCAGCTAGTCACCAGATGGGGACTTAAGCTAAAGATGTTGTGCGGTGGTAGTTCCGCTTTCAAACAATACATTTTCAAAGAAATAAAAACAGTTTTTTTACCAGTTAAAGCCATACTTAAGCTTCCCTTTCCTTTCTGCTAATTGTATTTTAACCTGTCATCTTCAAATTTAGAGCATTTTGATTTCCTTGGAAAAAATTATGGAAATTGGAGAAAAAATTACTTTTTTTGGGGGGGGGGATACCTAACAATATGATGGAAGATTAAATGACACCAACTGTTAAGACTGCAAATTCTC
This sequence comes from Rhinophrynus dorsalis, assembly GCA_037306005.1. Classification (NCBI taxonomy): domain Eukaryota; kingdom Metazoa; phylum Chordata; class Amphibia; order Anura; family Rhinophrynidae; genus Rhinophrynus; species Rhinophrynus dorsalis. Next base: position 327,647,779 of record CM074719.1, on the reverse strand, counting down.
TTTCACAGAGACAGGGGAATTGAATTCAAATGACTGTAATATGTCTGAGAATTGATGGACCATGGCATATAAACTTTTTCAACATCAAGCCCTTTTGAGTAATAGAGTTTAGTAGATATTTAAATTGAAAGTGATATGCTACCAATAAAATGTGGGAATTTAAGATTCAGAATTGTCTAACTGCCCAATGGCTCACATACTAGGCACCACTGAATAATCAAAGACTGGTCAGTATAATATTGTATGTTATGCATACTGTAGGTACACGGGCAAGTTCATTATAGCTGCAGCATTATCTCAATCTGTGTGCAGAAAGTGTGGCAGTAACACAATGAGGCAGGTGTACAAATAAGAATGGGGGCAATTCTGGAGCAAGACAAATGCACCATAGGGAACAATTAAAATTCCAATTTATGTAACCCCTTGAATCCTAGTGAGGCCTCACAATGCATTGGAGATTTCTGTAGCAGTCAAAGGCTTAAACACGAACTGGAATTTTTTAAATCTACCCCTACTGTACAGTGAACTCAGTCAAAAATTGCCTCAATTCCTCTTAGTACATCAGGCTCAGTGCTGTGATAAGCTGTCCAGGTTAAAGGTAGTAACAGATGCATTTTAGAAATAACAAAAGTCATGCATCAAAATCCAGACATATTTTGGGGTCAAGATATTTCCACCTTCAATTTGCTCATGCCCCGTAGTAATACATGTTTGAGCATGGAGGAAGATTGTTCCTACTCAGACATTGCATTTATACTTCTACTGTTCAATCACTGCTATTCTAACCTCTAAACACAATGGAATTATTAATTTACAGCCCTCAGTGTACAGTTACACGCTGGGATTTTTGTCTCACATCATGTTTGGACAGCCTCAATCTTACTGGCGGTGCAGGTGGGTTACTTTACAGAAGCCATAATGAGTTATCAGCTGTCTCTCTGGAGCTCACAACACCAGCTATGTGAGGAAAACATTACTCTGAAGGCTATTAAAGCAGAACTACCACTGCATAAAAAGTTTATCTTAAATAACTCCCCATCTGGCGACTAGCTGCTTAGTAGCGCTAGTCGCCAGAATTATTACCTTATTAAACAGATTTCTCCTTTCTTCCCCAGCTGACAGGCAGGACGGAGCGCGGACATCTTTTCATAGTGATGTCCGCATGTCTGTGCTGTCAGTCCCTTCCAGTGCCGACCAGCTCCTAGCAATGCCTCCTAGAGCCAGCTGGGACTGACAGCGCAGGCGCACAGACGTCACTATGGCAAGATGTCCGCGCTCCGTCCTGCCTGTCAACAGGGGAAGAAAGGAGAAATCTATTTAATAAGGTAATAATTATGGTGACTAGCGCTACTGAGTAGCTAGTTGCCAGATGGGGAGTTATTTAAGATAAATTTGTTATGTGGTGGGAGTTCCGCTTTAGTTTAAAATTCTGCTAGTCCTAGATGTGGGGTCAGCTGAACAGTAATTAATTACATTGGATGGAGGGCACTTAAGGAAAGAGGAAACATGTCAGGGATAGAGGTCAAGGAGTATGGGGGAGGGTTATGATATAGGATTGGTGATTGGGCAAAAGAGGAGGAGGAGTGTAGAGGGTAACTATTGGTTAAAGGGATAGTAATGTTTCAAAATAAAAGACGCTCCAATTAATCTTCATAGTATTTGCGCCATGGAGAGTGTTATTTCAATAGTGTCAGAGTTGTAGTTCAAAAGTAATTGAATGATAAAGTATCCCCCTCTCTCCCCTTTTACTGATGTAACACTGCTCACCTCAGAACAGAGGGTTGTTGTCCTGATGGCTTACAGAGAAGGCCAATCTTCAATTAGTATAAGGGAAAAACCTGAAAATCTTGTCAATGGGGGCAGGGTTTTCATTGTTCTCACAGTATGAAGATTGTCCCTTGCTTAAAACCAAATTACATATCTGAGGAGAGGTGGCTTACACTAGGTAAAAGGGGTGAGATGGGGATACTTTATCCTTCAATTACTCTTGAACTACAACTCTGATAGTACTGAAATAACACTGTCCATGGTCCAAATACTATGAAGCTTAATTGGAGCTGCTTTTATATCGAAACATTACTATCCCTTTAACAACCATTTTATGTCAACACATGGTGACAGACATTAGAAGCAGCATCTTTTGGTATTAATTGTTACCTGTTTTATTCATCACAGCTTTGGTGGATAGTCTCTTGGATCTTGCAAGTAGTTAAAGCGGAACTTTCACTACAATAACATAGCGCAGCAAATGATTATTACATTAGCGATATGCACACACTTATTGTTGTTTTCAAGCCTAATTGCTGCTTTAATGAAAAATATAACCTTTTATGCAGGCAGGCACCATCTCCTTCAACTCCAATATTGGTGAGTTGAATGCCTTTGTGCCGAAAGGCACCAGAAGGGACTGACAGCGCAGGCGCATAGAGCGCCTACCGCAAGATCCCAGCCGGTGCCTGTCTGCATAAAAGGTTATATTTTTCGGTAAAGGAGCAATTATGCTTGAAAATAAAAACAAGTGTGTGCATATCGCTAATGTAATAATATTGTAGTAAAAGTTCTGCTTTAAAGGGGTTGACATACAATTATGTAGTTCATTCTTTGGTCAGTGGCCTTGCAATTTGGCCCCCAGTCTTAGATCATGGTGGGAGTGCCCATTGAGCTTAGGCCAAGTAATGGGGAAACTCAGGATGTTAGATACCAAGCTGAGTCAGTTATGATATCTATAATGGTGAGCTATTGGTGGAACAGGTGGCTTTGGCATGTGTGGACAGTTCTTTGTTAACTGGCAAGGGCTAGCAGCAAGGTCTAAGAGCCAGTTGATAGACTTTCATTTCACAACTAATTTCTCTCAGCAAAAATAGAAATGTTTTGTCACTGAGGAATATTGTTGAATTTATCATTCAAGGGATGGAAAGCCCAATTTAAATCACTGAGAGGTTTTCTTTTTTTCTGTGTTTCACTTGAATTGTTCCAGAATGACTCCAGTTTTCTTTTGTGCATACCATTAATATATTACGTGTTTTTGGGGCTATCAAGCCCTTTCTGTAACCTTTTTATATTGTAATTCTAGATTGGATTATATACTTTGGCTGGAAGGTAAAATCAATGAAAGCTTCCAAGTACTGCAGGTCAGTTACGTCTCCCTATTAAGCAGCAGAGTGCAGCAGGTATTTATATTGTATGACTCAGCTTGTGGTTTACGAATGAACACAGAAAAAAATGTAGTTCTTTGTCTAGATACATTACTCATTTATATTGTTTCATTGGTCCCTTAAGCTCTATTGTTCTTGGAGTGGGGTCAAATTTGCATTTCAGGCACCTCTAGACAAGGCACCTTAGGCATCCTTAGCCCAACCCATGACTACACCCCATTCTTTGCATCACACTATCCCAAGCAAAACATGATTTTAGACTATAACATTCAAGCATATCATGGTCATGATTTTTTTCATTGCCAGAGGTCTCTGACACATTTTTAGCAATGCATTGGAGATATCTCTAGCATCCAAAGGGTTAAATATTAGTAAATGAGAATATAAAATGGTAACTGAACCACACGTTGGTGTCTGTTATGGGAGAAATGGGATTTCTCAGGCCTCTCACACTGCTCAAAATGGGGATGCTCTCTGCAGTTGCCTGCTTTCCCTATTGGTAAACCCGGTCCTATCTTGGAGAAATGTATAGTTGTAGTAGGTTGTGATATCAATAGCTTGTAAGATCACGCTAAAATTATTCTTGAATGTAGTTAAAGGAGCAGTAAACTTTTTTTTTATGAGAACGTATATGTTAGTGGGATTTTCCTACTGAGTAATACAAGGGCACACCCACTGCTTCCAGTTGTATTATTCAAGAGTTATAACAATTCAGATAAACAGTAAGTGAATTTGCTATGCGTTTACTTCCTGACAGCATTAATCAGCAGTTTCTATCACTTTCTGTGGAGAACTGTCTGTCAGTGACCTTCCTTTATAGAATAATTAATTGTGAATTTACCATTAGAGGGCACTGTTAATGTAAAAAAAAAACCATAGGTTTAAACTGTAATAACACTAGAAATTTGCATGTCAACAGGAAAAGCCCAACAATATGTATGTGTATATATATATATATATATATATATATATATATATATATATATACACTCCTTTAAGTGTATGTGCAAAAGCAAAGTGGAACAATTCTGGGCCAGAGCAGCTGCACCATAGGGGACACATAAAATCACTGCTGATTTAAATGGGGCCTAGATACACTAAAGGTCGAAGAGAGCTCATAATGTCATTGTCTTGTTGGAGCAGTGTCGGAGGCACAATGACAGTATTCACTAAGTAGCTTCAACATCAAATCACCATCAATTCGACATCGACATCCATTCAAAAGGTTTAAGAATTTTCACTCATCACATCGATAATGGCCTATTTCCATATGGAAATGAAGCATAATGACTCATTTCCATATGCAAATGCAGGATAATGAGCAAGTATCGTATACAAGGGAGTTTGTTGATATGTTAATGTGGCACTTCGAAGCATTCACTAAACTCCGACAGCAGCCTTTGCTGTAAGGAGTTCACAGTCTCAACTTCTCCTACTTGAGGCTGGCATATTTGGGATCTCCCTGTACTTTCTATGCAGAAACAGCCCTCAATCAATCACAAGCAGGGAGGGTTGTGAACTGTTGTCATTGCTCTACTCACGATAATACTGAAGTCTGAAAGCAGCCTCTCTGCTTCCCTGCTTTGCCATTAGGGAAATGTAGAGAATATGTTCAGCACCATAGACAGCATCACTCCCTTATTGGTTTGAATGCCATAGGGATGGGCATTGTTCACCCCTGTGGCACTCAAAGGGTTTACAATATGAGGCATCATATGTCAGATTTTAAGGGTGCAGACAGATATATTGAAGATAATGGGCATCATTTGTCAGATTTTAATGGGGGAGACAGCATATGTCAAATTTGAACTGTGGGGTAGCGTGTTGTATATAAACATTGTAGGGCGATGATCACCATTGTGTGTTAGCCCACATACACTGCCTTTTTCTCATGCCCAGGCAATGTCCGTGGGGATTTGTGACTAGCATTAAGCTAGGAGAAAAGGCTGGAGAGGGTCAGACAGTGTACATGGGGATCTGTGGCTACCAGTGGACAAGGGAATAAGTCTGGGGTCAGGCAGTGTACATGGGGTTCTATGGCTACCAGTGGGCAAGGAAACAAGGATGGGGGGGCAAGTGGTATCCACAAATCCCCATGGATGCTGCCTTGTTCCCTTGGGAGTGCACAACATGTATAATATATAATACATCGCTAAGGGGATAATGGTGTAGTGCTTGGTGTACTTTTCTAATCCTTTGAGTGCCACAGGGGTGAGCAATGCACATGCATATGACACTCAAAGGGAGAAGGGAGTGATGCTGTCCATGGTGCTGAAAGTGTTCTCGCCTATCCCCTACTGGCCAAGTTGGGAATCAGAGAGCGTGCTGTCAGACTTCAGAATTGTCGCAGAGCTGGTGAAGTGTGAAGGGAGGGCATCAGTTCTACATCGACAGCACTTCTACAATCCTATATGATAATGGGGACCTTCTCCTCCCCTCCCTTTGCATCCCTAAATTTGAGTGAATATGTTGATGTGTGTCTACGTTGACATGTCAAAGTGCTTCAAACACATAGACAAAATCGTATTGCCACTGAATTGACTTTTACTGAGTCTCCCTTATTGTTCCATAATGCATTGGAGATCTCTCTAGTACTCAAGGGGTTAAAAGGAAAACAAGGTGGTACCATGTTAGCCACTAGAGTAGATGGGATTCAAAATACATTTGTAATAAAGAACTCACAAGAGTGAAGTAAAGGTGATGCCTTATAATGACTGAAAACATAAAATGTGTAGACTTTCAGGACACTAATGTCCCTTCTTTGTGCATGGGTTATATAACAAATAAAGCGCAACATTTATATATACAGAGTATGACATACATTTGGAATAAATTATATGAATACACACAGCCTCACCCAATAGACTTGCTGGAATTATCACCTCACACACAAACACACCAGAACTTACCTGCTCCCCTTCTATGAGCATGCAAACCCAGCAGGTCTTGAAGTCTAGTCATTGTCAACCTCGGTTATTTTCAGTATACAGAATGTAGCCCTCCAACTGTCAACCCTCTCAATGAAATGGTTAAGTGTGTCTGTGCTTCCCCTCCTGGTGATCCTCTGAATGACCAAGGCAGGGGAGTGTTCCTGAGTTTCTCTCCTTGCTTCAGACTGTTTCTACTGGACTCTCCACCAGTAGGAACCAGCTTACCCACAGGCAATTTCTGGCCTGGCTCAGATGGGGGAGTCACAGGTTGGGGATGCAGATAATGAAGCTGCCACATAGACACATTTCACCCTTTCATTACACTGAACAGACTTCATTTTGGGCTCAGATGCAGGATAACCAGCTCTGAGAATAAAATCACAGACATGCTGTCATAGGTATGACAGCAAATACACTTAACCCCTTCATTGCCAGGGGGTGGCTAGTGCATTGCTCCCCAATGTGCTAGACAGTCTTCTGGTAACAAGAAGGTTGACTGATGGAGGGCCTTGTTCTGTATACTGCAGGTAGCCAAGGATGACAATAATTGGACCCAATGACCTGCTGGGATTGCACACTGAACAGGGGGAGCAGGTAAGTCCTGAAACTGATGTTGGTTTCCATCTTTTCTCGCAATTCCTTCTCCATGTCTCTCTGCACGCTATGCTTTCTCTACCATGCATCCCCCCAGTGACCACCATATGTCCCCTCTCCTCCACCATGACCCACTCTCCTCCACCACCCTGTGTCTCCCCTCCTTCAGCACCATGTGTTACCTTCCTCCGCCGTGTCCCCATCTCCTCCATTTCCATGTGCCCTACCTCTCTTCCATCGTGCCCCCTCCTTCACCACCTTGTGTCCCCCCCTTTTTCACCACATTTTCCCCACTCCTACACTACTATGTGTCCTCCCTCCTTTCCCTCTCAAGTAAATGTAATTCTATGGTTAGCACTGGAAAGTGATACAGGATGTTGTGTCAGACGGTGTATGCATGCATGGTTTTGTGTCTACCAACAGACAGTGGATCAAGGCTGGAGTTGCAGACAGTGCATGTATGGATATGTGGCTACCTTCAGGATAGTGCAACAAGGTAGGGGTGTCAGACAGAGTGTGTGTGGTTTTGTGCCTACCAGTGAGACTGTGGAATAAGGCTGAGATGTGAGACAGTATATGTGTGATTCTGTGGCTATCAGTGAACAGTGGAACAAGGCTGAGGTATTAGATAGTGTATATTGGGTTCTGTGGCTACCAGTGAAGTGGAACAAATGGTGTATGTGTTGTTTTGTGACTAGAGAAAGTGGAAGAGTGGGAAAGAATAAAAGAAGAAAAGGGGGAGAGAAATTAGAAGAGATGCAAAGGCAGGAGGGCTACAAAGGGAGGGAAATAGTCATGGAGAGCAGCACAGAATAACAAGGAGGAGGCAGAGTACAGATGAGCAAGACAAGACCCACTTATGTAAATTGGTAGTTTTACTTCAGTCCCACACTTCCAATTAACTTTTTTTATCATCACATTACTGCCTGCTTGGCTTCACACTGAGGCTGGTGTAGCAAATAAACAGGAATAATTCTGGAGCACACCAATTCTACCACAGAGAGAATATAATTTCCAAAATTACCTTTTACTTAAATTGGACCTTAAACCTCTGGAGACATCTCCAACACATTAATTTGCAATGCATTGGAGACCTCTTTAACATTCAATAAGTTAAAAGCCCTATTGAGGTCTATAGTCCTTTGTCTCCTATAGTGCAATTAGTTTGACCCAAAATGACTTGTTACTTTTAGTACGTCAGCCTCAGTATCCTTATTAGTTAAATTTGGACCAGTGGGTTATCCTTCTGTTTCAGCAAAATTAGACAGTCACAGCAAATCTAAACTGTAGTGAAGAACTGACATTTGCTTCTTTCCCATTTAGATCACTCTGGAAGATGATTCAGAGTTTAAAGCCAGTGTATCTAGTCTGCTGCTGTTCAAAAAAGCATAGCAGCAGGTCTATCCCTATTACTGTTCCCAAGCCCGTTCTGTCTACATGAATCAGTCAACCATGCAGTCATAGAGGCTATCATCAGGGTGGTCATTCGGGCAGTAATCAGGGTGCCCCCCAATGTGGCTGCTTGGCAGGATGTCTGCATGCTTTAACAGTAGAAAATTGTGAGAGAGCATGAGCTCTGTAACCCCCTTACAAAGTGTATGTGCTCTTGAATGTTTCCATTTTTGAGCATGTTGGTGATGTGTGTGTTGTGGTTTCTAGGTCAACGTTTGTTGATGTTGTGGTTGTGGGGGCTCTGTGCATTAGGGTTGCTAGGGTACTTTATACATATATATATTTACTGTATAACATAGGTGAGCAATGTGAGGCTTATCCAGATGTTCAGAACTACCATTCCCATCATCCCCAGTCAGCCAGTGGCTGGCAAGGAATGATGAATATTGTAGCCTTGAACAGCTGGAGGGATTTAGGTTTCCTGGCCCTCCTATACAGTAAAAGAACAGCCATCCCCACCTACATAACTATGTCTCTATGCAACCCCCCTTTTACCTATATGTAGCTGTCCTGTGTCTGGTATGTTTATCAAAAGTGCGGAAGAGGATGTAAGGAAGCATGAAGTTCTCTCCCTTGCTGAAACATTGTTCTGAGTTGTTAGATGGATGGGGCAGACATCAGCATGAAGCATGACTACTTTCTGATGTCTTGGAGCTTGAACTTGCGCTGACATCAGTCACCTCCATCCATAAAACATCTCCGAGTATGAGTTCCAGCAAGGAATAGGACTGGAAGCATTCCAAGTGCTGTGCACATTTGATATAGGCACAGGAGAGCTGCATATCAATAAAGGGATGAAGCCAAATTATTGGGCAGAAAAAGCCTGATATAGACAGTGCCCATAATGGGCCACACCCCAGAAGTATAGGGTTAACTTCTGGGAAGAAATCTGGCCTATAATCAGTACCATACAGTATACGTAATATGTGATATTGCAATCTGTCTATAGAATTAGTACATATATGTGATACAGGGCTTATAATTTTAAGTCCTTTGCTACTAGCCAGACCTGAAAAGTTACTTGCCACTGCAAGCCATAACATACCCATCAGGGCTGAATTTCTACTCGCCAGGGCTAAATTTTCACTCGCCATTGGCTAGTGGCAAGTGGAAATTTTGAGCCCTGATGTGATACATGATATTATAGTCTTTTTTATAGAATTAGTACATATGGTATATGTGATACATGATATTGTAGTTTGTCTATAGACGTAACACATATATGCAGACCTGGGAACTTTCGAGATGAGCTGTCCCTGAGATTGTTGTAATATTAACCCTTAAAGCTTCCCATAATGTAGATTTTATGCAAATATGTACCTGCTTGCTCTAACCCAGAGGTGCTACAGGTGGTCTGAAGTGTCACAGTCAGATCAGGAAGCGCTTTTGTAAGCTGCTGGTATAAAATTAGTAGAGGGGAAACTCCTCCAAGAGAGAACAGACATCTATTAACAATGAAGCAACAGTAGACAATACAGGACTATATTGCTGGGTAGGCCTAAGAGAGCCAGAAGCTGGGGGACGCTAGTTGGGGAGTATAGCTATCTAGTGTAGGCTGCTGTAGAGGTGTCTTGCTGAGGCCTAAGCCAAATTAAAGGTGCAGGCCGCGAATAGGGTTGCCACCTTTTCGTAAAAAAAATACCGGCCATGGCATTCTCTCCATAGACTTAACATTGGATAGAAGCCAATTTTTTACCAGCCTGCCGGTAAAATACCGGCTGGGTGGCAACCCTAGCCGCGAAGCCTGATAGCTAGATGACACCTCTAGACACAGACAGCTACTCACTGAGACTGAAAACAGAGAGGAAAACCTACCCGAAATATGATTTGTCTCTGTTGCACAAATTTAAAGGAACAGAAACAGCAGGACGGACATTAGGGGGCTGAACGACAAGCTCGATTGGAACCGACAAAAATCAGAGAGTCGAACACTGATGTATTCAACTAGTGCAACGCAACTGGAATTCAAAGGTGTCAGATAGATAGTAGTTCCGATTTGACCTGGTCGATGTTGTCGAGCTTGACCGGGAGCAGGATAGTCGAAGGGGGAACAAGGTTGTAGGGCAGAGAATGGTTGACAGGCCTGGTTCTTAACCAATAGGCATGGACGGTACCGAAGATGAGCTGTAGAGAGGTCAAACACCAGTAGGGTCAACACAGTACACAAGAAGCAGACAGGTGAATACACCGTAGAGAAGCCAAATCAGGTACTGAAGGGGGGATGTCAGGAATGCTGAAAACAAGCGAGCAAGACTGGATACAGGTCATAGCAAAAATGCTTAGATTGTGCACAGGTGCAAGATAAAGGGTCAGAGAGTGTCATAAACAGTGCGGGGAAAGTGAATCAAGAGCAGAACCAAATAACCAGCAGAATATTCCAGAAAATCCCACAAAAGCAGAAGGAGCATGACAGCAAGGAACTTTTAACATACTACAACTTAGAGATTTCACTGCCTAAACACAATCAAGAAAAACAGGACATCTCCCACTGTCTTTATGGTACAAATAGCACCTATTTAGTATATATATATATAAATATTTAATTGGGACAAACCATATAGTAGGTAACACAGAACTCTCTCAACCTGAGAATTTGCCCCATCACCCTGAGATCTGGGTCAAAACCCTGAGTCTCTGGGTCAAATCCTGAGAGTTCCCAGGTATGGACATATGTGATATGTGATTGTAGACTGTCTCTACAATGATTATATGAATCTTATTTTTGTATGTAGAATGAGTGAATGAATCTGGTGCTGCTGGCTAATACTTAAATGGGTACATTAATCTACTTCACCTTTCTGGTTTAGTTTGTACACAGCATTTGTAAATTCATGTGGTGGTCTATTTGTCTCTGAGGTTAGTACATAACTCTGTCACTGTCTGTCTTGGATTAGTAAAATAATTTGGAGCTGTTGATCCCTAGAGTACATTATTCTGCCCTTGCTGTCTATCCCCAAATAAAATAATGTATTATTATTATTATTAACCAAGGAAAGGAAATTAATCTGGTGCTGGGGTCTCCACAGTCATTATAGAGCAATTATACCTATAGGACACTGATCAAAAATCCTGGAAGCTTGGACTCTTACATTTTTATTCTTGGCTTCTACTTTTGGGGGCATTTTATATATATCTATGTCCATGCACCCCTTAACTGTCTCCCAAAAATTCTAATTGGTTTCTGTCCGATTCCAATATGTCACCTATTTTTGTTCATCACTGTTATAGGAACATGTGCCTGTTAATTTGTGTAATTTGTTTGCACTTAAACTCTGTTAAAGTGGACCTGTCACCCTGAATGTTTTTTACATATGTGAAAGCTTAAAGGGGCCCTATCAAGCTTATACAAGTTTGTCTTAAAAGTTAGGTTAAATAGCAACTAGGTGGAATACTAGATTCATTTCTTTTTTTAAATAGTTATTTGGATGAAATTAGACATGTAAAAATTATCCTTTTACTTACTTCCAGAAAGACTGCGGTTACCAGCTTTGTATCACAGTCTGTCACTATTCAGCCTCCACCGATGATGGAGGATTTCTGCATGTAAGCTGGAGCGCTCTCATTGGCCAGAGACTGCTCCAGCTTACAAGGAGAAATCCTCCATCATTGGAGGAGGCTGGATAGAAGGAGGGGAGCAGAGGAAGAGTGACAGACTACAGTTACAGAGCTGGTAACTGCAGTCTAACTGGAAGTAAGGAACAGGATAATCTTTACACATTTAATTTTGGCCAAATAATGATTTCAAAAAATAAATGACTACAGTATTCCACCTAGTCGCTAAATATAACCTAACTTTTAAGACAACCTTGTATAGGTGTGATAAATCCTCTTTAATTCATATCTTCCTATGTAATGTGTCAGCCAGAAGTTTAGCAGATGAATAGTTTAGGAAATATTCAAACTTTCATTTCTGGGAAAAGTAAAAGTCTCCTGGTGCAGGGCAGAGCATAAGTGGCACATGAAATGTCACTGAAAAGCTTCATCAGCATACGAAACTCCACTGAAAAGCTTAATTAACTTATGAAACTCCATGGGTACTGTAATTAACACACATCAGTGTACATTAGCATACAGTACCAAATATGAATATCACTTTATCTCTATATATTTTCTGGTATTTTGTCTAATTTGACACATATGCAGTTTTTATGAAGTTCTCAAAAATGCAAATTTTTTTCAAGGCGATAGGTTCACTTTAAGTCTGCAATTCTAGAATTCCATTTTGCAGTCTTATCCTCTTTTTTATGGTTCTACAAAAGTAATGTGCGTGTGGTTAGACAGTCACTTTTTTCATGAGATTCTAATTAAGAGTGTTTGTTTTCCCTTGGACTGCCATATTGTTAAATTACAAGTCAATTATTCCTATGGATAGTTTTCATTTAATTTTTTTTGTTGTGTCTATGTATATACCTAGCATCTCTCTGGTTCTGCCTCGGAGACTCCAGTATTTTGACTTTATTACTGGGACTTCTGGGGCAAGGGGTGATTCTGCAGGTTTTTGATTTTCATTGGAACCCCACCCACTTCCCCACTCATTCTGTCCACTCGCCACTCCATTCTGCCCATTTGGGGGGGGGGGGGGGGTAAACTCTGCCTTCGTTCATCTAAATCACACTGACTTCTATTAAGCCCAGCCCATACTGTGACATGAATTGCACCATTTCGATATTCCCATTTCTAGTCCTCCCTGTTACACCGGGAGCTGCTGTCACCAGTGTTCCCAGTTATTTTTAAAAGTACAATTAGTGTAGTACAAAACACATCACATACAGACCAATAACAGGCCAATAACATAATAAAGGTAACTGGAGGCTTCCATTTTATAGTAGCATCCAAGTTTTTTTTTAATTTGGGGCCAGCAAATTACAAATCCATATGTTTGAAGGCCTTGTTCATTTTTTACTGATTTCAAAGGTGAATTATAGCTTGTTAGCTATGAAATAATGATTTAATAAAGTTAATTTGTACAAAAAAAAAAACAAAAACAGAGGCCTAGAGTGTAAGTCACTGATCAATATTAATCAACTTAATGAGAATAATGGAATGTAACAGACTGAACTATTCTTGAGAACTATAGTACAGGAGTAGACAGATCTTTTCACCAGCTGTTCAGTATCATCTCCAGCCAATAGTGGGAGGCTGGTGGTTAGGCCCTACTCATGTGCTAGTTCACATGTGCTAGCTAATAAAATACAATTTGCTGAAAATCTGATCGACCGCACCCTGTGCTCAGTAGGGCCAAATCTGGCACACAGTTTGCATGTTAGATGCCCACGATTTAGTCTTATCTTCTTTTTTCATGGTTCTGCAGAGCAATGTGGGTGGTGTTGTACAGCCAGTTTTACTATGGATTTCTAATTCACAGTGTTTGTATTTATGTTAAAGTGCTACACTGTAAGTCCTTCTGTTAAAGGGATAGTAATACTTTGTTTTATCTTTATTTTATTTTGTAGGCATTAAAAAAACATGAAGAACAATATAAGTCTTATCTCTCAAACCTTTATGGTTTAAGAGTAATTCACAAGCATAGTATCCCCCCCCCCTGTTCAGACAGTTCAGAAGGGAGGTGCCCAGGTAGACTGCAGAGAGGGACAATCTTCAATTAAGATAAGGGAAAAAGCTGAAAAACTTGTCAAGGGGGGCAGGGCTTTCATTCTTTTCATACAAAGAAGATTGTCCCCTTCTGTTATTTGTCTGCTCTTACAACCAGATTCACATCTGAGAAGAGATGGCTTACACTAGGTAAAAGGGGCGGGAGAGGGAAACTTTGCTTGTGAATATCTCTTAAACCATAAAGGTTTGAGAGATAAGACTTATATCGTTCTTCATGTTTTTTTAATGCATACAAAATAAAATAAAGTTAAAACGAAGTATTACTATCCCTTTAAATAAATAACACATCAATTATTCCTGTAGTTTCCATTTAAAAATAAATGTTGCTGTTATGTGTTACTTGTCAAAAACCCATGAGTGAAACATAATATAAATACACTCCACACAGAGCTGTAACAGAACAAAAGAAACCAATCTCAGAGAAAAGCTCTGAACATTTTGGGGCAAGATCCCTTATGTCTTCATGTTAGAGTTATGTCTCTTTGATAGTAGATGTGAATGTCATGAGATTCATGGTGATCTGACTTGTTGTGATGACACTGATGTCAGATGCCAGTGGCAGCTGCCACTTCTGGGAGCACTGCTGTTTTTGTACACGGCACTCTTTCTACACATATCAGAGCAGTTGTAAGAACCCCTAAGGTTACTGGTAAATTGGGAAACATCTGGGATCTACTGTTCCAGTTTGTGGGAAAAAAAGCAGCTATATTTTTGTGCTGTACAGACAGAGCAGCTTCACTCCACTCTGCCTATATGACCACAGGATTAAACCAGGGTGAGGCCCCTGGACACAGGAGACCCTAGTGAATTCCAGGTACACCCTTACAGTACAATTCTCCTGGCAATATAGAAAAGAAATAAGGATGTCCTGTGCTAGGAAAACCCTTTAACCCTTTGAGTGCTGGAGAGATAACCACTGCATTGGGGGAGATTCACTAAGGAGTGATAAAGTGGAGATAACTTCTCCAGGGATATCACTTCTCCAATTTGTATGTTATTCTGTGGAGCCAATGCACAAAGATTTCTTCAGCTTTTGAGATCTTAGTGAATAGGATATGTGTTATAGAATAACATAGGAACTTGAGAAGTGGTAAACTGGAGAAGTCTTCTCGACTTTATCACCTCTTTATCTCTCCTTAGTGCATAACCCCCATTGCGTTGCAATGCATTGGCTACTTCTCTGGCATTCAAAGGTTTAAGGACCAGTGGGGTGTGCAGTGCAAAGCATCAGACTGTTTTGCACAACCCCTTTGTTCCTTAAAGTGTTAAAAAAAGGAATCTTGGGCCTATGTCAGAAATCTAAAGAGGAGCAGTTCTTTGTGTACCCACTGTACCATAGGGAAAATACACATAGGTATTTTTTTTTTTTGTTCTGAGCCCCTGGAGAACCAAGAAGGACTGGGGTGGGGGTGTCTATATAGCAGGAATATGTCATAGTCTGGACAGGACGTAACTGGGTTGATGAGACTGGAAACATTTGGTGGGTAGAACACGGCAGTGATTTGTTGAAACTGGGTAGGTGGTAGATAGGGTTTCCAGGGAACTCAGCAAGCTGGAGAATCAACATATATATCCCTGGAGACCCGGTATTTAATTTTGAAAACCGGTCTCCAGGACAGATCTGCGGAGTTCCCAGATATTCTTTCATCATAACTCTTAAGAACATTCTCATTCTGCTTGACAGTAATTTGAAGCAGATTGATGAACCTTTTACATACTGCAGGCTAGATGCCACTCTTCTGCCATCATACAATAAAACATTTTTCATGAGTTCATGGGTTGTTAAAAATGCATTTTTAGGATTTATAAAGCTCACAGAATACTGACGAATAAATAGGTCATCAACCTTTGGGCTACAATAAATGGAGTAAACTCAGCCTTTAAAGGGACAGTAACAATTACAATGTAAAAATATATATATTGCAGAGTTTATCTTCTTGTGTAAAATAAGGGAACTCCCACTTCTAAGAGGTGTTTTATTCAAAAGTGATTGCAGCTCAGACTTGAATTTTTGATGCAGTAACTCAATGGTCTGTTGCTACACCATACTATAGACAGCTCTGGTCAGTTGACCGTAAACCTCCATAAGATGTTGTAGTAACAGCTCCCCTGGAACATTTCAGGCCATTGAGATACTGCATCAAAAAAATTTCTAGTTTTAACTGCGATAACTTTTGAATAAAACATATTTCAGCAGTGTGAGTTCCTCATTTTACTCAGGAGGATAAAAGCGTTATTATCCCTTTAATGTAATGTAAATAAATAGACACTTTTTGGAGTTATGTCTTTTTAGTGCAAAAAAAAAAAAAAAAAAAACAACAACAACAACAAACTATAGTGTAAGACTGAAAGTTTATCTGTAATTAATAAACAGCTAAACCTAAAAGGAACAACGTGTTAAGCATTCTCAACTATCCAATAAATAATAATTCACACGCACAAACATATATTTTCTACACTTTTTACTCCCTCTCCCATTTGCTTTTTTTTCCCCTATCTGACCATATGAACAGTTATCCAAGCTAATAAACTCCTTAAAGGGATAGTAATACTTAAGTATTACTAATCCCTATAGTAAAGCCCTACTAAAAAAAACGTATTGCCCCCAGTGTCATCTCTCAAACATTTATGGTTTGAGAGATGAACGCTTCTAAAGCTGCCCTCTCCCTCCCCCTTCCCTGTAGTCAGCATTCTAGCTGACTGCAGGGAAGAGAGTCGTTCGACTTTCAGGCGGCTCTCCAGCACAGCCTGTTCGCGTTACTAAAAAAGAAAACTTTCACTGAAATGGTCTTCTACGTGTGCTTGGTTTGCAAGCACACGTAGAAGACCGTTTTAGTGAAAGTTTTTTTTTTAATTAACGCGATCACGGCTCTGCTGCAGAGCTGCCTGATGATCTATGACCGGATTTCCCTTCAGTCAGCTACAAAGCTGACTTCGAGGAAGGGGGAGGGAAAGGGCAACTTTAGAAGTGTTCATCTCTCAAACCATAAAGGTTTGAGAGATGAAACTGGGGACAATACGTTTTTTTTAGTAGGGCTTTACTATAGGGATTAGTAATAATTAAGTATTACTATCCCTTTAAGGACTCATGATGTGCCAGGACCTTCAGGGGTAAACTTGCATTATGGACCAATGACGGTCCTGCACATAATGGACTTCAGGGGTACCTGGTCGTTAAAGGTTTAAAAAGAAGGGACTTGTGTTCCTAGGTTTCTAACCGGCTGTCTAGTTATTAGTGATATCCAGCACTTGCATGCATATTGTTTGAGAAGTGACTGCATGATGTGAGGAAAGAGGGAAGGAGTGGTGCGCACTGCACTTGAGCTATAGCAGAGGCTAAACCTCAAAAGGATAGAGACTCCTGCTCGAATAGAAAACTAATTATGATACCTGCCTATGAAGGACCTGAGTTGGATAGGAGGTATTCATATACATACATATATGTGTTATCATCATCTTCATCCATTGTCGATCCACTGCAGGATGAAGACTTCCTCAGCAAGCCTCCAACAACTTCTGTCCTGTGATTTTTGTCACTGTGTACCAACAAATTTGGTAATTTCATCTACCCATATTGTCTTTGGTCTTCTTTTTGTGCTTTTAATATCCTGCGGAATCCATTCCAAAATTTGTTTGTTCCATCTGCCGTCAGATCTTCTTGCAGTGTGGTCTGCCCATTTCCATTTCGAGTGCTTTACTCTTTCATTGAAGTCATAGATCTTTCTTTGCTGACAACTCCATGCAAAAATTTTCAATCTCTTTTTGCTATGTTCAGAATTTGAAGTTCCATACTTCTCTTCATAAACATAAGTTTTTGAATGGCTTTGGCATTCAGTGTCCACATTTCTCAGCCATGTGTAAGTACTGGGGGGGGGCACATTTGTTTAAAAGAGATTATAATGTTTCTCCATAAATTAAGCTTCTATCATTCATCAACGTTTTCCACCATACAGATCATTATTACAATGCTGTATGGTGTGTAATTCATGTGTATTTATGTTATAAAGTGTCCCCCTCCTGCCCCTTTTACATGTGTAAAGCTGTCTCCCCTCAGATGTGGAATCCTGTCATTGGATCTAGACTGATGGTAACTAGGGCCGTCAGTTTAAGGAAAACACTGCCTCCCTTGTGACTGACACATGACAGTGTGCATTGTTTTCGTGCTGTGCATGATGTTGTTGTAGACAGCATGAAGTGGGTTCAACAGGGACTTGACCATTGCCAGTCAGGCTGGGTTTGTCAAGTATTCTGTCCTTGTTTGACGTCCCTCCAAGCTGTGTGGCTGAATTGTGGTGTGAAATGCTGTCCATGTGTTCAGGTGTCACTGTGTTGGCCTCTGTCTGGTAGGTGCCAAGATTTGTGTGATGTGTGTGTAGGCCCTGATGCACTTACCGGTGGACTGGAGGCTCCTTTCTTCCCCGAGGTTCAGTCCATCCAGGGATCCTCTGGACCGATATTGTGGATATTGTCCTGCGCACAGCCTCTTCCCACTCGCTGTACTCCTTGCACAGGGGTGGACCACTCCTGTGCCGGCAGCATGCAAGGCCTCCTCTCCCATCTTCATCTTCACCTTGGCCTTACAGTCAGTCCACCTTTTTTTTATGGATTACAGCGACCGGCTGCGGCTGTAAATGGCAGTGACAGCAGCCAGGACCTCCTTCCATGCGGCCTTTCGCTTGGCCCCCATGCCGACAACCTTCCCCACGGGGAACAGGAGCTGCAACAGGATGAGGTTCTCCTCCTCAGTGAACTTGAGGTCTCTCGCCCTGTCCTCCTCCTCATCCCCAGAGGTCCTTTGAGAGCCTTGGCTCTCAGGACCTGCCTGCGATGGACCTGGCTGCGTGTGGTGCTCCCCATGACGTACCCCTCGTCCCACTGCCAGCTCTTGCCCTACACTCTGTGTGCCTCTTCTACTTTGACTCCCCCTCCTCCCCAGGGCTGTCCCTCCCCTACCCTGACTGAGGATGCCCAGCTGCTCCTCTTCTTCCTCTTCTCCTACACTCACCATCCCTCTCTCCTGTCCTCCTCTCCATTTCACTCACACACAGGCACCCACTCAGGCCCTCACACACACACTAACTCATTCACTCTCTGTCATTCACTTTCGCTCACAGACTCACACTGTCAAAAAAAAGGTAAAGTGTATGTGTTTTACTACAAAAAAAAACATATAGGCTATGTGTGTGTTTGTGTATGGATGTGTGTTATGTGCAAAGGTTTATAATGTTGCAAAGTGTGCTGCCAATCACTCCAACTCCTTCTACCTGTATGTGTGCGCCTAACTCCCTTTCTCTCTTTCTCTAGCCTCCGCTCCTTGGTCCTGTGCTCTAGCTCAAATTAACCTGATACACAGACAAAAGTGTGTCGGTTATTTTGGATCTATAGTTTATTTGACTGAACTTGATACTTTGGGGTGCTGTGATTGGCTGGGGCACTAGGTAACGTCGGACATTTCGCTTGTTTCTTTTATTGGGACGTCTCTCACGTTATCATGTGTTTTGCAACGGCGATGATGTAAAATTTTTGCCGACTCCAGTTTTGCAGTTTTCTTGTGTTTTATAGACTGTCGCATGCTAACCTTTCTGGGTAAGGAAGATTTGAATCTCATGTTACCCGGTCTTGGTTAACTCGCGATGGCATTTTTTCCCTTCATGTTGGTTTTAACGCCAACATTTGGATCAAGCCGTTAGTCCTGGTCATAGTTCCACTATAAGGCCTACTACAATTAAGACTCCCCACGCTGCTCTATCACAGTTTAAAAAAGGAGTTTGGGCAGTAAAGAGGTTTGTGCTTTCTCAGACGTCATAGTCTCAAGTCAGACTGAAAGAAGAAGCCATACTCCAACCCTGCTGAAATCAGTGAGGGATAGGGTTTCCACCTTTTCTTCCAAAAAATACCGGCCATGGCATTCCCTCCATAGACTTAACATTGGACAGAAAACAATTTTTTACCGGCCTGCTGGTAAAATACCGGCTGGGTGGCAACCATAGTGAGGGATTAGGTGAAATACTTGGTAAATATTAATCCTTGATCTATTGGAAGAGAAGAGTTTATTGTTCCTAAAAACACCATTTATCTTAATAAGAATGTTCATTTTTCCTGTGCGGTGTAGTTGAATTGCCCCTGAATGTACTGCCTTTTGGTTTTGTAAATAACATGTACTAGTGTCTTTTTTTTCTTACCTCAACCTGGCTATACACTACTCTGCTGTCTCTACTTCCTAATTAAGCAGTCGTCTTTTTTCTGCCCTCATTATCCACACAGTTAGTCATAATTAGAACTAAATGAGAGTTAAAAAAGAGACCTAGATTCTGTTAAAATAGGTTCCTAATTTTAGTCTTTTGTATTCCAGTACAGCAAGTTACAAATTGAAGCAAACTTCTCATTGAAACGTTATATAATATTGTGAACATAACAACTTCTGTTTTACAAATTGTATTCCATAAAGAACTTATAGAGCCACACTTAATTTCCCGTTACGTACCACCATAAGTATGACTTTTATTGGGTCATATGCAGAAAAGCAAAAGTGGAGTCATTCTGGAGCAAACCAACTGCATCATTGGGAACAAATGCCTATTCCCATTGATTTAACCCAGTGCCAGTGCCAGAGAGGTACGCAATGCATTGCTTTGAGTGCCACATGAGTATGAAAATATTACATTACATACCCTTCTGGCACTCAAAGGGTTAATACAAGAATACTCCAACTACTTATAGACTTTTGAACCGAAAGCCATTCCAGCTGAAATTTATTTTTAATCACTGTTAAAAGACAATTTTAAAGAGAATTAAAACTGCCCATATAATTTTGTAGTTTTTTTTTAAAAGAAATATATATATTTTAAATTAACCTTCATTTGTTGGTGGCACAGAGTAGCATTTTATGATAATTTGGTTCTGTGTTGGAGTAATAATCCTGTGCTATGAATGAATCTAGGAGACAAATATAGTTTTTGATACCTTTTATTGCTAACTAAGCAGATTTAGAATGCAAGCTTTCAAGACCTTAGGTCTGTTCCTCAGGCATGTTATACAGATAATTATATGAATGAATCTAAGCAGAGCTCACACTGGGGACATTTCTAATAACACAGAGGGTGGAGGTAAGTTTGACGTTTAACTAATTAGCATAATGTGCAAAAAAACAATTTATTTTGCAGAAAAATGGCTAGTATACTATACAAACAGATTTTCATTCTCTGTAAAAAACCAAACTTTTGACTATGACAGGGATAGGGTTGCCACCCAGCCAGTATTTTACTGGTAGGCTGGTAAAAATTGGCTTCTTTCCAATGTTAAGTCTATGGAGGGAATGCCTTGGCCGGTATTTTTCTGAAGTAAAGGTGGCAACCCTAGACAGGGAGAATGTTGGTTACTGTGGAGTCCATCTTGCTTTCCTCCAGACTGTTGAAGGGTAGGCCCATTAGTTTGTCACCTCATACTCTTACTGCTTACCCAGTCATATGGCCTACGCTGCCATTCCCCTTATATACTTCACCACTGACTAATCTGTTCTCCTAACTGGGGGAGAGGAGGTTAATTCTGACCCCACCCCTATGTAGTTGATGTGGAACATTTTTAATTGGCCATTTAAATTATGCACGTAAGCTACCCACACTTTTAAACAGTGCAGAGGAAATGGAGTTGCTAAACCCCATGTGCAAGGTAACTATATACATATGGTACTGCCCGCTGGCTCTGGAAGCTCCTGCGGGTCCAGTGCAGCTCCAGATACTGCAGTTTGGCTTCACGAACACTAAGAACTTCGAGAAAGAAAGCATACCCTGGATTACATCAGTATAGCTAATATCTGGGTTGTGCTCCTTTTTTCCATGTACTTGCCAAAAGGTCCAGACAAGACACACAGGGGAAGAGTAACAGATGGATATAGTAGGTATAACATTTGATTTTTTGTTGTTCAGTTCTTTATTGACGCAACATAAATTAAACTTGTACCAAGGTGTACATTTTTTGTAGCTTGTCTAATCATGCCAGGCAAGGGCCAGTGATCCTGGTCTCTGTTGCTATAGTTACATGGATATGAATATAGACAGATGACAGCTTTAAAAACTAAAAAAGGAAAGCACATGCTGATATTAGTCATTTCTAAATTACTGTGCTAAATCTCTTTAAAAATAACGATATCAATATGTATGTATTTTCTTGATGTAACATACATATTGAAGCCCTTTTAAACATATGAGAAAACAGACCGTTATTTGATATAATAGATAACAATATTCGGGGAGGAGGGAGCAACTATGGTTCGTGTCCCCATTGTGACGTTCCACTCACAATCCATTAATAACATGGAGGCTACCTTCCAAAAAGAATGGTTACATTGCAGCCAATAAGCATATGCTTTGTTGGATATATGTGTTGTAAATATATGTGATTTAAAAAAAGACTTACACAGTCTCTTTCTTATATCCTATCTGCTCTTGTATCCTGATGCACAGATTCTACTTGCATTGACAACCATCGTTATGCCTTAAGTTATTCCCTTAATGCTGCTTGTGCCATGGGTCAAAAGGCAGGGGGAAGTATATGTATTTGGGTGGCTTTCCTTTTCACTGAGCCTTGTTATAATTGAAGTACTAACAAGACACAGATGAAGCTGAGGGTAACTTTATTCCATCTTCCTGTGCTATGAGGCAGGTGTATAGGGCTTGCCAGTTTTTACATTTTAATAATGGAGTCTGTGCAGAGTTATGCACTAATGCATACCCTCAGGTGCAGCAACTGATGATGTAGGCTAACTCCAGTGGATATGCACTGACAGATATGTAAATTCTCCTACATTGTCACCTGAGCTATCAAGATGTGGCAACATGATGTGGAGACATATGTTTAGGACCATTTGACTTGGATCCCTTTCTTCCTAGGCCCTGTTGATACAGTTCATTCCTCATTCACTTCAACTCCCAGCCCACAGTAACACCATAGTAGCTAGCATTTCAAAAAAATTTGCAGGGATACTCTTCCTCTGGAAAGTCACTAGTGGTACATATCACAAGTGTAGTGCAACACCAGCAGAAAACCTTGTACAACTGACTTTTAAGTTATAAGTACATTTGTATATCAGAACAGCCATAACCCACACCTAAATACTAAATGGAGGGTTTATGTGAAAACAAAATGGAGTCATTCTGAGGTTGGCCAAATGCACCGTAGAGGACAAACAAAAGGTCTCAAAATTCACGTTGATTTAAAGAAAGCTTTAAATCTGTTGAATGCTAGATAGTCCGCAACACAATGGGTTAAATCCTCATTTATACAAATTGACATTTTATTTGTCCTGCTGTGGCACAGCTGGATTGCCTCATAATTACTCCATTTTCTTTTGAACATAAGCAATATTAACCCTTTAAAGGGACGAGGGGAGTGATCAACGCATTATGAAAGATTAACTTTGTGGGGAAGCTCATAACTTATTAATATTTTAATAACAAGCATACATAATATGGTGTTGAAATTTACATTTTAAAATAAGGAACAGCAGAATCGTGGGTCAGGGAGCTAAAACCAGAGATGCATGGTAGGGGGATACATACACATAAATACACACTCATTCTATACATATGCAAACAATACACTGAAACTTTGCACTCACTCAAAGTTACGTTAATACGAGAACCTCACCTCTGCTATCTTTCAGAAAGAGGAGTCACAGGCTTCCAAACCCTGATGTAAAACAATATTACAAGGTGTCTTCCCTCTTCTTCCTTTGGATCCTGGAAAAAAGAGGGGCAAGGCATATTATATTGTTTTCTGTACTTCAGTTTTTGGACAGCCTGTGGCTCTGCAGCTGGTATTGGACTTATACTGGAAACAAAAGTAGTCTTTTCATATCAAGGCAACTGTTTAGAGGGTGAAGGCAAAGTTGCTGTCAACAGACTGTGGTTTACCAGCTCGTATTGGCAGCAGAGGAGAGCTTCACTTATTAAGGTAAGGGGTTGGACAGCCTGTTTCCCCCAGCTGTTGTTGAACTACAGCTTTCTCACCCTGCCAACTGTTGGCTGAGGATGATTTAAGTTTAAGTCCAAAACCACATGGAAGGCCACATGTTGCATTTTGTGCTGCATGACATAATTTCCCTGAGTCTGAGTTCCTGGCATGCAGGGCAGGCAGCTAGCTTCTCTCTCTCTTGAGCTCCAGTACAGTGGTGGGTCTAAGCACAGAAAATACAGCCTATGTGAGGAAGAAATCATGCAGGAAGGAGGTTACCACACAGCCACTTTCTCTTCCTGTGTAGGAAGAAGGGTCACCACCTTTTCTTCAAAAAAACACCAGCCATGGCATTCCCTCCATAGACTTAACATTGGACAGAAGCCAATTTTTTACCGGCCTGCCAGTAAAATACCGGCTGGGTAGGAAGGAGACATTTTGTGAGGCACCTTGCTAGCCAACAAATGATGTCCCTGTAACCTGTTGCTTCGCTACAGCAGTTTGAAAAACAGCTGCCTCAGTCCATAGAAAAGCCACCGTTGTGTTTGAGATGGAAGTACACACACACACACACACACAGCTTCGTGACAAACCTATTATGGTGGCCTTTGAGTGCTGGACGTCTGGCACTCAAAAATTTAAGGTAAGGGACTTGAACCAGCACATTTCTACACAAGATGAGTTGCCCAGGCCAATTTGATGTTAAAGCATCTGGGGCCCACCAGGAGAGATCATGGGACAAGCCCAGAGAGTAAGGGGTGATGGAACAGAGTCAAAATGTGAACAGTTTGAAACTATGTAACTCAGATAGTAAGGTGTCATTTATACAGCATTTTGTTTTAAATGTTACCATACAGAATGTTTACATGACCCTTTAGAATGATGGATGTGACTCTCGGTAGGAAAAGCTAAAGAGAGGGAGCTCCATTCCCATTATTTTAAAGGGCTATGTAAACATTCCAAAATAACTAAATGTCCCTGTTCCGTTATATAGTAAAGATGAGGTAAACACCAAATACAGTAGTATTAGATAGATATACCTAACTATTGTGTGAAGGACATCTCCCTGGCTAGGTCCTTCTATCAAACAAATTAAGAGACACTTATTTCAAGGTAATGGTTCTTCTTATTCGAAGATTATATTTTCCTTTTAAACCACTTTCTGCCTATGGCAGTCTCATGTAAGTATTAGAAAATAAGGCTTGGATGTAAATGGGTGAAAAAAACAAGCATGCACACAGACAAGCACGCACGCACACAAACACATTCATGCAAATACACCCACAAACACAAACTCAAACACCCAAACACAAACAAACATAGACACACATGGAAATAAACACACATACAAATTCAAACTCATACAAAAACAAGCACACACAATGTCACACAGTCCTCCTATACTTTAAATCAGCTGTGAGTTTGAAAGATTGTACAGACTGCCCTAAAGAGTGTTTGTATGGTGCATATATGTATATATACAGAGGGGGCCAAAGCATTTTAATAGGAAAAATGGGAGGGGGGACAGTTTCACCACCCGGCATTAGATAGTAGTTATTTTTACAGGAGAATTAAAATGGAAAAATAAGGCATACTTACAGAGATCATTTTGTACTTGCTGAACAAACATCCCAGTTTAGATAAATTATAGTTTCTCTGTTGTGATTAAATGCTTCAATTGGCAGAATAATAGTCAGAGTGCTATTTAGTGTGTTACCACAGTGATAAAGCAATAGGGTGCAAATAAAGTCATAACCTAATACTGAATACCGTGCATCAGCATCTAATTCTTTAAAGAAACATTTTCTTTTCTGTGTCTCTTTGTTTTGAAGGGGTCATACTAAAGACCATGGTCTTCACATCAGCCATTAGGGTGGTGGTGGGTGATTTACTTTACTCTTCTAATGTGAATGCCAGTCTGCCTCAGATTGTCTTTGTTGTGTAAAAAATGATGCCACCTGTATTGCATTTCTTGTGTGATTTGATACAATTTCAAACCACAGTAGATGATTGTATAGGTGCTTATATATAGCCATGGCACACAACTATATTTATTATGTCTTGAAATTGCATTTTCATCTTTTTACTGACAAGGGGAATATTATTATAGAAATAATTGGGTTTTTGCATATTAACTGAACAAGGTAGGTGTGATGGTGGTGAGACTGATGGTTGTGGTTGTTTACTCCCCTGGTTTGAATGCCAGCCTGTCTTGATTGTGTTTCTTGTGTACACAATGATGCCACCTGTATCATATGTTGCGCCTATTTACTAATTAAAGGGGAACTGGCTATTTTACACATTAACTGTCCAAAGAAGGTGTCTTTCATATAACAGTCAGGTATATCTATTTATAAAATGTTTGAATTATATCTGCACTTCCCTGCATATAGTGGTATCTGTTGAAGCATGTCTCTAAATCACAGCTCCTATTAAATCACTGGACTATAATAAGGTCCTGAATGACTCTTAAGGGATGCTAGTCTTTGTCAGAAAAAACTACCAGTGGACTACAACAGAAATGAAATGCATATAATAAAAAATAGAGAAACTGACTGTTGTTTGAAGGATACCTGTTCTTTTGTTATATAAAGGACTAACCTAGGTAGTTGTCCTTCAAACAGAAGTCAATTATGTCTATACTACTTTTAGTTGTTTTTGATCCCACTTGTAGACTATTGTTAAATGTTTTTTTTTAATCTAATAATGTGTCCTTTAGGATCCATTAAAGCCTACAGAGGACTATTGTTTGTTGTGAAATGGTTTGACCAAGAGGCAGACTTTAACAGAGATCATTATATACTGGAAACTGCAGATATACTAAAATAATATACAGCTAGATACTTCTGACTGCTGTATGAAGGATGCTGGTTCTATTTAGGAGATTCCCATTGACGTAACTAGTCATTGGAAGGCCCTGGTGCAACAATGTTTGGCCCCTGTGTCACAAAAATATTTTCACATAGGCATAACTAGAACCTGTTGGACCCTGGGGCAGAGGATTCCTACTTGGATGCTGGGCCTCTGCACAACTACCCCCTCTGCAACCCCTGTAGTTGTATATATATGCATGTAAATGGGAACAAAAACATACAGAGGCGTAACTATAACTTTTGGGGGCCCTGGAGCAAATTTATTATTGGACCCTCTTCCTCCATACAGCAAGATTTACATATGGAATTTCTTCAGGCACAGTCTCTTACACAATAACACATTCTTTTATATACAAACACACTTCCTGTCACTATCACATTTTTTTAAACACAAACGCACTTCCTGTCACTGTCACATTCTTTTATACACAAACACACTCCCTTTTAGTCACTGGCACAAACACTGTGTCCCACACACACATATACCACTGTCCTACACAGTCAAAGTTTCAAGTTCACACACGCACTGTTCACACACACACGTACACACACACACTGGGCTTTTAACCCTTTTAATTCTAGAGATACAGAAATGCATTGGAGTCTTCTCTAGAAACCTAGGCCTATATAAATCAAAGGAAATGTATATTTGTCCCCTACAGTGCAGTTGGGTCCCCAGTATTGTTCCACTTTGCCTATATACATAAGGCTTAATGCATTGGAGATGTGTTTTAGCATCCAAGGTGTTCAATGTAACACTGACTGGTGAGTGAACTTCCAATAATGATCTTTCCAAGAACCCCAACTACGTTGCTTCCACTATCATGCCCTGCTTTATTCACTGTTCTCAGGTAGGTGCAGAGAAGCAGTGGGCCTGCCTCTTTCACTGAGATGCCTGTATGACCTGCAATTGCTCCTTGATAGCCGTAGTGCAACATTTTTCACTGGGGAGTGTGCACAATACATGGACCTCCTTAGACATTGGGTCCTGATGCAGTTGTACCCCCTATAGTTACAAGCCAGTATCTGCAGGGCTAGAAGGCTGTAAAGTGCATGTGCTCCTTCTCCTTGTGTCTTACCTTTTAATTCAGGGACGGAGGTGTTCAGAGATGATCAGGTGGGGCTACCATACTTTGTTCTTGATTTCAAAGCCCCAGTGCACCAAAATGTATCAACAAACTGAACTTACATGTTCAAATATCAGTTTGCCATTCCACCACAAGTTATAGCACACTGAATCAAAGTGTGTGATAATTGAGAACCGGGAAGGGGGTGGGGATTTAAAGCTGTCCAGCCAGATTGTCTCTGAGCACATTTATCTACCAAAGCCTGATTAAGGGGCAAAATCATGGTGTGTGTGTGTGTGTGTGTGTGTGTGGAGGGGAGGCCAGTATATATAATATTAGTTTAACCCAAAATTCTATGTGGACTGTGTGCTTTTCATTAAAATTCCATTAACTTCTCAACACGTGCTGATGTTGCTTATTTATATGATTTATTTTAGTATTTTGATATGGGTAAAATCAGTTCTTCTCTAAAAGTACTGCTATAGACCAGTTGTTTGAGTCTTTCTGGTGGTGTCTCCTTATATCAGGCATGACAAGCCTGAAACTTTTTAATGCTCTGTGGTCCACCACCTCTTTACTTCATTGTGGGGTGCAATTCTGGTGCAAACTAAGTGTGCCATAAGGAATAAATCAAGATTTCACAAATTTCCATTGATTTACATATGACTTTTAGCCCACTGAATGCTAGAGAGGTAACTGATTTTTTTTCTTTTCAGAAAGCATTCTGTGTGGGAATATGAAAGCAGAGAGACTGCAACAATCTAAGAAAGATACGATGACAGTGAAACTATGTAGAAAAGCCTGCCAATACAGCATATAAATCAATCAGTGCAACAGAAAGACTTGCAACATTGTATAAATATCCCTACTTCTTCTGTGGTAGACAAAAAAACTCCCTGGATTCGGAAATTCAATGATGTCCCTGCTAGGAACAGAAAAGTGTAAAATAAAAAAAAAAAAATAGGTGAAGATGAAAAATATTTTAAAAATGTATTGTTAATAAATTTCTTTAAATGCCCAATCAATACCTTATTTGCTAGGGAGAGCGCTGCCATGTTGGTAACATTGCTGTTGATTGGCATCGCTGTTCCATTACTTGTGCATTATGGGCGTTGAAAATGCTGCCCCTTTTAGTTTCTAGCTGTCCATGGGCTGAATGTATGGAAATTAGGGAGGGACTAGTAAACCATGCGCTATAGATTATACCACACGGAGCTACTACCTGACATTTGTAATCATTAATAATTTGCTTCAGATTGCGATTTAAAAATAAAAATTAGCGATTTTCACACACACACAGTGTATAAGGAATCTATATGCCTTGCATTTACTTGAGGTGAAAGTCCAACTTTAAAAAGTATGTGCAATTTTTCTTTAAATATGCACTTGCAGAAAATGCAGAGACAAAATAAAACATCACCATCACTTTAAAATGATGCACCTGTGGTGCGCTTGGCGTGCCCCAGAATTGCACCACTTTTGGTTATTACATCAGCTTTCATGCTCTCCAGAACAATTTGGCCCTTTTTCATCAGGGCTAAAGACGCAGACCCTAGCAGCCAATGTTGTGGCCTTCTTTGGAAATAAACAAAAAGAAGAGAAGCACACATGCTGTAAGTGCAGACTGCTAATATCAATAATGGACCACCACCATATGACCACTTTTTTCACTTGCTCAATTTTCCACTCACTTGTAGGAGAGGCACAAAACTCGCCTCACAGTATCACGGCATTCGCTGGATTACCTCCAGTGCAGGTATCTGTATGTCTCCCTTTTGTCTCCGTCAAACGTCTCCAATCTGGCTTATACCACACCCAGGGCACTCCTTCAGATATCTGTCTGCTGAATCTGCGGCTTGAATGGATCTACCTAGGGACTCTATATCTAGTGGGTAAATTACCTTCTATATGAGACTTATACCCCTATATACTGGGCTGAGATTCTTAGGGAATCAAATACATCCAGACCTAATCAATATAAATCAAACACTGGTACTGCTTGATCTTACCAAAATACAAAACATATTTAACATTGTATATACAAGAAATATATATGTATATAAGCAGCCAACAATATAAAAAGCAAACATATAATATACCAATACAATAAAAATATATGGCTGCTATACACAAAATCCAAATAAAATAAAATTAAAATAGAGCACTCTACTCCAATGCCATTACCCTATGCGTTGGTTGTTAAAGTGTCATAGAAATGTGTTTTGCTTAGTATAGGTGAACTCCCAAAAGGTATGACAATTTCCTTATCTTTGCACAGGGATGTATGTCATTGTCTACCATAATCTGAGAGAAGAAAATACATTGGTTATTAGAATTCAGGAGTTTTAGGATTAGCACAGAAGGTAAAATTAGTAGAAAACTGTATGTTTAGAATAAAGAGAGAGTGAACTGTACCTTTGAGCTCTTTTTAGTGAGGCAATGGAAGTGTGCGGCCCACGTGAGACCAAGATGCTCCTACATATGACAAGCATTGACATTTACACGTATTTTTAAGGCAGGCTGGAAAATGACATTACAGAAACTGCTGCAGGCTCCTGGGAGAGCTGGAGCTGAATAGAAAAGGAAAAGTCACTGAAGGGAGAAAAACCTTTTGTCTTTAAAAGACAGTATCTGTTGCTTAAGTTATGTATAAGAGCAACAACCAGAAAAGAGGAAACGAGGGCAGTCTGCACTTAAATGGCAATTATTATGTTTTACTAAGCCTGTTCATATGGGAGAAGACATAATAAAAAGTCCAGGCTTGCACTGTGCAGCTCCAGAATGGCTCTTATCAGCCATTGGGGCGGTGCAGATAACTGACCTCCTCGATTGGAACATAACTTGGAATTATGTGGATTTCAGCCACAAACTTTGTGGGTTGAGCGAGCAGCCTCCATAAACCCACTGTGTCATGCTTTCAATCATGAGGGTTTAAGGGGACTGCATTATGCAGGTCAAGGAGAGTGAACTGCTATACATGTACTTCAGTGCCTTCTCACAGGACCAGTGAGGGAGCCTCAGGAGAGGAGGGTCTCTTTTCAGGCATATCTTCCGCACCCGCATTGGTCTGCCAGGGCTCACAAGGCAGCCTTGGATTTTTTTGTAGGTCTGCTCTCAGGGGATCAGATCTACTAATAAGGTACTATGCAAGTGATACTCCTTATAGAGTACCTTGTTTATCTAAAAGGGAACTTACTATGAGAATTATGGTAGTGCAGTAGGGCTCTATAGTTAGGGTTCAAATGATAGTTCTATGTTAAATGCCATTTATCCGATGCTTGGAATGAAATGAGGGATTCAACTGAAACTTTAGATTGCAGGTCATCTTGCCAGACCCTAAAAATCCCAGAAATTTGGTATTTATATAATTTTAGTAGTTTTTGAAAAAAAAATAGCATTTTTCTGTTAGAAATGGAATACCACCATTAGGCAGATACCATAACTGACAATGCTCTTAGAAGTTGTTTAGCTCATTGACCTGGTGCTTTTGTGGACCTTAAGCCCTGGAGGGAAAATCTTGGCTTAGGAGTTAAAGGGGACTTCATCATGCTTCTTCTTTAAACATGGTAATCTGAAGACAGAAGATCTGCAGGAAAGGTGAGCAACCCTTTGAGTGCTGCAGGTCCCCATGTCCCATAGTGCCCCTCCGCACAGGGGTTTTCCATTTGGAGTTCCTATTGCACACTCCTGCACTCATTGGGTCTATCTGTATGTCTGTTGGGTGTTTGGAGCAGGTTTATGTGGCATTTAACCTTTTAGCTGCTGGTTTTGCATTCATATGGGGGGTTTCTAACACTTTTCCTACTCGTTCAGTGTTTTTTAGGTATACTAACATGTTCTAATGATGTTTCATGTCTTTTAGTTTTACACTTTCAATTTTGTAAAATTTGAGTTAAAGGTGCGCTTTACCACATCGACGCCATTGCTCCATTTACTGCTATGGGACTGTACAGTTTGGGACATATCTCTGCAACCATTTCACTAGCGACTTCAAAGATGGCTCACTTTACTTGTCTGCCCTTGCTCTATCATCAGGTTCATTTTTCTACTGTGTTGGGGGGCTCAGGGGACTTTGGGCACTGTTTGGGGTACTTTTCTGGGAAAACTACATTTCTCATGAGCGCTTGCTTTGCATGCTCGTTTCTGATTGGCTAACGCTGAGGCAGCCATTTTGTGCTCTTTCCAGAATGAGTATCCTACACAGGGCTTGGACTCTCCTTCTCTTCTCTGCTGATTAACCCTTCACCTGCTAGATAAATCTATTTTAGCTATTTCTGGGGTGAAACTTTAATCATACACACTGTAATTGGGTGATTTCTTATACAGTATGGTTATTGACACTGTGAGAATGTCTATACCGTTGAAGCTTGGGGCCAGACCTAAGACTAAGGATGCTGGGGTCTCTGTATCCCCTATTGCTCATTGCTCTTCCTGTCATTCAGGGTTACCTTCAGGGTTACCTAGAGAATTCTCAGGTCCTTTATGCCCAGCATGTTCTGATGTCCCTGAGAGTCTCCCAGGGACCTCCAGCCATGCATTAGAGCCAGTTTGGGTGCAAGAGTTCAAGGCTGCTACTAGGGACCTTAGGTCCACTTTGCAACTCTTTCCATCCCAGTTACAGGGGGTCTTTCTTTCTTGGCAGACCCCCTCCTTCATCAAGTCTTCCCTGCCAAAGCCTCAGGGTGTATCTGATGTGTCAGATTCCTCTGAAGAGGAACTGCTGGTGGATTCAGATTTTGAGGAATGTTCTGCAGTGGGCTCCTCTCAGTTTTTTGGAGACCCTTTTGACGCTGATCCTGAGCCCTCAGCCGAGGGACTGATCAGGGCTGTTTTAAATACCCTAAACATTCCCTTAGTGCAGGAGGTTCCTTCTGATCCTTCTGATGTCTTTCAGGAGCCTAAAAAGCCCCTTACTTGCTTTCCACCTAACCCCACTCTTGACCGCCTTGTGTCCGAAGAGTGGAAGTCTCCGGACAGGAAACCTTCTGTCTTCAAGAAATTTGCCAAGCTTTATCCCTTTTCTGAGGCTGCTCTTGCTCAGTGGGTTCATCCTCCTAAAGTGGATGCTCCTATCTCCAGGCTTTCCAAGTCTACTGCAGTGCCAGTGTCTGATGCATCTGCTCTAAAGGACTGGACTGACAAGAAGCTTGAGGTCTCCCTCAAGCCCATCTTTGCCACTGCTGGTTCTGCCATGCGTCCAGCATTCGCAGCAGCATGGCTGAACCGAGCCATTGCGGTCTGGACTGAACAGCTCACTCTTGCTATCCGTCAGGGTTCTCCTACTTCAGATAAGTTGTGCCTCCTTGCCAACATTTCTGAGGCACAGCACTATGTTTCTGCTGCCCTATTTGATGCCATCTGTTTGGTGGCTAGGGTTTCCACCATGTCTGTGGTTGCCAGACAGGCTCTTTGGATCAAGATCTGGTCTGCTGATACTGCTTCTAAGAAAGCATTGTTCTCCTTGCCTTTTCAAGGCACTTCTTTGTTTTGGGCCAGATCTCAAGGATCTGATCAGTGAGGCTACAGGGGGTAAGAGTACACTTCTACCCTTAGTTCCTAGGAAGAAAACACAGCTTAAACGTAACCGGTATTTTCGTTCCTTTCAGAATGAGACGCGTCCTTTGAACCAGACGGTTCCCTCAGCTCCGCGTACCTCCTCCAAGCCCAAACAGCAATGGAAGCCCAAGATCTTCTCCAAGTCCAAGGCTTCCAAGCCTTCTTCGGCATGACTCACCAAACCCAGGTCCGCACTCTGCTGTGGGTGGTCACTATCACAGCATTTGGAAGGATTTGGTGATGGACTCATGGGTTTTACAGGTGGTGACGGAAGGGTGCAGGATCCCTTTCATCTCTCTTCCTCCCTTTCGCTTCCTTCTCATACACCTCAGGGCGCAGAGAAACGCTGTCTGTTCGATGGCGCTGTTCAGGCTCTTCTGGACAAGGACATTCTAGAGCCAGTTCCAGTTCAGGACAGAGTTATGGGTTTTTACTCAAACCTCTTTGTGGTCTCCAAGAAGGACAGCGGTTGTCGTCCCATTTTGGATTTAAAGGATCTCAATTCTTTTGTGATCCGGACTCATTTTTATCAGGAATCTCTACGAACGGTGATTGCTGCCATGTCCCCGGGGTAATTCCTTGCATCTCTGGATCTTCAAGACGTGTACTTACACATTGCCATTCATCCAGAGAGCCGGCAGTACCTCCGATTTGCCTGCGACTGGGGACATTTTCAGTTCTCAGCTCTTCCATTTGGTCTGACGACAGCTCCTCAGGTCTTCAACCGTGTCATGTGAGCCTTAGTGTCTGTCCTCCACCGAGACGGCATCAGAGTTACTCCATACATGGACGACCTGCTTCTGAAAGCCCCTTCTGTGGAACGTCTTCATCAGCAGGTTCAGCAATGCATTCATGCTCGCACCCATCACGGGTGGATCATCAACTTGGACAAATCAAACAAATGCCAGCATCTGGTCTTCCTGGGCCTCCTCTTTGATACTAGGAAGAACATGGTGTTTCTCACAGACGAGGTGGCTCACCAGATCGCCCACAGGGTTTCTGCAATAATGGCTCAAGATCCAGTTCCAGCCAAGAAGCTGTCATCTCTCGTGGGGAAATTCATTTCCACCATAGAGGCGGTACCATTTGCCATGGCGCACACCAGGGAACTCCAGCGGTTTGTGATGCAGGTGTGCAGGGGTCAGCCGGACCTTCTGAAGACGTCAGTGTCACTTCCTCTTCATGTGGAACTGAGTTCCTGGTGGCTCGACCTCTCCAATCTGCTGAAGGGCAAGTCCTTCCTAGTTTCATTCTGGACCAAAGTGACTATGGATGCCAGCCTCTGCGGATGGGGAGCGGTCCTGGGTCGCCTGAGTGCACAAGGTCGGTGGTCTCCTGAAGAATCTCTCCTTCCCATCAACGTGTTGGAGCTTCGGGCGATATTCCATGCCCTTTGTCAGTGGACTCCCCAGCTGAAAGAATGCCCAGTCCAGGTAGAGTTCAACAACGCCACGGCCGTGGCTTATATCAACAAGCAGGGCGGAACAAGAAGTCTCAACACTTGGCTAGAGGTCAAGGCTATTTTGTCCTGGGCAAAAGAACACGTTCCTGCCATACCCGCAGTACACATTTCTGGCGTAGACAACATCATGGCGGACTTCCTCTGTCATCACACAGTGGACAGCGGAGAGTGGGAGCTACACCCAAAGGTGTTCACCCTCATTGTTCAGAAATGGGGTCTTCCTTACATCGACCTGATGGTGACAAGACACAACAGGAAGGTTCCGAGGTTCTGCTCTCGATGGAGGGACCCTCTAGCTCTGGCGGTGGATGCAATGTCCATTCCTTGGTTATTCCCTCTGGCCTACATCTTTCCTCCCCTTCCAATGTTGCACAGAGTGATACGGAAATTACGACTGGAGCATTGTCCAGTCATTCTGATTGCTCCGTACTGGCCTTGTCAAGCTTGGTTTCCGGAGCTTCTGGATCTGTCAGCCATTCCGGCTCCCTTGCCATCCGGATCTTCTTCTACAAGGTTACCTGTGTTGAAGGAGGATGTCCATCATCTAGCCTTGACGGCTTGGAAATTGAATCCTCAATATAGAGGAAGAAAGGGTTTTCTTCTGGTGTGGTGGCTACTATGCTCAGTGCCCGCAAACCTGTTTTTTCCAAGATCTACCATCGTGCCTGGTCGACCTTCCTATCTTGGTGTGCTGACAAGGACCTGTCTCAAGAATTTGATCTGCCTAAGGTCCTGGCTTTTTTGCAGGATGGGGTGGATAAAGGCCTCAGTTTGAGTTCCCTTGAAGTTCAGACGTCTGCTCTCTGTTTTCTTTCAGATGCGCATTGCCATCCTTCCAGATGTCAAAGTTTTCTTCCAGGGCATTGCTCATGCTCATCCTGCCTTCAAGATTCCTGCTCCTCCGTGGGATCTTAACTTGGATTTGGGTGTTCTTCAGCGCCATCTATTTGAGTCTTTGGCTACTATTCCTCTACGCCTGTTGACGTGGAAAATGGCTTTTCTCCTGGCGATTGTGGGATATTATTCACTTTTTAAGTGAATGAAGATACCCATTTTCCTGAGATTTTTAGGTGTAAAGTTACTTTTTTGCAATTAGGAAAGTTATCTTTTTTTTTTTTATTTGTGTGTGCACATGTTCTTCAGTTGTGTGAAAAAAGGTAGAGAAGAACATACGACATACAGAAACAGGCCAAAACAAATGGTAGGGTGCATCCTGCATAAAAGAGCTTACAGTCAAGAAGAGGTATGAGCAACTGTTGTGGACTCCAATTCCCATCATCCTCAGCTAGCCAATGGGAGGGAAGTAGGTTGCCCATCCCTGATCCCTGACTTTTATTTATCAAACGTCACATAAAATCACCATATACTTCCATTAAGAATAGGTTATACCTGGAGTTAAGATACATTTTTGGTGCAATTGGTAATTTCTTTATATATAAGTTGTGACACAATTCTTATCTGGACAAAACCATTTCTACTCCACGTTTCAGTGGACTGACTGGAGTTTATAATTAGTGAAAACAATGCTAAACATTTATACATAGCTTTTCGTTACTTTGACACAATTTTACTGACACTTTCATTATTACTCCAGCTGTACACCCATTTAGATTGCTCAGTGTGGGTGTGGCGAATACAGCACCCCTTAAAATTTGGAGCCCTAGACAGCTGCCTATTCTACCTATTCGGAAATCCGGCCTTGTTTAAATAGACTATGCCAATTCAAAGGTAAAATATATAATTTTGTAGGGCTGCTAAATATATAAAAGGGTTACTGTCCTGTTAGGAACAGTTTGGATTGGCTAATTATCAGCTTCCTATAGAAGTTTTTCATAATGAATGCAACAGTAGAATAACAGATCTCCTATTGTTAATAGCTGTGGAGAAGCTAACCAGGGACATTCCGTGCATACTTGTATAGTCATAATTATCCATCATCTTTGCTGGTGTCCACCATTTTTTTTCCTTCTTCTGTTTTTCTGTAATTCAAGACCTTATAACAGGGGCATGCAATTATTTTGGTTGAGGACCACATCTCCTCACAAGGTTTATGATCAACAGACCAGAACTCTCCATACACTACTCTAGAAAAAAAATTCAGGCCCTGGAAGTATTGTACCCATAAAATGCAAGTTTGAGATGTAATAGCTTTTGAATAAAACCTCTCAGCAGTGAGGGTAGCCTTATTTTACTCAGCAGGATAAATCCTGTTGTAGCAATATTATGCCTTATTATTCCTTTAAAGTGCTCTTTTATTAACTTTTATAGGAATCTGTGGAATCTGTATTTGTTCCCTATGGTGAAGTTGGTTTGCTCCCAAATTAATCCTTGCTTCTTTCTTACATACAGCCTTATACATGTTAACTATTTGTTGTTTTAATATTAACACCAATAAAATGTTAGTTTAAAATATTTAATACTACCTAGGCGTTATAATGGCTATCTTACAGTTCCTTCTTTTGCTGGATGAATGTTGCTGATTGCTCCTGAAATTGGATGTAAGATGCTGATTCCATGAGTCCTGAATTGTGTCTCCTTCCCATAAGTAGGAATTGTATTTATGAGACATGTATAAACATACTCATCAACTGCATTTAGAGTTGCTTTTGCACTGTTCTGTCCTTTTATATAGCTCTCTAGAAGAACAGGAAAATGTATGTTACTTATGGATTTTTTTCTTGAAAAAAGGTGCCAGTCAGGAGCATTTTAATGCATGGGCAATTGCTAAGGGACCTCCTGTTGCAGTGTTTTCACACTGAGGTCCCAACAGTCTCAGTTTTACATTACGGAGCCTATTTAATCCTGTGGTTAGATAGTCAAGGAGTGAGGTTGTTGTGAGTAGATCTCTTGGATGTGGCTGCTTTACCCTCAAATAGGAAGAGAAGAAAACTACATTTAACAGCATCCTAAACGTTTACCTATATTTTGGCAGTTGCATTCAGCTCTAACACCTTTACCAGCAGGTGGTGTCATGAAACGCGCTCTCTCTCTCTTTCTCTCTCTAGGGCACGTCTGTAGACCTGAAGCTCTGTGATGCTGATTGCACATCTATTACTTTTCCTACCTCTGGTTGGCTTTGTCTGCAAAACTTTGATTCCATGGGACAAATTTATGAATAATAACTCACAGTTTGGCGCCAGGGTTTTTCGAACAGGATCAAAGTTTATTAAACAGCACTCTAAAGCAAACAGTTCTTTCAGTGTACACATTCAGCAGAATCTGCAGAGCCCATCTCCTTTCTAAGAGGCTCTGCTTTCTCTGTCCTATCCCTCCTTAAGAGGAAACTTAACTGTACCCTGACTGAGAGGGAAATCAATGTGGCTCTGCACAGGAAATCCACAGATGCTCTTTGAGGTGACTTGCATCCTTTGACTTACTTTGCGCCTGTTTCACAAGAGAGGACCACCTTCAGTTTACTCTTGGGGAAACCTTTTCACCTATGTTCAGGCCCAAACCTGATCTTCCTCTCCCTTGGAGACCCAGTGCTGTTTCCACATGGATCATTCTTTCTGGAGAATGCTCCTCACCAGGGACTTAGAACCCTCCAGAATAGATATCTATATATATATGTGTGTGTGTGTGTGTGTTTCAGGTCTGGCTAGTAGCAAAGGACTTGAAATGATAAGCCCTGTATATATATATATATATATATATATACACGTATACTGTATACCCTTATTCATATCTCCCTTATATGGCATGATAACCAGGGGATCTCACATTACTAAGGGGCAAATCTACACAACCCCATGTGGTACCTTGTTGCACACAATTCTACCAGGGTGGTGATCAGAGGTTCTTAAAACTGCCCTGGTGTCGGTTGAAGAAAACTGCAGTGCTGCTATGTAGGGGAGTATATTTTGTATTTTGGAAAAAAAGAGTTTGTACTGAGTAGACCATAAAAAAGAAAAGCTCTGCAAGGCATTTGCATACCCCTATGGCACTCAAATGGTTAAGATTAAATAAAAATTATATACAAAGAGTATGGAAGTTTAAACAACAGGCTGAAGTCGCCATAAGAACGATGCTGCGTGAACAGCCGTCACCATTGGCCCATTGCAGATCTGCAGTTCATTCACAATCAATCCACAGAACATTTATGTGCGCACGCTGCCTAAATATAGTAACACACTGCAGGCAAGGGAAATGCTGCTGTGGGTCTGGGAGGCTCAGACTGCTTAGGAATTCAGTATCAGCATTCTAGTGAGCGAAATGAAATCAAACTCCTTGTTTTTTCTGAATTGATAGACCCACAAGCCCAGCAAATAATAACACAATCATCATGATATAAACCATACAAAGACACTTCAAAATATTCAGATTTTGTTGGATTTTTTTTAATTCAGCATTACTGAGCAACCTGTATTTCAATGTATTCCGTACTGTATTATTTCCTTTTCCAGTGTAGCTGTATCTATACAGAATAGGTCTGTATTTACTTGTGCAAACAGAAGAAAGCGTACCAGGGTTATAACTCTAACCTACTGGGCCGCCGGTGACATCTGAGGTCACCCCACACCCAAAACACAGGCGCATGATCTGGAGAAAGTTTAAATATTGCACTCCAGTACAGACCTTTACAATACATTGGCTACCTTTTTTGGGGCTCAAATCTTCAATGACAGAAAGGGAAAGGGCTCACAAACATTATTCTAATCTTACTGACTGGCAACAGTTGTGTGTGGTGATGTCAGCAGCCCCCATCCGAGATAGTAAATTGGTCTTTTTAGTAAGGGGTTGCATGATAGGACAGAGCTGAAGTAGAGGGTGCACTTGTAGCTTGGCCCAGCATCCAAATGAACCCTTCGGCTCTGCACTGTAGTTACTTCCCTGAAGCCTAGGTAATTTTGATGGTCTTTTTTTTTATAAAAAATCTTAGTCAGATCTTACCTTTGGATTAGAAATATGTAATTCAGGGATTTTTTTTTCATTCAGGTAAATTTCAGTTTAAAGTATTTCCACCTCTAATGTGATGCACTGATTATGCAACTTACCAGTCATAACTTAGAAGATGAAGAGACTTATTGAGCTCTGCAAATCCATACACTACAGATATTTTGAGAGTGGGTTGATAGTAACATAGTAAATTAGGTTGAAAAAAGACACAAGTCCATCAAGTTCAACCTTCGCCTCATACCTCAGTAACTGAGAATTTTATAGCTTTCCTGCTACCAATTAAATTAGTCTTTATCAGACCTTCCTGATCAGCCTACTGATAAACAGTATAACTCTGTATGTTCCCTTTTGAAAGAAATGTATCTAATCTTCTCTTAAATGTATCCATTGTATCTGCCATAACTACCTCCCTGGGCAATGAATTCCACAATTTGACAGACCTTACCGTAAAAAAACCCTTCCTCGGCTGAAATTTAAACCTCCTTTCCT
The DNA here is from genome assembly GCA_037306005.1 of Rhinophrynus dorsalis. Lineage (NCBI taxonomy): Eukaryota > Metazoa > Chordata > Amphibia > Anura > Rhinophrynidae > Rhinophrynus > Rhinophrynus dorsalis. Next base: position 327,607,741 of record CM074719.1, on the reverse strand, counting down.
CTAATCTCAAGGGGTGTCCCCTGGTCACCTGATCAGGCCTTGGAATAAATAGCTCACTGCAGAGATCCTTGTATTGGCCTCTCATATACTTGTACAATGTGATAAGGTCTCCTCTTAGTCGTCGTTTCTCTAGAGTAAATAAACCAAGTTTGTTTAGTCGTTCCTCATATGTCAAGTCCTCCATTCCCTTAATTAATTTTGTTGCTCTCCGCTGTACCCTCTCTAGTTCTAGTATATCCTTTTTCAGAACCGGTGCCCAAAATTGCACTGCATACTCAAGGTGAGGTCTTACCAATGATTTGTATAATGGCAAAATAATGTTATCCACTCTTGCTTCGATACCTCTTTTTATGCAAGACAGGACTTTGTTTGCCTTTGCTACTGCTGTTTGACACTGGTCACTGTTTCCAAGTTGGCAGTTGACAAGGATACCCAGGTCTTTTTCTAGCAATGAGTCACCTAAAATTATTCCATTAAGTTTGTAAGTAGCCTTGGGATTGTTTCCTCCCAAATGCATGACTTTACACTTCCCCACATTAAACTCCATATTCCACATGTTTGCCCAATCTGACATTGTATGCAAGTCCCTCTGTAGAGAGAAAATATCCTGTTCTGAATTAATGACTTTGCATAATTTAGTATCATCTGCAAATATTGATATTTTGCTTTCTATATCTATTTCCAGATCATTTATAAACATGTTAAAAAGCAGCGGACCCAATACTGAACCCTGAGGTACTCCACTCTCCACTTTAACTGTACTGGAGAATTTTCCATTTACAACCACACACTGTTCCCTATCCTTCAGCCAGTTTTGTATCCAATTGCAAAGGTTATCTCCTAGCCCCAATTTCCTTATTTTATACACCAGCCTTCTGTGTGGCACTGTATCAAATGCCTTTGCAAAGTCTAGATATACTATATCTACTGCTTTGCCATTGTCTAGGTTGCTGCTTACCTCCTCATAGAAGCTGAAAAGATTAGTTTGGCATGATCTATTCTTCATAAAACCATGTTGATTCGTGCTACTGATTTTATTTTTTGTGTTGTAATCCTGAATATAGTCCCTTATTATCCCTTGTAACAGTTTTCCCACTACAGAGGTCAAATTCACTGGTCTATAATTCCCAGGTTCTGTTTTAATTCCCTGTTTTAGTAATTTTCTGTTCTTAGTCTTCAAAAACTTTGCAGTGCATTAGAGACCTCTCTAGCATTAAATGGTTTAAAAGCCAATTTTATTCAATAGGGATTTTGGGAAATTTTTATTTGTGACCAATGGTGCAGTAGGTATCCCAGAATTTCTCAATTTCCTCTTAGTACATTGACCTCAGTGTGCTGGTTACAGGGAAGATAGCATTTTATATTTGCACCTTTACACTCTGAATGAATATAGTGACTGGTTAGGTTAGACTGGTTGATACATCTGCTGAACAGTTGGTTTCCTTCATAATTCTACCAGTGTATCTTAGTACATCAGCCTCAAAGTGTTTCCTCTAGCCTAATGAATGTTATATCGTTCTGTATATCTAGACTTGCTGAAGTGTTTCTTGAAGTTGCCTTTCATTGTTATAGGAAAAAAGAAAATCAGTACATACTACACGTATTTTAAAGACTCACTGACCCACTTACCTTAACATGGGTAGAAAATCCTAATTGCTTCTATGAATCAATTTATTGTGGATTGGTTCTCTAAAATTAACTTTAATTAATACTGGATATCAATTCTGTGTAGACAGGAACTATTCCTCGTTACTGGACTTCAGGGAAGGTATTTTCATATCTCGGAGAACTGTTCATTTTCTGTGATTAGACGTTGTTTAATAAATAGGTGTTACGTAGGCATAACACAAAGAAATTGGTTCAAGTGTCTATTTTAGCTGACTACAAACTCCTCCCATTGAAGGATAAGCATATTACCCGTCTGCAAAATCAGGCCCCCTGCTGAGTTCACGGCTCTTTGTTCCCAGGTAACTGAATAAAAATCTCTTGTTCACTAATGTGAGAATGAAATTCTGGAAGTAGAAGAATGCATGTGCACATGCAAGCAAATAATGTGACAGATATATAAGGTCAACAGGGAAGCAATTCTGAGGCAAAGCCACTGCAGAATTTGAATTAAACTCCCCCATTCAATGAAACTGAACTCTGACCCCAATTGTTGCTAGAGATGTCACCATTGGGTAAGTTTTTCAAATCTGTGCAGCTGTTTTGCCCCACTATCATTACTTGTTTGTGTTTATACGTATGATGCATATGCCCATATGTATAAAAGCAAATTGGTGCAATTCAGGAGCAAACCAACTGCAGCTGAGAGGAAAAAGTAAAAAAAAAAAATACTGATTTACATGGAGCCTTTTAACCCCTTAAATGCTAGAATCTCCAAATTACCTGTTGAATGCTAGAATCCAGTAGCGTAATTAGTCATTGGAGGGACCTGACACAAACTTTATATTGGGATCGCTAACACAAAAATATTTTCCCAGAGGCGTAACTAGAATGTATTTGGCCCTAGGGCTGATGTGCCCCCTTGGATTCTGGGACCTGGCACAACTGAGCCCTCTGCACTCTTTGTAATTAAGCTCCCACTAGAATCCCTAGCATACCAAGCGATCTGTGGGAAGTTTTATTTGTCCCCATTTGAGGTTTGCTCTGGTTATTTATTTGTCGTCAACTGAGATTTTCTCTGGCTGTGTCCCGAGTTGAGATTTGATCTGTTTATTTGTCCCCATTTGAGGTTTGCTCTGGTTATTTATTTGTCCCCAACTGAGGTTTGCTCTGGTTATGTTCCCAGTTGAGGTTTGCTCTGGTTATTTATTTGCCCACATTTGAAGTTTGCTCTGGTTGTTTATTTGTCCCCAATTGAGGTTTGCTTTGGTTATTTATTTGCCCACAATTGAGGTCTGCTTTGGTTATTTATTTGTCTCCAGTTGACGTATGTGCTGGTTATTTATTTTACCCCAGTTGAGGTGTGCGCTGGTTATTCATTTGTCCCCAGCTGAGGTTTGTGCTGGTTATTTATTTGCCTACAATTGAGGTTTGCACTGATTATTTATTTGACCACAATTGAGGTTTGCTCCGGTTATTTATTTGCCCACAATTGAAGTTTGCTCTGGTTATTTGTTTGTCCTTAATTGAGGTTTGCATTTGTTATTTATTTGTCCACAACTGAGGTTTGCTCTGGTTATTTATTTGCCCCCATTTGAGGTTTGCTGTGGTTATTTATTTGCCCCAACTGAGGTTTGCTTTGGTTATTTATTTGTCCCCAGTTGAGGTTTGCGCTGGTTATTTTTGTCCCCGGCTGAGGTTTGCTCTGGTTATTTATTTGTCCCCAGTTGAAATTTGCGCAGGTTATTTATTTGTCCCCAATTGAGGTTTTCTCTGGTTATTTATTTATCCCCTGTTGAGGTTTGCGCTGGTGATTTATTTGTCCCCAGTTGAGGTTTGGCTGGTTATTTTTGTCCCTGGTTGAGGTTTGCTCTGGTTATTTGTCCCCAGTTGATATTTGCGCTGGTTATTTATTTGTTCCAAACTGAGGTTTGCTCTGGTTATTCATTTGTCCCCAGTTGAGGTTTGCTCTGGTTATTTATTTGTCCCCAGTTGAGGTTTGTTCTGGTTATTTATCCCCAGTTGAGTTTTGCTCTGGTTATGTATTTGTCCCCAGTTGAGGTTTGCTCTGGTTATTTATTTGTCCCCAGTTGAGATTTGCGCTGGTTATTTATTTGTCCCCAATTGAGGCTTGCTCTGGTTATTCATTTGTCCCCAGTTGAGGTTTGCTCTGGTTATTTATTTGTCTCCATCTGAGGTTTGCTTTGGTGATTTTTGTTCCAGGTTGAGGTTTGCTCTGGTTATTTATTTGTCCCCAGTTGAGATTTGTGCTGGTTATTTTTTTGTCCCCAACTGAGTTTTCCTCTGATTATTTATTTGACCCAAGTTGAAGTTTGCACTGGTTATTTATTAGTCCCCAGTTGAGGTTTGCTCTGGTTATTTATCCCCAGTTGAGTTTTGTTCTATTTATTTATTTGTCCCCAGTTGAGGTTTGCAATGGTTATTTATTTATCCCCAGTTGAGGTTTGTGCTGGTTATTTATTTGTCCCCAATTGAGTTTTGCTCTGGTTATGTACTTGTCCCCAGTTGAGGTTTGCACTTGTGATTTATTTGTCCCCATTTGTGGCTTGCATTGGTTATTTATTTGTCCCCAGTTGAGGTTTGCTCTGGTGATTTATTTGTCCCCAGTTGACGTTTGCTCTGGTGACTTATTTGTCCCCAGTTGAGGTTTGCGCTGGTTATTTATTTGTCCCCAGTTGAGGTTTGTGCTCGTTATTTGTCCACAGTTGAGGTTTGCGCTGGTTATTTATTTGTCCCCAACTGAGTTTTGCACTGGTTATTTATTTGTCCCAAGTTGCGCTGGTTATTTATTTGTCCCCAGTTGAGGTTTGTACTGGTTATTTATTTGTCCCCAGATTTGTCCCCAGTTGATGTTTCCGCTGGTTACTTATTTGTCCCCAGTTGAGGTTTGCTCTGGTTATTTATTTGTCCCCAGCTGAGGTTCGAGCTGGTTATTTATTTGTCCCCAGTTGAGGTTTGCTCTGGTTATTTATTTATCCCCAGTTGAGTTTTGCTCTGAAAATGCTCCAGTTTGCCTTGTATACCTACTTCATAGTTTGATATAACCATTAGATATTTCACTCTTGTCACTGAGAGCTTAATTCAGAAAAAGTGGTGTTACTCTGCAGGAAATAAACTATACCATAGGGGACATGAGAATTCAACACATTTACATTTATTTAAATGGGGGTTTAAACCCCTCGAATGTTAAAGAGGTATCCAATGCATTGCTTAGCAATGCATTTGGAACTTATAGCATTCAATGGGTTAAAAACCCCATTTCAATGAAAATAAATTTTAATTTGCCCCCTATGGAACAGATGGTTTGTCCAAGAATTGTACCACTTCAGCTTGCAGAATTAGGCACCGTGTCCCCATTAAGTGTTCCTCTCAAAGGCATCCATTCACTTCAGTGAGAAGCAAGGTAATGCATAGTAAGTAATGTATTCATTTCTATTACAAAGAATGTGTTGTACTTTACTGGGCTTCTCACCATACCGCAGAGAAGAAATTGTCAACATAAGTTCCACTATTCTAAATGTTCTTCTCTTGCATGAGCAGTTGCTGTGTCCTGGGACATAACCTAGATTACTTATTCTGATAAAAGCTTTGTCAAATTCTCCTTTTACTTTTACCACCCTCTATTTGCTCATGCGAGCATTTTTGAAAATAACTGGGTTTCCAAAACAAACATTGGTTGAACATTTACTTTGCCAAGACATTGTGAATCTGCCAGAAAAGAGTATACCTCATTGTGCATTATTAGTGCCAGGCACATTGATTAACAAAGACTGGGAAAGTGTTTTGAGACACAAGACTGATGTCCCTGTTGATTAAAGCAAGACTAGTCCCACAGGTGGCAGTTTCTTAAAGGTAAAGTTGTAACAGTTAAAACTGTCACAAAGCGGTAGAGCTGTTATCACATTCTACTGAGAACTGTAATCAGTGCCTCCCCTTCTCCATAGAATGCAACTGAATAATTGTCTGAGTACCAGTTGGAACTGTTGCTGTCATAACCTGGGAATTAAATGAACAGTAAACCATTGCTATGAAAACTCATATATTGTAGTGCTTTTCCTGCTGAATAAAATGGGCACTTTTTGATCCCACGTTATAACCATTGTAACTGGGGTTTTTTTGTTATTTTTTTTTATATTAACGGTGCCCCCTGGTGTCCAGAAAACTCACTTACAGTTCACCTTCAGTCCTGACAGTTATGCTCTGCGGTACGAGAACCTCTGCCTGCCTTTATCCATAGAATGTGTTAGTAATAGTGTCATCACTTTGTGATGTTTTGAAAGGTTATAACAAATGTCAGCTGTGTAATGCACTAGCAGAAAAGTCATAATATATGTTTTTTATAATAAAGGATTACTACTGCTGCTTTGAGCTACTCCCGGCAACAAGTAAAACCAAGGGTACTCCAGCTGCTGAGAGCTGCTTTATTCAAAATGTATTACTGTTCTAAGTGGTGGGAACCTCATCCCTCATAAACACATACACTCTCTCTCACACACTTTAAATGAAGCAACTCTCTGCATTTGGAGTACTCTTGTTTCATTCTGCAGGAAAAGCCATACCATATATGTTTGCAGAATAAAGCATTATGGGGGAGATTCACTAAGCGGTGATAAAGAGGTGATAAAGTGGAGATAACATCTCCAGTGTATCACTTCTCCAACTTCCTATGTTGGCAGAACATTTAGCATATTATCAATTTTATGCAGGGCCACCATTAAAGTGGAACAGGCAGGACTTTTGTTCTGAGCCCAGTTCAAATGGGGGCCTGGGAAGGCAGGCAACCAGTGCCAAGCTTGTGGTGCGACTTGTGTGCAATTGACACACACACGCATTTTTTGATTACGGTACTGCCATTGGAGCCTTCTCCCGTCCTTTCCTCTATTCTATTTTTGCCTTTCTTTTACAGTCTTTTTCCTTTCCTTTTCCTTTTTACCCCCCTTTTTTCCTTTCTCTGTCCTTCCCCGCCCCTACCTTGTGGCCTTGCCATAACTCTTGCCGTGGTGTGATTGTGCCTGTACAAATACAGGTTTAAGGTTATTTAAATGCTGACAGTCAAGCTTGCTGGTGGCTGCTATATATTTGGTGCTACATCATATATTATAATGTGACTGCTCTGTTTTACTTCCCTTTAGTACATCTTGCCAACAACTGTCTGTAAGAAAAAATAGTTTAAAGAAAAATAAAGCTTGCAAAAAAACAAAAATGTAGAGCAGAACATATGGTGTGGAGGGCCCTACAGGTTACACCTGTCCTGGGTTCCATGATTTCTGATCACAGCCATGATTTTATGAATGTGGGTCAAATGTGATGTGTGGCGTAGGGATGTACAGATTCAGCCTAGTGATTATCCAATCAGAATGAGAGATGCAAAAGTAGTCAAGCATGGATACCCCCAGGCCTTATTATTAGCTATTGATTGGGTTTTCAGGCCTGCTACAGAGATAGGCAATTTGTAACTGTTGTTGAACTCAAGCTCCCATCTACCTTATTTATCCAATGCCCATCCCTGGTCCACCGCTATTTAGCAAATCTTTATTTAACGTTTGCTATTTATGATAAAGAAGAAAAGAACATAAAAAAGTCTCATTAATCCTTTGAATGCCAGAGCAGTTACCAACACATTGTGAAGCAATGAGTTGTGCACTCCTCTGGCATACGAAAGGTTGGGAATGGTATACCAGAGATGGGGAACATATGGCCCATGGGCTGGATCTGGCTTGCAGGCCAATTTAATATGGTCCTTGTGTCTGGCTGGCTGTGCACAGAAGGAAGTTCTGCTTTACAGAGGAAAATCTGACTTTTGTTTTTTTTCTTCAGAGGAAGGGTGATACATTTTATTACAATGCCTTTATACACGAGGCACAATGTCTCCATTTTTACGTGTATCGTCAGACATGCAAGTAACAGCCAGCCATAAGCCATTCAGATTTCAATCAGGAAAGGAGATTACTAGTCAGGGGATGTTGCACTTTTTTTCTGTTTGGAGATACCATACTACTATGACCCTCCCAAATCACATACTTCCCAAGTGTCCCTCTTTAGGATGGACAGTCCCTCTAGGAGACCTAAATTCCTTTGTCTCTCTTTCCCTCCCTGGTGTCCATCTGTTTAGGAGATCACACTGTGTGGTGTTTGTGTGTATAAGTGTATCACATTGTGTTGTTTAAACATCTGTATGTGTTTATACATTACTCCATAATGCTACAAGACTAAACTAGTCTCACAAATCACTTCTCTAACACTACTCCCCTTTTCCAATCCCTACACTGGCTCCCATTAGAACAGAATTAAAAATTCTGGTGCTAACTTACAGAGCCCATACTAACTGCATCCCCCCATATTTCATCTCTCGTTCCAAAATACACTCCCACTTGCCATCTTTGCTCTGCACAAGACCTTCTTCTCTCTACAGGTCTTATTACATCCTGACACTCCTGCCTACAGGACTTCTCCCGTGCTGCACCTGAACTCTGGAACTCCCTCCCCCACCCCATCAGACTCTCCCCCAGCCTTCAGATCTTCAGACGCTCCCTGAAAACTCACCTCTTCAGGGAAGCCCATCAACTACCTCCATAACGGTCATGGGCAAGGTCAGATCAACAGCCTGTCCATCTACAGTTCCCTCTCATTCCCTTTTAAAATCTTTCTCCCACCTACAACCCCATCATGACCTGATTGTTCACATAGTCTTTTCTTCCAGAACTACCACTTCCCTGGACCACTTCACTCAATAACACTTTTTACACCCACCCACCCACTGACCTGCAGTTCATGTGGCAGGAGGCACTTATACCCCACAACACTTACTCCTTTTGTGTCCCAGCTACCTTCCTTTAGACTGTAAGCTTTCAGTATCAGGGCCCTCTGATCATTTTGTTTTCCATGTTCCATTTGTACTATTTAATATCTCTGTATGTCTATTCTCTATTGTACAGCGCTGCCGAATAAGTTGGTGCTATATAAATAAACAATAATAATCTAAATAAATTATTCAGTTACACAAAAAGGTGTGAGTAGGTCATGAAATAACCAAAAAATTATCTGTAATGCCTTGCCCACAGCCACACCCCCAGCAACACACCCTAAAATACCAGTGTCCCGCTTTGGCCATTTGAAATGTTAGGAGGTATGATATTATGTTGAACAGAGATGTTCAACTCAGGCCATATAATCATCACTGCTGCTGGTTTACAACTTCTCTTTAGCAGTAAACACTCCTATCTGCACATGCATCCACAACGGTGGATGTTTTAAGAACTGGGGCATTTCTGGTGCAAACCAGTTGTACAGCAGTTGACACACAATGATTCACATGGGGAGCAAACCATGTGAATCCTTGAAAGATGTCCAGTACAGCTTCATACAAAATGCCTTAGAGACCTATGTAGGTTTAAGGTGTTAAAAATAGTTATTATCCAATGACCCACTAGCAAACACACCACTAGCATCTAGTTTAAAGATACCTAACACCTCCTCATAATAATCCCCTCTTACCTTACTATAAACATAAAATCCTAATGACACCTATGAATTTTGCTCTTGTGCCTAGGGTTGGCACCTTTTCTTAAAAAAAATACCGTCCATGGCAATCCCTCCATAGACTTAACATTGAACAGAAGCCAATTTTTTAACGGCCTGTCAGTAATATACTGGCTGGGTGGCAACCCTACTTGTGCCTTTGATCAAGAAATAACATCTTCATTCAGTTCTTGATGTCATGTCCATGAGGCTTGCATGACAATTGCTACGAGGACCCAGTGGTGAAGCAATAGGACACCTCCAACCAGGCCGTCACTTCAGGGGCCTGGCTACCCCATGCAATGCTCGTTGCCCAAAACAAATAACAAGTTCAGGTCTGTGCGTTCTTCGGCGCACACACCTCTAGCAGCTGAGCTCCCACTTCGGCACTCTATTAATGCAGTGCGCTGGGAGATGACATCATCCCCAGCTCTCTGCATTACTGAAGAGAAGACTGCGCAGGAGCTCCAGCTGTATAGAGGTGTGTGCAGAAGGAGGCACAAACCACTCCTGCCACGCTACTGGACCACCAGTGAGGTAGGAGATGGACACTGGGGGGTCAATAGGGGCAATGTGGAGGTGGAGATTGGGGGCAATTTGGAGGCAATGTGGAGATAGGGGGCAATGTGGCGATTGTGGGCAATGTGGAGGCAATGTGGAGATTGGGGGCAATGGGGGGCAATGTGGAAGTGGCCAATGGGGGGGTCAATGTGATTGGGGGGGCCATGGCAATTTCTGCACCAGGGCCCAGTAGCTTCTAGTTACGCCTCTGGCAGTACCACAGGACACCATCTTCGCCCACGGCATATGGTATTATTAAGCCTTTAAGAACAGTGCTTTGCAATGCATTGTGTCCCCTTCTAGTTCTTAAAAGGTCAAGAAGGCTGATATTAACTCTGTATATTTGCCAATATTTCAAAACATTTCCAGGAACACTTTTCCCATAAGAAATCACATAACAGTGCATCAATAGTGGTCAGTAATAGCGCATAGAGCAATATCAACACAAAACCTTTCACAACAGATTTAACCCTTTGAGTGCCAGAGAGGAACCAACACTACCTATCTGGCACTCAAATGGGTAAAACTGCTCTTGTACAGCAAAATAAACATTTTTAATACTATATATAAAAACTACATTCAGTTATATAAATGAGTAATATTAACATGCAAGCAGGGCCGGTGCAAGGATTTTTGTATACACAGGCGAAGGTGCATTTTGATGCCCCCTCCCCCGGACACAATACCCCCCCCCCCGACCTTGCCACAATCCCCTGCCCCCGCCCACATATTCACCTCCACACTCTCCCCACCTCCACATTGCGCCTTCCACAATGCTCCCTTCACCTCCACAATGCTCCCTTCATCTCCACATTGCCCCTTCCACAATGCTCCCTTCATCTCCACATTGCCCCTTCCACAATGCTCCCTTATCTCCACAATGCCCCCTTCATCTCCACATTCACCCTTTCATAATGCCCCCTCATCTCCACATTGCCCCTTCATCCCCCTTCCACAATGCCCCCTTATCTCCACAATGCCCCCTTATATCCACAATGCCACTTCAGCTCTACATTTACCCTTCCATAATACCCTTTCATCTCCACATTGCCCCTTCCATAATGCTCCCTTCATCTCCACATTGCCCCTTCCACAATGCCCCCTTATCTCCACAATGCCCCCTTCATCTCCAGATTGACCCTTTCATAATGCCCTCTCATTTCCACATTGCCCCTTCATCTCCACATTGCCCCTTCATCCCCTTTCCACAATGTCCCCATATCTCCACAATGCCCCCTTATCTCCACAATGCCACTTCAGCTCTACATTTACCCTTCCATAATGCCCCTTCAGCTCCACATTGACCCCTCCATAATGCCCCTTCATCTCCATCTTCACATTGCCCCTTCCACAATGCTCCCTTCATCTCCACAATGACCCCTTATCTCCAAAATGCCCCTTCATCCCCTACCTTGAGTCCCTGGTGGTCTAGTGCCATAACTTAGAGCTCTGTGCCTCCTTCGGCACAGAGCTGAAGCTCCCGCGCGCTGCGCTCAGCAATACAGAGCGCTTGGAGATGATGTCATCTACCATCGCTCTGTATTTCTACAGAGCCCGGGTCACAAAGACGCTGCGAGGGAGCGCTTGGTAGTGTAAATCAGCGCTCCATTGTGGCAGATCTATATATTTTAAAAAAAAAATCCCAGCTTCCCCCTTTTCGGCGCCAATCTGTTGCGGCGCCCTAAGGCAGCTGCCTGTCCTGCCTTAATGGTAGCTCCGGCCCTGCATGCAAGAAAACTATTAGTTTCTTAATTACAAGCACATGGGATATGGTGTTGAGACTCTATTTTAAAACCGGTGACAAAACCAGGGAGAACAGGATCCAGGGACAAGGAACCAGATTCAGGTACTGTCCCTAGACATTAGGGAAAGTTGGCATATATTACTTTGCATGCTTCAAACAAAAACTGCCAACAACTGTCATGTCCACCTTCATGGATGTAACATCCAGGACTGATTGAAAATGTTCTTAGTTGGTACAAGAGCAAAATTCATAGGGGCATTAAGATTATTTTGCTGAAGTCAGATAAGTGGGGGTAGAGGCGTTACTTTCCCTTTAATCACTATGCTAACTCTGGATTCAGCTAAGAGCAACTCTTTTTCTACAAGTCAAAATGCAGTGATGTGGAAAGTCTACCCAGCAATGGAATGATCAGCTGAAAATTGATTAAATTGTGTCATATCAATTTTTGAAACATTATTGCTACTGGGCTTTAAGAGCAGAAATCCAAAGGAAGTTAAAGAAAATGAACATGAAATAGCTTTTTCAGCATGACTTTTCAGGGCCACATAGCTGCTATATTTAGAGGCATCTCTGCGTTAGCATCTACGCATGATTTTCAACCTGCTCTAAGAAAAGACTGCATAAAATAAAGAGTTGTTTTCATGATGCATCTAGCACTCAGAGTTAAGGAGCTGGGGAAATTTCAGGCTAAAAGCAGTAAAAGATAGATTGACAGATTCAGCCTATGTCTACCTGTCTGTCTTTGTATATACATTTAGAAAGGTCATTTAATACTAAAACAACTTTTGAGCTTTTCTTTTCAGATGGCAGCATTCATTTATTGGTAATACTTTATCATTTATTTTATCTTCGAATGCCCCCAAAGACTTCAATAAGGAATATGTGAGATAACATTAGTGATAACCTGGTGCTGTGAATCCAGCCCAGTGAATGCTGGGGATTAATTAGAGCAAGAGTAAGCAAACAGTTGACCTGATTCCCCCCAGTAGCAAGACCTAAACGATTAGCAGGGAATATGGGCTGGTCTGGACAGAGGTTATGTGATATGTGTACTAAATCCTTGTAAACTGCAAAACATATTCATTTATATATGATGGAAGATACAGAAATAGTGTAACACTACACCAAACAATATGAATGCCGTGGGATACTGGTGGAGAAATATTCTTTTACTAAGACCCAAGATACTAAATATAGCAAGTATAATAAAATGAAGTAAAAAATAATATAAAAATAATAATAATAATATGCAATAAGTCTAACAAAGAGAGCGATGAAGACATGAATTCAGTGATTATGCAATGAAAATAAAAGTAAACTTAAAGTGTTAGTAATGTCTAAAAAAACTTTTTTGCATTTAGAAGAGCTTAAAAAGCTGATCTAAATGCAAAAAACCGTATGTCTCAAACCGCTGTGGTTTAAGAGATACGGGCATTTACAGTTTGATTTCTCCTACTGACAGCTGTAAAGCTGTCAGCAGGAGATCCGTGTCGGTCGACACGCTGGCGCTTGAGAAGTGCTGAGATCTCGTTACTTACACGGAATCCCTTCATTGGAATGGTCTAAAACATGTGTTGTTCCAGGGCTTTGTATAATAATATTCAAAGTGAAATTCAGACCTGCATCTACATAACATTAGGGCTGCAACTAACGATTATTTTGATAATCGATTAGTTGGACGATTATTTTTTCGATTAATCGATTAACCCGATAAAAAAAACAATATGCTAATTTTTCATTATTTAAACTGATTTAATGAACAAACAGTGTTAAAAACAAACAGCAGAATAAAACACTTTACACATTAACATGTGTCATTGTTATTATTTTACTATGGGGTCTATGCACCTCTCTTTCTCCCCCTTGCACCTCTATTTCTCCCCCTTGCACCTCTCTTTCTCCCCCCTTGTACTTCTTTCTCCCCCTTGTGCCTCTATTTCTCCCCCCTTGTACTTCTTTCTCCCCCTTGTGCCTCTCTTTCTCCCCCATGTACTTCTCTCTCCCCCTTGTGCCTCTCTTTCTCCCCCATGTACTTCTCTCTCTCCCCCTTGTGCCTCTCTTTCTCCGCCATGTACTTCTCTCTCTCCCCCTTGTGCCTCTCTTTCTCCCCATGTACTTCTCTCTCTCCCCCTTGTGCCTCTTTCTCCCCCATGTACTTCTGTTTCTCCCCTTTGTGCCTCTTTCTCCCCCATGTACCTCTTTCTCCCCCTTGTGCCTCTCTCTCCCCCATGTACTTTATTCTCCCTCTTGTGCCTCTCTTTCTCCCCCTTGTGCCTCTCTTTCTCCCCCCTTGCCCTTGTGCCTCACTTTCTTCCCCCATGTATGTCTCTCCCCCGTATCTCTTTTTCACTCTTTCCCGCACTGATGACATCCGGGGTGGAACCACGTCAAACGGGGGGGGGGGGGGGGCTCTTTTTCACTCTTTCCCGCACTGATGACATCCGGGGTGGAACCACGTCAAACGGGGGGGGGGGGCGCCGCGTGGAGCGTGCAGGGGTTTTCTTCCTCAGTCTGGGCGCCAGTTTTAAACTGGCCTCAGAACAGAGGAAGAGAATACCTGCACGCTCCACGCGGCATCTCCGCGTTTGGCGTGGTTGCGCCCCGGATGTCATCAATGCGGGCAGTAACAAGACAGCAGCATCCTTCAGACATTAAGGCGTTCAGCCTTTCAGAACATACGGCGGCTGTGGGGCTGCTGGGCGGCACAACTAATCACTGCACAACTAATCGATAATGAGAATAGTTGGCAACGATTCTCATTATCGATTTTATCGATTAGTTGTTGCAGCCCTACATAACATTCAAACAATTTATAAACTGCAGCTTTTTTAAATATTAAAATGAGAGCAATTATTCAGTAAATATCATAATAATCTTTCTTACTGCAAACCTTGATCTTGCCTATTATAGAATTTTAAGATATTGCCCTTAGTAAGACTAAGGGCAATACCTGAGAACCTTATCCAAACCCCTCTAGTACTAAGAAGGGCTGTGAGTGGGAGTACATACCTCCCAAGTGTCCCTCTTTAGGAGTGACAGTCCCTCTTTGAGACCCAAATCCCTCTGTCTCTCTTCTCCACTCTGATGTCCCTCTTTTTAGGGGATTAGACTGTGTGGTGTGTGTATACAAGTCCATCACTTTGCTCCACAGCAATAAAATGCACATTAATGTCTAAGAAAAATTCAGTATATGTGTTTATACATTAGGCTTTGTAAATAAAATACTTTGGTCTTGCTCTAAATCATTTATTCAGTTATACAACAAGGTATCACTAGATCATGAAATCAGCAAAAAAATTCTAGGTAATGCCCTGCCCACCAGCCACTCTCCCAGCAACACCACCTAAACCAAAAGTGTCCGTCTTTGGCCATTTGATATGTGGGAGGTATGGGAGTGCCCAAATGAGTAGTCTTTAAGTCGGATTGGGAGGAGGGAAGGTGGAGTTTACCCTGAAAATGGTTCAGTACTGGGTGGCAGTGTGAAGTGGGTGGGGTTCCTGGGAACGCCCCATGCCAGAGACTCAAACTCTGTCAATGGCAGACCCGCTAATAACTCAGGGCAGATTTCAAGAATTCACAGGTATGCCCTTCAAAGGGAAAATGGCATAACTCTGGTGTAACTATACCTTAGAGGTAAATGAACAGTCCCCACTCTTTTAGAATGGTGCATTTAATCCCTTGAATGTGAGAGAAGAATCCAGTGCATTGTTAGGCAATGCACTGAAGACCTTTCTAGCTCACAGAATTTTAATGTTAGCCTTATTGTGCAGTTGGTTTGGTCCATAACTGAACCTCTTTATATCATGATAAATAAGATCCTAAGGGTCTTATCTTCAAAAGAAAAGTTCTCAAATCAACTTTAACGTGGGTAGAAATTAACAATATCCCAGTGATTTAAATGGGCTTTTAACCCCAGTGGGTTGATGCACTAAGGCGTGATAAAGAGGTGATAACACTGAGATAATTTCTCCATTTCCTGTGTTATTCTGTAGAGTTTATGCACTAAAAGCTCCAAAGTTGGAGAAATCTTAGTGAATAGGCTTTGTCGTGCCTTAATGCATCTCCCCCCTTGAGTGCATGTTGTTTCAGAATGCACTGGAGAACTCTTTAGTATTCAAGGGGTTAAAAGTCCCCAATTAACCTTTGGCGTGCCAGTAAGGGTATACAATGAATTTCTTTGCAAAGCATTGCATACTTCTCTGGCAATCAACTTGGGGGATTTTTATTCCTTCCCTAGGTTGCAGTTGAATTGGCCCACAAATTACTCCAGTTCTCTTGAAAACACTTTTGAACAGGAGGCCCCTTTAACCCCTTAAGGACTAGAAGGATGCACAATGCATTGCTCTACAATGAGTTGCAAACCTCTCTAGTTCTTAAGGGGTGAACTTATTTACTATGTTGTGATGGAAGTCTCCTAATCTTGGGAGCAGTTTAACCCCATGTACACTTAACTGCTTGGATGGGAGCTTTGCTTTTTTGTGGGAAGCACAGAGGTGCAATTCTGGAGCAAAACAACTGAACCATAAAGGGTAAATTGAAAGTCCCCAAAAATTCCTTTGATTTAAACAAGGTTTTTACCCCTTTGAATATTATTGACAATGCACTGGATACCTCAGTAGCATTCAAAGGGTTAACCCTTTGAGTGCCAGAGGGGCACGCAACACATTGCAAAGAGGTGCACAAAGGGTTAAGAGACTCATTTAAAACAATGGGATTTTCATTTGCCCCCCCATGGTGCAATTGGTCTGTTCCAGAACTGCTGCTCTTTATATTTCTGAATAAGGACCTAGGATCCAAGAGATTATTGATCTCTGTAAATTATTATTGTATGAACGCTAAAGAGTTGAAGATATAACACATTAAATGGGAGTATCAAGGGGATGCATTCCCCTTTTACTACACATAAAACATCATGCAGCACCTAGCAGATGCCATTTAATGCTGTAAATGTCAGTGTTCATAAAACAAATATACCTTCCTAAGTACAAAGCAGATTTAGTGTACTTTACTCCTTTCTCACATCATAAAGGTTATAGAACATGGGTCATGTTTGCAAAGGGAAGACACATTCCTGTGATCCGACTTGTCTTATGGTACAAGACAGTGGGTTAAGTAAATATTGACATGAATTGATTACAGTGATCTAATTGGATTACTGAAACCAAAACTGGCAAGTAGAACCAAAAAAATTGGACTGTGGTCAATAAGCTTAACCCCTTAAGGACCAGCAGTCCAGGGAAGTTGCCTTCCCTTAAGGACCGCTTTGATCCATGCAGACGAGATGGTACACGTGACCTGTTACATGTACCAGCACGCCATGTTGGGGTCTGAGAGAGACCTCTCAAGTCTCTCCAATCTCTCCAGGAGTGCTGTAAGTAAAAAGTATGTGACGTGCTATGACAGTCAGCGGTTTATAAGACTGCTTGAGGCTGTCATGTAGATGCACTGAATTATGGGTCTTAGATTTCATTCTGTCATTGATGCACAAGATCTGCTCTGTCATAACATCTTTGAGGAGATTCACTAAGCAGTGATAAAGAGGTGATAAAGTGGAGATGACCCCTCCAGTTTATCACATCTACAATTCCTATGTTATTCTGTGGAGCCTATGCACTAAGATTTCTTCAGATTTGGAAATCTTAGTGAATAAGCTCTATAGAATAACATAGGAACTGGAGAAGTGATAAACTGGAGAAGTCATCTCCACTTTATCACCTGTTTATCACTGCTTAGTGAATCTCCCCCCTTATGTGCCTCTTTATTGTAATAGTCTATATATAATGACAGTAATAATTGTTTTAACTTCCACATGGCAATCTTAACCCTTTATGGGTGTTGCACACTACCCTGGTACCATAGGGGGCAAATAAACCTTCCCAGTGATTATAATGGGGATTTCAATCCCTTGAATGCTAAAGAGATCTCCACTAAGAGGTTTAGTTACCAAGCTGTTAAAAGTCCAATGTAAATCAATGAGATTTTTGGGGATGTTTTATTTATCCCCTTTTGTGCAATTGCTTTAGCCCAAACTTGCTCTGATCCATCATAGTACTGACAACTGACACTTAAGGCTTTTTGCCTCTTTTTCTCCACTGTGACTCCAGATGCTCTTATTACTCCATCTAAAAAAAAACCTCTCTAAGCCCTATATCTGCCTCTAACTACCGTCCTGTTTCTTTTCTCCCCTTTGCCTCAGAGTTTCTTGACAGACCTGTGCACACCAGACTGACTAACTTTCTCAATTCCCACTCCCCTCTGGATCCCCATACAGTCTGGATTCTACTCCCATCACTCAACAAAAATTGTGCTCACTAAAGTGGACAATGATCTGCTCTTGGCCAAAGCAAGGAGCCACTGCTCGCTAATACTTGACCTCTCTGATGCTTTTGATACAGTATACCACATGCTTCTCCTCCAAATCCTCTACTTCATTGGACTCCATGACAAATTCTATCCTAGTTCTTATCCAATCTCTCTGATTGCTCCAGTTCTGTTTCCCTTTTAGGCACCACTTCCACTCCATTTCCTCATATCCACAAGGTTCTGTTCGTAGCATCCTTTTTAGGGACTACTTCACTCCAATCCCTCTTTCATTTGAGGTCCCACAAGGCTCTGTTCTGGGCATTGTTCTGTTTCCTGTCTACACTTCCTTTCTTGAAACCTTAATCTCTTAATTTGGAATCAAGTACCACTTTACACTGAAAATACCTAACTCTACCTTTCCTCCCCTGATATCACTCTTTCTCTTCTAGATCAGGATACCAACTGCCTTTCTGCATTCTGTGCCTGGATATATTATCTAAAACTCAGTATATCCAATACAGAACTTCTGCTCTTTCCCCTATCTACCAATCTCCCCTCCTGAAGTTATTATAACTTTCCATTAATCCAATAACTACCCCACCCACCTCCCGTCCCAGGTCTGCTGCCTTGGCATCATTTTTCTATCTGCACTCACGTTAATTTCCCTCATCCAAGCCACTGCCATATCCTGTTGTATTCATTTTAGAAGCATCTCAATCATCTTTCATGCTCTGACCATGATCTATACCTCTAATCTTCTGTAATTTCCTTTTTTCACTCCAGTCTACTAAATTTTTCTAGGACTATTCCCCCACTATGATATTTTCCGCCTCGCTTAATCCGACTCTCCCCTAGCCTCCTGACTTTTAAAAGGTCCCACAAAACCTTCGTCATCAGGGAAACATATAACATTGCTCTCATAATCTATCATTCACAACTGACAACTAACACAGCTATGCTACTCTTGCCTGTAACATTATACAATCAACTGAATGTTCCATCCTCAGGTCTTAATATCATTTATCACTTTCCTTTTCCTATTGTCGCAGTCTGCAGCTGGACCTCTCAGCAACTCCAACCACTTAGACCTTTTGAATCAGTTAAAGCACATTACAGGACTTTTTGTTCTTTGTTGCCACTTCTCTGCCACTGCAACTTAGAAATTCCATGAAATTAAACCCAGTATCCTCCAGCTTGGCCTTTAGATGTCTCACAGAATATGGCAAACCTTTATGACAGGTTGAAATGTTCACTGGGTCAGTTGATTAAAAATATTGTATTCATGATAGAAGGGTTGTTGTACTAATATAATTCTTCACTGATCTAGGTACTGGATTTCAAATCATCCAACCCTTTGGATGTTAAAGACATCTTCAACACATAGCAGCACTTTGGAGACTCCTTGGGCATTCTAGGGATTAAATAATAGCCTCATTACACTATTGAACTATTTAACTTTTTTTAGTAACTGCTTCTATAGGGAATGCAAAGCTTACATGTTCATCTCAAAAATTAATTGCATGTTATATTAATGAAAGTCCTTTCATTCTACTTGTGTTTCTGTCTTGGGTAGAATTTGCAGGCCCGGGGCACATAGCTCAGCCGCTAATGTAGGAAATGTGCTGTGAATGTCAGAGTTCCACCACAGACTGTAGTTGGAATAACAATGGCCTTCCTGTACCAAACTAACATACTACATATCTTAATGGCAAGCAAATGCTCAAACAATTCAGAAACTGCCTCTTATTTATGAACCTCCAGGGAATTAAGGGAATTAATTATGTCTTGACTCTTAGAAGGACCTTCAATTCATTGCCACT